>JAMPIT010000327.1:24450000-25050000 GCA_026261815.1 Monarcha castaneiventris obscurior
AATCCAAGATATTTTATTGATTTTAATGAGAACAAATTTAGCTACGATATTCCTGGTTAGGAGCCCCACATACCCAGAATCTGCTTGTCAAGTAATTTTTACCACCATAGACCACAGGAAATTCACTCTCTAAATATACTTTATACATTAAAGGCCTTTCTCTTTCTCCCCCTCTATCCTTTCCCAAACCAAAATGAATACCCTTTTCAGATAGTGAAATCGAGGACTTAATTTCAACATTTCCTAAATTGAAAGTTTCACTGGGTAATTAATTTGTTTCCATCACAAGAATACACTGGAGTAAGGTTTTCATTTCATAATCACTTTTTTTCTGGACCATACTCATACTTCCTATAATAAAGAATATTTGAGTATTTAGTGCGACACTTCAACACTAAACTAAAATGGGAAATTAATAAATTCCTCTGGAGCTAGTTAGACCTTTCACCAAAGTTATCTAAGTGATTCAAAAATGTTAATTTACTTCAGAAGTGGAACAGACTGTAGGGGAAATGGCTTTTTCCTATCATGGCATGGAGATAATGGGCAAAAATGGAAAAACTTTCCACAGATTTTGGGTTCCTCATCAAAGAAATGAAACTACTGATTTTCCTTAACTACTTAGTATTTGTACAGGGTTTTATATGTGCAAAGCACACTACCAATGACTTTAAACTGTAGTTGGGACAGCACTCTGACAATGTGGCCCACTGTAGAAAATTCAAAAATGAGTATTTATTGCCCAATAAAAATTTTGGTCAAAGCAATTTGGCCACTTTTAATAGGAACTTATCAGTAAAAGCAGGAATAGAATCCCATTCTCGTGGTTGCCAGTTTTCTGAACCGTGAAACCATTCCCTTTCCTGTAGGAGTATCCTGACTATTTTACATATACAGCTTTTAATTTCTGTGGAGCAGAAAGTACCTGATCCTAGTCTTTCCTACACCGTGCTGAATCATCTGAAGACTGCCCTAAAACTAAGGGACTAAGGGAAACAGTATCTGACTCATTAATGATTGCACCACACAGACAGACCATATCCTATGAAACAAAATTAGTTTCCCAGCTTGTTCTGTCCACCGATTTTGTCTCTTTAGAGTTCCAGCACTGAATTCCACTATATGAACTCATGAAGACAACTCTTAAGTACTGAAATACACAATTTCAAAAGTGACTTTCATGAGTCATTTGTGGGCAGCTGAAGCCACAGCCAGACACAGAGCTACAAAACCTAACTGCAGATTTGGGAAGGAAACATTCTTTATATAATCTTATCCCATACATTCGTACTTCTCTTTTTAATCTTTTTTTTTTCTTAAATGACTAACACATTCCAGCATTTGCCTCCAAAATCTGTGCTAATATTAATATTTTCCCCTAGCTTCTCACACTTCTCTACTTCTCTCCATTGTCATTGTTTACCCCTAAAACCTGTCTTTTGTCCTATTATACTCAGCACTTCTTTTTCAGGCATGAGTTTTGACTTCTACCTCTCCACCTGCTTTCATTTCTGCACTTATCCAACCTTGGTGAAGTGCTGGACAACCAATTTTGTTTGGCCAAGAATTTTTATAAGAGTGCAAAAGCAATCCAGCTTGGGACAGTGTCCATTTCAGCCTTAAAGACCCCAGTTTTGTGAAGGTTAGGATCAAAAGAAAACAGGGTCACTGGGGGAAAAAAGTCCATACTTGCAGTTTGTGCATTATCCAGTTTGTTTTCACACTAAGTTATGCTTTGCACTGGAACTTCCTTTTCCCAGCTGAAGCACTCAGCGTTTCCCACCTGACAGAAGTGTAAATGACTCCACATGGTTAGGCAGTGGCACAGGATACTAGTGATAGTGGGGTGGGTTGAATTTACACCATCAATATTTTTTTTAAATACATTAAAAGGTTTCCTCATAAAAGTAAAACAGAATGCCACTGGATTTAATTTTGGCATAAAAATTAAATCTACTCCTCTCTGTGGATGATAAAATATTCATATGAAAATATTTTGAAATACATCTATGTAGCTCTGGACTTGAATTTTCAGAAAACAAACCAAAACATTTTATGCAAACTCTAGTCATATTCAAGTGGACAACAAAATCTCCCCTGCCTGACAGAATCAGGCCAATTCTAAACCACAGAAAATTTAAGCTAGAGTGCCTAGCACTTTAGATATAAAAAAGCAGTACAGAATTTATTATAATTTGCTTTCATGTCGACATCTGAGACCTTTTAAGCACTTTACAGATATTTGAAAAGGCAGCACTTACAAGGATGGCCATTTGAACTAAGTGAGACAGCACAGGCAGGTGACACAGCAGAGGCACTTGCAAGTGTGCAGTGATGCCCAAAATAGAAGAGAAACTTTACAATCATTTCCTGTCACAGCATGAAAAAAATACCTAGTTGGATGAACATTAGGTGTAAAAAAGTTTTGCTTTGTAATAAGCAATTAATTGTTCAGGGTTTTTTCTATTTCAAGGATATCATAACACAAATATGGCCAAACATTAGGTTAGATGTACTTATGACTGCAAATAGATGGGTGAATGAGGTCAGCAATGGGCACACCTGCAGACAAGCGCAAGGAAGGGCCAAACCACCAAGATGTGGGTGGGCTGGAATGGCTACAGAACAAACAAACCCATGTTATTCCAGCAAGACACAAACACCAAACCCAAAACAGCTATCCTATGGCAGAGGCTTGGACAGTAGCTTATCTTCACCTTAAAAATCATTTTGAGCGTAAAGGCACTCTGTAGATCTACAAAAATATCCATATGCAAAGTGTGAGCATATTAACTACAAGGAATTGTCCTATAATTTACTCTGAACATAAAGTAATGTTCTGCTCTGCTTATTCACTTGTAAGTTAGTTATGAGATAGGACCTCTTCAATTTGTTTATGCTAAATAGGAAGTCTAGCACTCTTCTGGAGCCTCTGCAGACCACATACTCTGCTCTCTGTGCAACCCACACTTTGATTGAGCTCAGTCTGGGAAAGTTCAAATGAGGAGATGTGGCAGGTTTATTTTTGCTTCTTTATTTACTCTCAAAATTGTAGAACCTGTATGATCTCTCAAAAATTCTGCTACAGTATACTGATAAAAATTACTATACACCACATATAATTTAATGTTTGCATGTATTTTAATTACCAAACTAAACAGACAATCCTAATTCTGTTTACATTAAGATTTAAAAATAAAATAAAGGATTATCTCTGTAATAAACAGAAAGGAAGTAAGACTCTCATTCTGATGTGTACAAAAGTTTGTCCCGTCACATACAACGTTACAGGGTGGAGGTCTACTGCTTGAAAATATGACTGTGATTGTGTATAAATGCAGATATCCCCTGATTTGTAATCATCATATGGAACAATTTCTACTTTAGCATTTCTACAATGTGCACAGCTCTGAATTCCCAAAAGTCTTGAGCAAATCCTATAACCTCACAGATATGCTTTGAGTTTAAGCATGGACTTAAAATTCAGCAACTGTTTATAGTCCTTTCCTGCACAATGGTGTCTTTGAGTCCTGTATTTGAAGCTTTACAGTCCTGTCTTCAGCCTTGCAGCCCCCTCAAGGCTGAATGGGAGAGCATGACTCCATAACTGTCTGAGATCACAGGGGAGGCACGGCACAGACCCGAGCAGGGAGGAAGGCTGTGCCATCCTCTCTAGTTCTGACCATTATCTTTTCCTTCTAATGAAAGGAGTAATAACTGGACCAGCATAAGCACACACGCATTCAGGGAGAGAGATCCACTCTCAAACACACAGCATGCATATGGAAAGGTGGTTACCATGTGATTAAGTAAAGCTGATTGAATCTGTGGGGAGAAGAAGGTTGATCTTTTATACAAAGCTTCAGTGAAATAGTTCCTTCCAGAATCTGATTTTCCTTCTAAAATTACTTTCTGCCTATTTTAGACTTCAGGAAAGGCTAGGTTTAATTCTAATTCAGCTATGAACTTTCTAAAAATGCCACCAGGTCCAAGTCTTTTATTTCCTGTCCTCCCACTTAAAAAAAAAAAGCATTATTCCTCTCGGTAGGGTTCAAACCCATCCCACCACCCTTTGTAAGTACTATGTTGTATTTAACTTCCAGTTCTGCAAAGGCATCAGTAGCAGGCTTTGATACTGGACAGTTTGTGTGTGGACAAATATATTTCAGTTAGTCTTTGGAGTTTTTTGAATTTCTCCAAACTCTGAACAGTCAAACTGCAGGTCGTGAAAATCCCAGGCAGTGTAGTGTGGGTCATCAAAAAATGATTCTCAGTAAAATTTAAATGATTTTCTAGAACCTAAAATACCTAAAATATTTTTTTGTTATTGATAGATGTAGAATATCTAGAATTCCCAAGAGGATAAACACTACAAGTTTTTCTGTGAAAGCACCTGCATATACTCATCAGTAATATAACCAGCATATTTTATTAAAACAAATTTTATAAGCTTTATGAGTGAAATTTTACATTATTCTTCTGCAATACATAATCAGATGTATTTTGCAGAGCATAAGTACAATAAAGTTGTTAGCAAGAATCTTTAGTATCTATGTTATTCTTCATTAGCAAATGTGACTATTTTGGTTGATTTGTAAGGAATCACTATTTTAAGCACTATTAAAAACTCAGTCCAGCCTCTCATTCTGCATCATTCCCATTGCCTCATCTTCACAGTACTCCTTGTACCCAGCAAGAATTTAAAGCCTCCATATTCCTGACTGGAAATAGCACATAACCCTGGCAGAGTCTTTTATAATTCAATGAAAGACAAGATTGTGCTCTCACAAAATAATTCAACAATTGGGTTTTGGCCACTGAGCCAGGAGACAAAGAGCGTACTATGTCCTGGCCAGTCCTATCAGCTTGCCTTGCATCATCTTTTGCTGATGCGTTATGTCCTGCAACATATGGTTTAAATGGATGAACCAGTTGACACACCTAGGAATAATAAAATGTTAGGAAAAAATCTCCTCACAGGCTAGTTTAGAGACATAAAATTTTAATTGTTGTCTATGAATTTTCTTACTATTCCTGCTTCCTGTTGCTCTAGCCCCTGTTTCTTATCAGTTTATTAACAAATTATATTTGTCATCACATGGAATTAGAACTGATTACTTTTTCTCTTTTGTAAGATAAGAACAAAGCACTTAATTAATGAAATCATATGTGGCAAATTGAAAACTGATAAAAGACAATATTTTCACTTACGTAACAATGCCAGCTTGTGGAACTCTGACCTGAAAACTATCAAAGCAGGGAACATAAAACTCAGAAAGTGAACAGACATTGTCCCAAGTACCTAATAGGACCTCTGAATTCCTCCAGACATAAAATGAGACATAACTGTAAGAAATTGTACACCTCATGGCTTATGTTTAAAATTAATCTTAACCAACTGTCCAGGATCAGTATTAATAGCTCCCTCTTGGTCATGGACAAAATCCCAGCCTTCTGCCCATATGGCTGCAGCTCAAGGCCAGCCCAGACAGGTCTTCTTGAAACCCTTCCTGGGTACAGCTAAGCAGCCAGCACAGGTCAGAGGTCATTCCCAACATGCAACCTGGATACAGCTACCGTTGTTTTTTGTAACTGTGTGCACTTGAGACACAGCATGAGCTGGCCTCTGAGGCAGAGAACAGCCCTGGGCATATCTCATTTACTGGAGTAGAAGTGGCCACCGCATGTGTGGAAAAGCAAAAGAAGCCATGTGAGGCTTAGCACAAGGCTCTGTCTTGTGTATCTTTCATAGGAGCCAGTTGAGCAGTTCTTGTTGGTTTTGACGTTCAAACACTACACAGAAATCTGGGAGAAGCAGGTGGTATTACATCCTGTTTCTAACATCATATTCAAAATTATCTTTCAGGATACACTTGAGGTCACTAACAGTAATAATGTATCAAAAAAATCAAGAAGAGCAAAGCTTAATTTTCAAATTAGGTTAAGATTAGAAAAGCAGACATGAGAATAGTAAATTACTGACTCAGGAAGCATTTACCATGAACATAGGCAGTAACCAGCTACTACTAAAACCAAGAGCAGGCTTTCCACTAAAACCAGGAGAGCAGAAGCTGACTTGCACTTCCTCTTAACACAACTGTGTAACACGGTCCTACACTGAGAGAGATTATGTTATCTATTTTTTCATAAATAAGTATATAAACCACAGCTTTTTTCCTAATCTTGTCATTAGGCACGTAGCCGGACTGGAACTTTACACTGGTTTAAGGTGTACCACTCATATGCACTCATATGTTGACACTTTGGACAGGATATTTCAGGGAACTGACCTCTTGACTTCTCAAGACTAGCATCCTATCCAGTCCTCAAAGGTGTCATACAAGGATTGACATTATCAGTATTTGTTATGTGCTGGATCTCCAAAACTTTATGATAGTCCTGGAAAGGTAAGAGCTGATGCTCTTGAGTGGGATGCCAGCACAGTACAGAGACCATTAGAGATTCAGTGTGTTTCAAGATATTCCGTACTGCCCCCCAGCCCCATTTTGTGTTGGAATTCAGTAGGTATTTATTTCTGTAGGGTTATCATTGCCACTAAAAAAGCTCTGACCCCTCTTGATCACTCTAGCACAGATATCCTACTCCCTGACAGCGACCAACTTTATCACAGCAGTGACTCCAGCACATTTTGATTGATCTGGGAAATTGAGGGAACCAGCTACAATAGAAGAAAATACTTTCAGAGCCAGGGTGGGGGCCCCGCACTGCCTGTTTCCCCTTAGTTGTTTGGTTTTGTGCCAATGAAAATGGAAGTGGAAACAAACACACTGACTGGGTAAATCAGCCCTGACCCATACGAGTGGAGTTCACACTGTAGACAAAGTTATGGATTTCCCCCAGAGGGAGGGGGTAATGTGAAAATCCTGTGTTACACCCATTGTAACTTAAGAATATTTTCATTGGCATTCCTGTGATAATCTTGTAAAAATAACAGAATTGACTTGCTAGTTTTGGCCCGAGTTGGATTTTTTTTTTCCACAAAGTAGCAGAAGTTTGGGACAAAGAAAGGTATTGACAGTTCAGTTTAGATATGCTGGTTAAACAGGTATTAACTACTAAGCATACAGGTGAGTACAATGAGCACATAAGCTAACATACATGTCAGTAAAAAGAAAATTAAGTCAGGGAAGGAATAGGGTGGGAACAGGCGAAGGGTTTTTTGTGAGGTTGCTGCATGTAACAATGTTTTCAATCTGGGGTCTACATATCCCACTCCATCACAAATTGTGCTAAGATTTACAAGAGGAATGGTCATCAAGAATGTTGCACTTTCGGCTGCTCCAGCAAGAAGTTCTGGCTGCTGGCTCCTACCTGTTCAGCTGCTGCATTGTTATAATGAGGATCACATCCTCAGCTAGAGTAAATGGGTGGGTGCAGCTAGATTCAACACCAGGCTGCACAGCCTGAAGAGCTGTATTGATAAATAAATTCTCAGGTATCATTCACGCAAACAAGTGCCACACTTCTCTGGGAAGTAGCTCAAAAAATGAGTGGGAAAACAGTTGACAATCTTTTAGTGAGGAAGAGTGGTTTGTAGGAACTTGTGTTCCCACCAACTGCACAGATACAGGTTAAAATAACACTACAGCTAGGCACAGGTGATCTTGGTAAACCTCAGTCATACAGATGCATACATTTCTTCTACATAGACATTGGAGACAGACTAAAGAAGTTGTTAGGATTAAATTCTTGGGTAACAGAATATTCTCTGCAGTGAAAGTAGAAAATACTGCATTGTCACCCAGCAAATCCACACACTCCATATCCAAAGTAGTTCCCATTTGATCCATGATGCATTCAAAATCTTTAATTGCTTATAAGAGGATAGTTCAATTGCAGAGTTTTCTTTCCCAGGCTTAAATGTTGGAATGTCTTTTCTGGCTGCTACTATCAGTATTCTGAATAGGCCTCATTTTCAACTCCTATGAAGACCTCTAGAAAACACAAGGTAGGGGGATTATTGTATGGCTTATCAATTATATTCTTCAAGCTTTGTCTGTTTATAGGCCAAGTTTTGTGTTTAGATTTTTTTATTAGAATATTTTAGCTATTCCAGAAAATCTGGTATTAATTACATTGATCTCTTTCAGTAGATGTTGAAACTACATTTTGATGTTGTTTAACAAGTTACAGAAACTACGTAAAATTACTTTACACTGGAATTCACTATTATAATAAAATAACAAGGCGTTCTAGACATACTGGGAAACACCAACTCAAAACTGATTTCATACAGAGCCTTTGAAACATTTTAAGCCTTTTACTATTTGATGTCTCTATGAGTTTTCAAAGCATCTATTTCAGTATTATTTGGGCTACTTATATTTCAGTATTTTAGTATTTTTGGGTCCTTTCCTTAAGTTATTAAAAACATATGCTGTTGGTTATAAATTTGTCTCATCTGATCTGCAAGATGTAACAATCTAAGTCAAAAACTTTGGGATTTTTTAACATCACGAAATAATAAAGAGTTTTTCTATTACACACAGAAATATTCTGTTCTACCCCATCATAGAAAATCAGCCATTCTTTCACCTTCCACACACGATAACATATTCAGTGTTAACACTTATTATTCAATGAGTTCTGCCCAGACCAAACTGAAAAGATGTCCTGAATAAGGATATCAGGTATTTTCTTGTACACTTTTAATGGAGGGGCGAGAAGACTGGAAAGGGCTAGAGCCTCTTTCCTAAGGCAAGATTTCACCTTTCCTACTTCATTTAGGGACTTGTTGGAAACAGTCCAGCTACACAAGTAAAAGTGAGATCAGAAATTACTTCTCAACATTTTTCATTGATGAGAACAGAATAATACTATGTACAACATGGCAGACTAATAACTGTTGTGGTGGGGAAGTGTGTGCATTTTGGACATTTCATGTTACTCTGATATCTCTGTTTTTTGCTCTATATTCTCAAACAAGCCATTCATTATAATTTTGAATAATTTCAGTTATACAGCCTCTAGAACGGCTTTCTTATCATATTGTTTCTATCAGATGTAAAGATGGAAGGGATTGGTGTACCTAAGTCAAAACAGTAGCTCCTTCACTGATGTATCACTAATTTCCACTCCTGGTACGTTGGTGTATTTCTCCTCACATAACAGCTGAAAAGAAACCTTTGTGAACACAAAGTCTTGTCCTGAACAGCCAAGTGTCTCCTCATTGCTTCCAGTAAGCTTACAATAGCTGATCTTTGTGTGACTATACCTGAACCTTTTCTTTTTTTGTCAGTCTGGGCTATGCAATTTATTTTTCTAACCTCTATCCAGTACTGCGACTGCTCTAGACACTGAACTCCCACTGCAATCAATCAAAAATTCTCCCCACACATTCTAGTGCTTTTTCCAATGCTAAAGCATTTTTCTACTAGTTCCCTAAAGAAAAATATTCCATGGATGAATGGACTTCAAAGTTAGGAATTAGATTTTGATCAAACTACAAGCATTTAACTCCTTCAGTATGGACACTATGTACCCCACTTCCCTTTTTGCATCTTGCTTCTTTACTGAAGGAAAACTCCAAACTTACCGTGATCAGATCAGAAATAAGCAACTGATTAACTGCCTTTTTTTTTTTTTAACTATGACCACTTACCACACAAAACCTGAAAATATTCTCTCCTTAATCAAGAACAACTATGATAAGCTTGACTAAGTGTGGCTTTAAACCCTATCTGTTAGATTTTAAAATGCTTTATGTCTTATTTCTAGTATTTGTCTTCTCTGCATCTTAAAGAACAGGTTCACAGATATTGATGTGATGTTTTTAAACGTCTGCAAATATGTTAAACTGGCCTCTGTGTTAAAAACATGTACAGCAGTTAGTTACAAAATACTAGACAGCTTCAATCTCAATTACCAGAAGAAATCAATTCTTAACTGAAAGAGGAATTCTGAAAATAGACTTCCTGTTTGTTTGGGGAAACTTCTTGTTTCCCCAAATCAAAATCAGCAAGTTATTCTGCTTAATATAAGACCAAGAATGCTTTCTTAGTCTTAACAGAACCTGCTTCATGTGAAGGAATTTATTTTCTGTGATGGTACTGCAGTCATCAGCATTATTTGGAAGCAACCTCTAAAGCATTTGCCATTTAATGGAAACTGCAGTTTTACAATTGACTTGCTCTGCAATTTCTGAAACCAAACCAAGCAAATCAACCAAAGGAAACCTCTTTCATAAATCTGTTATTTACATATAAAGCAGACAGGAAAAAGATATTTTGTTAGCTTTGGAGACACAGTTTAAGGAGCTTTTAAAAGATTAGGAAGTACAATGACAGGTGCACAGTGTTCCTTAAAATGAGACGGGAAGTGAGCATGAGACAAAACTTTATGGCATCATCCTTGTATAAAACTGTGTGAACAAACTGTTCTCTCTTAATAATGATTATACACTCACATTTACAACCAAGTATTGTGCCTTTACTTGACCTTTAACACATTGTACTGCATTAATTGCCTTAATTATTAAATTAAAGAAAGCCAAGTACGAGGTTGCTTCCATATTCCTTCTGAGGCTATTTTTTAAAATATTTTCCTGAAATATTAAACTCTGCCATTGCTTTGTATTCAATAAAGCTGTGAAGTTCAAGCAAGCCAACGTGTCATCGTCTCAAAACTTAACATCCTCACTGGGCAACTTTTCAGCTAATCTTTCTAGCAAAACCTACCTCAGCATACACCAGTGACTGCGTCACTCTCCTTTACACCTTTTCCAGCACCACTTATTATTACATTTCAACTGTTCTCAAGAAAAGCCTGTTTCAAACCCACAATGAAAAATCTACCTTCTTATTTAGAGTTGGAGTCCATTTATCAATTTTCTCTGTCTTTGAACCGGAAACATCAACTAATAACAATATGAAAGTAATTTGAGTATTTAGACAGATTATTGGACACCTCTGAGAATTGAAGCCCACTCTGACTGCATGTTTTCTTCTGCTGAAATTCTGAAACCCACAAAGATTGACTCCTTCAGGATACTAAGTCCTGGGTCTTCCAGTGATGAAGCCTGACAGAGATCTAAACTAAATTGGACCTAATAAAAGGAGCAAAGATGGAAGAGACACTGATCAAATTCTGATATTGAACATCTTACTCTGAAGTTCCAAGACAGCTTACAATTCCCACTGCTTTCACATTACTTACCTTTTACTATAGTTTTTAAGCACGATAACTCTGATTCCACAGACACTGAAAATCGTAACATTCGCAATACTGTAATTTTTGAGTTATCATTTGAACAAGCAATGGTGCAAGCCCAAAGGCAGAAACATAACAGCATGGAGAGTATAAGCCCACATCTCTTGAACAGGGAAGGGGGTTTGCCTCCTGAATGTAGATTTACGTGGCAGTAACAGTCAATAACCAAAGTTAGAAACAAATAGTTAAAAGTGAGTATATTTTTACCCATGACCACAAGTTTATGATTATGAAGAGTTAACTGCAAAGTTTGGAGGAAGAATTAGAGAGAAATATCCTCAGTGTTACAAAAAAAAGTGATTAACAGAAAAGGAATTTGCCATGTGTGACAATTAATAAAAATGCAGCAAAATAGAAAGCATATGCCCATTTCTACAGTAAATGCCATGTTGGTACCAATATGACCCCTCAAAATGCACCAAGTAGAGCAGGACGGTGTTTAGACTCACCTCCTACAACAGTAGAATAAGGCAGTGTTCTTGGGGTTCTCTCTTTTTTTTTTTTTGCCTAGCTTGCATACACATGCTGTGTAAACTATTACACTGCAAACTGTAAACTTGAGTTCATAAATGAGCCCATCAATGACTTCCATCTCTGCTCTTTTAGTGTTTATCTCAGTGATCACTTCCCTGAATTGAAAATTTACTTCAGGGGCTGTTGAAGCACATCAGTGCAGTGTTCAGAAGCAGTCTGAGGAGACTGGTGGGAATAGTGGCTATCTCCCACTTCTGTATACTATCATACAGTCAAGTAGAAAGTTACCATGAACTCTATTCACTTTTGTTCATCCAGATATCTTAGATATTTTACCAGAAGTCCAGAGGAACACTTAAAAATAGGAATTCAGGGTAATGAATTTAAAGCTTTGAAGTAGGTATGTTTAAACATTAAATAAATATCACATAAAATACATCTAATTCTCTTTTAGCTCAACATTTTACTCTTATTAAAAGCTTTTCTCCTTTCATCATCCTTGGCCAGACCATCTAGTTTTAGGCTTCATTCAAAACTTAAAAGAAATGTTCTCACAGCAGGATTTGGATCACAGCCTTTAGACTCAAACATGAAAAACTGTAATTGACAATAACAAAACCTGATCCAGTGACCTGAGTGCTGCTCTTGCACAGTTTCTGTCATAGAAACAAAGGACCTACCTTACTATCCTCACACAGAAGGTTCAACAGAAATATAAAAGTTGCTTAGGGTGAACACCTAAAGCATGGCAAGTTTTTATATGGAAAGCATACTGCCTGTGAGTGACTATAATATCTGATCAGAAAACAGCAGGCAACAGAGTGGAGAAAGGTATTCTTAATTCTTTTTATTAATAAATCTACAGTGTTAGTTTTGAATTATTATTCAAGGTAATCCCTACCAAGCATACACAATGAAAAGAAAATCTGCAGAAACAAGAAATAATCTGAAAAATTGTTCCAACAACATTGCCCTATATCCCTCTAACATATATTTGAATATGGGAAGTAATAAAAACTGTAAGATAATGAAGCAGATCACAGCATTTTTTTGGAGGGAAGGCCTCATTTGGCCAATGTGTTACCTTTATAGAGGTCGTGTCAGACAAGGCAAGAAGTGGTCTGAAAACACACAGCTGTTACTTGGTGACTTTTGGCTGTAACACAGAGTCCCAAAAGGAAAACTACAGACACTGAAAATAAGGTAAGGCACAGCAAAATTAGGAAGAGGCATATTAATGCTGGGCTGTGTAGGTTGGAAGCCACTTTATAACCTGCTTAAACACAGCTCAGCATACTTAACAAGTTGGTAAGTGCTCCTTGCCATACCATGAGATTTTTTTAGAGGGCATATTTCACTCATGGAAGCAAAAGAAGAATGAGTCATGAGTGATTTCATAACAGCTCTGCAGAAATTAATCCAGCACCATGGCTGTAGGAGAATTAAGCTGGACAGGCTGTCAAAGCACAGAGGAACAAGGAGAAAGAGTCCAAAACCACGAGTAAGAAGCGCAGAGTGAAAAGGATAGGGCCTGTGTAAACAGGAAATAAAGGAAGTCTTGCATTTCACCCTGACCATGGTGTCTAATTGCTACAGATAAGAAAAACTGAAAAATTCCTTTCCCACTAACTATGTGCACAACCAAATAGTAATTTTACTCTGCATATCATCATATTTATCTAAATCCACCTTGCTCCTGTCCTGTGATAGCATTATTTCTTCCACAAAAGCCAGTGACTAAGCCCAGAACTATGGCAGACTCCCATGGCAAGAATGGCAGAATTTTTAGGCAGATCATCTGACTTTGGTCAGGAGCTCAGTCAATAAAACTTAGTGGCTTTGTGCTTGTTCTCTTCAGGATTTTTCTATCAAGGACTCTCAGCTATTAGCTCAATTAAGCTACAGTCAATATAAAGAGCTCCTTAGGGAAAGTATTCCCTCTTATTCTAATTACTCCAGCTGACCCTAGTGCCAAGGTCTGCAAAACTGCTGCTGGCCTAGAGTTTAAAGAATTATTGTACCTACTTCCTTAAGAGACAGGCTATTCCAGATCTCCTAGTTCTTATGAAATCTATTAAATCTATTTTAGTAGCTGTGTGGTTGGCACTAGCATCAATCATTGCAAGTTTTTCAGCAAAAGTTGCTGAGCAGTGCGTGCAAACCAACAGGCAACTCTTCAGTATGGTTAAGGATAGCTTCAGTACAGCTCTGCCTCACTGTGCATGAAAAAGCTGAGGAATGTTTTAATACCTGCAAGTGTTAAACCTAATATGAACCTTATAACTGGTCAGCTAATCCAGACATTAATTTGGTGTAGCAAAGATCAAGTGAAAAATTAAAAAATGATAGGCGTAATCAGCCTTCTGAAAATAAGTAGTATAAGAATAATTAGATGGGAAATCTTATTCCCCAAAACAAAAAGAAAAAAAGAAATCTCCTTCAAAAAATATTCTGCAAAGTAATTTCTGATAAGTGTCAAAATATGATTGTTACCACCTTTAAAACTTTTAGCAAACCTTTTTTAAATACTGAAGAAAATTCAAAACAATGACTTAAAAATTTGCTTTGAATTTTCAGAGCAATATTTTTCTCCATCATTAAAACGTTTAAGCTAGAATTTTTATCCTGTCACTTTTCTTTGAAATTAATACACCTTTAGGTTTCAACAAAAACCAATATATTTTGGGAGGAAAAATCAATCTTATTTAATAACAACCACTGAATTCCTCACCCAAATAGTTTTCCAGTAACTGATATTTTCTTTCCTTTTTGTAGTTTTTTAAAGTGTTATTATGCAGCAAATTCTGCGGTGAGACAGATTGCTGGAGATCCATTTGAGAGCTTTTGGGCGTGCTAGACAGCTCTCCTGTGACCCTTATGACTGCTGGCTTTTCTCCACCCAGGCAGCTCTGATCACCTCCTGTAGTCAGACTCAAAACTATTCAGCCAGAACAGCCAAAACAGGCTCTGACAGTATGAAGGACTAACAGCAATTACAACATTTTGTAGCGTGTGGTAATTGAGTCATTATGATCAGGCTGCAACAACTACATGAAGGAAAAGTTCTTATAATAGCTCTGATGGTAACTGCTTGCATATTTTCTTCAGTCTGGATCAGTTATGAAACCTGCAGAGCAGTGTTTAATGGTCGGGTGGAATGCGTTCCTTCCGACAGAACCATTCAGGCACTGCTTGCATCTGTGCAATGCCATATACACAAGATGGTGATGTCAGCCTGAGCTAAATGGCTCTGAAACTGTGGTCACCTATTTCACTACTGAAGATACTATGCTGCACTATGGAGTAGTAATGGTGACGGTCTTAAAACTCTTTTCAGATCATCTGGTATATCTTCTTCAGCCTGCACTCTAAACATAACTACAATGAAGTGCCAGCAGCAACTTTAAAGCAGTTTTTAGTTATGGAAATGGCAGAGGGCTGTTTGTAAGCAATCAGGCAACTCCTAGGTTCTTCACCAACTATGACTCAGAAACATTTGCCAGAAGTGAGTTCATTTATAACTAGACAGAGAACTGCACCTTTTCTTTCAAGCTTCCTGACTCTGCAAGTGATACCTCTGAGGCAACTGATTAAACAAATGCAAAATAGTAACAGAGACAAAAATATAAATACTTCAGTCTAAAAGAGCTGATCATACAAACTTCCAAGTGGGAAAAATCAACAAAAATAAATACCACCATGCTTACATTAAAATCTTATCAATAGGGTTAGAATGGTCTTACTTTGCCTGTCTATAGAGAAATGGTTGTGATGAAGGAGCTTCAGCAAAGTATAAGGGACAGAGTGGGCTGAGTGCTATAGGTGTGATGCAGAGCTATCATGAGAGGTCTGGGAAGCCAAACTTGCAGCAACTACTAGGAGGTGATAAGCATGAAACACACATTCACATCCCTTCCCTAATGGCAGCAAGGCCACACTACACTGTATGTAGCAGGATTACAGAAGCTTTGCCACAAACAGCAGACTTCTGCTCAAAGCAGCTCCCTGCTTTGTCTGAAACCAGTCCTTCTCCCAGGACTGTATCCCCAACACTAATCAAAGGCCCAGTTTCATTTCAAAAAATTAAAGCAGGAGCTGTAAGGGGAAACCTTTTTCTGGGTGTAATCTGTGACTCTTAGCACAGATGCAATGTGAAATGTATTATTTCATGAAAAATGATGATGATAATAAAAAACCCAGTTCCGGTGTACAAATATTTAACATTTTGTGTCATAGTTAAATCTCCTTTAGGCCAATTTTGTTTTTTCCTGCACATGAAAACATTGCTGCTTCATTTACAAGCAACAAGGCACTCTGTTCTGAGAAAGCAATTGCTTTACAAGAAGTAATAGTATCAGAAGTTTCTTGGCATTTGGATTACTAAGAAAACAAAACTAGTACAAGAGTGTTATCTTCCACTTAGAGCTGAGATCTGCATGGTCTTTCAAACAGAAAGGTCTAAAAACCTCTGATGTCTGAACTAGCTGATCTCTGAACTGCCCACCAATAAGATATAATCTATTTATGGGACCATATCTGAGTTGATATGAGGATATGCAGAAGTGCTCTGTCCTTTTAGAGAGAGGTAGGACCATTAGTCCCATGGCTACCAGACCTGCACTGTGCAGAATGACAGGTTTTCTCCCTCACTTGTAAGAAAGAACTTACAGCACATATGGTGCATTGCAGACTGCCCTGGTTCCTTCTGCATCGTAGTTTATTTCTGTGTCTTCTGCATTTCGGAAGAAAGCAGAAATTAATCCTTTCTTTTTGCAGTGATGGTACTTTTCTCCCCTTCATATTCTGAGGGAAAAACAGTCATTTGACAGTTCCACCAAGGTGTCAGAGGGTGGTCTAACTATTCCCTGCAACTGAAAAGGCTGCTCTGCTAACGTTCAGAGCTGTGAGGAATTACCATTAAAGTGAGCTGCTCGAAGCTTTCACTACATTTTAATAAAGGACCTGAAGCACTGCTCAGTCCTTTCCACTGCTTGTCACCATGATCAAATACATGCTATTATTTTCTGGCCCATTTTTACCAGATGCAATCATAGTCTAGAGCACTGGAACAGGAGTGTAATAACAAGTCATACATTCTGAAGACTTGCTAATAATGTTAACACCTGTAAAGTTTGCTGGTAAGTGGCAGTCAGGTAAAACTAGTTTACTACAATTTTTCCCTCTGACCAGACCAGTGCCTTGGCTACCACAAAGGACCTGTGGTATAAGGAATGCTAGAATTAGTGGACACCTGGATAAATAAAATCTATTTGGGGAGTCAACATGACTTCTGTGAAGTGACATTTTGTCTTGTAAGCTTCTTGGAGTTCTCTGCAGGCTTCAGTTGTGCTATGTTGGTTAATGTGACCCAGCTGACATATTTCACTTGGCTATCCAGAAAGTTTCTGGCAAAGACTTTCACCATAAGCTTTAAAGGCCACTAAGAAGTCATGGTATAAAAAGCAAAGTTTTGGCACGGATAAGTAACTGGTTGAGAAGCAGGGCATAGGAGCAAACGTGTAGGTGTAAAAACATACAAAAGTCACCAGCAGAGTTCCACAGGGGTCTTTGCTGGGATCCACACTAATTAGTGTATCCAGAAAGTATCGGGAAAAGCAGTAGAAGAGTACAGCCAAAGTTTGCTGATGATGGAAAGCTGCTCCAGACAGTAGATACCTTGAAGGCAAACTGTAAAGAAGAGAAAAATGAGTCCCTTATAAGACAGAGTGACTAGGCAGTAAAATGACAAATAAAATTCAACATAGATAAGTGTGACATTGCCCTGAGTGCACTAAAAGCCCTTAATTGGCTTTCAATTCTTGCTGGACATATGCTGTAGGTGTATCTGTCTCTGGCCTTTGCCTCTGGCTGCTCCTAACATGACTCTCCAGATGGACCCTGGACCTGCTTCTTCACCTCACCCTGTCTGTTAGACCAGCCCAGACATGGTGAGACAGTACCCAGTCAGTGAAGACTCTGTGCTGGGGTCAGTCTGGCTTCCAGACCCTCCTCCATCATGGGCAACCCAGCTCCTGCTGCTCCCAGCCTGGGTTTAATGAAGCTGTTGAGCCACAGGAAGAGGATACATGGGTGTGGGTCCTGGGCCACACCCATGGGTGTCCTGGCCAGGGCAAAAGAGGGAGTAGCCAGGTACTCTCCAAGCTGGGAAAGAGACAAAGGTCTACAAAAGGTCTGTAGGTGACAGAGAAAAGAGAGATAAGGAGTACCTGCTCACTCACATCACTTAGTGGCCCTTTGTTTAGAAGACAAATTAAAGAGAACAAGGTGGTCCTTCACACAGCAGGAAGTGGACACATGGCACATCCTGCCTGAGGACAACTGTGGATGTACAAGTTCAAAGGGAGTGGGCAACTAGCTGGCAGAAATCCATTGCAGACTTAGCAGGCAAGCCACACCAGCCTCAGTTAGATTTGCGTTCCCAAAATGGAAGGGGTTGAAGACTGGGAGAGTTTTGAGGGAAAGTATCAAGTACACAGGCCTTGTTTTAACTCTTCCAGGTGCCCAAATATGAACAGTGGGCTGGTTTGACCCGTCTTAAAGAAGTAACAGACCTACTTCTGTTCCAAGGGCATATGGGCATCAAGACTTTGTCCATAGTTATAGGAAAAAAATTATTTGATGTAATCTGTAATCTGAAAACTGACACAGTTATTAAACATTTCATAATTTCTAGAAGACTCATTTGTCTCACCACTAGCTACAAGCCTGGAGAGTAATAAAAACAACCTTAGCTCTAAAGGAAATCCTTTTTTAAATCTGGTGTTTTAAGGATTATGATCCTTGTTCTTTTTGAGGATGTTGGCACCAAAGACACTAAGGAAGCAGAGGGTGCTTGGCACTGCATGCCAGTTCCAGTCTTTCATCTAGCAGACTATCTTAACATCAAAGATATCCTACCCTTTACTAAATATATTTATTTATTTACTTTATTTATTGCTGAAGAAGTAGGAATCTCTCTACAAAGTTCTGGGCACTCTGCCACTACCTCAGATACACAGAAAGATTGTATGCATTCCAGAGAACCCCACTTCCTAGAAAAATGCTACCTTCCCTCAAACTTCAGTCCACAGAGGATCTGCTCATCCAGACTCCAACACTCCCCTGCTGCTTCTTCAGAAACTAACACTGCAGAAGTAAGTCTTAACTTTTTTTTCCCTAGATAGATATTTTCTTGTCACTGTTTTGCTAAGAGTAACAATAAATCTCCTATTCCTAATGCCAAGTGTTTTGTTTTTTATTTCCAACAGCACAACACAAATCAATCATCAATAAACTAAAAATTACATTGCCTTAAAAACAAACAAACAAACATACCTGAAAGCAAACAAGCAAGAAAAAAATGCCCCCAAAACCCAACCCAAACTGCACCCATGCATCATCCTGGAGAGAATACTGGAAAAGATGAAGAAATGGTATTTTTCAAATGTGTAACCAGAAATTCCCCTGAAGTTATACATAGAATGAAAAATTGAAGTGAAAAAAATAATCCTGCAAGTGATAGGAACATGCTGGAAGTACAACAACAGAATATCTCTCTGTTCCTTTTTTCCCTTTTTATGATGCAATACAGTTTTCTGGTGTTACATAGATTGTGCAGAACCAGGTTGCTGTTGTTCTAATTGCTGGATCATTCAAAGGCTGAAATAAATAATTAAATTATAAAGGAAGTCCTAAGCAAATAGCTTCACAGGGAAGTAGTTTGATTACTCCAATCACTGTCAATTTCAGCTTCCTTATAATGTCTCAAAAATATAGTGGAGAACATCTTGACTAAGTAGGAATGAATGAAACAAGAAAAATAAGTAAATTACATTTTGTTGAGGACTTTCTGCTCTGCATATGGGATACATTAAAATTCTAACTACACGTCTCTAAGAGTAATTATAGTTTTATCTACATATACACAGACAACTCAACAATATAAACCCCTCCCAGAAACAGTCAGACACCATTAGGGTTGCACAATCAAGGACAACTGAAGTTAGGAAATGCCAGAGTTAACCTTCCTCTGGCCTTTGTGCACAGATAATTGAAAAAAATCTTCAATTACATAATCACATACTACTGTTTTTGCAGGACCTCATTCAGTGCACAGGAAGGACAAATCCCATGAAATAAGCAACTTTGCAGTATCCTGCTTTACTTCTGTGCTTCGATATGTTACCCCCAGCCTTGAAGCGATTCCAGTCCTCTCCTGAGACATTATCACTGACTTCCTCACGAGCTCTTCTGTGGTGTTCATTAGTACAACATTCAAACGTTTCTCCAACAGTCATTTTATTTAAAAACTTATAATATGACTGTGAGGGAAGAAGTATTCTTTAACTCATTTTACAGAAGTATAGCTAGGGAATATCAAGATAAGAAGAATCTTCTGATGTTGGGTGTCTCCTTTCAGACATGCAAGAGCTAACTTACTTGTGATTTGCAGCATTATGTAGAGGTTAATATAGCCAAACACAGTTCCTATTCACATCAGCTGCAATCAGAGATGAAAATCATTCTATAGTTTTACATTAGTGTCAGAAATCGAGACACATTAAAGACAGCCGTGAAATTCATTTGCTGAGCCATCTGTAACAGAAAATAGTTAGAGAACTCAGTTTTCTAGCACAGCCTTCAGCCACCCTTGCCATGAGATCTTCATTTAGTTCCTCATTCAGCGTACATATTTTACCTCTGGCCACACTTTAAGCAAAGACCTTAAAAACCATGTTTATTTTCAGCCTCCTGGCATGTCTGCTTTGTACAAAACTAGAGGCCAATGACAAAAAGCAGGTGGCTTTGTAATAAACCCTGCATCATCACTATAGATGTGAAAATGGAAAAATCCATAGGCAACCTGAATACTTCAATTCTGTTATTTCCTAATTACTGGGCTGCCAGCTTTCTAGCCTTAGTACTCTCTTTTATATACTTTCTCAGTAAAGTTTTCTTCTATTATTTAAAATAAGTCAAATTTGAAAACTACTCTTGTGTGACAATCAAAGGAAACCTTTCCCACTGGTCTGCCACATAGGTTTCCAACATATCAACTAAACTAGCAAGTGCTGATTCTAGATTATCATTCTCTACTTCACTAGTTGAATCCCAAGCTTTTCCTCACCTCCACATAAGACAGGAAATTACTGCAAAATAAAAATACGTACATGTCTTACTTTTTGTCAGAATTGGTGTGATTAAAGGGTTGCGTTACTTTAAAGCAGTAACAGACAAGTAAGAGCCATTTAATAGCATGTGGCATTTCAGAAATAAACACACTGTCATAATTAGAAAAGACAGATTACAAGGATGTGGCATTGCCCGTATGTAATTGGGAGCCTGGATATTCACTCAGACCTCTCTTATTGCTGCTGATAAAGAGGTGCTCACAATGAAAACCATTATTCATTCAAGTCTCATACAGATATATTTTTCCATGACCAAAGCAGCCTACACTCAAGAACATAATTTACTTAAAGTGTGGACAAAGGCTCTGTGCTGTGTGTCTGGATTTATAAATCTGTCAGCGCATGCAGGCATACAGGAGATCCACCTGCACAATCCAAATAAACACAATACCGTGTTTCCGTATGGATATTTGTCCTTAAACTGATACAAAATATTAGTTCAACATTGGCTCCTATTAAAGTTTAAGTTGTATCGTAAACATATAATGCTTTAGGATCATTTTTATCAATCATTTTTATAACTTTTAATAATTGTATTTTTTAAAGTAACATCAAAGAACAAGTGAAGTAGTTTTATTTATGGCAGTACACAAGCACAGGGTAATGGCTGATGCCACCTCCAGACTATATACTTCCAGTGAGATATGATAATGCTACCTAGTACCTATTTACTTATGAAAGCTCAGGTTACATGGAGAAAAATAATAAAATACCACCATTATTATTATTATTTAATACTTATTTTATGACTTTAAGTGGAAAATCCTCTTTGAATTTCATTATAGCTTTAAAAACATAACAGGCAAATTGTTAATCTTACTGAAAGTTTCATACGTGTAATACACACCATAACCCCAAGAAAGGTCCATAAGAGAACATATTTACCATGTCAGTGTTTCAACTGGGCATATTGGTCTTCAGTGTTTTTCATCATTGCTGACAAATTGGTAAGTATAGCCCGACAGTGGTGCATGATAGTGCAGAATATCTCCCTGCTATCCAAGCAACTGGTTCCTGAATGTACATAGCACCCTGGCCATACAAAATCTACTTGACTGTCATATTTGTTACCATCAGTATACACACTTCTAAGTTTGCACGCTGACACCATAATTACTGTAAGGAACAATATAAGAGGAATAAATGGGGACTGTTGAGGAGAACTATTATGAGGGCCAGTATAAAAAAACTGAACCACAAACACAAAGAGAATTATATTATGACAAATTATAAAGAACAAATTGCAAGTACCACAGAAGAGCTTCCTGGCAAGAAAAATAAGTTTCATCAAATGCTATTTAGTAGCTTATGTTTGTGACTCACAGTGGTCATGTTTTGATGACCAGATTCTAGTTTAAGACCTTTTTTTTTGTTATTACAATATGTAACAGAATTTTTCCATTCTGCTGTCATTGCATCATTTCTTATATTGAATTCTGCAAAGGAAAACTAATTGGAATCTAATGTGAAATATCACAAATTGCGAAAAGACCTGATTTTTTTTTTTTTTAAGTTTGGCTTGATCCCTATGAATAAAAGATATTTCTTCAGATTTCCACATATTTCAAGTGAATAAACACAGTAGCTGATTAAGATAAGAAGCATTGTAGACCTCACCCTAAAGATTCAAATTCTGGCCAGGCTGAGCTGTCTTCTCACTAGAAATGCATGCACTAAAGCAAAATAAGAGGAAAGCTCAAAAAATCATGCCACTATAATCAAAAGCAATTCACTTCAAAAGGAAAAGCAAAGCTTTCCTCTGTGCATTAGTATTAAAAACCAGAGTGGATGTCTGCATTCTTACGATATTTTAAGGGACTCTGACAGTTACTGAACAATCCCCAAACAGATGAAGTAAACCTAGCTGAAAAAGAGAGTGATAGAGCAAAAATGCTGGCTTCTCCATGGCTTGGTTTTTGAGAGTGCTGAGAATATTCATTTCCTGCTGGATCTCTGGGAATCTGAGGTGCTCTGACTCCCACAAATGGTACCATGTCCCACAAAACGCAGGAGCAGTGCTGGAAGAAAAAGTCTTTCAGTACCAGTCCTTCCAGAAGGGTTTGTGCATCTGAATTTTTTGCTGCAGCTCAAGTGAATTCTTAAGTACCAAGAAAGGATTCACATGACATGGGGATTACACAGACAAAAAACAGAATACAAAAACCTCTTCCATTTCACTGGGTGAGATCACAGTAATCTGCAGACAAAACCCACAAGTTACAACATATAATCCTTGCCAAGTGTACACAGCAACTCTTCTTTCGTTCTTTAAGCCTTTTTCCTTTCTGAACACTGAACAGTGATGCTGCACCGTGTAAGTTAAATTTTTTAAAGCTGTGGGGCACAACTTTGGCCTCTTCTGACACAGGAACACTGCGTGGCCAAGACACAAACTTCCAAATAGTTTCTCTTTGGACATTTGGGTAGGGATTTTCCAAAGAGCTCCACAGTGATGAGCCTCTGCTCTTATTCAAGGATAGTAAAACCTGCACTGACTTTGGTGGGACCCAGTAAAATGAATGTTATGCAATCCATGGAGGAACAACCAGAACATACACAGCTGAACATCCACTTGAGAATTTCCTTATATTTTATTCCAGAAATTGTGCAAAACAATTTGAAGATTAAAGCAGATTTGTCTCAATTTCACCATTCCTAAGCATAAAAAAGCAAAGGACACACTTTCTATGAAATGATTTCATTGTTTTCTCAGTCATGTTATTAGTAAGTTTTTTTCCTTTACTTTCTTGAAAAGATTACTTATTTAAGAAAATGCTTTTAAGAAAACATGGCAAAATTTTAAAATTAATGTTGTAATTTGCTCCTTCAGATTCAGAATATTTATTACACCAGAAAAATGATTAGGATGATAAGGCAAGATAAATGTTTTGAAAACAATAGCTTTAAAAACTGGACTCTTCTCAGCCACATTTCTGGCATCTACTACATTCCATTGCAATGATGTGCTATTCAGAAAAGATTTATGCAGCCAAGCATATTATTCCTAAGATCTTGAGTTCAGCTATTAATTCTATGATTAAATTACCAGTAATTCAATTTTGTTGAGCTCTAAAAAAAAGAAAAACTTCAGATACTTTTGTTGAAGGTAATAGTCAAAGGAGCCAGTAAACACAGGAGTTGTGTCAAATAGAATACTTGTTTCACAGATGTCAACAGTACAAATAAAGTGGGAAAGAAACCTACGCAAAAGTAAAGACAACTGACTATGCCAGATATTATTTGCAGGAAACTTGTAAGTTACTAGTTTTTTTTTTGCCAGAGATTTATAAATTTCTTATTTGGTATTACCCACATGTGAAAATTATCCACATAATTTATTAGAGAGAGGGAGTGTGTACATAGAGAGATGTTTGCCTTTTTAATCTCAGTACTATCTTATGATTGAAATGTGCCACCAGAAGGAGAAATTTATTATTCTACCAATGCTACTTCTGCCTTTTTGACCTCCATTGAGACCTTTCCAGGAATGCAGAAGGGTTAAATGCAATTCACTTGTCATGTAGTGAAATAATCACTTAACAGTAGAGCAATTCCTCATATGCAGAGACAGACAGAGGGAAGCCCTGATGGGTGGCATTTCTGATGTACAACGCCTTTGCCAGTCACAGTGGCAGGATTTTACCAGAAGCAAATCCAATCCGAAATAAGATCAAAATACTGGACATCGTGAAAACAGTACACTGCCAAAATCTGAGAGGCCAAAGAGAAAAGTGTACATTCTATAAACCAATTATATAATAAACTGTAACTGGAGCAGCTGGTGCACATTTGATGTACCAGGTTTACCCATGTGAGGGAGGGGGCCCATTATTTTTATTGTTACACTTTCTTTAAGTACCTTTATCCGTCAAAAAAAATTTTTAAACCCCCCAACTTCTAACCCTTTGTACAAATGATGCCTTTTTTCAACACCAGCATTTTGCCCTTTTATTTTTGTGTGTATATTACATGCATACATACATGAAATATAATGGTTCTTTAAACCAAAATTAAAACCCAAGATGATTTAACACAATTTGGGTGATCTGTTGTTCAAAACACTGGATGGGTGGGCACCCACACCCAGAATGAAATCTTTCAGTTATTTTAGATTTCATTGCAAAAGTCATATTACTGTGTCCCTTTCTGTTTCAGAAACTGTTTTCAGAAACTCATCGGACAAGTGATTTCGGGATGCTCTGTATGCTTTCAGTTTTTTGTGAAGTGCAGTATGATATATCACTAACATACTTTGGGTGTGGAAGATATTTAGACAGAATCAGATGAAAAAAACCACTAAAAGATTCAAAATTTAAACCCATTTATAGACATTTCCTGTAAATTCAAAACAATGAGAAAAACCAGTTGCACTCACACCTCAAAAAAAAAGTCTCATAGGACTGGGTCACTTGTACAAATGCCTCTGTGATAACTTCAGCCATGAGATCTTTCCACCTAAAAAGCAAGTTCTGATTTAAAAATGCCTTGAGTTTCATAGTATGGATTTGTCACTGCACAGTTCTTAATTAAAAGAACTCTGAGAAGCCAGAGCATGCATCTGAACAAAACAAACTCTGTTCTAGACAGGGAGTTGCAGCTTTCTGTCTGACACCCGTTAAGAAGCATATTCATGAGTGAAAAAAGCTGGAATTAGGAAAAAATCTCATTGCATTGTATCCTTTCAAAAATTAGGTTAGCTGTGTGACAGTCTTTTCATGGATCTACCCTGCAAGCTCTTGCAGATATTTAGCTCTGGAAAAAAAGCAGCTGTTTTACAATGTACTGGGAGACAGCTGGACTGCTTTGGGGATATCCAGAAGAAAAATGGTTTCAAGAATAGGAATCAACTTTTTGTCACTCTTTAATTGAGTAAATTATTTTCCAATACACACTTTTTCAGTCTACAAGGACTTCCAAAAATTAATTTCTCTGAAAATGTGCCATGCTGACACTTCCCCACAATATCAAGTGTCTTACATCTTAATTAATATAGCATTAGTTTTAGAGGATTATGCAATCTGAATTACCACTGTGGTGGCCTCTATTGTCAAATTTGACTATTTGTTACACTGGAATTTGGACAAACCAGTAAATAATTGAAAAGATGTTCAGAAGTTACTGAAAAGGAAATTCACAGACTGGGAATTGGTAAACATGTTTGGGAGCTGAAATCTTGAGGACAATTAGCAAAATTGTTTCCAACTAACAAATTGAAAACAGTCAACATATTGTTCAAGCAACTGTAGTCCCAGACAATAAGGGAAAAAATAAAGCAGAAAGCTCCACAAAACCTGCAACATGAAAGATCATAAAAGAACAGCACAAATTCTTAGTGGTACCAAAAGTAATAGGACAGGAATTGGGTTTAGAGTCAAAAGTGGCTTGACTTATCAAGAGAAGGCAATTAAAGTTGTCTAGCGTGAAAGATATCTGGAGTCCAGACTACAAAGGCAGACCTCTAACTGTGAATTAGACACTTAATTTTCCTGTACTGCAGCGAGAGTTAGAGCCTAGTCTGTCATTTACAGGAACAGAGCAGACAAACAAGCACTGAACGCAGACAAAACAAGAGGGGTTTCTGAAAACCCTCCCTTCCCTTGATATACATGCTTCTATTATCATATCTAGGGCAGGAAAAGTAGTTTTGGTTCAACGTACCACAGCAAGGGATGTACTTCTCTGATGTAACTTATCATTATTACTTTAATGTTTTTGTTAACTCTGTAGAAAATGTTCACAGTCTATAGCTAAAATACTTTTATTTTCCTCCCACAGGAGAGATATTTTTCTTTTCCATGATGAGACGAAGAAATTCAGAAGCAGTACATGTGAATTATTTAATCAGATGTTTTTCATACACAATTTTAACATGGAATGTAACTTTCCAGGTGAGTTTTCTTATATCACAGTACCCTACTAGATTGCAGCTGCAATTCCCTCACTTTTTTTTTGTCAGATTCTTGAAAAACAAACATCATATAGGTCTTTCTTCATTTTAGTATTGCATATCTATCTCAGACATCTCTGTGTTGTGGTGGTGTGAAAATGCAAATTTTAACATTTCTTTATCAGAAAGTGACAACTGAGACCTTGATCTAGTAAGCATTACATGTCACATCTTGTGCAAAACACTTAAGCAATCCCACTAAGTAAACAAATACTATGTTCTAGCAAAAATAATCGTGGGCATAACAATAGGCATCTAAAATCTGCAAGATCAGCCCTTCTGATTAATTGGGAAAGGCTGACTTTACAGTGGTAATTACTCACTTCTAAAAGGTCCATTGGGATATTAAATCATCCATTTTAATTACTCAGTATTAATTGTGATACATATTGAAATGTACATCACACAGACTTGTATGTTGGGAACTTTTACCTGGAAAACTTCTGTTTCTAGTTAACACCTTCACTTCATGATGCAATGCTTCTCACATTAGTGATCCACAGGAGAAAAAAAGTGACATTATCAAAGACTTCAGTTTTTTAATAAGACAGAAACACATTTTGCTCTAAAACGTTCATTCAGTTTATTGAGAGCAGCTGACAAATACCATAAAAAATAATTTTTTCACATAAGAACCTATATCAGGGCAGCCTTTTGTAAAGCACAGCCCAGCTGGCCACAAGTCATCTTGGGGCTATTTTTGGATATACTACTAAGGTAGGTACTTTTATTATGTGTTGTCATAAATAGTATTGACATTCAAATTTTTGTTGGCTATGTTTTTAATTTATAACAAAGGACAGAGAAAATGAGGCAAAAATAATTTTAAAACAGATTCTAAAATTCTTTAGGGCATAAAGGTAGGACCTTCGGTGACAGGTTGTTCTTTCTTTGAAGGTATATTCTTTATAGAGAAGTATATTATTCAGCCTGTGCTCTAATAAAGGAGTGCAGAGACCCTGTACAATGAGGTCGTAGTCAGCTTAGAAATGCCTGAGCACATTCCATATCGGTTTGGCTGCAAGGACGTATCAGAGGAGGGGGAAAAATCACTGTGCTTTTAAGGCAATATTGTCATGGTTAATGCAATGAGGGAGAAACATTTAAGGGAAAAGAATTATCAACACCATCAAAAGATTACAGCTAAAAAACGTAAACAGAGGTAATGAGAGGCAGGTTCCTGTGAAATTCATTTCAATAGTAATTTACTTTTATATTAACAAACTGTCAACTAGGGGAAATACAAGAAAGACGACTAGTAACTTTTCTCTGCAAGATTTGTATGAACAGAAATTGTAAACACGTCTCAAGCCAGCAAAAATTTAGATATTAAACAGAACATAAAGGGAATAGCTTATAATATGTTTTGTTTAAGCTAAATTAAAATATTTAAAAAGCTGACAGAGAAAGAGGAAAGAATACAAAAAACCTTGGAGCTATTCATTAAATACGCAGATTCCTCCTGACTAATCTCTCAATTACTCATGATTTATGTATGCCTCTGTAAGGAGAGACTGCCAGACTGAATATTTTTTCCAAACTTTTTAGATTTCCTGACTTTTTCCATAACATTCAGAAATAAGAATTTCCATGCCCGAGTCAGGGACAGCAGTATCAGTCACATTTACCCTGTTCAGCAATAAATGCACAGCCGTTCCCACCCCTGGGATGCCATGAGAGAAGTTTGACAAAGCACCAATAACAACTTTATAAAACCACCCCCTGCTGTACGTGAGGACTGTGCTGACTGACTAGGGTAATGCCTTGGCACTTCGGTTCTTGCCCTGCACATGGTAAGAGAGAGGAAGATAAGGGAATGTGCTGACAACCATTTCATCATTTGCCTGGTGATAGGATCTTTGTCCCCTGTCTGGGGTAGGCAGCTTGAGATCTGTGGTGAAAAACCACACTTTCTGACTTGGCTGTGCCAGATAAAGCCCAATCCATTTTCACTATGTCACTAACTCCTGCTGCTAGTGCTGGTGGCATGAGCAATACTTCCCACCATACTGACTTCCCATCTCTTACTGGGCTTCTGAACCCACAGATTCACTCTGAAATGCTCCCATAAACAAGGGAGGGCTTTAATCCCTCCTTTATCTACACAGGCCCAATTAAGGAGAATAACAGACAAAGATGATCTTATATTGTGGATCATCATCAGATGTGTGGATGAAGGACCTGCCTTCCAATTTGTTTTTTTTTTCTTGATGAATTAAATACAGCACAAAATTTTACTTTGAATCACCACTAAAATCAAAATTCCAGGGCCTGTAATACAATTGAAATTTACACTTTGGTGAGCTCCTAAGAATTGATTAAACTGTTCTGAGGACATGGAAATGTGACTGCAAACACCAGTGCACTTTACTGATGGATGACCAAAAGGACAAATGTTCACTCTGGCATTAGCTACAGTCATAGTAATTTTGTGATAACATCGCTATGGGGCATAATGCAGAAATAGTGTAATAAGAATTATAGACGTCCTCATGGCTTTACTAAAATAAATATTTTACACATTCTGAATAAAACTAAATATGGTTGCACAGCAGTCAAAACTCAAAATATTTATTGATTCTTATGTAATTATAAGTCTATTGATGACATAAGAAGGTGAAAACTCTTATGAGGATGTTGCCATCTCCTCAAATATTCAGGTGTTCAAAACTCAAAGTCCAGTGCTGACAAGACATTCAAAAACTAGATTGGAAAATAATTATGCAAGCTACAATCTGCATTTAAAGACAAGAAAACTGCAGTTCTGCTCCTGGGTTACCATTGAGAGCGCAGACAACTCCAAAAGACAGCACAATATTGGAACATTAGACGTATTGTTATGACAGCAGAAAAACAAAAAAGCAAGGGGGAACTAAAATGTACATTTTTGTGAGGTTACACACACCTGAAGCAACTGATTTTTACTTTCCATACTGAACTGCTGCTTCTTCATGTAAGATAAAAATGAAACCATTGTGACAGGACAAACACCAAGACAATTTTTTAGGCACAGCAAAAGCACTGTCATATTCTAACAAGTGCAATTTCCAAAGGATCTCCTAATTTCTCAGATTTTTAACCAAAAGAGATTCTACAGGACAATGATTAAGAAAGAACTATAGATATTGGGGACGTTTGGGAATTATATAATGTATTTCTCAGCCCCAGGGAAGAGGATAGTAGATTTAAGCCATTTCTGGTATATATTACTATATATTCCCAAGGACTGGGATTTCCCAATCTTTCTTGACACCTATTTCACTGCCTTCAAAACCTTTTGATGAGATGTCCTCCCTTCATTTATACTGCTGTAGTTTAAGGCCAGTTTTTTACCCTTTCAACTACCTGGAAAGATCAGTCTATCCCTTCCCACTGCATCTACTTCCTTAAATATTCTCAGTTTTTACACATTCCCTCTTCTGCCTATTATAGACCAAAAAAATCTTAGTTCTTTCTGTCTGCCTTCATTAGTTATGTTTTCCAGAACTCTGTTCACTCCACTTGTTCTCTTTTGGACTCTCCAAAACCAATGAAATGTACATACAAACAAAAAGTTACGAATATCTGAATCTCCTATAAAAGCAGATTTAACTAATTCTGTTTAAAATACCCCCATTCTAGCAGCTCCTATGCTGTCCTTCTGCTGGAAGACAGGAAAGCTGTTTAGAAGGGAGGAGAGACATACACTCATCACAGGGAAGCTTAGCCACAGCTAAATGACCCACATAAGACCATCAGGGACATCTACCCCAGACAGGAATGATAACCTGACAAGCTACTAACCAAGCTGTGCTGTAACTTCACCCTGACTCACAACACATGACCTGAAGCCAGCGTGCCCAAACACTTAATGGCTGCTGACATTTTAACTAAAGTACATGTTATATTTTTTTCCTGTTAATAATTTCTTTCTGTCTTTATTTTTCAAGTGTCACAATCCATCCACTGATTCCTTTGAGGTACCAGACCTATACTTTTGGATCCCACTCCACTGGTGCACCTGCCTGTCAGTACCCTACTTACCAATTTGTGGCTAAACATTCTTTCCACAGACCATCCCTCTCCTGTCCTAAGTTTTCTGCTGTGTAATCCCTCTCCTAAGCTTTGTTTCTGAAAGCAGGCCCAGTACTGTAGTTTTCCTCAAACTAAACTATAAAATTATTACTTTCTCATTTTTCCGTGTCACAGCACGACTGATATCTTTATCCTTATGAATAGCCCCTTAAATAATCCATAAAACCTGGACCTGATGATCTTAATCCCTTGCTTGTATGTAACCTCCTCTGGGCAAAGCTTAATAAGCACCAATAGCTTTCTAAGTTTACAGCTCACTAGAGAACCTGGATGAATGTCAGGCTTTTATGACATTTCTACTGTAAATTCAGTAAAGCTTAAGCTGCCAGAGAGATTATGAATACCATATGAATCCAGAGCCAAAGTGACCAATACCTTTTAAGAACATGAAATAAAAAATGCAGGAGCAGCAGTGTTTCCCACTTTGTCTGTCTTGCTTTATTAGAAAAAGCAAATGAAAGGACTCTATTTTGAAGCATAACCTATGCTTTTACATCAACGTAAAAAGAAATATGAACCCTGAGGGTCTACAGGCAAGTACTGCCAAATGACAGGTTCCTGTAAAGGTAAATGTCTCATTTTCATTTCAGTCAAGTAATAAGAGCAGACTACCTATTATCTCTTTCACTGCTGAACAGCAAACATCTGTCTATTGAACCTGGGCATTTCCAGTGTACGTTATTTATCTACTTATCATTCATGCAGACAGGGAAATACTTTTACTGAAAGTTTTGAAGATTTCAAATCTATTCCTATAGAGGCAAGAAAAGAAAAGCCCAGAGATGCACTTGAGACTGGATCACTTTGGCTCCTTTTACCAACCCAATGGCACCAATCATTTTACTGCTGAAAAGGTTAGCTAGGGGCATATAGGATTTCATAGAAGTGTGTCTTGGAATTTGGCACAGGGCTTTTTGACCCTACTTGCTCAGCATCAGCCCAGCTAGCCATGGTGTGCTGCAATTAGATGAATGCATGGGTGAGTTTGTGGTTGGCTTTCTCTGTCCTCACAGCACAGTGGCTGGGACCTTCTGGCTCACAAGGCTTAGGTTGCTGTGCCACCTGCACTTTCAATTATCAGTTATCTGTTATGGAGAGGAATTAACAAAGGATAATAATTTTGGCATCCTAATGCTGTAGTCACCAGGTAACAGCACACAGCAGATGTGAATTAGAGGCTTTGCTGATTTACTTTATGCTAAGAATGGCAGCTGCATGGCCCAAGATCAAGTTTGGACCAGGAACATGGGGTCACAGAATCCATCAGCCAATGGAGCCACAGGTGAGAGCAGATCCTAAATGCGTTTCTGGATACAGTTTAATGGAAATGGAAAACACCTGTTAAAGTGACATGAATATGGAAACTGCTACTGCACAGCAACAACATTGTTTTTTCCTTAAAAAAGAAAAGTGTAGGTTTTAAAAATTAACAAAAGCACTTTTTTTAAAAAAAGAAAAACATTACCAGAGAAGCTAGAAGCCCTTTTTATATATAAACAATCCTTTTTCCAATGGCAAGCCTGTCAAAGCAAAACTACCCATCTGATACAGAATTAGCTTAGCACCACAAGCTGCTCCAAAATTTTCATATGCTCCAGAATAAACTCCAGACAACTTTTTTCCAGCAAAGCAGCTGGATCTCCTAAAATACTTTGCACTCTAGTGGTTAGGACAAGACATTTAGTAAATGAAATCTCTCATTCATATGTTTAAAGAAAACAGTCAGAATATTACATTACGCTGTACTGAAGTATCACCACAGATCAAGATGATGTCAGTTTACACTGATGGCTCTTTACAGTGTACAATTATCTTACATATAACTCCAATATATGTTGCTGAGGAATGTTTCTAATATTTGAGTCATAAAAGCTTTTAAAAATAATGAACACACTCCAGGTATTTTAAAACTTTGAACTACAGTGAAGGGTTATTGAATACACAATCTGCAGGCACAAACAGTACGGTGGAAAATGGAAGAACTACATGATTACCCACAGAATTTCAACAACCAGAAGAAATTCAAAAGAGGCAGGCATTAACTAGGTAAATGCAAAGAAGAAAATGAAAGAATTCAAAGAGGAAATCCAAAGGAAAAGAATAGCAACAATTAATAACAGCAAATAACAATTAATAACAATAAATTGTAAAATTGTAAAAACCGGCAAAAAAAAAAAATCAGCAGTAGGAGAACACAGGACCCAAACAATAAAATCACAAACAGTGATTATAAAGCATCACTTTCATCAAAGTGCTATATTGTACAGAATTCAGCCATACATAAACATAATCCTCGGTCATTAAAACTTTGGGTCTTAGATCATTTATTTGTGCAAGAAGACAAATTGCTAACTTACCTGCTTGCTGCATGCATATTATAAAAGTGGTAAACAAGCAGAGACAGTGCTGCAGCTTCCATTTCCAGTGATAGCACCACATTTCACTTACATGAGACATCCTGGGGGAAAAAAGAAAAGCAAGCAAGGATTCAGGGAATTTTACAACAAGACAAGAAAACGAGGAAGACACTTTTGTTAGTCAAATTAGTAACTAGCAGTTAATAAAGTAACACTTGAAAATAATGGGTGGCCCTAGTATTGCTTAAATGGAGACAAAAGTCTGCTAAAAAGGGTCAGAAATTATATTGTCTGGTTCTTAGCAGACAGCAAAGTGGAAGACTGGTCAGCATTGGGTTTCTAAGGAGATAGACGTGGGTGGTATTTCAGTAAAAGAAACAAGAAGCACAGTCTGAAAGAGTTAAATTGTAGGGGTTTTTCTGGAATAAGAAGTTTTACACATATAAACACATTCATTCTATTAAATGATACATAATATATACATATTTGTTATTAAATAGATAAAGATGGTGGATGGTAATTTGCCTCTGCCCTTACAAGGTTTTCCATTTTTCAGCTCTAATTTTTTGACAGCTATGACATTTTCTGCAGACAACTTTCATGAAGATCCTGAAATTTTCCATGTCAAAATCTAGGAGCTCATCTGTGCTGCCAAAGAAGTCAGGGACATCCTGATTATTCAATAAAATAAACGCAGTTATAGGAAAGTCTCTATCAGTTATAGCTTGAAGTTAAAGTTTTCTTCCCCTTAAAGCCTAGAGGATATTTAACGGCTAAACCAAAATGTTTCCTCCATTGTGGGTAGAACAGGAAGCAAAACTCTTAATAAATTTATTCAGACCTTTAACCATGCATCCTAAATGAATGGTGCTCCACTACATTCATGTCTCATTTTATTCAACAAGGTAGCAGTAAGCAAAAGGAGGTAACATGTAATGAGACACAACACACATTATTTTTACCAACTCCTTCCTCTCCTATTTGGTGGTGATAACTGGCTTTTTTTCAGTAAGATATCATCTACCTGTACTGAGGTAGATAAGGAGAAAACTCTTCCTTCTGCTCCACAGACATTGCTGTGAGCCCACCAGCAAAAGCTGGAGACAAATATAAAACCTTTTCCAGTGTAAGCTTCTTTTTTTCCCAAAGTGGAAACCAGTGCAGGAAGATAAACCATTGTAAAGGAACAACTAATGTTTCAGCTTTAAAAATAGTAATTAATCAAAGCACTCCTGTGGGCTAGACACCAATGGGCCCAGGTAAATGGCATTTCAGCAGACTGCTGCGATCAGTTAGGCTTCCCTTGAGTGCAGTGTTACACAGCATAGGTATCTGATTACAAAAGAAGTTCAGTTCTTTGTGGGTAGTTGTATCTAATTAGGAATCTGAAGCAGATTTATTTTTTCTGAGTTATTGTAAAGTCAAACTTAACAAGTGTTGAAGACAAGCACAGAAAACACAGTGCTCTGAAGTACAAGAATCTCTTTGATGAAGCCAGACATACAAAATAACTGGATTATCAAACAATAGAATTATTGTCCTTCAACTTAGTGATCCAAAAATCCCTATTAAAATCTCAGACAACAGAAAGCTGAGGTTTTGGAACTGTTACTTTTCAATGTATATAATTCATAATTCTACAATGCCTTTAATATTAATTTAGAAAACTGAATTTGAACAGAAGTCCTTTGAAGTCCTGAAAACAGTTACACGCATACACAAGCACATATGGCATGCATATATACTCACAGAGCAGGGAAAGGAAATGTTGGGGCTAACAGCTTGACATACCAGAGGTACAAAAGAATTTTCCTGTTCTTACAGAAGAAAGAATTTGCAGGTGCTACAACCTGCATGCCATCCTGGTGCTTAATCTACCAATGCAAACCTGTAGAAGTGGTAGCACTACTGTTTTTTGATGTTGGTTTGTTTTGAGCAAGCACAGTTACAGTTACCAGACTAGGAAACAAGCAATTATTTATTAATTCATAATAAATCTGTATTGATTTTCATCAAATGGATAAATTGTCTGTATTGTCATTTTTGATATCTCTGTGAGCTCTGGCAAAGTTTTTGCTCATTTAATAGCTGGAGAATCCAAGACACCACACTTGAGATACTCAAGGAAAAATAACATGACAAGCTTCTGCTGCTTAGGTCTGGTGTGAATGTAGCCAGTCACACTGCCTCTAGTGCCTTTTTAAAAGAACCTGAAATTCTACATTAGTCTGAAAGAAGTATTTAATTTGGCCAATTTCTATTTGTTACTGTTTACTCGCATTGCAGTAATGCTTACAAGCCAGTACTCCATGGTACTCTAGGGTGATAGTTTACAGTCTGTTTCCTCATCCTCACCCATGTAAAAAGTGCTAGTCAAGAAAGATTTCAAGAACATGGATAATCAACAAAAGAGTATAGCATAAATAAGTGCAAATGATAAGGCAGAAAGGAGTAGCTATAAAGATTTCTCCGCAGTGTAAAAAGCTAGTTAACTGCTATTAAAAAATACACAGTTCTCCACCAAAATAAATAAACAAAACAAATATACAAAAAAATAGCAAACCATCTACTCCATTTACACTCTCTGCCGTTGAAGAACAAAACAATTCTCTTTACGCCACTTTGTCTCAGTTGACAAGAAAAAGGTTTATCAAACTCAGACAAGAATGAACACAGAAGTGCATGCTACCAAAACACTCCACTAATGTGGGCACCATGAGTCAGATCTGTTTCTTTTGGAGACGATCATGAAGAACTATTTTACAAAGTATAACTGCTAGCTGAGTACTATAAATTAGTGAGGAAATCAGTTATTTATATGTTCTTAGGATCTTGCAGAGACAAAAAGTCAAAATTCAGAAAACTGACTTCTACCAGCCTTACACTGTGATGCGTAACACTCCTGTCCACATGAGAAATTGTCAGGGTTGGAAATCAGATAACACACTTCCAACAAAAAGGCTTCTTCCACATCAAAATCCATCCCTGATATTTTTATAATTTGACATTTCAGACAATTATGATAATGTGTCGTAACAACTGATAAATACTTCCCAGGCTTTAAAAAATCAGAACTTAGTTGCAGATATTATTCTCCTCTAAATAGCCACTGTATTTATTTTAAGGTTCTTTTTCTTGGTTACTAGTGTTAATCAACATCTAGAAGTGAATCCAAACAGCATATGAATAATTCAATAGAAAAAATAGGAAATAGTTCTGGGCTTGTTTATAGCTTATCAAGGGATTATATGGTCCCCTGAGAGCACTGACTTGATGGCCCAAGAGACCCCTTTGGTTTTGTGTTATTTTAAACAGTATTATAAAGATCTGTTCTGTCATTTAATATTCTTTAACAGCACAGGAAATGGATATCAGAACAGCAATGTACTAAAACACACCATGAGTTTAGGTAAGAAAAGGGATGGACCTTTGTCCATAACAAAGATCTCAGAAGAGATGTGGATTATTTCAGTCTTTGTCTTTGGTTACATAAAAATTGTTGAACATTGTTCATAGTGAGTTTTCTTTTCTACTTTGTATCGATTTAGATAAAAAAGCCCTGTTCTGTCCCCAGCTGGTAACACAGTAGCAGCTCTGAAGAACTCACTCCAGATTGTCACAGAACCAAAATATTTTACCCAATATATTTGCGAATTATTAGGACACCTATGGTAAGAGTACATCTATTACAGATGGATATAGTCTCAAAACAGCAATCCCTCTTAACCTTTTGGGGGATTTTGTGGATTTTGGCCTTCTGTGGAGTTTGATTTTTCTGAAGACTGAAGAGCTAATTTTTCTATGGACTTGCATTTCCCAGTGTAGACACTGTGTGACATGACCAGCTATGCACTCTAGCTACCAATTCAGTCCAGTCCAGTGCTACTTTCATTCCCTATAACATAGGGAGACAATGAGCTTATTCACAATTCATTCCAGAAGAGCAAAATAGACATGTAAATTATCTAAACCATAAATGGATAGTAACTTGACACAGTTCAAGATGGAATTACTGGGAATTTTGCTACATCTAACTACTAAATCTTTTACTCTACATGCCAGCAGCCAGCTAGAAGGCAACACAGCATCGCCTTTTAGGGAATATACAGCTCTGCAGGACAACATACACAAAATGTGAATAATGCTGGAGCATGTCATTTGTGTACTGTACCACCCCAAAACATGCAACACAAATTTAAATACACCATCTTCCGTGTTCAAAACTTTGTCAAAAGTTCCCTGGAGCAGGATGTGAATTCTGCCTCAGGCACACTTACATGACTTTCTTTGGTCTTTGACATGTCTAAAGCTATTAAGGAAAAATGTTGTTGACACTTTAAAATTAAAGGAAAGATAACATCAATTTCACAATTTTTTTTTCCACATAGATTGTAAACAAAAATATTTTAAGCCTAATCACTCTCAAGTGGAACTGCAAGTGAAAGATGATTGCAACTCAGTTTAGTTCCCCGAGATTAATAGAGAAGTTAACTTTGAAATCATTGCTTTAAACTGTAGTACATTGATGTCTTGAAAGATTAATTACACAATGCCCCTTAAAACTTTCATTTTGTTAAGCACTACTTGTTCCTAATTATTCTTACAGCCAACTTTGAAAACACCCTCATGCTCATCAAGAGAGATGAAAAAAAAAAAAAAAAGACGCTGCCTTTTAATTTAAACAGTATCAGCCTTATCAGATACATCTAAGTCCTTCGGCTTTCCTTTCAAATGGAACTTTTCACAGTTGCAGGAAAGAAATCTCCTGGCTGTTTCCAACCCGGTAGCACCGCAACACGAAGTCTTTAGGAACTCCTACTTTCTGCTTTAACTTCACGGCGCGGTGTGAGGCCCCCCTGCCCTTTTCCACTTGTACTGATTCTCTCGGGTGCATCCACAGGTCCTCGCTCCTGACTGTGAAGGCACGGACGGAACGCCTAACCCCAAACCTCAGCACGTCGCTTTATCTTCGGCGAGGGACGGTCAGTAAAGGAGAAACATCCCGGGGAAGGCGCCCGGAGGCCAGGGCACGGTCCCACCCGGGCCGGTGGAGTCGGGCAGGAGGGGGAGCCCCCGGCCCGCCCCTCGCCCCCGAGGCTCCGGGGCCCCGCGCTGCCCCCGCTCCGTGAGCTGCGGAGAGTCGCGGTGCGGCTGGGAATGCTTTCTAAAATCCGCCCTGCCCTCCCTCTCCCTTTCCCTACTTTTTCCCTACTTGTGCTGGCACCTCACCTGGAAGGCTGCCTGTGGTGCCAGGGCTCCTCGACGTGAGCGGCCACGGCCCCGAGCCGAGAAACCGGGGCCGGGCGGATGCGGGGGCACCGCCGCTCAGGGCAGGCGGCCAGCGGGGCCAAGTGTTTCGCTACTTGTCCGCAAGCACGGGGAAATTCACCAGAGCGGTCCAAAGGACGGGGTCAGGGTGCCCCGCGAAAGGCACCGGCCACCCGGGTGAGCGCCCGCCGACGGACACGGAGCCCGGACCGGGCAGAGCCCAGCCCTCTGAGGTCCCGGCCTGAAACTTCCCAGTTTCCCCATTCCTTCAGCCCTACCTACCTGCGCGGCTCAGCCCTAACATTACTCACCACCTTCTGTGGGTGGTGGGGAAGCCCTGCTGATCCGCCCGGGGGTCCTCTCCCCGCGATGGAGCCCGCGGGGTTATCCGCGCTCCCCCAGCGCCCCGGGAGGCAGCCGCAGCCCTCGCCCCGGAGCTCGGAGAAGACACTTACATGGTGGCATTACGGGGCGGCTCTCCTCCGGGTCTCAGCAACCATCCTCCCGCGCCGCCGCTCGCTCTGCCTCTGCCCCGCTCCCTCGCCGGCTTCTCGCAAAGGTCATCGCTCCTTGCCCACCTCTCTTCCACGCCCGCGCCGATCCGCTCCTCCTCCGCCGCGATGCTTCTCCCACCCCGCGCCGCGGCGGGACCTGCCTCTCCCTTTGCACAAGTCGGGGAAACTTCGGCGCGGAGGGAAGCCGCCCCCGCGGAGGGCAGGAGCCGCCCCGCCCGCTCCCCGCTGCGCCCCGCAGTCAGGTGGCGGCCCCGGGGCTGGCCCGGCCCACCGCGCTCCGGGGCAGGACGGGCCCGGGAGCCGCCGCCGCCGGGGCCCCAAGCAGCGCTCCGAGGAGCCGCTCCACGGGACTGCACGCCGCTCTCGGCAGAGGGATGGCTGCCCCGGGAAAGGCGCTCCCCGGGCGGCACCGCACGGCACCTTCCCGGCTGACACGGCCGTGCAGCGACCCGGCTCACTGGCTGGGGGCTAGGCCAGGGGTGTGCGGTCCCCAGGCACCCCTCCAGAGATGATAGCCACAGGCCCAAAGCCACCCGCAAAGGACACTTCTGAGAAGATTCCATCCTGGGGACACTGCCCTTGCCGGTCACAGCGCCCTGAGCGTGCAGCGCCCCGCAGCATCCCAGTGGCAGCAGGACCCGGGGGACAAGCACACCCTGCACTCCCTCCACACTGCGCACTGCAGAGGGAGCGCACCTAAGCCCACCTGCTCAACTCAAGGAAACAAAGTGTCCCACTGTGTCCCAGAGCTGCTGGCACAGACTCCAAGGCTCTTAAAGTGTGTCAGTTTCCTTTGAAGCACAGAACACATTAGGGACACAAGATGGGTGAGTGGAGGTGACGCAGCTCTGACCCACTTTCTGAAGCGTGCAAGACGGTGTGCTGCTCCCACAAAGTGCTGGTCCACACCTCACTCCTGGGTAGCGTTCTTGGAGGATGGTAATTTGCACCATTTGCTAATGATCCTCAGTTGCTTTGCTCAGTTAAAATCTGTAGGACATGGGACTGCACTACAGGTAGGTGAGAAAGCATTGAAATTATAGAAAGGGAAAAACAAGAGGTCATCAGAGAAATCCAAAATTTTCAGAGTACTCCAAGGATCTGAGCTGGCAGGATTAGGAAGGATGGGGGAAGAAAAGCCATGGCACACTGAATCATACATGAAGTTATCAGCATACAATGGCAGTTAAAAGCAAACAGTTCCTATTTTAAAAAATAAAGAAAACATCACTAAATTTTTCATGAACTTTAGACTGAACATTACTATTTACTTATTCTGGTCAATTTTTATTCTCTGTCCTTAAAAGCAATAAAGCTATAGGCTTGCTTTCATTGCAAATTCCTGGCACTTAACATGGACTCAAGAACTGCTGGGGCTGGGTTAGCCAAATCCACATGGCCAATGGTGCAGGCTTGAGCAAAGTCATCCTACAAGTTCTTGCCTCTGGGTTTATTGCACACCTGCGGATTTTTGCATTTACCTCACATGCACAGCAAAGTCTGTGCTTCTAGAATGCACTGGACTTGCTGTACATGAGCTCAGGACCTCCTGGGCACATTGGACCCGCCATGTATGAGATATACACAGTAAATCAAAAGCATCTGGAACAAATCAATCTGCCATCCATGCCCAGATTTGTGATACATATGTAGTGTTCATCTGCTGGCTGTGTTGGAAATTTACTTCTTCCTTCCCTACTTGGAAGGCATTAGAGTTGACTGCAATTCCAGAACCTGGCAGTCAAGCTAAAAAAAAAGGTAAAAAAAAAAAAAAAAGAGACTTTCCCCGTTATGTTTTTGTTCAGCTGTTTCTTGGTTAATTCTCCTGTTCTGAGTTTGCTGTCACACACTTTTGCAACCATCAATCTGCTTACCCCTCAACAGCAGGAGCACTGCTGCTTCTGAATCCCAAACTGAACACTGCCCAGTCAGAAATGCCTGGGATGTCCAGTGAGGATAACATGCAGTGCAGATTTTCTGGACAATGAAGCAGCACGTTTCTGAAGACAGTCACAGAGCTGCAGAGCAGTGAAGAGAACCCAATCACTTATGAGAAAATGCAGATTATTATCTGGCAGCAGCTCACTGTGCCACATCTGCCTTTAATCAATAGTGAAACAACTTGGCATGGTGTGGGTAGTCGGAGAGGGCTCCATTTCTGGCAGCTGCTTAGCAAGAGAGAGCTTCTGTGTAGACCAGTGATTTTAACGTCTCTGTCTCAGCGTGAGAAACTGCAGACTACATTACAACACCCAACTCAGGTTAACATTGCAGGCTGTCTTTTGCACAATGTGATTAAGAGAGAAAAAATTACGGAAGTCTGGGAAGCAGTGCTATAACCAGAAAGGTTCTTTATATTGACATCTAGTGAGCGACACCCGCAGAAAGTCAAGCAGCTCTTTTTATTCTTTTCTTACTGCATCTGTAGCCACAATGTTGCTTTACATTTATTTTTATTACACCTCAAGCAAGTGGGGTCTGAATATTGTTAGGTACAGGGGTAGCATATTCTTCAAATATTGCAGTGTTTCATGAATATTCTGAGACGATAAGTTAAATATTTTGCACGAGTTTATAGACCCTGATTTTTATGGCTTTGTTCACGTATTTCTTTATGCGGAGGGCTGTGAGCCTTTGACTCAGGAGTCCTCGGCACTCCCTTGGAGGAGAGAAGCCTGAGGGCAAAAGGACTCAGAGACAAACCTCTCTCTCCGGGTTACGGTGAGAAAATGAGCTACCCCCAGGCATACCTTGTTTCTCTATGGTAATACCTTGTATCCAGTTGGTAAATTGGGTTCTACCCCACCCTTTCCCATAAAAAGGCCCTGGGTCTGCACTGAATCAGGGAGCCTCTGTCCCTGGCCTCCCCTTCCCAGGGACTGCTGGACAATAAAGCTGCCTCTGTGGCACTGCCACACACGGCTCCTGTCTCTCTGTCCCCGAGTTTGCCTCGGGTGATCTCACACAGAGCTGGATCACAAGAGCTGGAATCACTTGTAGCTGAGAAATGGCTGCACTTGCTGAGATCACCGCTGTCCAGGGAGGCTGCCTTGCCCCTAGGAGATGTGTTCTTTGCTGGACACTCTTTCTAGGAAGGTCCTGGCTTTCTGGTGCTTGATGAGCATCAGACCTCCTTGTGATATCTTTAAACTTACGACTAGGGTGGTTTCCTTATATTTTGAGCAACTTTGCATCGACTCCATTAAATATCTTATAAGAATGTTAAAGAATGTTTCATGAAATAATAATATGAAATATCATATTTTATATCTGGATACTTCATTTTAATATTTGAGACACATAATTTTTCAATGAACTTTTTCTTTGAAAGTCTCTTCTATATTGTATCAATTGCATTTAGCAAAATCTGTGTTTATATTCCAGAGAAGTGCGAATACCGAAACTTTATTGCCTGTAACAGTGTAAAGGAGAAAACACTTAACCTGAAACAATAAAAAGGAAGCTGAAAATAAACAGTGCATTGTTATAAACTCAAGAAGAGAATTCAAGATCATATGCATTCTCAAAAATTCAAAGAGAAAAAAATCGGCTTTGCATCCTATTCCTGGCTTTCTGTCTGGTCATTCTCATATCTTGAAGAAAACATGAGACATACCCACAGCTGAGTCTGAAATTTCAAAGGTGAGCTGGTTTTGAGGATAGAAGTTTGGGCATTGGTCTAAAAGGTGAAGTAGCAGAATTGATATGAATTGTTGGGAACAGCAGTTCACATCAATTAAAGGATTCAAGAATTAATATCAATCCAAGAATTACTTCAGACTTTTGACATATAGGTCTGTTCCACTATGCTTGTACATAAAGTAATCTCATAAATTACATAATGTAATCTCTCTTGAAGCTTTTCCTTTTTGAGATTCTTTTGTCCCTCTAAAGATGACTTAACCAGCTCCCATATTTCCCAGCACCAATCAGTCTTGTTTGCCCCTACCTGGGTCACAGCTGAACCAATTTTTCATAATCCAGAGGACAATCTGACCAAACTTCCTGGCTTTTCTACTTTCAGAAGGTCTCTATGCAGCTCATCTTTCCTTATTTTCCCGTATCTGAGAGAGTAAGGGCCTTACCTTTCTGTTTCAGGTGTAAATGCAGCACAAACAGGATCAGGAGGGGCTCACTCTTTATTTAGTTCTTTGGTTTTTTTTTTCTGGAGAGATGTTTTCCCTTCAGATTTGAAGTGCCATCCAGACAGGGCTGGCTCCCATTAGTAAGATACTGAAGAGGTGTCAAGTCAGTTTTCACTATGGGCCTTAAGGCAGTGGTTTCACCTAGGTGCTGGGCAGGGATGGCTGGATGCTGGGCGAGGAAGCATGTTTTAGAGGCTGCTGACCCAATAGATAGGGGGAAATGGCACACAATTTCTCTGCTTTACCGATTACCAAGCCAGCATGGTCTTCCAAGAACCTGGGAGGCAAAGGAATTCTAAGGACTATACTGACTGAAGTTTGTAAGTGGTGAAACTGCCTATAAATGATTGCACTGACCTATACGTTCTTCAATTTAAGTTTTTGTCTCCTGAAAACAAGCATGAAGTGAATTGTAACTCTAATGTATTTCTACAATGCATGTTCAGGATTTCAGAGGCTAACACACTCATATGTTTACCTCATTTGGTACTTTTTCTGTGTGCCTTTATGTGCATAAAACTTAGGCTATGAAATATTTCCTGTCAGGGAGGTTATCACAAGCTAAAATGCTGTGCTTTGTGCCAGATGAGATGTCTTTGATGAAGTGCTGAGAGCATGGCATATACAGTGCCTGCACACACTGCACTCCATAAAATTCTGTAAAGTCTGTGACCTCAAACAAAGCAAGAGACAGATCAGGCAGCAAATTAATTTGGATGGTTTTCACAAAACATTTCATGCCTTTGATCACTGTCTTGTTTTTTGAGCCCATTTCAACTCCTTACTGTTGATCGAGCACTCCAGGGGTCCTGAACCTTAGCCTGCTGGGGCATGCTGCCACTGGTGTTTTTGCACACATTTCTGATCTGTGGGGGTGGGACGATGCTGGAGGTCCCTGCTTCCTGAACTTTCATTTCTCTAAAGGGGAAGAGGAACCTCATAACATTTTTCTAGCTCCAGATGAATGAACTTGAGAGTGGTGCTCACTACATGATGATGCACTCTTACTATAAAGAGCTCTGTAGGGTGACGTTGTTATCAGTAAAGAAAAAGCAGCAGCTTGAATCTGAGCTGGTGTCTGGTGTTCAAACAAGAAGACAAACATGGTAAGAAAGAGCTTGTAGAATCAGAGGATATGCAGAGAGAATCAGTAATTTGTAGTGTGATACAAAGCACAGGGGGGAAAGCTCAGTAGTGAAAAGAGGGGCTTCATCAAGAGATAATTAATCTCTGCCAAGTACACTTTGAACTTAATAGATACTAACCAACAGGGTAAAATCATTTATCTATTAAATTCTTTTGTCTAAAAATGTGCCTCTGTTGCTACAAGTCATTTCAATGCTGAGTTCATCACCACCTAAACTGCCCCATTTCCTCAACAGATTAAGCCTGAAATTAGAGCTATTTAGAGAAGGTAACACTGATGGCTAGGGTGCCTCACAGAATGCTGGTACTGAGAGGAACCACAATGATATTTTTGTACAAGATCAAAAAAACCTTTTCCCACTAAGATCTGTGTACAACCGTCTCATGAATGAATAAATACTTGACTGGAATAAATACTCATCCCTGAAAGATTCTAAAATGGCACCAAATTTAAATTTTGCTCTACATATGTCACTTCACAAATAGCCAAATTCTAAAGAGCAACAGGTTTCAGCTGAGCAGGCCATGCTTTTATGGTGCCAATTGACTTGATTCATCTCTTATTCTGGATTCTTGATCTTTTTTTCAGTCGTGCAATGGACAGTTTGGAGGAGTTAAAAAAACAGTCATTCTTCACCTATTTTTAGAACCCAACTTTTCCTTTAATACGACTTCTGGGCAGGATTTCTCACTTCCGTTTTCTGTCCAGATGTTAAATATTTGGAACTACTGGAAGAAAAGCTGACCTCATGGTATTTCGATCAGGTTCCACTGGTGGAACAACTGGAAACCTCATGAGGAAAGCCCTTCTCTAAGTGTTCAGACTAGTTTTGCAGACTCAAGAGCTTAGGAAACTTTGTATAAGTTTTGAGTCAGTATCAAAATATTTGGATGCTTATCAGAACTGAAGCCGGAGCGAACTGCATGAAGTTCATTCATCACTCTTTGTAATAATAGCACAAGTGTTAACAAAATCATAGGATCACATAGAAATTGTAATAATTGCAGGTTAATAATAATCAATTAACTATTTACCGTGTCATAAAAAATAATATGCTTCCATGCAGAATGGAAATTAGATGCTGAACACAAGCGTAACAATTTAAAAGAAGGGCTCAAAGAACTCTGTTGTAGGGTAAGCAGAAAACATACAAATATATAAACCCTTTCTAACTTTTAAGAAAATGAAAAAAAAATGAGCTAGTACCATTTGAGATTAACTAGCTAACCACAGCTCTTTTGAAGTTTTTCCCTGCATTCTGGCTGAAACCACATGAGTTTCACACCAGTGCTTTAAAACTTTACTGCAAAGCTTCATTTTTGAGATATGAGAAAAACTCCTTGCAATTCCAGTTTTCAACAAATTGTACAGAAAACCCAACCAAACAAAAAAGCCCAGTATTGTTTCAAAACTATGCGAAAATTTGACCTGCCTTCAGAACTTAAATTCAATTTCCTGTGCATATGCATTATTACAAATAACAGAAGCATATACTATCTGTTCCACAAGACAAGGAAGAAATGAGACAGTTTCTAGAGCCTGAAGAACATGATGTAGTGATACAGGTAATGCTTTGTCTGACAGATTTCAGCTCCCCAAATTTATTGATGAGGAATTCTTTAAAAGCTGAACTAAGTAGGACAGACTTTGGTGTGAATTTGGAGCACTGATTAAATCCATGCTTTGGACTTGCAGGCCCCAATCAGTATGAGAACAGTTAATTGAAATAAAAAAGTGCTTTCCATTAGGAAAGTGATCTGAGAAAAACAATCCAAACTCTGAACTTTTCAATGTACATTTTGAATTACCCTTACCATAATATCTGAATGGTTGATTACACAGTACCATTGAGCAAATATATGGATTCACCATAATATTCCAAAAAGAGAGCTGGCAGACAAAGATTAAATGCAAAAATACAGAAAAGTACCCCCATAATAATTGTCCAGCCTAAAAGTCTTAGGATGTTATTTTTCCTTGTGAATTTTGTGCTATATTTATAATATTTCTGAATTTTTCAAAATGTATTCCTGTAGAGCCCAGTCTTCCTCATAGTAAAAACTAACAGGGAAGTGGAAATACATCAGTAATGAGTTCTTTTTCAATCTAAAACATCATGGCAGCAGTAGGAACAAGTTCTTCATAGCTTTCTTAAAATATTTTTTGTCTGCCTTCAGCTCCTTTCCAATGGATTGGTCCCCTTTTCTCCCTGGTTGCAGGTGCTGTACACAAGATGAAGAGGCATCTCAAATTCTAAAAATAATTGTGATTCTTGCAGGTGTATGTATAGACTTCTATCAGTGAACAGAGCTGGAACCTTGAGGAGGGTGTGGTGAGAACTGAAAAGTTGTATCACATGTCCAGCTCCCTGAGCTTCACTTAAAACTGGATCACCCACCACCAGCACCTCCAATTAAGCCAACATATTTTACTCCAAGTTGACCTGACACAACATCCTGCAACTAAAGAAGAAAAAGCTGTGAGGGAAAGCATCTAATCTGACACAGGTTATAATTCATTTACTCAAAGGATTACCACTGAGATGAGCCAAAATGAGGTCAGAATCACTAGGTTATTGTGTATTTACCCAAACCTGAACTTTTCCATATGATGATGATGTAATCCACACCTCCACAGACGTCCTGGCTATTTCTTCTTTGTGTTTTCTCTTTTCCTTTCACAGGCAGAATATAATTGAAAACAAAGGTAAAAATCAGTGAAAAAAGCCCTGGAAAGCAAAGGCACAACCTCATTAAGAGAGTGCTACTGGAACAGGAGTATGTTTTTGTGATTGTGGGGGACGAGACCTATCAGCGGTTCCACAGACCAGCTGCAAAACAGGGAAAGGAAGTCAGCAGTGGAAAAACAGACACCAAAGCTTTATGGACAGCTTTAATTCAGAATTGTCATAGAAGACCTAGTCCAGCATCTGAACACGTTCAATTAATTGTGGAAGCTGAGATAGATGCATGTTTTTGATTTATTTCTTTTGAAACACTGCTGTGTCATCATGGAAGCAAGAGTGCATCTATTTGTACTGCAACGTCAATGTGCAGCCCCCTGAATTTTCCATTTAGTGAGGGGTAATTAAGACTGTGTTTGTAGGCCTTGCTTTAAACTTATCATAGCCCAAGTCACACTTAATTTTCTTCTTTAAATATTTTAAATCCTGTGTAAAATTTTATGCATTTTCTTCAGTTTTTACTGCATAGTAAGATATAGTAAAACATCATACAATATAGTATCAGGAATTGAATTAGTGTAATATTATAGTGTTACTTCGATGTGGCATGTATTGGATGGCTATATCAATGCTTTTTTCCTTAATTTAAGAGAGAGTGCATGAGAAAAACAGTTGAGGTCTTCATGAGGAATAAATAAGTCCTGGAAAATTTTGTGGGGAAGGGGAAAGAAATAAAGAATATCTACTTCCCTAAATCAAAATTAGGGCTTGACAAGTCACAGGAAAATGCTATGCAAAGAGAAAAGAACATATTTTCCATTTAACCCTGTGTGAAATTTTGGTGTTTTATTCTTACAATTGTAAAATTTTTTTGAACCCTCTTTCCTCCTTCTTTCTTTTCCACCCTGCTTCCTCCCACTTCCCTGCCCCTTCTTCATGCCCCTTCCCCTACAATTAGAGATTCCAAAATAAAGGTTATTCAACTTCACTCTATATTAAGACCTACTTAAATGAAAAAATATGACACAGCTTTTAAAGTATCAAAAATCTGTATTTCGCATGTACTTTGAAAAATAGTGAGGTTAATATAAGTTTGAGGGGAAAAAAACCCTGAAACCACAAACTCCAAGCTTGTATTGCCTAGATATATTCAGTCATTTCCCTGAATTGTACTGCAACTTTCCAAACATCATAAAAAGAACAAACTGTATTCTAGAACAGTCAGTCAAAGCCTCTATGTGAAAAAAAAAACCCAAAAAACAAAAAAGAAGACAAAACCCCCCTTACTTCTAACTTTTTCTTGTTTTTTAAGTGCTGTTTTTTCATTTGTTTGGGAAATTTGGACCAGTCCTACCCTCAGTAGAGGTGTTTCCTGCAGTCTTTTCCTAGGACCTGGGGACTGTTTATTTTACTTCCCTAAGCATTAGGGATACATGGCAGTATTAGGGATTATATGGATATACAAAATAATCCTGCCAACTGTACCCCTGACTGCCAGGAAGGGTTTAAGTGCAGCTGGCATGTAATCCTTCCCACACCACAACCCTCTCCCCAGGGCTGAGGTTTAAAAGGCACGGGACAGCCTTCACCAGTGAAGCAACTGCAGCAAGAGATGGTGGCTTTCCCAGAGCAAATTCCAACCTGTGGCAAGAAATCACCCATTGCTCACTGAAGCGAGGGGCAAGCTTTGCCCACAGCCAGGACACAGGAGGAGAGGACAGATCCCACGGCATGGGAATTGGGGATGATTCAGTGTTCCTGTGGCTTGCTTCGTATTTCAGATGTAACGTCTACCTAAACATGAGAGCTGCTGTTTCCTACATGCTCTAAACCGTACTTTATAGCAGTTATTAGGGTTACTGTATTTCTGAGATAAAAAGATGTGAGCAAAAGTCTCTTAATAATATTAATTACTGATTACTTATATACACTCAATCTCTGAAATCTATTACAAGAAACAGTGACAGAGAGAAACCACTACAAATAATGTAAATACAGGTACAAGTATAGATATTTAAAATTCACAAAGTTTAAGGTTGTTTGAACATCATTCCCATTTAACTTTCTTATTTTGCTATTTTAAATTATTTCACTGGAAGTAGGCAATCATGAGAATGCAGAGGGTTAAAGAACAAATTCAAAAGAAATGCCTTTTATGAAAACATCTGAACTTAGTTTAATAATCCTTTTTTGATAAGCCACAAAGATTGATTAAAAAACATACAGTAATTCTTTTGAAGTTCACGATTTTCATTATGATGTTGAAATGTCTTCCTGCAGCTAACCTTTGTCTAATCTATCCTGAATACACTTATTTATTTTTTCAAATTGAAAAGGAAATTCAGGCAGTTGGATGTTAATGCTGCTTATTAATTTCACAACATTCGTATAGACAGTAATTTATTAAACTAGAGGTATTTGGTGAACCAGTTTGAGTCAATGACTCAGCAGCTCAAATATGTCCCTAAAGCAATGATCTCATATACAGGTTCTTTTATGTCCTAAGTTGTTGGAGTCCAGCTCTCAATGACTTGGTTTTACCATCATCACGTCATAGCTCAAAACATCTGCCTTGGGATCTCTACTTAAAGTCTCAGCAGAGAGGTGAACGGGACTGCAGTAAGAGCCAGCCTCTTTCCTATGGGAAGCATACACCTTTCACCTTAGGGACAAAACACGTTAGCTCTATGACCTGGGAAAGCACCAGTGTCTGCTCCAAAATCCTTCGATGAAAAGGTGTGCAGCACTGGAATCCCACTTTCAAATAACTGCCTTAGGATTTAAAATACTGTGCTAGAAATACTAATGCATTAGTAGAGATATTCTGTGTATCATTACATGATGCTACCACAAAAGACTGCATTTAGATATTGAGAGTGGGTGTTCCTCTGGGTGCTGTCCCTTCTCTCTTCTTGTGAAACATGCTTCCTTCCTGTCTCCTCTCTGCCCTCACGTCCTGATGCCTTTTTGGAGGGTGAAAAAGGAAATAGCACTATGTCCACAGACCCCACAGGGGCTTCCTAATCATCCTTCTGTCCCCTAAGCACACAGCACTCCACCTCCACCTTCTCCTTGCTCAATAATAGGCAACTGGTTCCACCCTGCACTGGAACTTCACACAGCATCTTAGCAATTAAGGCACGTGTAAACAAAGGAGTGCAAACCCCTAACCACTACTGAGGAAAAAGCGTGAGTGTGTGAGGTGGCACAAGAAAAACATGTAAGGGTGACTAAGAAGATACAGAAAATCTCAGGAGTTAGGAACTTCAGAGGGAAGATGCAGGGAAAACGGTAGAAGCACTGAAAATGAATTGGTGGAAGAAGACTGAATGGATAAACCAAATAGGAACAGAAGAAACACAGGCAGGGCCACATAATGGAGAGAAAATGAGTGGAAATACAGCTACAGGGTGAAAAATGGCAAGGGACATTGCCGTGAGAAAAGAATGGAAGATGGTAGAAGGACGAACAGAAGGAAAACAATAAATTAAACTGGAAAACTAGAAAAACTTGAAAAATAATTAATAATTAAGTTTATTAAAATTAAAATTGTTAGATCAGAATAAAATGGGTGTGAAAAAGATATGCAAAAACTTGGTCTTGGAGATCATACACTGCAAGCAAGTATTTTTGGAAATATGTTAACACTGTAACTGTAATGTACTGTACTGTACTGTAACAATGTAACCGTAAATGCACTTTTTGGACCACTGTTCCTCAGTTTCACACATATTATGTGAGAATGTGTGTGCAGAGATAATGCCCACTATACTAAGTATCATAAGGATTAACAATTTAAATCATTAAAAGCCATGAATTTACAATCATTGCATTCTTCCTCCGTTTCTCATTCTGCTATTTTTTATGAACTTGAATGCAGACATCCATTAAGCTAATGAGGAAAATGGAGCTGAATTTGCACTAGTCTGCCTGGAATGGCTCCCAACACCACTTGGTTCAATAGCCAGCAAGACCTTAAATGGGACTTTTTGTAGAGATTCCATAAATAGCTCAGATTCAGAAAGGTCTGAACATCCCGAATTCATACAAAGCCAGTAAGAGGAGTGTCTATTAAGCTGCTCTCCAAATTTTCTCCCTTTATCTTATATCAGAAGAACTTCTGCTATCATTAAAAACAATCTCCAGATAATCTCCAACCTAAGGCTGGGTTTTTTTCCTGAGTTATAATAACTAAATAACTTTTTGCTATTGACATAGACATTTCAAAAGACAAGAAGAATCATTATGATGTCTCCAGTGATGGTTATTGATGACAGTCTCTTGAAGCTGTAACGTTGTTCTTAATTTCTTTGCTCTCAGTAAAGTAATTTATCTGTTGGGGATTTTTTTTCTGGCAGCTGTTACTACTTAAGCTTCTGAAAGCACAACTGAAAGAGCATAACTGTATCTTTAGATGTCATCATTTCAGCTGTAACATTGGATCTCAGGACAGATTACTGATTTCAACCAGTACTTATATTGCAATCAGCAGTGGAAATAATTTGAAACTGCTCTGCCTACACAAGCAGAGCTGATTCCCCCTGAGGTTAAGGGAAAAGTTCCCACTGACTTCAACAGGATTTGGATTAAGCTGTGAATAAGGATCTGTGCAGGGTAAATACTGGTGACAGAATCTGGGGCTTTGCCAGATAAACACAGAAAGAAACGGGGAATTTCAGAATGCTTTGTTCCTGGAAGAGAAGAAACTTTCTATCCTTTGTTTTTTAGCTCTAATTATCCCCCATCCAAAAAAAGGTCAGGAGGAAACAGGAGAAAAGACTGAATTTTTCTTTTGCTCTCAAATATTTAACAGAATGTGAGCACACTTGAGAGAAACATTTTGTTTTAAACACTCTTTACTAACAGTGACAACAATCAAAATATAAGAAGGTTTGATTTGGTCAGTGGTGTTAAAACCCATGGACAATCCTTATAAACAAGGTTCTGGGTTAAATGTCAGAGTGCACACTGGAGAATTCCATTCCCCACCAGCATCTATTCTCTACTTGTTTGGAAATGTTCTGATGATTAGTACTGGGACATCCTCTTCGACATAATATCAATATTACCCCTCCCTTTCATCCGACTTGGGAATATTAAGAAGCTAGGAATATCCCTTTATTGAATACTCTTTTTAATGAGATTATAGTAAGACATCGCTCTAAAAGCTGATTTTATGTGGGGACACAGAAAGAAATTCCAATTTATATTGACCAGTATTTCTCTTCATTTTCCATTGTTTTTTATAATTTTAAATACTCTAAGTGTTAATGCTTTCTGAATTTTACTAGATTTAAAAATTGTTGCAAAGAGGGGGCCAACACCTTGGAAACAATTTATATACTAAACCAGAATTAAACACACTGATTTATTTTCAAAAACATGGAGATGTGGCACTTAGGGATATGGTTTGGTGATGGGCATGGAAGTGCTGGTAAAACAGCTGGACTTAGAGGTCTTTTCCAAACAAAAATGATTTTATGATTCTATAAGCCGGATATGTATTGAAATCATCATATGAGGCACTGCAAGCTCTTAAATATTGTAGTCTTTAGACCATCAATGGATTTTTGTCTTCAAACATTTTCTGCTCAAGCCAGTTTGCAGAAAAAACCAGCAAATATGAGCATTGTATTAAATTAAAATTTATTATATTAAATGTGACATACTGGTATTTTAAGAAATAACAAATAGATCATTTTTGCCAGAAAACCAAGTTTGAACAAAAACTGGTACAGGGAAGCAAGTTCATACAGACTGAATTTTCAGTGCAGAGAAAAGCATTTTTCCTTTTCTGAGCCAGAAAGCACATTCATCTTTCCCAGTGTCAGCAAATACGTGCAATTTACACATTACTGTCTAAGCTTCTGAAAAAAATGTGGCCCTTGAGGCTTTCTTCTTCAGAAAATACAAAGTTAAGCTTCCCACTAACACTTTTTTTTTTTTTTTTTGTGGGAATCACTTAAAAGCAGTTAGGAAGCACAATTTAAAAAATCCCTTGACTGTAACTCATTCACCACACCCCAAGCCGAGACTTAGCAGGAAAATAATTGGTGATACCGTTGGGTTGCCTTATCATGGCATGCCTAAAAAAAGTCTTTACAATTAGATTATTAAAGCATGGGGCCAAACTCAGTTCAATTTTAATCAATAATGCAAAAGTTGTTGCAGGTAAGTTGGATGCAAGTTTTTATATTCTACTTTTGTTAGTAGATGAAATGAGCCTTGATGACACTGTGGGTCCTCTGATTTGGGTTTCTTTCAACATGAAATAGGTTTTTACTTTAAATGCATAGTAGATTTGAATGCCTAAGTTTTGGGTTTATTTTCCCTTGAGGTAATAGATCCCTAGCAACTCACCAAGCCTTTTCTACTTGCTTTGCATAAGAAACAGCAACACTGTGTGAGTATTTTATGTGTGTGTGTGTGTATAGGATATGTGAATATATTTTGGTCATGACACAGGTTTTCTCTGAGGAGGAACTCTTTTGTACTAACTACTCACACATATATATGTCTATGTGTGTATTGAGTAATAACTAATAATAACTAATTAATCCTTTGTCTACACAGGGTCTTAGAGAAACTGAGAACTCATAGAACACACTATAAAAGAAGTGCTGTATTCTGAAAATAATGTGGAAAAACAATCATCTTGCTAATACGAGTGTTACTCAAGTAAAATATTACCTTAATAAAGGAGCTAAGAATCCACTTGTTTCTAAATAGATGTAAATATATCCTAGTTTATTATTTTAGCTCTAGCTTATGATAGAATTACTCATTTAAATTACAGATGTAATGAAAACTAGTCTTGCACAGCCCAGTGAGTAAAATCACCAAGACAACAGTTAAGATCTGGAATCCAAGTGAGAGTAACACTGTCCCATCAATAATGTATGTTCCCTCAGTTAATGCTTTATCTATGTATCTCTGCTTGCATTTCAAGCTGCCTAAACCATGGCACATGTAGCCTTTTAATAATTCTTCTCACAGCCATGATGCACTAAAATTTCAAAATTTTCTTCTGTTTGATGGATGCAGGACTCACTCCCCATGGTGTTGATACCCAACAATGAAAGAAATGGTCTGGAAAAGTTTTGATACCTACGGTATGGTCTTATCTTCAACCCTCCTCTTCACAAAACCTCTTCCTCCCGTGATCCTCACTGTGCTGTGGAGACTCCAGTCCTGGAGGAGACCCCAGACTCCTTCACATTCCAATTAACAGCACTCTTCCCTGTGGTGCCTAGGGCAGTGTGAGTGGATGCCAACCTTAAATCTTCATTTCCCCAGTCTGCTTTCCTCCTTGTTGGAGCAAATGATTTCCCATACTGTCATTTTTTTCAGACCACAGCATCTCTTTTCCTTCACACACTTTCTGTCCCAGCCTGCCTCACTGCATCCTCAGACTCCTCAGGCAGATCTGGTAAATGCGGGAGGCAAGCTGGCACAAGTCAGCTGAAAGAAGGGTAGCTGGCAGAACTTAACCAATCTGTGGGCTGTTCTAGAGAAGACTGTATTAATCTGGTTTAATCTGGTTTATTAAACCCACATAGACAACCCCTCATCCTGGCTCTGAAACCTGTGGGGTAACCTATTTCACACCAGTGCAGGGGAGTGCTCAGCACCTGTGCTCAGACCTTTAAGAAAGAGAAGTAGCTGCTGGGGAAGGAGGAAGAGAGGAAGAAAGCAGAAGGGGACAGCCTGGGACATGGCTGGAGATCCACTCTTGGAAGGAGGTGCTCCAACAATTAAGGAGTTATGGCTTTGAAGGATTTTAGCTGTGGACAACCTGTGTCAGAGCAGGGACACCCCAGAGGGACTATGGTGTGTGTGTAACTCATGCTGGGGCAGAGGACAGCAAGTGAAGAGGAGTAGAGGAGAAAGAGTAAACAAGGAGTGTCAGAAAGTAACCATTATTCACCAATGCCAATTTCATGCAGTGTCTTGTTGCCGTAGAGTCTGGGACAGTATCAGGTGGTGAAAATGAGGGAAGTTGATACCAGGAAGAGTACAGAAATGATATTTGATTGAAGGTGAACCTAGGAAAGGGGAAGGAAAAGTGTTTTACTTGGTTTTTTTTAATTGTTTTTGCCTTTGCTAAATCAATTATTAGAAGCTTATGTTAACAGGCAATAAAAAAAATTCATTGAATCATTGAATGGTTTGTGTTGGAAGAGACCTTAAAGAGCACGTAGTTCCAGCCCTGTTGCCATGGGCAGGGACACCTTTCACTAGATCAAGTTGCTTGAAACCCCATCTAGCCTGACCTTGAATATTTACAGAGTTGGGGCATCCACAACTTCTCTGGGCAACCGGGTCCAGTGCCTCACCATTCTCACAGTAAAGAATTTCTTCTAGACATCTAACTGAAATCTGCCTGCTTTCAGTTTAAAGCCATCACTCCTTGTCCTATCACTACACGCCCTTGTAAAACTCTTTACAGCTCTCTTGTAGCTCCCTTTAGGTATTAGAAGGTTGCTGTAAGGTCTCCCCAGAGCCTTCTCTTCTCCAGGCAGAACAATCTCAACTCTCTCAGCCTGTCTTTATAGGAGAGGTGCTGAAGCTCCTTGATTATCTTCATTTTCCTCCTCTGGACTTATGCCAGCATGTCCACATCCTCCTTATGTTGAGGGCCTCAGAGCCAGATGCAGCACTGCGGGTGGGGTCTCACAAGAACAGAGCAGAGGGCAGAACTCCCTCTCTCGCCCTGCTGGCCACGCTGCTTTGGGTGTAGCCAATGTTTGGCTTTCTGGGCTGCAAGTGTACATTGCCAGCTCATGTTGAGCTTCTCATCCACCAAAAAAGCCCTTCTCAGAGCTGCTCTCAATTTGGCACTGTTTCATCTGTGACAGCTTTGGAGTCCCCTTCTTGTATTTATAAGCCACTGTAAACATTTTGTTCCATCTTACCTTTCTACTTCTCATATGCAAGAATGCTCCTCTGTATTTTGAAATAAGCCCAAGCATTTTTCAAAAAGTTTCATGTACAATTGTGACCTTAACTAAAGCTACTAAATAGAAATTCCAGCAGTGGCTAAATCACTGCTGATTTTGTTAACTGTGTGCATACCACTGATAAACATGTTGAGTTTCACATACTGAGAAAACACAGGCAAAATCTCCCTCCATGCAAACTGAGGCTTATTTTAATGAAAAGCCAGTTGCATTTATACGTACATATATAAGCATCTACATAAGCATCTACACCCAAATTCCTATTATGCAACTGGCATGATCATGTTTATCGGCCATTTTTCAAAATAATGAGAAGCATTTTTATCAGGTATGGCACTTTAAATATAACATGGTGTAATGTGAAGTGAATAATTAAATTCAGTACTAAAGAACTTGATACATAACTCTTGACATACCCTGTTATAAGCTTTAAGATAGGAAAATGCAGTTTCCTGGTGCAAACACTTATTTTAGGCTTAATCTAATCAGAATGATCATAAACCAATGATTCACAAGTTCTGTGTGTACACCCTTATTATGATACTGTTCTTAGTCATGCAGTTTATTGTTCTTAGGGTCACATAGTTCCTTTTACTCCAGGAGAAGCTATTCTACAGTGGTGGATAGTCTATAGTTTGCCAGTACTTCTTCTGAAGGTCCTTTCAGTAGCCAAGGGCAGTTTATGTTGTCTGCATAGAAATAAAGTGATGAGACTTCCCTCAAATGGCCACCAAATAACTGAAGGAAAACCTTCTTGTAATGCTTTTCATGACAATTTATAATATTTTTTAGTTTGTCATCCACTTCTACTCTTTCCTTTACAGAATTACCAGAAAAGAGAATAGACCACAAATTAATTCAATTACAGCAAGCAAAGGATGGAAACAGACCCCACACAACTGCTGTATTTCCTTTCTCTCTTAAGAGCTATACTGGCATCTAAACAAAGAAAATTTGAGGAGGAGAAGGAATCTGGCTTTCATTTTTGGAAAGTGTAACAGTAAGCCAACAATATGTCTATGGAGACAATAACATATCCATCTCCACAATGGCTTTGGCAGTCATCCTTTGGTCTCAATCTCCTATTACTCAGTTTCAAAATTCAAGGTACAAATTCTCTCTCCACCTTGTTCAATCTCCCTTCCCCTCTCCCCTCCTAAACAGTGAATGAAGTCTCAGCCTTCAGGAATGCTATTCCCTAAAAGAAGTTAATGTGTCGTGGCTGGGCTCTTCTGGCTTCTTTCCCCACACTGCTCCTAGGAATCGGAATGGTATTCTGAGCTGTCCTGTCACAGTCAAACCCACTTGTTTTCATGTTAGCACAGCATGAACTCACTTAGATGTCAAGTGGGTTTTCATCCTACCCTTCATGGAATTATATCCACCTTCCTGACTAGAGTCTGCTGCTGCAATGACATGAGGCAGGGGTTGTAACAGGGCTTAAATCTTCACCTTCCCTCTCTTCCTGACACTGAATCTCACTTGCTCCTTCAGTTGCAAATCACTTAATCTTTCTCTCTACCAAGTGCCTTTGAAACATGTTGGTTGTAGGTTTTTAACTGCATGTGGCAATCCTGCCACATTTATTGAAAGTAGCGCAGGGCATAGCTGCTGGCTTCCATGATGGGATCTCAAGACAGCCCAAACTTTCGTGGTGGATCTGGGAGTGACAGTACTGAACATCCCAATAAGACCTTCTACCCATACTGGCATTCACAAACACCATCTAGAACCTGATGACTCCAAAGCCAGGTCGCTGGATCTTGCAGATAAATTAGAAAAAGAATAAAGCATTTGAAAATTCTTCACCCTTCCTAAGGTTGCTTGCTTTGAGCAATGGTGAAATCTTCAATGCCTTCCTCCAGATTTTCAGGCCTGAGACAGCCTGGACAAGACAAGAAGTTTACACCTTCCAGCAGCAGCCCTCTCAAGAAACCCCATGGCACAAAGCACTCTTGGGAAATCAGACATCTTTCTTTTACATGTGCATCTGTATGATCCAAAATTCAGATTTTTTTTATTTTCAAGATCTGAAAGCATTAATGGGACACTGTCTTTACTCTCTGTAGGTGGTAATGGGATGGCATGTAGGGAAAGAAAACAAAAGGATCTTGTAATTGAGACAACAAAGAACATTTAGTTAGAAAGAAAAGACTAATCAGTTGAGGCAGGAGAGATGTAAAAAAGTTTTAAACTATTGGTTAGCAAACTTATTAACAATTATACTACTAGTTACCCAGGCTCACACTATTCTAACCCTATGGTAAAAATATTATAAAAGCTATGTACACTTTTTAATAAACATCTCTGGTTATATACCACAACTGGGGGCCATGTTTCTTTCACATGCCTGCAATGGCAGGCGTGTGCATATAATCTCCCACTGTGTGGTTTAAGAAATTAGAGCTATTCTTCTTCAATGAAAGCCTGTATTACCCTTCCTTCTAGGCTAAACTACTGGTATTGTCTTTCTCATGAGATTCATTTTCTTGACTGTTGTTCCAGTCTAGGTGGTTTGCAGGAGAGATTCTAAAACTTTTGGGCTTCCTTCCAAAGTCTTTTTTATTTTGTCAGATGACAAATTAGCACATGAGAATAGAAAATTTACTTGACTTTACCCTGTCACTGTAAGAAATCATGTTTCTGTTTTCTCTGTTTTGTGCCAAGATTCTGCCTTCTATCTGGATGTATTTGTCAGCAGGATCCAAAGTCTACAACACAACCCTCCCCTTAGTATGAGCTACAGAATGCATCTGAGTATGGTATCGATGAACATTTCTATCTTGTCTTTTACCAGCCACATCAGGAAGAACCCTCCCTCCAACTTTAATTGGAAATAAATTAATGATATAGTGGAGAAATATCTCTGGTTTCCATTATGCCAACTGGTAGCCCGTTAATAGTTAGGTTTCCAGCTGAAGGACGGTGGAAACAACATGCCAACTCTTAGAGACCATGTTTTCCCACTGAGCAGATATGCATCTAATAAAATGTGTGAAATATAGCAAGGATGAGATACGAAGGTTTGTCTTTGATGCCTTTTTGAGGACTATAACCTTGTAACACGAATAGTTTTCTCTGCAGTAAAATGTAAATACCACTGAAATTGAAAGATACTGTGAGAATATCGGCCAGAATAAACCTAATTGTTTTTTGACAGATACTTCCAGACTGTTTCCTCTCTGCTGCCTTGTACTTCCAGCAGACTTCTCAGAAGTTGAAGTCCCCAACTACCCCTCTGTTCATAAGATTAAAAAAAAAAAAAATTCTTTGCCAATACATCACTGTTCAGAATTAGAATTTAAGTTTTTGATTCTCCCCTAAAATGGCCCTATGCGATGGGCCATTTTTTATTTACCAGCATTACAGAGCCATGTGAAACAATTTATAAAGTGCATTTCATTACTCAAGCACCAAGTTCTTAAAGGTGACAGTATTTCACTTTGCAATAGATGCTATGTCAAATATAACTTTTGCAAGTAAGTAGCTATCATTCTCTGCCCATATTTGAAGCTTTCCTTGACTTTTTTTCTAATTGCTCCAAGTCAATCCCTCTGACGTTTGTGCACATGAGAATTTCAAAGCTGAGGCTTTCCAATCCAAAATATTGTTATACAGAGTTTAGTTGTTTGTGGAGCATATTTTAAAATATTGGAAGTTAACAATTAACACATGTAGTCATAACTGTGTTTTTTACAGTAGGTGGAAAGGACCAGTGCTCCTTTCCATTAATTCATCCTGACTTAGGCTGTCCCTCCTTTTGCTGGAACTCTTTCTAATAACTGGAATTTCTGTTGGAAGAGGTTACAGGTGGCTGTAGTGTTTGCCAACTTGCAAGTGATTTGCAGTTTTCCCCACTATTGGGAATGCCTGGTGCAGGCTATTTCATTCATATATACATATACTGCCTGGCTTCCATTAGAAATATAATTTATAGAGGACAGAGCAATATTTTAATTATGTTACTGATTTCATTGCACTCCACCGGACACATAGGATCCATGTGCACATCTTGGTTTTCATTTAGTTATTTGCTTTATTGTAAAAGACATTTATTTTGTCTAGATACAATTATCAATCTATACCAGTTCATTAATTCGGCAGTTGCAAATTAAAAATGCTACACAGTATTATTCATTAAGATTTGATAGAAAAAAAAAAAGAAAGAGGGAAATTAAATATAAGGATAATTCCAGAGGTAAAGAATACTAAAAAAATATAATAAAGAAAGAAAAAAAAAAGAGGTTGCTGCATGTCATCAGCTGAGACAACTGGTGAATCATACCATAGTATTCACCTGCTAATGCTAAAATAATGTACATCCATCTGGAGGGAAAGCTCCCTCTAGATGCTAGTGAAAAATCCTATTGATGCTCCTGAAAGGTATTATATTGATGTGACTGCTTACACGGTTTTGCCAAAACCAGAAATAGTACCAATCTGACAGTAAGGTCACTGAACTCTATTACCAAATACTATCTAAACTACCCCAATCAGTGACTGAATTACTGGATTTGATGTGGCAATTAGTCAATAAAATCTAGAGCCAGGACAACAGATACACTGTTCCTCCCAATATTAAAGTCTCTGAAACTGCACATAAAGTGAGGATACTTGAAAAAGAAGGATCTGCTATTGTCTGTCATTTACAAGGCTATAATTGTTAGAGCCTTCAGCACCAAGAATTAATTAAATGAATACAAACAGGCAGTCCCACAATAGAGAGACATTTAAGGAGCATCATAGAGACAGTTTTAAGGAAGGACTTAATTTTCTTGCCTAATTTACTATTTCCAGTTATTGCTTACAAATCTTTCATGGCAGAGCACTGCCATTAATGAAAGTATTTGTGTTTACTCCTTTTTACAGTTTCCTCAAAAACAGACATATTATTTATCTTCTCTAGAACTAATAACTATAATATAATATGCTGGTTATAAAGAGATGGCTGCAGTCTAGACAAAGACAGTTTGAACTCAACTTTAGTTCAAAGGACAGCAGATAAAGACTAACACGGCAACTAAGAGAATCAGGCTCCACTGAAAAGAGAAGCATGTCTTTATACAGCCTAAACAAGTACAGCTTAGAACTGTAACACCTAGCACAAATTCGGGCAGATTGATTAGTTTGATTGGTTTGGTTTGTTGGGGTTTTTATTTTGGTAAAATCTTCTCTCTTCCCAATTTCTTCAGGTAACAGTCAAATTATAATTAAAATCCATCCTTTCTCACTCTAAAAAAAGAAAGTAAAAATCTTTTGGACTAGAATTAATTATGTTCTATGCCTAACTGGTGTTCAGGCACCTCTTGCAGACTGGATACAGCTTCAGCAAAGTTCCCAGATTCAAACTTAATTGCTGATGGCACACGCATTACCTGGAACTGAAGATTAGAAAGGTACTTTCAGAAATTTCACCTTTCTGGGATAAAGCTAGCTTTGACAGATAAATGTTTCTACCTCTATATTGAGATGCAAACTAGAAGGCAGTGAGGAAAATATAGTGCAGCTTGTCATGGGAGTACACTGAGTGAAATTTGCTACATTGGCTAACTTGGCTTCAGTGAATCGGTGTGGAATTTTGGCTGCATTGTGTTTGAAAATTGTGTTTTCATTTAGCCATAGTGTATCTATATGAGAAGGAAATTACATTTATTAGAATTACTGGTTTAGCACAAGTTCCACATCAGTATTGAAATACAAAAGCTCATGAATTCTCTTCTTCCTTCAAGACAGTTATTTTAAAAGAACCTTATCTGAAGTGCAGGAAATTCACAGGAAAAGTTTACTTTGAAAGTACCTTAATATAAAAAGAAAACACTTGCTACATTTCTGTTAGAGAGATCTACTACAGAAATATAGCTGATACCAAATACTTCTCTACATATGATTTTTTAGAAATGTTTTTGCACGCACTCTTTGAAAAACAGGAAACATTTGGGCAGCTAAATTGGATTTGGCTCCAAAGGTGCTTCAGTGCACATTAGTTTCAAAATTGAACAATTATCGTACAGTAGAAAAAACGCCATTTTGATCTGAGGGGAAAAAACAGAGTGACTAAAGTTTCTTTGCTAGTAGAAAATGCAGACTTAGGGCAATAGAAATAACATTCCTCAAGTAAGCTCTTATCCAGTAAAGGGCATCACCAAAATGCTTAATTTGATGGATAAAGGAGTAATTGAGGATAGTTATTTTACTGTTCAGAGAAACCTGTCTAATTTAATGATTTAAGCATAATCTGACTACTTAAACAGTAACACACAATATTTTGATAAACCCTGGTCCAGAAAGTAGCATGAATGACTTGCTGCAACCACTCGCAGTACTGCAGGCAGTGAGGCACCGCAACACAGGCTGCTGTTGCTGCACTAGCACTCCTATCCCTAGGCCAGGAGGGGTAACCAGACATGCCGAAACCCAAGCTGCCACAGCTTTGTGTTAGAAGGATCAAGGTAACTTAGACCATGATTACTTTTGCTGCAATAACACCCCTCACTTGAAGCTAAACAGCCTTCAAAAATACGCCCTTGCTTTGCGCATGGAAACAAAAAGCTCTCTTTTGGCTTTATCAGTTGGTCTAAATATTTGGGATTTCAACAGCGTGGGGAGTGGGAAAATGATATTTACACTACCCACCTTTAAGCACTTAACGTACTTCCTTCCCCCTCCTTGTCTCCAGTGTCTGCCAGGTTTACATTTGCTGCAGCTATAGCACCTCTGTCTCCTCTGGGAACAGAACACCAGAAATGGCCTATCGCCTCTAGCTTTGTGATAAGTGGCAAGGAAACAGGATGTAAATTCACATGACAAGTACTCAGTTAATAATTTTTCATAAATGATAGTGCTATTATATTTGATACTAAGCAGGGAAAACATGTGTACAAACAGAGCCATTAATCTACCTCAAGTCATCTGTAGAGAAACACCTTAAGGATCAGATTCTCATTTACTTAATTGATTTTTATTCTCCACATGCTTGTGCAAGATTATGGTGTAAAATGACATAAACAGTTCTGGTGAAACAACAGAAGGGAGATATCAGAGAACACCACTATGCAAAGAATTTATCTACAGAAAGCTATCAGTGCCACCAAAACAATCACTGAGATAAGGAATGTTAATATCAAATCAGGAGGTCACCTTTGGAATGGACAGTGTTTGATTAGTAACTATGAAGACACCAGAGTTTACAAATACATTTCTTTCCCTAAATTCTATGCACTTACAGCTCCAGTTCTCATAGACCACGCATAGCTGAGGCTTCCTCACTTTGTCCTAAGAACTGTAGGGGTACATGGGAGTTGGTCCTCAGAACAACCTGGGCAGACAGGTAATTTAAACTGAACTGGAATCTGCCTGGTATTTTGCAAACAGAGATACTTTAATAGTACATACCAGGAAACTGCAAACGTTTTGCTTCTTTGGGGCATTTTAGAATGGATCATGATGATTCTAAAGTTTTATTCTATATTGTATCATACTGTCATATATGAAATAATTAATTTTAGTTAATTTCTTACTACTTTGATATAAGAAGAGGTGGAAATATGAACAATGACAAAAGTGAATTTTTAATTCTTGATTAGTGAAAACATGCCATAAATTCCATGCAGCCCCATATTGTGTTCCATCAGCACAATTCACGCTATGGCCTTACAATTTTTCCTTTTCTTACATATGTAGTGTTGGGGTCACTAAGCAAACAAGCTTAATAGAGTCTGACCTTATGACATGTCACTAAAGCTGATTCTCCCCCGTGAGTATGGTCATGAAATTCTCTAGTCATGAAAGGGAGAAACTGCAGGACAATTAAAACTCCCACTTATTTGGTTACACTGCCTGTTGTCATTCTCAGATTATGTTTCTGTGTATCTGTCTAGAATTGGTGTGTTAAAATGATGCAATTTTAATATTGTCATTCTAGAGAGTTAGAGAGGTACCATCTGAAATCCCTTATTTCACATGGACGATACAATTGTTTCTATTACACTCATTTACTTGCTTACATACTATTTATTCTTCATTGTGATAATTTCCACCGCATATGGTAGTACAGAGCCTTAATTTGTAACACCTTGTGTCATGTTCAGCCAGGACTAAAGCACAGCTAAAACTCAAAACACCAGCATAGCTGCAGTATAAAATTTGAAGAACGAACACTAATGAAGAGTTGGTTTAGTATTTCAGAAATCAACATATTATTTAATTCCAGGCATGGATTATTTGGTCTCTAATGCTGTTGTGCCAGCTTTATTAACAAATAAGAGAGATTTATAGAGCAACCTTTTACTTGGACACAAATCTCATGCTGTGGTTGTTGCTTGAATGGTAGGGACATGGTTCAGTGATGGACTTGGCAGTGCTGGGTTAATGATTCTATGATCTATGATTCTCTTCCTAGAATTTGGATAACTCAAATGCCATGTGGAACAAGCTGTGTGTCTCCTGTATAGTCCCTTAGAAATGCTGAGTGCTTAGATGTGTTTCTGTAAGGTTTAGGATCCGTGACAGGCTATGAAAAGTAGAATTTACCCAGACATCCTGCCCTCAAATAACTGGGAGGGAATACATTGTTTCCCAGTTTATTTCCCTTCTTCACTAGTGACAATTTGTGTCGAAATTATTGCATTAGTATACTTTAGGATCAAAGGTCCTGCATTTATATAAAACACATATTAGAATATAAATATTTCTTCATGCTTGGTGATCCCTCTTTTCTGGAGACAAATTAATGTAATCTTTTGTACACCAATGACATATTCCTTTAGGAATACAGTAAAATATACTAGAAATTCACCATTAATAAATTTTATGATTAATAAATTGTATCAGGTAAAACAGGAAGCACTTGATTATTGAACCTTTTATAAATTTGGTTCCCCTTAACAGAAACTTCTTGAAATTTACCAGTTTCATTAAGATTGTGGTACAGAAAATAGAAAAATTAGAAAAAAAACTTAGACCCTTCAGAAAATAGCTGAAGGGTCAGTACTTGAATGAGAATTTACCAGTAAAATAAGATTAAAACTTTAAATATTATAATATAGATCATAGAAACAAAGTGAAGACTAGGTTTTTTTTCCTTTGGTGCTCGTTCCATGCTAGTGATCATTCATAAAGTAATCACATAAAAAAATAAAAATACACAGCTCTGCCTTTAGAAGTTCAGATACTGTAAGAAAGCAGGAAAGTCAAAGCTCTGTCTGATCCTCTTCTCTGCATGCCTCCTAGTTTTGCCAAGGAAGCAGTATGAAATAACTGTTGACTCCAAATCGGCAAGAGTAGGAAGTCTAATTAGTCTGCAAAGGGATGGCCATTCCTTTGTAGTTTAATTGACACTGGATATACTTCAACACATCTGTACACTCCCATTTTTAAAAAAGGGGGCTTTGTAAAACTCTGGAATGCTTACATCCTGTTTCTTTCGCAATGCATCATACTGTGGCCAGAAGTGCTGCTATTGTATATCCATGAGAGCAGCTTCCAAGACTAAATTAATACAAGATTAAATCTTACTTTGTTTTCAGAGTAGCACTCCAGTTTGAAAGAAATTAGTCCAAACTAAAGACAAAAACAAACAAACCAAAAATTCCCAAACAAAAAACCAGCACACCTGTTGAATAGATAAATCCTCTGTTTAGAAAGCAGGCAGCAGTTACGTAGGGTAAATACAGATACAGTTATGCAAAGCTCAGGGATGCTGCTTGACACAATGACCTGCTTTCAACTTCCTCCTTGGTTAAAGGGGTTTGTAACCTCAGATTTTGCTACCCAAGAATCTTCTAAAAGAAAGCAAAGCCCAATCAAAATGGAATCTGCACTGCAAAATACCAGTTTGCGCCCCTTCCCCCCTAAACTAGTCTTGGTTCACTGGATTGTCATTTTGGCAAATCTAGTCAAGTGTCATATCCCAAACTGTAATTACAGAAAATAAACAATGACGTATCCTGTTGAGAAATAATATTCTCAAAATTATAGTAGAAGGAACAACTGAAAAAACAGTATTGGCCAATGTGGAATAAATTCATATACAGTGATCCAATTTTCTCCTTGCAGTTTACGAATTGCCTGTTTTGTATAAGATACTCAAGAATAATATAGTAAAGAGGAAAAAAAAAAATCACCTCAGTCTGCTGAGTTTTAATCACTCCAGCAAGAGCTAGGCTGCTTTGGATAAGAATACCAACCTGAAACAAAAAGTGAGAAGCTGTGGAAACCTGTATCTGATGGGAAAAATAAAATGGAAATTCCGGAGCATGCGACCGTCACGGCACAAGCAGAACACTGCACTCTCCACAAGCGCCCAAATAGGGGTATGGCAGCCCCTATCAATTACAACTTCCACTCCCAAGCAAATCCCAGAAATGGCAAATACAGGTACAGGTAAAAATGTGACAGAGAAAAACCTTTTTAATATATACATAGTTCTTTTTATACCATGTGCTCCACAGATACCAGACCCTGGTATTGTAAAGGAAATGGACAAAATCATGACAATTATTGATGACATTTGGTCTTCATAGACTTTGAACCTGTCTTAAAAGATTTTGGGAGCACAGTTTTGTAGCTAAAATCTTCACAACAAATTAAGTCTTGAAACTCTGAACTGATTTTTAAGAGTATGTTTTTGTTTTAATCACCTTTGCTTCCACTTAGCCAATCTGGATGTAAGTTCTCCAGCATCCTCAAATTACTCCCCCCTATCCTTTTCTCCTCTTGTCTTTTCCATGCTCTGCAATCACGTCACCAGAGAATATCTGTCCCTTCTCCATGAACCCACCATTCCTGTAGCAGTTACATGGGTTCAGGAAGTCAAGCTTGCAGAAATTCATAAACCAGCACACATTTATATGAGTGTGCTCCATCTCAAGAGAATAAAGCAAGTAATTCACCAGCCAGCTCACACAACTGTAGTTACAACACAATGTTAGTAAAAACCCCCTACTGACAAGTCTAAAGTACCTGCCATTCCTGTTGCCACATTGTAGGGGTGGGATTAGGTTGCTTTCAAATTGTTTATGTGACTTGTTCATGACACATGGCAACCAGCATGCTCGCTGCATGCATGGAACAGCAAGTGAAAGCAGTCAGACAGTGGTAAACAGAAAAGAAAGAGTAACTTTTATTCCACATAAATACTCATATTGCATAATCTGCTCTGCAGAGAATTCCGCACACTTCCTGAAAGCCCTGATTTTGTCCCCATGGAAGTGCTAATTTCATCATTTAAGTCAAATATACCTATGGCTCTAGATTTCTCCTCCCACATGCAGAAAATTTGACACCTAGATGCTAAATTAGATATGATAGAATCAGACATTACTAAGACAGAGACCAGTGTTCATACGCTGAACTTTATTAGTTTTCACATAGAATTGAATCAAATAATTTTCTTCTGTCCCTGCCTGTTTTGATGACACTAATCAAAATTTGCGGTGCAAGGAAAGGGAATCACTGAAGAAATATTTATTTGCATTTAATAGCTGAATGCTTGCAACAAATTCTAGTGTGATCATGAAGAATGCTGGCTTGTCCATGAATGCTGTAACACAGGTTATGAACTGGCATTTGGTGGCAGGTGTAGCATTTAAAGAAATGCCAGATAGAAGTGGATAGATGTGTTATGTTTGAATATTTATGAGGAAAAAAAATTTGCATCAACACTTCCTAAATTTTTTACTTTGCCTCTATCTTAAAATACAATTTAAAGTACAATAGTAATTAGTTGAACACATTAAGTTAGTAAAAACTGAATAAAAAAGGTCTGTGCAAATCTCTCATTCTGGACAATCAAATGAATCAATTGTGTAATCCACTAAGAAAAATATTTGAAGAATGAGTGAATTTTGTCGAGATAGTTTCCCTTCCCACTCCCAGCCCCTCTTATATTCTGCTATTGTGAGACTTCAAATACATAAAATCTCGGTTTCAGTTATATCTTGCCAGAGAGAAATATTAATTAGATTAAAAACTCTAATTTCTTTTAAACTTACAAGCACATATTCCCACAGAATAAACCCAGAAGTTTACAGTATTGAAATAAGCACACATCTCCCCAAACACTCACAGCAATAAAGATGTAAACTTTCAACATTTGCTTAATTTTAGAATCTGGGTTAATTTTTCCTTTCTCCTGTCCACTTGTGTGTGGAAATTTTTGTGTGAGATGTGCTTTCCAAATCAAGTCATTTTACTGGGCACTGCCCAGGGAATAGCTGGAAAAAAGGATGACTATGAATAGTCCTCCTAAATTTTCTATCATTTTATATTTTGCATGTACATTAACTTTGTAGTTTAAATTGCATTTTCAGGAATAGTATCTGCTGTGGTCATTTTAGTAATGACATATGACGAGCCTCTGATTCTGTTAGCAAGTCTAACAAGGGAATGGGAGTCTCATGAGAGGAGTTCTAGCAGACCAAGTAAAAAGCATTTCATAATTTCAGACATGTCTGAGGTTACCAGGTGTCAAACACTGGAGATAAATGACATCTAAAATGACATTAGGTCAAAGTCACAAAACACAGAAAATAAACAATTTGAATTGCACTCCACAAAAAAGAACAGATTTAATATTTTTTAGAGTGGAGAGAGGTCCCCTAGTGACAAAAAGTATCAAGTAGCTATCCTTATCAAAATGACCACTTCACTACAGAGATGCTAAACACCGCACGATAAATTTTCTTCAGGAATCAAGATGCACAAAGAGCAGACATTAATGCACATGCTCTGGTATTCTCCTGGGAAGCCCAAGGATTCATACGAGAATTGCTTTGTGCCAAATCCCAAAGGAAATTATTTAGCAAGTCTTCAAATGTTACCAAGTGATTGACAGGTCCTACTACAATCAAAGCCACTCAGTTCAGCAGTAGACGTGGTGCTTACTGTGTTTGGTCACATAACAGAACAAGCCTGTTCTGCACTCTTTTATACTTTTTGTCCAAGTATTTTGAACCTAGCCACCCAGTGAGTCCCAGTCAGCAAAACCTTTCTTTTGGAGTGATGATGAAGGAACCTGCCAAGGTACAGACTGATAAAACATACGATCCTTGCAAAGTACTTCTGCCACTTGCTTGCCAAAATCTCGAGAAACTACTTTAAGTCTTAATAGACAAAGAGTTTCAGAAAAATGTCTGAAAAAAAGGCAGTATAAAGATTATGAGATTAGAACCTCTACTCTGGAGAACTATCAGCAATCCACACCTGGATTCATTAATGCCATTGCCATTGTTCTTGCTGTATTTTACTCAACAGCAAGCAAAGCTTTCTGAACACAGCAAACACTTACATACGTGAGCACTCTTACTGCCTCAACAAGACCATTCACATGGATGGAGTTACCCAGGAAAGTTAAGTGTAGGATAAAGGCCAGATGTGTGTGGTTTCTATTATCAAAAGCTGTTGAGCTAAAGCGCAGCAATTTTGAGTACCTGCATGCCTGTTTTACAAACACAGATTTAGTATTGACACTGAATGAAGTATTTTTCCCAAGACTGTGCTGATACACTTGATTAACTTTAGCACAAAAGAAATATTGCTCTTTTTTACAACAGCTTACAGAGATTTCAGTATGGGCTCATTCCTGTGAAGCTGAATTCACACCAAGAGATACGGACTCTACCTTGAGCAGTGTCATATCTTGACAATATGCTATACATCTCAATCTTTGAAAAGCTTTTCATTTGCAAACTGAAAAGGTGTTTGCATTGAGAAGCATGAAGACTGTGGATATCCTTTCACAGTCACAAGCAAACATACATTAGGTATTGAATGAATACAACCTACAAATACCTCTTCATTCTACCCCACTCACTATTATTCACAAAAATGCTTACAATGTACTGTAACAACTTTTGGCCTAATAAAGACAAAATTACGTGGAAAACATTTTCCCACTGGAAAACACTCTAAGACATCAGGTCATCACAATGTCTCAAGTCCTGCAATACCTTTTTTAATAGTAACATTTCCAGGTATTTTGGGAGACGGACCATTAGAGTTGAGCAGAAGCCAGAAAAACTTTCCCAAAAGCCCATTGACTTAACAAATTGAAATTTTAACTCTAGAATGACTTCAGCCTTGCAATCCAATCCACAAATTTATTAAGATGTCTTAAAATAAATGCTTCATCATTAATACCTTAAGAAAGCCATTCTGTCACTATGGTTAATCTTTTTTCACTAAATAAGATTTTCATTATCTCAGTAGCCTTTCTTTGCATCTCGTACTGGTAAACAACTTTCATCAACAATGATCAGAATCAAATCCAGTACTGTAAGTGACAGTGTACTTTTTGCACTGATACAATCTCATCCAATGCATCTTAAATTCACATTATGATCAGCATTGCTTCAACTTCCAGTATCCTAATTTTTAATAAGAAAACACTGTCTTGTTAGAACCCAAGTGAATTACATTGTATTTTGTGTTCTCAGTTTCACTCCATTCTAATCTTTCAGTTAAAATCACAGAATTTTCCCCAGTTCTCTGCAGGTCTTGCAATACTTCCCAACTTCATCTCGTCCAAAAGTTACATCTGACTTAGATGGTGACCTCAACCTAAGTCACTGATACATGAAACAGGATGTGCCCCTAGGCTGATCTCTCTTAATTTCCATTCTGAAAATAATTTAGAATTTACTGCAATCTTTTTCCACCAGCTTTAATACATTTTTCTATTTTCATGTTAATCTATTTCCATCTAAGTATTTTTAGAGCCTTATGTCAAGCATTACTTCATTTTAAGTAAATGAAATTAAATTAATTGCATTCATTTCTAAAATCTCAGTGTCCCAAACCACTTGGGGTGAGGGGAAGAATGAAAGGGCAAGGAGGAAACATACTATATGCTGTAATACTCATGTTTGAACTTCCAAGGCTTTTGTTCACAATCTTAGTAATCTCTTGCTTAGTCTTGTGGTTAAAACAGCAGGCCTAAAGTTGCACAGGTTTGGTTTTTTTTAAATACAATTGCTTCCTTGCATTAAAGGCTCTTATTACTGCATTTATACTTATTTCAGTATTGTAGAATGGAGGTTATTTTAGACCTCTGATAAATTCAACATTTTAAGATTTTCATTAGATGCTACTATTCTATATAAATTCCTGCCTGTCATTTACGACTACAATGTTTCGATATGTCAAATCTAATTTCTGCCCATTGTTCCCTAAATTATCCTATCAAGTTTTTTTCCATCTCTTCTTGTAGTGGGTTGACCTTGGTGGGACAACAGGTGCCCACCAAGCCACTCTATCACTTCTCAGCAGGACACGAGAGAGAAAACAAGATGGAAAACTTTGAGATAAGGCAATAAAAAAAAAATTAATACCTTCTCTGCCTCTCCTAAAAATTCTATTTATTTTAGGAACTTGTTTTAATGATCAGCCCTTCTCCTGTCATTACTTGTCAGAATTACAAAAATCCTGACAATATTAATATGTGTTAAATCTAAATAAGCCCATTTTACAGATGGGCTAATTGAGGCAAAGAAAAGTTTACAATTGCATCAACTGCTAAGCTGGAGGTCTCCAAACTTCTAGAGATTAGTTTGTTGGATTCTGACTTGGAAAATGGCTCTGAGTAATTTCCATATATCCTTTAGTCATACTGCTGCCAAGGAGCCTCTGAAGTTCAGAAGAGAAGTACAATCACTACCTCTTTCTTTATAGCACAGAGCAGCTAAAACCCAGACCAGATAATCTTCACAAATTACCCAAGAATGCCTAAACATGTGGGCTATCACTCATACTTAGCATTGTATTAACTACAGCAACCTCGCCCCAAGCTATGGGAACACCACAGACTGAATACAGACACTGAAAACGGGGAGGCAAATCAAAACAGGAAGGAAAGCACAATTATCAGCAGATAGCATTTTAAGGCAAACAGATCTCCGTAGTTCTCTGCAGACACCATGTAGTAACTTACGCAATCTCCCATGTTCTGCAAAAGAGCACGTCAAGTAAATTTTAATTACTTAATAAATATGACATATTTAATGAGTATGGATTCACAGGATGGGAGGGTCTACTCCTCTCCATTTTCAGAATGCTGTCAACTTGTATTTTTTTTTTGCTTCCCTTTTATAGTTAGACTTCAGATTCTGCTATCATTTTGTCAACTAGGTTAACTTTCTCCTCTGCTGCAACTCCTTTGCTCCAGTCTCCATTAAAAAAAAGGTATGGTTTTTTTCCCTGTCATTCTAGTGCTCCTTTCCACCTTTCCTATCCCCCTGGAGTCTGGAGCTCCAGCATTTTTTCTCATCACTTTCAAGGTTCTAAAGAAATCTGACAGCTCTAACCTCATTCCAGTCACTGTCCTGCTCCCATTCCATGTAAGATTTTAAGTATTTCTTCTGTTTTCTTCTGCAATCACTTCTCTGCCCCCTCTCATTCTGTGGAGAATGCAATTTCTTTTTCTCCCTTGGCTTATGTCTTTTCTCTTTCAAGTTTGTTTTCAATGCTCTTATTTCTAAGTTTCCTATTCTGAGATCATTTACGGCATTACAACAGTGTCTATAATCAGACTGTTCCAATACTCTTGTAAGCCAAAGAGAGCTCTGCTGGCAGCACTAATATTCTTTTCTTGCTGAATATCTAATGGAAATTAATGTTTTCTCCAGTTCTCTTGTTACTACAGCTGTGCATTGAAAGGTGATGATGCAGTAAGAAGAAAGTATTACTCGTTTTCCCAACAAACTTGGTTAAAATTCCAACGTTTAAAAATAGGTACTCTGAAGTGATCATGAAGAACAGTTGCTGTCAGGATCAGGATGCATTGGTGGTTTAGAAACTTGGCATCAAAGTCTAGGTTTTCCTAGTCCAGATATCCTGGCTCAGGCTCTAATTCCACAAACCGCACGACAATGGATATTGTAAAAGTACGCAAGAATTACACTTTATAAGCATGGGCACTTTCCAAGCTCAATCAAAACATTACTGCAAAGACTTTGCACTAACAGAAACTACATTTGATCTTTTGTAAATTTAACTTCCTCTGAATTTGTGTTCTCATTCTTTTTGTACTGGGCTCCTATTTTACTGCTGACATGAAAAAGAAGAAAACCAAAGATCATTCATTAGGAATACCACACAACTAAGTGCGAACTTTTCGCCCTAAGCTAGTACATTTAAAACCTCACATTAAGAACAAAATTTGTCAGCAGTATCTATATATTTATATCTGACATCTTCCCAATACTTGTAAACAAGGTAATAATTGTTTTTTCTAAAGGCATTCCTATACCCTTGAATTTATATGCATTATGTTATACATGCACAGATGTGTCTGCACACAAACCACCTCCACCCCCCAATTCTGCTTCAGGCGGGGAGTTTCTCTGTTGTTAGTTTCTTGTAGGTCAGTATTATATAGTCTCAAATACTACTGTTACAATCCCATTCTGGCATGTGATCATACTTAAGTCTGTGCTTCTGAAACTTCACTTACAAAGGACATCATTAACAATTCCAACTGAAATTACTTCAACAATGTGAGAACACTGCCTCCAGTATTAGTAAATGCAATTAATTGGAAAAAAATCTCCACTGTTTCATAATACACTTTTCAAAGACTTCTTTAGGAATCCTGAAGTATAATACGGAACTTTCCCTGGAGAGAAATGAAGGTAAAAAGAACTGCAAAAACATAAGCCTTTCAAGTAACAAACACTGAACAGATTTAATAAAATTCTAGCTTACATAAATAGCAAAACTGAACATGGAATACCTGATAAAAATCTGACAGACGTCTCTTTCTCCTTTCTTAAGCAAGACTTAGAAGATTGAGAACTCACAATCCAAAGGAGAATGGCCAACAAGTACGTAGGTGGCAGTCAGACTAAAAAGGAGAGTTGTTAACTGCAGCATGGAACAAAATCAGCACCCTCCTTTATTTAATACTGTACTTGTTTGTGTGGGGAAGCAGTTGAGAGAAGCTATGTGTTGATACTTTGTCACTCAGAGTGACTGTAAAACATATCAGTCAACACTTAAAAGCTCACACAATATTTAACAATGGGGGCATAAATTTCAGTGCTTGCCACAAATTCCAGTTTGGAATAATTACAACCTATGTACCTACATTCTCCTGACATTTTCAAATATGTACACTTTTTGAACTGTTCTGCAACACTGGTTTTGGGCTATCTCCTGTATTTAAAGCTATCCCAGACGCTTTACTTAATGGAATGGAAATTTTGCTATAATTTACTTTAGGCATCAGTTTGGATGATAAATATTCAGTCCATAACATCAAAAATTAGCAGCTTAAAGATGGGGCTTAAAACATGATTTTATGAGCTGTTAGAAAACTTCTCAATTAAAAAATAAATAATCACAGCAAAATAACTTTATGCAAAATAGAACTCAATAGGCTATGTCAGGTACTATAGTTTGAAGGTTAGGATCAGGATATATTCCATTTTACACAAAATTTTATAGAGTAAATCTCAATACTAATTTATTTTCAGAAAGCATGTCCTGCTAGCTTCTCTAATAAATTCTTAAACTTTTGTACAAGCATTTTCATCTCCATTCCCCTCAGGAACACTTACTTTAATTTCTTTCTAGGCAGAAGAAGATTAACAGATGTGTAAATGATCAGTAAAAAAAATCGCTTATGACTTTTGCATTACTTATTGCTTTTTTACTGATGATTCCCTGGTTTCCAAGAGGAACCAAGAAGTTCAGTATAACCATGGCCAACAGAAAATATTTTATACACTTTAAGAAATACTTAAATTTTCTTTTTCAAGTGTAGTTACGTACTTCCATCTCAGGTCATTCAATCCCAAAAACCCCCAATAACTTTAAAAGACTCAAATCAATACAGCAATGTATCATAGCTTACTTATTTTTGCATGTAATACAAAAGCCCCAAAGTTCTTTTCATTATTTTATAAATAGAAATAGGAAAACGGAATTTCTTCCTACAAGTCCTGGGGACTGAAGCTGGTTCTAGAAAACAGTACTATGATCCTGAAATGAAAGCAACTTCTCACTATTTTATAGCAATGCTGCATGTATTTTATAGCCATGCTACAGCGTAAACCAACAATTATATATGCAGAAGAATTTGCAGTAATTCAGTTTGATACTGAAGTGAGAAATCTATCTTGCATGAAACACTGTACAAAATACAGACTTACTGCTCAGGTCTGTACATACAGCATTACTGTCAAAAAAGTTTCAGATGGTTTTATTCTAAATTTCCCCAAACAACTAAAATCTAACCCAAGTCACTGTCCAGATTAGCATGCTATACCGTATCAGAAAGCGACACAAAAAAAATCACATTTTATCTATTAAATCTCAGTCAAGTGCTTAAGTATACATTTACAAGTTTCATATTACCCATTTCAAATCTGCTGTCAAAGACACTACACTCTTATAAGCATACAGCCAGTTAAACTTTAATGCATGCTTATGTTTGATTTTCTTTTCCTCATCTTTTTGCTTTGAATATATGACTTATTTTAGTCACTCCAAAGCAGTGCAGCTATAAAAAACACAGATTTGATCCAGCAACTTGGAAAGCCAAAGAGATCAGATAAAATGTCACTAAAATTATTACATAAATCAGACATGCTTTATGGTGTACTCAATTATTATGTCACGCCAGTTAAAAGACTGCATATTCTTTCTTTTAAACAGCATGGGGGACTTTTAACAATCAAGAGCTCTATAATTGCAATTGTAGACCTCATAAAGACTCAAAATTCAGTTTCCAAGATATTTTAATTAAATCCCAAGTCCAAAAAGTCTTCACAACAAAGCAGACAGGAAAAATATTAGTTGGAAATACAAAGCTCTATGACACTAATACCAGAGACAAACCTATAGTGCTTTAATAGCTGAAGAACAAGCTTTTTTCCAGCCTCCTAAAAAGATGGAACAGTTTTGACATTAGTCTTCCTGAAAGTCCTTGTTATTTAGAATCTCTGCCTCCAGTTTCAGGATCCTTGTTGATAAATATTAGTATTTTCTCTTAATTACCCATACATATTCAAAATTGTAAGTGTTCACACAGAAGGAGCAAGAACCAGTAATCAAGAATACATGTAGTGTCCATACAGCTGTGGGGGATTAGATCGGAACACTGCCAAAATGACTACCTCTGAAGTATCAAGAGATGTTTTTCCAGCACATTTTCAAATGAAATACAAAGATCCTCAAGACTTTCTCAACTTAAGACTCATGTCTCAGATAATATATATACCAAAATAATTTAAGTACAGAAAGTCCTTCCCAGTGTGAACCTGTCAGCCTTCTCACATGCTCTCATTTCAGGAGGAAAGCACTAATTTTAGTTACCATTTTAGAGCTATTATACCTATTAAATAATTGTTTGCAACAATAAAACAAGAGTAAGAATTTTAACAAAACATCCTAATTCTCAAGTTTTTACAGTCAGCATTTTCCAATTCTGATAATCCAAATATTGCAAGATGAATTCTAACTCTTGACTGGTGTTCACAGAACTTTCTTCAATATTTTGCATACAGCAAGCCACTGCATTCATGTTTCAAGCTCCACTGTCTGTAAAATGAAAACAGAGATTCCTACTGTACCATTAATTGCTAATTGACACTGAAACAGTGGTTTCATTGTCATAAATGATGGGATTGAGAATTTCTGTGTAACTCCACTTCCCTAACAGGTACAGTAATAAACTGTTAGTTCTTTAGGCGAAAGACATGAATCTGTTGGATTAAAGCTTCATTCTCTGCCTGTAATCAGTAACTTGAGGGCCTTCTGTAGATTCTGCACAGCAGTGCTCACATCTTCGTACTGCAAAGCACTGCCAGCATATTTGCAATATTTTTGAGCTCTGGCAAAGTCCTCTGGAGTCAAGCGGACTTCTCCTGCAAAAATATAAGTATCACAAAGTTACTACAAAGGAAATCTGACTTAAGCTTCCTTTCTTATGATTTTTATGTTTTACTTCCATTTGTGGTAATATTATTAAAACCAGGCTAATATTTGTGGTAGTATTACAAACACCAAGATACAGTATTTCTTCTGTTCTGTTCTCTTTTCTTTCCATTCACATAAAGCTTAACTTCTTTGCTATTGAAAAATGTGAGGACCTTTCTAAACGCTGCCATTTGCATGACCCAGTGCCTTTCAAAAGTAAGCCAATACCTTTGAGAAAGATCTGCTCTTCATCTAAGACAGTAAAGGAGAGCTTTTACATGACATTAAATTAGCTGTAATCATATTACAACCTGCAAGAAACAAGGACAGTGCTTTTGGTGTTCACAGCATAATTACTCTGCTCTCTTCAGGAATAATACATAGTTAGAAACTGTTCCTTCTCGACTGGAATAACTTTCTAGAATGTAGAAACATTTCTCACTGGCTTGTTTTCATTTTCATCAACACATTTTATGTTTCTGTTATTCTAAACAATTTTTATGTTTCCAATTTTATGTCAGATGACTGAAAACAAGATTGATGTCACTAAATGTGCCCATTTTTGTAACATTGGAGAACACTAGCAAAAATATTCCCATAATATAGAATAAACCAACTTTTATTTATTAATCAGAGTATTTTCTTGATGTAAGTTAAAACTTTAGGAATTCTGTAGCACTCAAACACACGCATTCAGTCTTGGAGATGGCACAGTAGGGACTTATGCCCTAACTGGCAGAAGATTTTATATGTGAATAGTATCACTGATGTGGGTGTAAAATAAAGCACAGCTGTGTTACTGTACCTCCTTCCACCCACAAATTCACTGGAAGTTTTACGGCTAATCCCAGGCCACTCCAAAAATCAATGAACAAATTATAAAATCTTTCCTCAAGTTCTTTCAAAACAACTTAACTTGTAAATGATAGATTTTTATGGGCACAGATAAATAATTATATGAAACACTAATGATTATGTATATATTTAACAATTTTCCACACAGCATCTTATAAGCAATGAATAGATTTCACAGATTAAGAGAAAATGCATTTTTAAATACAGCATACATTTTACATAAAATTTAGTTAAACAAAGATTAAGCTCTCTAAGTACATTTTACTTTTAAGCAACTACATGAATATACTGACACCATATTTTATGGCACAACTGCAATTAGCTAGATCCTTTCCTTCAAAATAGAACTGTTGTTAGCCATACTGTGAGAATGTTTACTAAAGAATCTCAGTTCTTATCAAAAAATGTCTATTATATTTGCTTTTCCTTCCCCTAATCTTATTATTCAAGAACAGCTTGAACAGCTTTTGAACAAAAAAAAAAAAAAAAAAAGCCAAACAAAAAAACCCCACCAAACCTGGGAATATTAAAAACTAGACTAGTCTGCTGGTTTTCAAAATAACCCTACCCATATAAAAAGCAGAAAGGTAAGCACTCTGAAGATCAATTTTATCGATTTTTAAAATATACTCTAGAACTCTACTTAATTTCCCTTTCAATAAATAAATATAACCATTGAGGGACATAAAAACTTCGTGGGCTCATTATCATTGCAATGTATATTAATTTAGTGCTTAATAAGTGAAGCCACATTAAATCTCTTAAAACACATATACATGTGAGTAAATACATGCAAGGGAGAGCATAAACACAGGCACACACCTCAGTTATTTTGTAACCTAAATAAAGTCACAGACTAAAAGCAGCTGAGGTCAATCTGCGACCACATTACTGAACATCTTTAAGAAATTAAAAAGACCAAGTTCCCCTCAAAGTAGCTTTATGCTATGATGCCAAAAGAAACTACAAAATCATTCTTTAAAAACTGGCCAAGGCATCAGTCCAGTATTCAACTAATTTATTGGAAGCAAGCCTAAATTCACCCGTCTAATCTTATTTTTACAGTATGAGCTCTATTAATGTTTTGCTGGCATAGAGCCTTATTTATTATGAAATCTACCTCAGATGCTATTATGACATAACTTGAGTGAAAAAAATTAATAATTTTAAATTTATAAACCAAAGTTTATACAGTAAGAGAGTTGATCTTTTGATGTGCTCAGTAGCCTGAGATCCTATTGAAGTCAACACCTCACAATGGAAAAGCAAAATAGAAACAAACCAGCTCTGTGTTCTTAAGTTTTCAAAATAATGTAAAACTTAACTGTAATGACTGTACTTACATCAAAGGTATAACCACAAAAGTTAGTAACTGACTTCAATTTACATATTCTAAGGGTTAAGCAGTTTTGGAGGAAAGGGGTGGACACTGATTTGCCCATGAGCCAACAATCTCCCCTTGTGGTGAAGAGAGACAATGGCACCCTGTGCCGCAGTAGGAAGAGCACTGCCAGCAGCTCAACGGAGGTCACCTGTCCCTTTCAGCCCTAATGAAGCCATATCTGGAGTCTGTGTCCAGTTCTGGGCTCCTCAGCGAAAGAGAGATGGACTGACATCCTGGAGACAGTCCAGCAAAGGGCCACAATGATGACTAAAGGAATGGAGCACCTCTCATACAAAAAGTGGCCAAGAAAGCCGGGACTGCTCAGCCTAGAGAAGAGAGGGCTCAGGGGGATCTTATTAATGTATATAAACACCTGAAGGGAGAGTATTTAAAGGACAGAGATGGGGTTGTTTTTTAGTGATGTCCAGTGACAAGACTAGAGGCAGAGACACAGGAGGGTCCCGTCTCAACATGAGGAAACAGTTTTTACTCAGAGGGTGACCAAGCTCTGGGACAGGTTGCCCAGAGAGGTTGTGGTGTCTGTCCCTGGAAAGATTAAAAAACTATCTTTTGAATAAGCAGTGACATTTTTCCTCAGACTTCTTCAGTGCAGCAAATTAAACCACAGGGAGAGTGCACGGGCAGGGGGAGACACAACGGACATGGTTCTGAGTGAGTGGTTTTACATGACCCTTCTTTGAGCAGAGGGGTTGGATCAGACGACCGCCTGAAGTCCCTTCCAGCCTCAAGTATCCAGAGATTTTTGGCTCTAAAAAAGCCCAACAACACTGGGATAGGAAAAGTATACTGTATTTATTCTGAAACAAACTGCTTCTGTGTTATTCTGGAATTACTAAGACGGTAGTTGTATTACTGAAACATGATAGGAATATGGAATCCATAACAACAAGCATGATTCTTTTAGTTTAAGAGGAACACGAAGTGCAAATGATTTTACTAGAGATGCTGAAATAATTTTTGGGGAAAAAAAGTAGTTTCAGAGTGAAAGTAACTTGCGTTTTACATACTATATCTGCTTCTCCCTGGAATCCTTTTCTACCCATCAGGTGTTTTTCCTTTTTATGATGCCCAAATATAGGGCAGTTGATGTAAGAACATTTCAATCACACAAACCAGTGCATAAAAACAGTGATGGCAAAGGCAACAAATGGTTTTTGAAACAAGATACTCTTTTTTCCCATTCAATCACTTGAAATATAATCAAGGATTTCTTTTTAAGATCATGAAAACACATTCAATGTCAAATTATTATTTCTATTTTGTGTGTAGAATATGAAACATTATATTATACATACAACTACAATGGACAAATGCTTTCTTTATACTATGCCACCTGTGGAAGGGACCATATGGCAATGTAAGATCTTATAAAAACCATGTAGCACAACTATGAATGCCTTTAGTGTTAGCAAAATCCAGGGGTAATAAATTTTTTAAAGAAAACGACACCAGAGAAGTGCGCACACACGTACATGAAGTTGCTGTGTAACTCTACATTCTGTTGTCAGAACAGAACATTAACCCATGCTTAAATGCAAAAGCTTTGACACTTTCAAAAATCAACATTAAACTCTGAAACTTGTTCCCACAGGACAGGACAACTATTGAAAAATTCATGCTGACTAAAAATCAAAGAACACTATTCCTTTAACCTAATCTTCCTTTGATAAAATATTTCACTCCTCCCCATCAAAAGTTTTTCTCATAACAGTATTAATCAAATGGCTTCTACCATGTTATGGGAAGCAAAGAAAATACATAATTTATCTTTAAAATATACATTTGATCTTACTACAAGAAAGAGTCTTGCAGGAATATGTGGAATATCCTGTTTGGCTATGCCTATACTACCACATTCAACACTGCCAAGGAAGGCGTCTCAGCACTCAAACTTGACAGTCTGCAGTGTCAAACTGCTGGAACAGACTCCAGTATGGTTTTGGCCCATGCAAACTAGCACTTTCCCAAACAATTCCTGGGCATGACTTGTGGTCAGAGCAAGCTACAGACCATTCAATATGAGCAGTCTTCATGAGCTACCTTGTTTAGGTTTAAAAGTTTAATAGTATGGATGTGAGAGGTTCTGTGCCAGCTGTTCTCCATGCCAAATATTTGCAGGCATATATAATTTGTTAGTATAGACACAGACACCGTGTCTAAATCATGGAAAAAATGAACCTTGCACTGCGCTAGTAGTACAGCAATGTACAGCACAGCACTGCTGATCTGCTGGATGGAGGGCAACACTGATCTATCCCTCCTTCCTGTCCAAAGGAAACTTCAGCTCCACAGGAATGGTATGTACCTCAATACAAAGCAAGGATCTAGCCCAGATACGTATATTGCAGCTCAGGAACTGGGGAGGGCTCTTGGGTCCCACAGTTTTGTGCATCCATTAAGAAATCCTGGCATTTCTCAATCTGCTTATGGGTCAGAGAACAAGGCCACTGTTGGCACAGAAAGGACTCCTCAGCAGCATGAGGAGAAGAATGCACAAGACAGTGACAGGCAAGGACAAACACTTTTCATTGCTCTCAAGCTTCTTAATTCCACACATGCAAACAAAACTGTCACTGTACCTCTGCTGACAGATCCCCTGTGCCCTCTCAGGCTCCTGCATAACCAACACTGTGTTTTCTAAGCTTTCAAACCAAGTACCTGTACGACCTCTATCACCTCTCTGGGTGCACTTTTGCAGCACTCCCTCCTATAACACTTTGAGCTGCTACAAGGCCCAAACTTGTAGTGACACAACAGATGCGCAGAGGAGGAACACAGGCATGCAAATACTCAGGTTAGATCACGTTAGAGATTTATCACGGTGCTTAGCAAGGGTCTTAATCTCTTAATTACACAATATTACTTACTATGTGTTCTCATAAACACAATTCCTTTTTATTTAAGTACTTATTAAACCAGGTTATCTCAGGTAGGTGGTAAGAGGGAGCAATGCACTGATACTATTCAGATACTGAATAATGGAATGTCTAAAACTTAGGAAAAAATTAAAGTTTCAATCAAAATTATGACATTTTTGACAACCAGAAACAAACATTCAAACCAAGAAACAACGACTAAAATTTTCAGAGTAGCTACCAAAAAACCTGTTACAATGACTGTCTAGAAGATCATGACAAGCTAGTTAAACATGAAACCCTTGCTGCCAAACACCACAAAATTTGCCTTCCAACTTGCAGTTACTACGGCAAAACTCAAGTAAAGCTTTGAGCCATTTCAGTTAAGGAGCTACTGAAACCCCCACAGCAGTCCCCAAAACTTGAAAACTATCACCAAGTTCAAATGTTTCAGCTATAGGTCTGAGGTGTTGTTTGCTATGAAATGAGTTACTGCCAGATGAGACATCATTGCCAGCTCAGTTGGCCAGAGCATGGTGCTAATAATGCCAAGGCTATGGGTTCCATCCCAGTATGGGCCATTCACTTAAGAGTTGGACTCAATCCTTCTGGCTCCCTTCCAGCTCAAGCTATCCTGTCATTCTGTGATTACCACAGTGTGCCATAAAAACTATGGCACCTATAGTACCTTTTTCTCTTCAGGAGAATACTAAAGGTTAATATGTCTCTATTAATGGCAAAATTTGTTGTTTTTAAGACATCCTCTATAAAAATGGCTTCCTAATACATTAAAATGGAAACGTCCTTAAGCATTCCTATGCCAGCAGACTAAAAACGAGTTAAACACTGAATTCCTACTATAGCATTCAACTGAAGCAAAAACGCTTTTTCAGTAAAGCTATTTTAACACAGACACACTCTTCAACAACATAATAAAGTAACTAAATATTTGTAAGTTATAAAATACAAGAACATACCTATCTGAACTTTGTAGTCATAACAGGCAGTGTTTCACTGTGGTTAGTACTAGAACTTATCATAGCAATTTTGCATACTATTAGCTTTCCCTGACCAGGATAAACTGTAGGGGAGAATGTGAACAGATTTTGTACCAGGACTTCTAGACCTCCTCCTCACTCAACATCGTTATATTGCCAACAAAAATTGGATAATAGCAAACAGATGTAATTTATGGGGTTTTTTAATACTATTTTCTCTATTCCATGGACAGAAAAATTCTTAGAAAACAGTTAACTCGTTGTCCAAATGTACATGAGTGTTCAAATTAGAATCTAGGATGATTCCAGCTTTATTGTCAGCTACTACTCTTCCACAGGCTGTGGTTTTCCCTAAGGTTAGCCCTTATGTGTACACTTCAAAGCATGGAATATGCAAGCAGACATAAAATACATATGATATAGGTTATCAGTGTTTTCAACACCAAAGACAGATGACATCTTAGAAGATAAAAGCCTTGATTAATGGTATATTAAAAAAACATCATTAGCAGTACCTTAAAAATTGTTTAATTTAACACAGGTACTACTTATAGTCAGGAAGCACAATTATTCTACACAAAAACACAACTTGAATGTTTTCTGCATTATTTTATGAAGTTAATAAGTAACTTACATGCTGACCCTGTAGAATAAATTTTAAGTAAAGGGAATGTGTATTAATTACAAAAAAATATAATTTAGCAAGGCTATCAGGAATACAGGCTTTGCAAAGTATATCAGAACCTCACCTGAGAAGCAACAATATAAACAATAAAACACCTTACACAATGATAGCTCATTGGTTCAAAGTAGTCAGACAGAAAACACTATATTGTGTAGGGTTCTGGAGTCTAGGGTTTCGGACGGTTGGGACAAACGGAGACTGGAGATCTCTGGAGCTGGTCTTAGAGCATGAGATTTATTGATGAAGGCGTGGGTGTAAGGGGACCTGCTAGGAGCTGCCAGACGCAGCTCGAAGCAGGTCAGAGAAGCAGTGAAGAGATGCAGGGGTGCAGAAGTGGTGTAGGAAGAAAAGGGGCAAGGGCAAAAGCAAGAGTGTAAGAGAGCAAGAGAGATGGGCAAGAGGGCAGGGCAAGAGAGAGGGGCAAGGCAAGAGAGCGAGTTCCCGTTTGCAGCACAATAAATCATCTTTTGTGCTGAATATTCTCATTTCCATTAACCAATCTAGAACAAGCTACAAATCTTATAATATTTACACACAGCCTATAGGAATCATTGTATTACCATATGGGGTTACATTTTAAACTCTAAAAACTATCTTTTGGACCCTCTGCTAAGCTGGGAGGGTCTGCTCTGACCCTTGGACCTTTCTGCAAGCAGAGGGCATTGTTTAATTAAAGGGGATTATCTTCAGCCGGCCACACCATTGTTTTCCAGTTGTTCAGTAACTGGGGTTGGGTAACTCAAAGCTTGTCTTCATTTCAATCTCACTTATAGTTTTCATATTCTCAGCATCCTTTGCCAGGCAGTCACATTTATGAGTCTGTTCTCCCACAATATTGTAACAGCTTTCAGAAACTATTAAACTCTTAGCAACACAATGCTTAGATGTTGTCCATTCTTTTTTAAAATAGTGGAATAGCATTCAGGTAACAATGATAATATTTCTCAAACTTCTTCCTTCATTGCAGGGGGGACACAGAGGACACAGTACGTCCATGTACAACAATACAAATGCCACAAGCTTACCTGCAGACTGAGTGCTGTAAAGCGAAGGATCAACTAGAGGAATATTCTGAGGAGTAGGCTGAATGGTGTTACTTGTCACTCCTGCAAATCAATGCAAAAAAATGGACTTGGATTATTTTTACTTATTGGCTTTAAAAGTAAGCAAACAAAACAGAACAGGTACACCTAATGATTTTCAAATTAAGCACCTGATAGCCTACTAATTCTGAAAATTTCTAACAAGTAATTTTAATGCTTTCACTTCAAATATGAGTGTTTTATAAAATGAAACAGAAGAATGTAGAGACTGTCATCCATTTTACAGGATTTCACAGAAATTTAATTTAAAGCATTAAAAAATAAGAAAATACTAGTCCAAGAGACACTGGTTACCCTACAATATTGAGGAAAATCTGCTAAAGAAAAGTGTGAGTAAAATTCTACCTTCTAGTATCAGATGCAGTCTATATTATTATGTTTTTAAAGCCCCATGCCTGTCACCTCACACTTGCAAACTATCTCCTTCCTAATTCCTTTGAAAACAGTGAGAATAAAAAAAGATAGCTAAGTTTAAAAGGGAAATAGTGGTGCTAGAAGAAAAAATAGCACTTTATGCCGTGAAGCATTCTTGTATCTGTGTTCTCATTACAGGTACGCTCATTTGCTTTGCTCCAAAACTGTATTTTTGCAGTATGTCCAGAACATATTAGACTGGCATAGTTATTTCTACAACATCTGCTGTGTAGGAAGAGGGTATAATACAGACAAATACAATATATAAACAAGGTACATACTCCATAATACTCAGATCTGGTAAAAAAACCCAAAAACATACTCTTCCCCTCAGACCCAAAAATCCCCCACCTATCTGAAAGGATTTCCCTTTGATAAAGCTGAAAAAAAGAGCATCCTGAACTCTTCATAGGGTGAAGCATTTTTAAAACGAGAAACTAAAATAAAAGCAGTGATTGTGTGACAAAATTCTCATATGTTTAATAATATAAAAATTTATCTGAACAATAACTGATCATTAGGATTGAAATTAAAAGCTTTTAATTTTTTACTCTTATTAATCATTAATTAATAATTCTATTCTACGATTATTATAAAAAGGTCCCATATTTGTATTTACCAACCACTTAATACTTTTTTTTTCTTTTTTTTTTAATACAGCATCTGGGAAGGAGCTTACAATTTTTAAGAACTTGGTTTTGATCCAAAAATTACACATAATAAGAAAAAGGATATAGGAGCCAATACATTTAGCAGTAGGGACAAAATTCCCATTAATAATATTGTCTGAAGTCAATCACACTAAAGCACCTGCATGGGAAAAGGGGCACAAGCCAAACCAAACCAGTATGAATGGTACATCAGGCATGGTTAATACAGAGTTGTAACAACTTCAACACTATGGTGAACAAGCTCCCACATGGACAACAGCAGCTTATCTGCACAGGGAAAGCTACATATGAAATGAATTAATACAATTTCATGTATCAAGTGAAAGACTCAAATTGTGCTTTACAGTACAGATGTTGCAATGCAACACCATTTTACTGATTCAAGAGAAGAAAAAAAAATTCTGTCTGCAGGAACTGTCACTTTCTTAGTTCATATGTCTTCTGTAAAAGTGCTTCAAAATATGATTTACATATTTAAAAAAAAAAAAAATTAAAAAGTATTTCCAATGGCGTTTTTACATTTTCGCTTATGAAGATGCTTTTGCCACACAAAACTGTGTTATTCTACTCTATATGTGATGGACTAGAATTTGGGCAAGAATTCGTCTCCCAGTAAAGGCCTGGATTTTTTAGGTGTGATTTGGACATACCTGTGTTATGAGGTACTTCAGCTGGAGTGTTGGCTGGTGCATGGGCACCTGGTGGTATATGTATGCCAGTGTAATTACTAGTTGGTATGTTGTTAGCTTCATATGTAGATGATGATGATGATGGTTGAGTTGCTCCACTATGGACAGAAGATGACCCCGCTTCTTCCCTTTCATCTGCTAAAATGACACAAAATAAGAATTACTGCAACTGTTATGTACACAAACACTTGAAAGCTTTGGCTTTCCTTAAAACCCCTTTTCAAATATTTATTGCTAAAAAAATTGTCCCCACACAGTGTGACATAAAACATCAACCCAAACCACATAGGGTTGATTTGAAAAGGTAAAAAGCAACATACCAAACAATAAAGATCTAGAAACTCAGAAAGTTTCAAAGATGTCTTCTGTTTAAACTGAAGAATCATTTCCTTACTGATCTGAATATAAGGTGTCTCATTGGAACAATTTGTTATACCTTCATGTACTGCATCCATAGAAGTTGAGCAAGTTATTAGAAATAGGCAATAATTTACACTTTAACATATTCATGAACCAGAATATGGAAAACTGTATTTGCCTTACAAACTCTTCATGAAAGGCTAGACAGTGCCAATTCTTTCACCCCACATCAAACCACAAATAAATAGGAACCAAGAGGAACTTTGGGAAAGTAATACCAAACAAGAAACTAAATGAAGCATCTAGAACAGTTAGAGCACATAATGAGCTATAAGAATAATGAGGTTCAATATATCTCATAGCATATACAAAGAATACACATATTTTTCAATATAGTCATGTTCTTAAGGTTCTGGTCTAGTTTATTTAATATGGCTTTAAAAGCTAATGATCAAATTAATTTAGAATATATGGTTGATTCCTGTTCTTTCATTTGAATTCAGTTCAGTTTAGAACAACTAATTTCCATTTACTGTATATGCGTTCACCTGTATCAATGTCAGATGGAACAAGCACAGTTTTGGGAATTGCTTATTTAACAGCCAGCGCTTGAGAGGGAACAAAAAATAAATGGAAGCACAAAACTTGTATGTGTGTAGAGCTAGCAAAAGACGTGTTTTTTAAGAAATCCACACTGATCTTCAACTACACAAAACTATGTGTTATGCAGACGTTTCTACTGCTCAAAAATTAAATGGTCTACTATTAAAAATATTACTATTACAAATATCAGAATTGTTTCCCACATAAGTCCTTCTTCCTCCCAGAAAAAACTTCACATGCTACCTTTACGAAAAACCTGTAATTCACAATACGATTTACTAAAATAAAAGGCTATAAAGCAGAGTAAAATCAAGTATTGCCATGAGAACATTCTTAGTTGACTTCAACAAATACACTGTGGTTTTATGGAACAATTCCTGACACATGCAAATGAACACCTGACAGGTTTCTGGAAGACAAAGAATACCTTAAGGTGCCAGATTTTTCTTTTGCTGTATTTTTTGTTAGTAGCTCATACTGCAGTATCATGCCTCTAACACGCATAGAAATAAAATTAAATGTCTGAAAACTGGCAAAAATGTGAGATTCAAGAGTAAACACTGCATATGCTATCTTTTAAATAATAATGTAATGATAGGAAACCACTGCTTGAATGCTGTAATTTTCCCTGGTTTTGGTGTCAACTGAAAAAAAAAATTATAAAACAGCTTCAGAAAAAAATTATCAAAAACACAGAGGCTTACTATACATAAAATGAATGAAATAGTTATGCACAACACTCATCATGCTGTCTGAAGGTGAGGCTGACAAATACTACTTGTAACACTATTACCAATTATTTATAGCTTGGTCAATTCCTAGCCATAAAGTTGAATTTTCCAAGTTGAGTGTCTGCTTGAAGCTAGGATTTTGGGAAAGCTGTTGTAAAAATTACTAAGCCATTTTTGAGAATGAGGCAGTGAGAGAAAACATGCTTCCACTGTGCTTAGTATGTCACCTATGAGAAATTACCTGCAAATTCATGCCCACATTTAACCTGTAAATGCATGTATTCCTTTATTCTGCCCCTTTCAACTTCCTGTTGCCCTTATCTGGTTCTCAAGGCAATTCTGATTTCTTTCTCTGCACTGACATATCCCATATCTGCAACCCCTTGCCCCATATTTATGCCTCTCTTGCATTGCTCCCATCTTCTCTCCAGGCCATTCCCAGTTTCAGTTTCCAACTTTCTCACTGCATAGTTCAGGGTCTCCAGTCACTGCTGTAACAGTGCAAAGCTGTGGGCAACACTGGCCATGGAAGACATGAACTCAAAGGGTTAAAGTCTGGCAATGTTAATCCAAAAAAGTGTTAGAAGTGCTGACTACCCATAATAACAGTGCCTGCAAGAGGCAAATTCACAAGAGGACAATCTACTTTTTAATCAGCTATTTGTATAAAAAGATTAAGCTCAACTGTTTGATTTGCCCATTATGCAACTGGCCAATGTTAAAACTGTATTAAACATAAGAGTAGTTTTGTTTAAATTAACTCTTCTTAGGTCTTTAAAAATCATAATAGCCCAAATATCATAAAAGCACTGTAACTATTCTTTCTGGAAAGCAAATATTTAAAATATTCTTTATCAAAGACTAAAGTATTAGAAACATTTTAAGATACCCACTTTCAGTATTTGTGAATAGCTTTTAACAGTAGTGCCAGATAAAAGGATTTCAGGCTGCTAAAAAAGAACATTTAAGTCAACAGAGGTTTTAAATTCTGTGGTTAGAACATCCATAATATAACTGACAAAACAAATCTTTCCCAGGGAATGAATGCTAAAAAATTAGAAAATTATTTTCTCATGCAGCAGTAATAACCTAGAATTCAAAGTTCCTTACAATTTGCTTAAAGGTGCTGAAATACTAGCCTGTGGAACAGTGACACAATTGTTTTGCATTTCATTTCAGCTCCAGCTGAGTTTCTTGTCTTGGAACCTCATCAGCCTTTGTGTTTGAATCCCAGCATAATGAATCCATGAGCTTTTTAAATTTTCTGCAGAGCTACAGCATACCCAGACCACCTGTTTGTATTTTTTAAAATTATTATTTATTTATCTAAAATAAATAAGCTTTGCTTTTCAATAAGCAAAGCTTTGTGAAATAATCACCCCAGGCCCATAACCAAATATACTTTTATATAAACAGAGGATTCTCAAGGCTTAAAAGCATTCCCTTTTCTAGTGTAAGCAAGCACCGATCATGACAACTTCAGCAGATCAGTGCACTTAATATAAAATTAGTAAAATTTTTATTTTTACAGAGTCCAGACTTCTCCAGTTCTCTGGACTCCTATTTTTATTGAGTTCAGAGAATTATAATCTATCAATTTAATTTTTTTGTTTTTTTTTCATTCTGCTGCATTGTTTCTCTTTTGCTTGGGATGTTGCTAAAAGATTCACAACGTAAGGTTCTATTTGAACACCGCTTTTAAAAAACAAACCAAACGTATTTTTTTCCACAACACTGAGAAATTAACTCAAAAATCCATCATCTTCCCACACTGTTCTTTTTACTAGCTGGAACTATTAAGGTTTTCTGAAATTCTGTAATAGAAATGTAGCCTATGTATTATATATTGCAATGAAGGTGATTATATTTAATGTATTTACTGTGGCTGTATCATGACCATTTAGGAACTTTTTCATATTTCCATTTTGTTTTCCATTAGTGCAAAATCTTGTTGGATGACCTAGGGCTAATGCTAAGTAACCTTTATATGTACTCCAGGACTTGTATTCCAACTGCATTAATAAATAAAGCATGTCATTTTAAGGTTTCCATGGTGGCATCCTGACAAAAGCATCCATAAATCCAACAGCAGAACTGCATAAAGCATGCCTATGTTACTGTAAAAACATCTCCAAGAGTTACAGTATGGTTTTCAAGAATCACAAAAAAAATAACACTTTGGAAAAAAATGGTAATTTGTCAAGCTACAGAGACCTAGTTTCACTCTGTTTAAACAGACTTTTTCCACATGCTAGGGGAGGAAGAAAATGAGCAAGCAGAATGGAATGGGGAAGGTCCAGTCATACATTCAAACAATACTGCTTTTCTTCTTATAATGCACAAAGCAAGAATTGAAACTCTTTTTTACTGATTCTTCTCATAAAGATTAATTTGCATAAAATTCTTGTCTTGTTATGTGAAACAATATGGACACCTACACTATGGAGCTAACTCAAAAATAAACATCAACATGTATTTTTCATTTCATTTCTCAGAAAATAGGAGTGTGAAAAATAATCTCTCTACGTGAAACAATTCAACAACAAAACAAAAACAACATTGGCAAATTACAGATCTTGCGGGCACCCTATCAAAAAGGATGTTAAAATTTTGATTTACTCAGTATTTGTGTCCCTTTTAAGTTGCATGCGGATATAACCTAGTAATGAAAGCAAGAGTCTTCATCAATTCCCATTACCACCTGTGATGAACTGCAAGGAATACCAAGGATTTGAGCAAAGCCTGAATTCTGCTTTCCTTCCTACAACAGTTTCTTTTGTAGCCTAGAGCAAGTTAGTTACCTCTCTGCATTAATAAAATCAAGAAAGAGCCTATTTGTTGCTTTTGAGAAATAATTAGCTTCTGCAGGTTGCACACATGGATTTTTAGCAAAAGCTTTGTAATGTTTACTTAGAAATTCTATTTTTGCAGTTGTTTAAAATTCATAATTCACATCACATAATCAGGTCAGCTTTACCCCACTATGAGCCAGATCACTAAAGAGCATGCATCTAAGGCTGCAAATATTTAACTGAGCTATTCATTACACTCAATATAACAAGAGATTTTTCTCTCACGTTGCGTTCTCCATTAAATCATCAAACTGGTGTAATTTGACAAAGATGTGGTGATGTTTGCAGTCAGAGTTGCATTCCAAGTATCTCTTGCTACAGCTGCACGGACAGAAAGCTGCCTTGGAAAGATTGTATGTTGAAGAAGAAATTAGTTTGCTAATACTTCACTTCAAATACAGCTGTGCCTAGACTGGAGCACATTTCAGTGGGTAAGATACCCATCCAGTGTTTAAGTCTGTAGGGTGTCTTTAGGTTAGGAAAACATAATAACAAGAATAAACAAGTAGCTTGGAAATAAAACTGTCATACTCGGTATTTGTTCACAAGTATTTGAATTTCCTTATGCTGCAGTGTTTCTGGAGTACTAATACATAAACAGTATTTTATCCAGGAAATTGCAAATAAATTGTATTTGGCACCCAGGCTTTTAGACACTACAAAGATAATATTAAACTGCAATAGATTATCAGTACACATTCTCCTTAAAAAAAAAAACAACAACATGATAATATACTTTTTTTTCCAATGCAACACTGTCTAGGACATATAAATTACGATGTGGAGAAGAATCAAAATATGAGATTGCATGCTGAAAAGACTGAGAACCAGAAGAGAAACTAGTTTCCTAATGTTTTGATATGTTTAAAATAAAACTAATGTGTAGAAAATTACAAGCCTTCTCGTAACTTACTAGAAGTAAATTACAAGTTCAGACTTCAAAATCTACTGAAGACTCAGGTACAGACCCCAAACACAAATGAATGTAAACAAACAAATAAGTATTTTTATGTGTATATACATGTATAATTCATATGTGTGTGCAAGTATAAATATATTGATCATCTATATTAATACATATGTTCACAAAACTTTATGTAGCCACCCCAATAAGGCGGCTCTACAGGTTAGATAGATACAAGCCACGCTCTACAAGCTAGATTTTTCCCTTTTGCACTGTAGATTTGTTTGTTGGCCCTTTTTATTTGGAGAAATTAGTATTACTAAATTCAAGCTTAACAGATACATCAGCATGAATTTAGCTGACAAGCCACAAAGTCCCACATGCCAGCTCAGAAGAAAAATAACAAATTATTTGATGTTCTTAGTTGTTCCATTAGGTATGTGAAGAATGATACACAGAGGTTGTCACTGTGCAGAATTAGTCTGTTTTAATTTACATAGTGAAAATATCCATTTCAATGACATCTTTTTTCATAAGAGATCAACCTTTGAAATTTGTATACAATCTGCATTAAGGAGAAAAGCAAAGAAACTGGCTACTACCAAAACCAATGAAACTGATCACTACTGAAAGCAAAACAACTTGTTCTAATACACATTCTGTTTGGTTAAGTGGATGTCCTTAGAAATCACCTCCTTAACTGCTAGAGAAAGTGGGAACTGCAAGGAATTCTGTACAGGGAGCTCAGGTAGCTAGAAGGAACAACTGAAAACACAAGGAAAAGGAGGATGAGTGAGAAAGAGGCAGAAAATCCAACTCAGTAATTACCGAGTAGGCCATAAACCTGTTTTGAAACCGACATTATCGTACAGGGAGAAATGGGTTGTCTCACAAGCAGGTCTTTGCTTTGAAGTTTAATTCACTTAGGATCAGTCCATTTTCAACTCCTACTTAACTTCTGAGAGAGGATAAACTGGCAAAGGGATCATAACTTTACAGAACAGATTTAACAAAAGGACTGTGGTTAGTGTTAAAGAAATGCATGGTTCTGGCCCAAAGCTGACAATGCCTTCTTAGAGAGTAGCTGTATTGAAAATAATAATCTCCACTACAAAGAAAAAAAAAGTTTTATTAAATAAGTCAATCACACAGTAAGGTCCAATAAAAATAACAGCAGGAGAAGCTGAAAAGAAGTAGTAGAAGGCAGCCCATTGTGAATGGAACATCAACTGGGGAAGTTTAGCATGTCCTAAGGAGTGCTCCCTGAAGAACTGTGCATACCACCACTTCACCTTGGCACAGCCCTCTGCTCTCTTAAAAAGAAAAGGGAAACACATACCAAAGCTCTCTCCTTCCAGTCCAATGGGGCCAGGCTGAGGAGTCTCTCCATTCTTTAAGCAGTTATGAATGTATGCTGCCTTCCACCTGGCGTACTTCCTGTGCTGGGCATTCTGGGGGAGGGAAAAGGCCAGCCATTTTAACCACTCACTTCTGCAAATTAATGCATTCAAAACAGAAATATAAATATATTTTCCACTTTCTCTGCTTGTCATTTGACACCCTTTTAAAGATAAACAACGTGTAAAATTAATAGGTGAATTTAAAAAAAGAATTAAAATAACAGCTCTAACAAGATCTCAGCATGAAAGGAAAATGTGGAGATCTTAAATTAGTGCAGCATATCAGGAAAATGAAATAAATTATACCAAGACCATCTAGTATGAAAGGCATAGCACTGTGTAGTAATTACTGACAGGAAATAATGAAGAAGGCTTCCTATCTCCATAAACTTAGATGATTATTTATATTAAATACTTGAAACTTTAAATGCTACTGCTGCTGATCAGAAATATGACATCTTTTCTAAATATATTATTTTAAAATTGAAGAATGTATTTAAAAGCATGAATACAGAAAGGCTGATGTAACTGCAGATTAATGTGATTTAATTGTAATATTCTATGACATTAAGATTTTCCATTTTGTTTTTTAGAATATACTTTACTGTTCCTAGGTATAACTTTTAACATGTCAAAACATGAAATGAAGATTGGCCAGTTTATAGCTCCTGGGACTATTACAACAGTGTTTGTTTAATCCAGGAAGAGTTCTCAATTGTTGCATGAAATCTTAAACTGATTATGCAAATCAACTACTTTGTCAAAAGTTGTATGGGAAACAACCAGTTCTGACAGTTCTGGGGTAATATAAATCAAGGAACAAGACTGAATATAAACAGATGAGAAATATGGATGGATGAGTGGAATAATTTGCCCAAATGAACAGTGCAGATTGTGATAGCATGCTTCACATCAACACCAAAATTTTAAAAATTAACTTTTGAATTAAAAAATTAAAAATTAATTTGGAAATTAAATCCAAAGTTTCTGAGAATTAATGAACTGAAATTCAATACTGTACTTCACAAAGCCTACTGCACTGTCATCTAGAACAGGGTAGAGAGACACAATGCAAAGGGTATCTCCAGCAAACTCCCTCGCTCATATTTAATACATTGTATCACCCAGGATGCTCAGGCACTCCAGGAGAAAGACATGGTCTTTATTTTTAAAAATAAGATGTTCTCCAGAAAAAAAGCCTATTCTGATGACAGGTTTATTAAAATGCATTCACTCTACCTCAGAAAGGGAAAGTGCAATCGGAAAACATGGCTTTCTGTTAAACTTAGTTTTAATAATAATTTCTGGTCAGTCAGTGTTACAGATTAAATTCCCTAATTTTTAACAGACACAGTAGAAGCCACAAAATGCAGAAAACACACATCCACAGTACAGTACTTTTAGAGAAGATTATTACGCAATATTTAAGAGCCTGTACATCTCCCCTCTGTTCTAATATGGCGATTATTTGTTGATAAAGTGTGAGGATCCCGTTGTATCAGGTGCCCATCCCAGGTGCTGGCAACTCAGCATGGCAGGAAGGAATGGTGTCTGTGACGAGAGGCCAGGGCTGCCCCATGCTGGATAGAACCAGCTCCAGTGGACCTTCCTCAGGACATAGCTGAGACCCTCTGCCATCTGGTGGTGCCCTGGAGAGAGCATATTTAAGGACGGACCAAGCACCCCCAACCCTCACACCCAAGATGCTGGATGGAGAGAGGAGAAGGGAACAAACTGTTTGATGTCTGTCCTGCATCCCAACTGCAAAGCTTATCATTCCAGAACTGAGAAGTGAAATGCTGTTGGTTTCAGCTTGTTTTTAAGATGCACTGCTCTCCCTTTTCAGAAGGTGGCCCTATTGAATGAATGCCGCTAACTAAGAGGTAAACTAAAAGAACGCTGCTACCACAGAGCTTCCTACTGATCTGATCTAAGCTGTGTCTTGTAAAACACATTTTCCAGAAAATCCTTCTGCCTAGTTCTAATATGGAGCTATAGAACATCCACTCTTCATCTGTGACACAATCCATTCATACTACCCAAAAATCAATCACTTGCCATTTAAAAACATATATATTAGGCTCAATACCCGTTCTCTATTTCTAGGTGGCAAATACCTGCTTTCTATGCCTTCTCCTGTTGATTTAAAAGCCTTTTAATAGTTGATAGTCCATACATATGAAGGCAATTTCAATTATCTATTGAAAAAATAGGCAAGTGGTCTGAATATAGATGTCATACTATATAACCAGGTATTAGGATGAGTGTATTTCACGCAAAGAAAAACTTCTGCAAAAGTCTAAGACAGTCAAATCATACTTGTCCCATCATCCCTTCACTTGAGAATGGGTAAGGAAACTGTTGAAATGTAATGATGCTATACAGAAGAGCAAATCTTTTCTGTATTTCTTGTACGCTCTCTTTTACCATCTTCACCAATTAAACACAATGAGAGAATTCTGCTTCTTTCCAATTACAAAGCATTTCTGTCCTTTCAGCATCAACAGTAAAAAACGCCAACACACAGTAGAAAACACCACTGCTAGCATTGTGCACTGACATTTGTAACAATTTCTTCCATCTTCAAAGCAGGATTGCTTCAGGTACTCTGAGGAGTCAATGGATCAGTGCACTGTCCTGTGCACTGGATTCCCACACACTAAGATTGTTTTTTTTCAGTCCAATTCAATGTTCAAATGTGCATTCACTTTCTGGCTCTAGGAAATGTTATAACTGGATCCAGTAAAGGATGTCAGGATGCAGAGCAGGCAGTTTTAAGAGAACACATCAAAAAGCAAACTTATTTGTGCCTCTTGACAAGATGAAAATTTTAGATTGGTACAGTCTCAGGCTACGGAAGATGGAAGAATCTTGCAAGAACTCTTCACCAAGCATTTCTCTTGGGTATGACCTATCTTTAGTATCTACACTTACATCCTATAGTACTCAAGAAGTGCACCACTATCAAGACCATTCCTTTACCTTCTTTCCAGTATTTACAAATGAAAGTAGCCACAACAACTGCCTTTTAAACTGAGCAAGTATGACTGGACTTTAGGCATATTTATCAGATTGGGGATTTACATACAGGATGTCAAGTCTGGGAATGTCAAGCAGGACATGGAAAAAAGTGAAGGTGGGAAAAGTTAGGAACCTTGCATCATTTTTCCCCTATAAGCATTCCCACTTGCTCAATGTAATGCTATGTGTCCCACAATAATAATCAAATTTTGAATTTCTAACTGATACTTGTCATGAAACATCTAACAGATGTTTCATACATCATACAGATGCAACATAGTATTTCACATATGATTTATTTGAAATACTTAGCATGATTCTTTATGGCTTACTAACACATATTTGGCTACACTATTAGAACCTATGTTCTTTGAAATTCATATTCACTGATTATAAAAGCAAGGTCTGTGCTTGGAAAGGCAGTCAGATAATACACTCATATACCTGACGCTTACCTCTTCAGAGAGCTCCCCAAATACCGTTAGAACATCTATCAGGAGACTTGCAGTATAAAAGGATTTTATCATGTTTCTGCAAAAAAAAACCAAACATTTTGCTAAGTTGGTAATGTCTGTCTCTCAGAATCACATTTTAGGAGCTGTCATCTTAGATCACAGTGGCTTAGTTCAAGCCGAACATTGCTATTTTTTTTCCTTTTAATCTGATGTTACAGGAGCTGATTCACAACGTTTAAATCTAGCAAAATATTGAGTAGTCTCCTAACTACTGTGCAGAAAATGTTCAGTATTTTTTAAAACTGGTTACGTGTTCTGCACTTAGTTTCTAGTTCAGAATGTTCTGTGTAGAACATCAGAAATCCTGTATTATCTTAGAAAAATACATGAACATGCTGTAGCAATTGCTGTAAACCAAGCCACATAATGGATCATCACAACTATTTTACTATGACTAATCAACAGAAACTGTAACACGCTTGATGTAAATAAAGCACAATATTAGCCTGTAATTTTAGGCTTGCCAGTAGGTGAGCAACCCCGTAAGGAACATAAGGAGGAGGATACCAGTTAATGTGTGAAGTTAGAGACCTAAAAGTTGTAACAAATGGAGTTTTCCAGAAGAGAAAAGAATGTATTAAAGCCCAATTCTTCTTTCCAGTCAAATTAAAGAGCATTTGGATATTCACATTTCCTGACCAGTATCTTAATTCAGATAAGAAACCCAAAGATTTTCACCTACTTATGAAATTGCCCAGCTCTGTCTTCATTGTCTGCATACAAAAACATTTTCAAGGCATAATTCTCCACATGAGCAGAACCAACAATTTCCTGAGTAATTGCTTCATTATCACCAAATTGCTTTTTCATCTGAAAAATGTTGGAAAAATACATTAATTACTTTATTAGACCATAGCAATTCTCCAAATACAAAAAGAACCTGCTAATTTAAACAAAGTCAAGTACAATTTAAAAAGAAACAACTTATGCTTTGTCTTACAAATCTCCAGCTTCCAACATAACAACTGCTAAAAGCAGCATGTGAAAGAGAAAGCACATTCTTTTAGAGAGAAATACTACTAATAAGTAGCTCTGAAGCTTCAGTCACAAAATGCTTATAAAAACCACCCCTCCCCCCAAAGTTAAAAATAAACACAACTATAATACTGTGAAGGAATAGCAACAGATATTTTTTCCCTTAGTATCTGAAAGACCAGGCATTCTGAAGCCTGTGTCAGGATTCAACACAGTTCAACTGGTAAAGTAATGCATGCTTTATAAAGGTGCTGTAGACCAGAGTGATCGTGTATCTTCCCTCTTGTAAGGTTATTTCACTGCAGTTCATTACATCTCTCAAAGTATCTGAGCCCTACCTTGACCAGTCTCGTGACCCATGGATTTACTGGAATTTCCAGTGTAAGCAGTGTATTTCAATTCAAAGACCTCTTTTCAAAGATGTTAGAGTACAAGAATCCTCAGGTTTCCTAATAAAAATCAGTAAAGCAAACAACCCTCTAACAGTTACAACAGGTGGATTTACAGCTTCTGAATAAGCTTACTGTTTGCACATAAGGAAATCTCAGGTTATCCTTAGAGAACAAAAACAGGAACACTGCATGATACTAACCTGCAGCCTTTATTTTGCCAAAAGATTTAAAAACAATCTCTGAATGGTAGTTATTTTTCACTGTGCGTGCGAAGAAAATTTAATCATGCAGGCAGCATTTCCATATTTTTTAGACTGCTGCCAACTTTCAAAGACACAGAACATTGCCAGAAAAGTTACTTGATTTCAGTAGTTAAATATAAGTTTTCCAAACAGAATTTTAAATTTAAAGGTTTTCATCTAACTATTCTATGTGGTTTTCAAGTAGTATTTGTTTTACGAAGTGTAATTTTCTTGTAAAAGTAGCAAAATTTGTAAGTTCAAATGAAACACTCAAACACTGAAGTTAACTCAGGAAGAAAGCTATTGGTATACACATATATTTCCCCAACCTATCTGTATACCTCACACTCAGAAAATAACTGAATACTATACTTGATCTGATGCTCAGTTATTTCAAACACATGACTAGCACTGTTATATTTCTAAAAGTATTAAAGTTAACCAAGATGTTTACTTTTGAAATTATCCTTCACACAATCTGTGATTCAATACAGCAGTACTGGTGTTTTAAACGTTGATACAAAATTTCAACCTAAAAATCAAGGCATTTAGGTTTAATTTTACAAAAAATTAAACCACACCGCTCTGCGCCCCCTGGTGGTTATGGGCAGACTGGAAACGGCAGCTACTAAATAACAGTGGGGGTCCAACTTTTCCATAAATCCGAACTTCCTAGCCCCAAAACTGCTCTATTAGACTTGATTAGGAGTGCTCTCTTCATCCTTCCACCACCCAGATAGAAGAATCTTCAACACCTGTGCATCAGTTGTAACACAATCTTGCCAGTAACCAAAAGGTGAAACTATGGATTTTTGCTGCTTTTTTGGGCTTTTCAATTTTGAAACAGAAAGGGTAACTGAATGCTGCACATTAGCTGCTTCAGTACCACAAGTAACCCAGGAAATTCCAACAATTCTTAGGAAATTAAAAGCAAAATCTTACTGAGTTTTAATCTCACCTCCCCTGCCATCTCTCCCTCTTTGAACATAAAACCCAGACCCATCAATGATGTCAAAATCCAATGAAACAACACACCAAGAAGTCACTGTACACTGAATTTTCCATTGCAAAAAATAAAAGATAAAAAAAGCAAGAAGCACAAGTTATGAAAAAAAGAAAAGACAAATGGTTCACGTTTCATTTTTTCCTGAAGAATCACAGAATGGTTTGGATTGGAAAGGACCTTAAAGGGTAATCTAGTTCCAACTCCCCTGCTGTGGGCAGGGATGCCCATTCACTAGACGAGGTTGCTCAGGACCTATCCAACCTGGCCTTGAATACTTCCATGGATAAGTCACCCATCTTTCAAAACTGAAGGCTGTTGTACCGGTTGCACACAAACTCTTCAGGCATTGCTAGATTTTGGATGGAATCACCAATATTGAACAAAAAAAGAACTGCTGCTTCATTTTTCAACATTACTTTCTGCTTCCAAATGAGCACTTAGAACTTAAAATCAACAAACTTCTTCCCTTGAGAATACTGAAAACTGCAGGGTATGAACACAAACAGCTCCTGGAACTTAAACTGACCATCTGTACAACAACTTCACCTTTTTTTGTTTAACTCTGTTTTATTAAAGGTTTTTAATAGTATCAGGTCCATTCAGAAGAGTGTGGCATAGACCCTTACCCACACAGATTAGGCTGTGCTTACAAAAATTCATAAAATCTCCAATCTCTAAGACAGGATACAACGAGAAGTATCTTCATTTTTTAAAGAATATTTTTAAAAGCTCCCTAGATAAAACAGTTTAGTTAAAGATTTCAAAAGCACCCGAGGACTAGGTTATTAAGCCCTACAGCAGGGAAAATAACTCTAAGACTTCAAGAAATAAAAGGAAAATAAATTTAAAAAGTCTTCTAGAACACCTGCATTAACTTCATAATGAACTATAATTTGCCATGAGAATATGTACAAATAAAGCATTGTAATTTGTACTGTCTACACAAACTCTTACAGCAAAATTTCAATTATGTATGTGCATGCACATACAGCTTTATCTCCTTCCAATCCTTCTGCAATTTCTTACATACAACTGAAGTTCATACAGCATGCCTGCAGGCAGAATAGTTGCAAAGAAGAGACAGTATTTCCAGAAGTTTAAATAAAAATTAAATTAATATCATGATCATTTTTGAGGAAAGAAATAAATTCTACTTACAGCTTCCAACTGATCCATAAGTTTGGATAAAAATTTACGGCATTCTGGGGTTTTACTATCGATCTTCATCCCCGTCTGCATTGCATACAAACGACCTTGAAATGATACAAAACACACAAAAACCACCAAAAGTTATCTAAGGCAAAACCCATAAGCAAACAAAGCAATGCCCCCCAACACACCTGAAAGACAAAATAATGATTTAACCATGTACTGACTCCAGTACAAGTGAGCAGTGACGGTGAAATGTAAGGTTTGGCCTTGCAGAGATACTAGGAGATATTTTTGGGAGGTTTATGCTTTATTTTCCCCAAATGTCTATTCCCACTCATTTCAAACTGATGTTTGTATCACTACTATGCAACATTAAGTGCTTTTATAAATTACCACCACCCTCACTTGCAACTCTCTCAAACAGGAACTTCAAATTGATTTGAGAGTGTATGGATATAAATGGAACTTCATGTAGCAGAAGCCAGTTAGCCTTAAAGCACTTGAACAAATGGTATTAACCATCTACTATCTGCATGTATATGCATACATCGCACCAAAACACTCAAGACACAAAAACCTGATCTTTAAATCAGACAAAACAGACTTTATCAAACTTTCCCTGCAAGAAGAGTTGCCCATTTTTATTAAGATCTTGAAAATGAATTATTAACATCTTCTGATTAAAAGTTAGTGAGTTTTAGAGTTGCAATACGCTTCACGAAACTGTGGGCAAATCCAAGCAAGCATTATTTACTAGGATTAATACACACTGAGAAGGGAAAATGGCCAGAAACATTCAATAAGCAAATGCAGATTTCCCACATTTCCCACAAGAAACCCATTCCTCTAACTCTCATTTCTGACTTTCAAGGGACTCCTACAAAACTCCTACAGAGCTGAAGAGTCAAAAGCCGTAACTCCACCAAATATAATCATGAGGTAGTTATTATAGAATACCCCATGTCCTTCTTATTGCAGGACAGACTTCTGCAAGCAATCCTTACTTGCTTCACAGCTTTAGCATCTTGTTCCTCCCAAGCATCTCTTCATACACTAGAGAACCTTTTCCCTTCAAATTACCTCAGTAAACACAAATATAACACAATTGTCATCACATTGTACTTATCCTGATGCTTGCTGCAGAAGAAAACACATGCTCAAAAGCTTGTCTGCCTTTTCCATCTATCAGCAGTTTGTCTAATAAAATTAGATATCTTTCTACAAAACTTAGATTCTGCTGGTGAACATCATAATTTGACTAATTTTCCTGGATTTTTAAAGTAGTATTTCCCATTTCATATACAACCGAGTGTTGAAACCGAAGTGTACGTTCCTTATTTGGGACTGCAAAGCTCACTAATTTTTGAATGTTAAAGCTGTTGGGTTGCCCAAACATTTAAAGACACTCTTCCTGAAAAATAAAATACTCCTGATCTCCAATGCCTCTCTAGTTTTACTATTACAATGTATAAAAAGATCTAGCATCTTTGTATTCAAGTTTTCAGTAAAGAACAATCACATGAAAGTCCTGAACAAAACTAAAGGAATTAATAAAGACTAAGAACAACTACAGCACTTGACAATGACAAATAGAAGAACTGCTATGTAGGTTTCATCAAGAGACAACATTATTATTGAGCTAATTACTGATAGGTACTCTTAAGCCCACCTTATTTATCTTCAGGATGCTGACATGTTAATGTTAAACATTACAAAAATACCACATGTAAAGCTGAAATTAGATTTCAAAGAAATTCAAACACAGAAAGATACAGAGAATTGTATCTAAGGCACTAAAATTAATATTAAGTCATCTATCAATTAAAATACCATCATCACATGACAAGGCGCTAATGCCCAGTCTTCAATTAAATTGATTTTAAGTACATACTTGATTGTAAGCTCCCCTGAACACATTTCACGGTATAATTTAACACTATAAAACTTAAAAACTAACATAAGGTTGCTAAACCTATGAGCCATCTAAATCAGTTACTTCTTTTTGATGGATGAAAAGATCAGATATTTTCAGAGGCAAATAAATTCATTTTAGACTGATATGCATTAGGGTGACAAATTCAAAATATATTTGGTCATTATGGGATACAGATTTACCTTACTTGCTGAAGTATGCATCTTCAGATCTTGTCCATAACTCATTTACATAAAAATAACTCTGTTTCCATATAAATGGATCTTTCAAATATCATTAGTCTTGATCAGTTTTAAAATTAAAAGTACTTCTAATTTGTAACTGTTACACTTGTGTTACCTATATGGGGATTTTTACTCTCATTGCAAATATATCCATTTAAATACTGAATGCCAGATAATTTTTTCTTCACTAATATCCAAAGGGGTTTGTTTACAGGACTGTGACATCTTGATGCTTTGTATGAAGCCCTGAAAAGCCAGCCCTTTCCCCTCTTAGGACTTCAGAGGCTAAGAAAGACTTTAGCACTCCTTCAGGCACCCCAATGAACAAATGCAGAACAAGTCTTGGACACACAGAAATTACGTGTCAGGGAACAATAGTTACAGATAAGAAACATGTTTTTCTTGCCCATATGTAACTTTACACTGTGGGTGACATCAAGCAATCTTCCACAACACCACCACTTCCTCCTAACCTTCCTTCCTAGGACCAAGCTAGCCAAGGTTCTTAGGTTGTTAAAGATCAAAGGACTATTATCCAAAGCACAGACTGTCAAGAAAGCATGAAGGTGCTCTAGCAGCAGCAGCTCTAAGATACTAAGAACAGAGACATCCTAGAGACAGACTATTAATGTCACCTGAGATAAGATTAAATGTGTTCCACCTGTCACAGCAATTACACCTCTGTCCCACACAACCGACCATAGGAGACAGTTACCACATGCAGCCACCAAGTCCCGATTTGTATCACTGCCTACAGAAATTGTTAAGATTTCCTGAAAGATCTTATTAACTGGCAAAAGGTCAAAGCACACTTTACCCTAACAAGACAATCTTCTGTGATCTTTAAAAGCTTTTGAAGTCCAGAATTTTTGCATGCTCACTTCTTCACATACTTTTGTATGTTTGAAAGAAGGACTAACCTGTCCAGAGGCAGGCCTCTGATCAGGCAGTCACCGAGATAAAGGCAAAAGCTATTCCTTTTTTCTCAAGTAAGTGGTGATCAAGAAAGAGCATGATGTCTGTGAAAAAGACTATTGACAGAGCATCACCTAGCAGCACTCAGAGCCAAAAGGCAGTCTTGGCTCAGATACCATTGATAAAACAATCTGCTTGCAACAAAAAATGAGGCAACACTTAGGTCAGAAAACACAAACCAGACACTACCAGTCAAAATCTCCATGAACATCAGTTTCACTTGATACTGAAGATACAGAAGAAAACTCTCCACAGTTTGAATCTCATCAGTGACACACAGAATGTTGTTAAGTATGTTTAAGTACACTTACTGCTTTACTCGGTGCTGCTCTAGTCAAAAGTAGGGCTTTAGCATTGAAAACCTCTATCATTAAACTTACCAAGCAAACAGAAGGTGAAATAGTTGAAAAACTGAAAGAACTAGGGATTTCTAGGGACAAAACAGGAAGAGGAGGAAATAATGTGGTATTTATCTTTAAAGGCACTACTGAAATCAATATAATAATCTTTTAATGTTTTGAAATTTTGCTTCTGAAATTATCTGTATGAAAAGCAATATGGGAATGAATCTGAAAGTGGTAAGCAATCATTTGCCTTATTGCTGACAACAAGAAATAGTGTCTACTAGTTCTACTCTTTCCACTTTTGAGTATTACTGTAACATATTCCCATGGAAAAAATTTTAATTTATTTCCAAACGCAAGTCCTTCCACATCTGTGTCTCTGTCATCCCTGCTCTAATTTTGAAATGTCCCAAATATTCTACATGAAGGCTATCTGTAAGACTGTGTTGGTTTTGATACTACTACCTTTGCCAATTAATGTGTTCTCTTGCATATCTTTTATTCTCTGAGTGCTAGATCACACAAGTATTACTTATTGTAAAGATACATGATAATAACTGAAAAATATGTTTTCACCTAGTGAAGGAAATCTATTAATGTCCTTTTCCTGCCTAACTTGCATCAAATGGGCAAACTCACTTCATTACTAAATTTTCAGCAGCAAGAGCAAAACATACCTTTCCTGTGTTAATATCATCAGTCAAATTTTAAACTGGCAATTAATGGTCAAAGAACTGTCCCCCGTGTCTATGTTGACAGGTAATCTCAATAGCAAATAACTCATAACCAAGAGGCCAAAAGTTTACCGCCTCCAACATCTCCACTAAGAAAGTCAACAGTGACATGAGTTCAGTTGCCCCCTTCCTCCACATCTAAAAGAAAACAAATTATTTACATTCTATTTTATACAGCTGTTCTGGTTTCTGTAACATTGCAAAAGCAGTGGACAGTATTATTACTATGCTTGCTAAGTCACAAAACTTTTGCTTTAATGGAAGTGGTTCCATTTCTAATACGTGGAAGGTAATCTCCTGAAGAGTATACACTCCACAAAAGAAATCCTCAGTGCTCTGTATTACAGATGCATTGTTTTACCTTGTAGAATATCACACTTGAAAGGCCATTCTACATCAAAATCATTTCCATTTTCTCTTCAGAACTTCTCTATATACACTGAAAAAAATATTTAAAGTACATGTCCCTAATGACCAGCGATACACTGTTAAAACTAAAGAACTTAACTTACAGGAGCCATTTGCCTAGGAACTTCTGATTAAAAAAATTCCTCTGTGAACAGCCAAGCTTCTGGAAATGTTGATGTAAAAAAACTAAACCCACACATTGTAGCTGCAAATGTTTTCAAGTTTTTAAAGCCTAAATGGAGTACATCAAGAATGTAGACAATCTTGGAATTAAGTGACCTGTAATTCTTATCTCTCTTCACTATTTATGATGAAGATCTGGAATAACTGGAAACAAATAGGTGAATGAAATTATTCCTCCTTTTTGTTTTATGCACTCAGCTTTATAATAGACACAACTATTTTTTGCCCCCCTCTATTCAAACCAAGTAGCAAAAAAGACTTTTATGTGGCCAATAGTAGTATAGTATGTGCATAAAGTCAAGTACTAATAAGGTAAAGGAGGCTACATAGAGCTAATGTTTAAATATTAAATAACATTTTAAGTAGAGCTAAAGTCACTTGTAATTTTACACACAAAGACACAACTGTTCTGCCAATTATTAACTAAGACAGTTTGCAGACAGGACATTTATCTTCAAATTCATAAAGACTTGGCAACTAATTATTCTCACAAAAATGTTATGCCAAGACAACTACAAAATACACATCTTGATTTGCTGCCCTTAATCTCTGTTCAGTAAATACCAAGTGTGGGTGTGCTGGCTGGAATGATACAGTGAGCTTTACAGAAACTTCTCTCCCCCTTTATTTATGTCACATAATACCACGTTATTTTTCCTTTGCTAATACACAGCACAATTTCAGAGGAAGTATTTTGTCTTTAGTATGTGCCAGACATTCATTCCTCATACACAGTAAGTTACTCCAGATTTATGTTTGTATGAAAACTGAAACTCCCCTCACTCCCATTTTAAACTAACTTTGTGCCAAGTAAAAAATACTGGAGAACAAAAGTTCCAGCCAGCAAGCATGCACAATAGGTTGATTCTCTATCTTCTAAATTCTGTCCTACTATCCATTTTTCTTTTTCCTGGTCTAACAGGATCAAAAGATTATACTTCTTTTTCCCTGTGTGTATTTAATTCTCTAGCATAGAAAATAAATTATTAGCAAGTGGAATATTTTTGACATTTGATAGTAACAAAGTGACATAAAATAGTAAAAAATAACATTGCAATACATTTTTGCCATATTTTGATTCTGATTAAGCGATGAAAGGTTTTCCAGGCCGTAATTTATTACTCATTCATATTCTACATCTTCCTCTTCCCTTTGTCAAACCACTGACAGAAAAACGTTTGTTAAATGCTTGGTACAGGAAGCCAACAGCTAGAATACAAATGTGGGAAGCAAGGGGAACAAGGACATTAAACTGGATTCTACTCCAATTCAAAACTACTGGAAGCATATTTTCATATAAAAATGAATTATTCTTGCTTTCATGAACGTTAATGTGTCATATTTCAATCATGTAATTTCTGCAAGCACATCATAAATATACGATATTTCTACATGGCTAAGCCCAAGCTGTCTGAATTCAAAGACTTTAAAAAATAGATTTAACATACTAACAAACAAACTTGGAAGGCCTTACACTCTCTCTTCATTACATGATGCTGAAGGAAACTGGCAAAAGACAAGACATAGGCTGGCAGCATCAACTGAAAATCTAAAACATTCCAGAGAAATCAAATTACTTTCAAATACTTATTTTCAAGTAAAATTAACTTAAGGAAAAATGTAAGAAAAAAACATTCTAAAGCAAAAGTGGGGGAAATGAAGACAACAAAAAAATATAATTAAGAAATGCAAAAGAAGATAGCATCATGACCCTTTCATCCCCTCAGATTCTTTTATAGTATTCTAAATCTTACTGAAGAAAATGGGTGGATAACAGTATTGTTACATGCTAGACAAATTTTGTCAAGTCAAAATGATCTCCAATTGCCTCTTAAAACTCCTGAAAGTTAAGGTCCTGTTACAATTCAATACTAGGACTACTACTACTACTACTACTAGCAACTTACAGACAAGCTAAACAGGCGAAACAAAATTTCCAATGACAAACATGACTGGTAACTATTAAGGTTAGATGACAAAACAAACAACACAGTAATACCTACTACGAATATCAGGAAATGACTGTATTCTGCACTACCACACTTCAGTCTGGTTTAAGGACTTATGTTGGTCTTGTAAAATTTGGGTAAGAGAGTTATATGTACAATTCATAAGCTTCTAAGCTTTTCTACAGTATTTAAACTACCCATATTTTTAAAAGCTTGTCTCTACAGTTAAATAAAGAAAATAAAATATTTCCAATTAAAACAAAAAAACTACATTAAACATGGGATTTAAAGCAATTGAGATCTCTAGAATGTGAAAAGAGGAGAAGGCAGCTACTCTGGATTAGTTGTGGTCAAGTCATGAGGATAAAACAGCTTGTAGTGATTAGAGCACAAATCTGAAACACCCTCTCCTTTAGTTCAAACTGGAAGAAGCCTATTTCGTGTCTTTAAACTACTCTGTGAGGTGAACCAAAGCACCCTAGATGACCACGAGATAAGCTTCCAAAGTGTACTCCTGATATTAATGGCTAACAGCATCCACAGCTGCATCAGGAGAAGTGTCACCAGCAGGCTGAGGCAAGGAATCCTTCTGTTCTACTCGGCACTGGTGTTCCACACCTGCAGTCCTTGCACCCAGTATGAGACATGGCAAGGGCCACAAAGCTGATGAAAGGCTAGGAACATCTGTCACACCTGGAGAGGCAGAGAACTCAGACTGTTTAATTGCTAAAAAGCAAAGGATCAGAGAGTCTTATCGATGGATGTAAATACCTGATGTGAGGAGGGGGGGCAGTGGGGAGTGAAGACAAAGCCAGACCCTTCTCAGTGGTGACCAGTGACAGGACAAGAGGCAATGGGCTCAAAAATGAATTACAAGAAATCCCATTTAAACATAAGAAAAATCTTTTACTGTCTGGGTAATCACACACTGGAACAGGCTGCTCCCAGCAGTTGTGGACTCACCATCCTTGCAGATGTTCAAAAACTGCCAGCACACAGTCCTGACCGACCTGCCCTAGAGATTATGCTCTGAGCAGGGGACTGCATGAGGTGATGTACAAAGCCCTCCAACCTCAACAGTTCTGTGATTCTGCATATCAGAATATTGATGTTGATGCATTCCTTCTTCAAAAGCAAACCTCAGGCAGGAAAAGACAGTTTGTTGAACCAGAAGCTCAAGTTCAATAAATACATACCAGAAAATGGTGAATTATGTGGTGGAAAAGAGGCACCTTAGTATATTTACACCATTCAAGTTAAATTTATGAGTTTTATACAAATACATGTAACTCATGTTTCAATCTCTGAAGTACACTTGTTCTATTTTATGTTCTCATTCCTATCTCCATCAGAATAGATTATTTTAAAATATTTCCTATATAATCAAAGCAAGTGCCCAAAATACTATTAACAATAGCTAATATCATCTTAATTTTTGCCACCACCCACAATTTGCTTTGAGGATTGTGGGGTTTTATAATACTTTGTTATTCCAAATACTTTTTAGTTTTTCTGTCTGCACAGACAAAACAGTTTTAAGAGCACAGTCTTCCCCAGTTACAAATCTTTGAAATAATCAGAGCAAACAAAGACAGACTGAAAACAGAAAAAAAACAGAAAGCAAAGGGAAAAGTATAAATTGAGAAAAAGTTTTAGCTAATACTCATAGCAGAAGCAAAACAAGTCTAACAGTACACTATGAAAGTGGTATTTACTTAAATATCTAACCACTTTAACTTACCCTGAGTAAAGAAGAGATTAAATCTACTCTTCTGTACGCAAGCTCTAATAAAAGCCTTTAAAACATTTGACGTATTAGTAGCCCACAAAATAGTATTCTGCCACCAGCAATATGAGAATATGGAAAATGTACTTTTACAAATGGATTATATAAAACTAATACAAAAGATGAATATTTAAACTGGAAAGATCAGGAATTGGATCATACTAGATATGGAATGTTACAAGCACATTCTTTTAAACATTTCAATTCCACAATATCCCAGTATAAATGAAGTCATTAAGTATGTGCTGAATCTCTTCAAATCCAGCAAATACCAGTCACTTTTAATTTTATTAATGCTTCTTAATTACTTGCATCTTCTAAATTAATCATTCAAAATGCATCAAGATACAATAAAAAGTTGAATAATTTAAAAGCTCAATTAAAATATTTGACCATTATTAGTCCTCTGCTCTAAGGAAGGATCAGTAAAAAGTAATGGTATTTGAGCTGTAGAATTGCACAGTAACTATATTTCCCAAATTCTTAGTCAGGCCATGAACTTTACAGTCTATTTTTTCTGTAGTAGTAGTAATAATAATAATAATAACAATAATAATAATAACAATAATAATGATAACTCATATAATTTGTATGCAAAGAGAAGCTTGTTTCATAGGTACCTGACTACACTTGAACATGAAAAGCCAGTCACATTTAACAGATGGATATTTCTGTTAAAAGCCGGATGAATTTTGCTTCAAGAGGTTGTCAACTAGTTGTGGAAAAAAAATTGTCTCTTTTGCTTTTCTCTCCTGCTTGATCTCACAAACCCAGAAGGGTTAATACAAGAGTATGATCCTTTGGAAGCATTACTCTGATGCTTTTCCATTTCAAGAATTAAAAACTGAAGATTTTTTCACACCTCTTTCATACAGAACCAATCTACTGATCTCACATTATTGTTTGCTGATAATTAGTAAACTGTAAAGCAAAAATCACCACACTTTGCTCTTTAAAAGTTACTAAAATCATAACTTCTCATGTTGGATTCACTGGCTATCCAAACACTGTTCATGAAACATCAGTCCTTTTCTGGCAACTCACTCGCATTCTCTCAATACTTTTGAATTAGAACATCAATGTCCAGTAAGTATAGACTACCAATCATCTTTGCAAAGAGATTAACAATGCTCCTGGAGGGCTGAAAAAACAGCCAGTAAGGAAAATCTTGCTTTAAACTCTAAACCTGAAGTTTTTGGAAGATACAGCTACCTCTCAAACCTTGCAATTAAAAAAAACCCCAAACTTATCAGTCAAACTGCCACAGTTTAGATATATGATTTCTTCAGTTATTACAGGCCAGAGATTTTTTTTTATCAGAGCCTGCCTCCTTGTGTCTGCAAAATAACATCTCAAAGTACTCAAAGAGTCAGACTCATGTAAGTTTTTAAGGTAAAAAGTTATTTTATTGACTACCAATTACTTACTTGACTTTTGCTAGGCAACCCACGTAACATTCTTTTCTGGTATTCTCTTATACCTGCTGAATAAGCTGACTTTTACTGAACTTGAAATACCTACATACTTAATGACAAAGATTAACAAATAATAAAAAAGTGAAAAAAGTATGATATGGGGAGGAAAGCATTTAAAATAAAAGTGGTAGATTACTGCAGTGCTGGATACTTACATTAACCATTAAGTGTCTAATCTCTTTAAAAGAATTATTTTGTGAGATCATTAAAACTTTAAAAAAATAAACCTGGCTTCTTTATTTCTCTACAGTCTATGTTCTGGGTAGAACAAATGTTACAACCATGTTAAATTATGGTACATACTCAGGAAAAAAAAATTTACTTACTTGAATCAATTATGTCCATCTACTAACAGAAGATAGGACTAAAAAAGGTAACGGTTAACAAACAACATCTAAAGCTACTGACCATACTCTGCTTTGAATCTGATTACCTAAAAAAGAGGTTAAGCAAGAAGGTTTTGTAAGGATTACACAGGATTATCAGTAATAAACCACTTTTTAAATTTTTGCAGTGTGGAAATACCACAACAAAAAGTGTTGTGTTGTAGTGTACAAGAACATCAATGTTCAACATTTTATTTTTTGTGTGGAAAATTATGTTGTTGTTGAAAAAGACAAATAATCCCTGCTGCAGCTATTTATATTGTGTAAAACAGATTAATGGTAATTAAATTACAGTTTCTGTAAATCAACATATGTCAGCAATACCGAAAAAGCAGGAGTCCTGCCTTTGCCCCAAGCCACTGTGTCTTGTTCTTTGTCTTTGTCTGTGTGGGAACACAGCTGCTTAAGCAGCAGTGGACTGGCCAGGCTGAAAAATAGCTTATTATTGTTTTTCATCATGCAATTAGATCAACATTTGCTTCCAAACCACTCTAGGGTTGGGAATGAGAGACCAGAGAAGGACTACAGCATTTTCTTTAGGTGGCGTTACTGATTTATGCCAGCTTAATGCTTAAAATGCACACAAGAGAAAAAAAATTAAAATAGGGTATGCAAATAAAACATGCAACTACCATATAAATTCCCAGCTTTAAGAGTACACCTATAGTATCTATGATGACAGACAAAAAAATTAACAAAAGCAGTAAATAATTTCTCTGACAATTTTATTGCTAAGCTATAGAAAGCAATTATTTTAGGTTGCAAACACATCTTGTCAGAGTGTACTTACTTCTGATGCTCAAATTAATCTGTGTCACAGCTCTTATTATTAGACATATAAAAGTGGAATTTAACTAAAATTAACATAAAACAAAACCTAGCATACATATGCCCATACTGCAAACTACTGTGCCATGGCAACATTAATAACATTGTGACCAAAGCCTATTTCAGGGTATGGACCACTTATGGCAACATTCCAAAGCTATAAACACATCACTGTTCAGACTGATAGTTACATCCAATGTTCCCCCTCACAGAGCAAGCAGCCTTGTGATGGAACATGCAGATGGAACTGCATGGCCTTTCACCACAGCGTGTGCTCTGCGGTGCCTCACCAGCCTCCTGCTCCCAGGACATGCAGGATGCCAAGCACAGGCCACACTGACCTCCTGCTCCCAGGACATGCAGGATGCAGGCACAGGCCATGCTGACCTCCTGCTCCCAGGACATGCAGGATGCAGGCACAGGCCACACTGACCTCCTGCTCCCAGGACATGCAGGATGCAGGCACAGGCCACACCAGCCCCCTGCTCCCAGGACATGCAGGATGCCAGGCACAGGCCACACCAGCCCCCTGCTCCCAGGACATGCAGGATGCCAGGCACAGGCCACACCAGCCCCCTGCTCTCAGGACATGCAGGATGCCAGGCACAGGCCACACCAGCCCCCTGCTCGGTGGGTGGGGGTGTGGTGGGTGGGGGGTGTTCAGGACATGCAGGATGCCAGGCAGGTGCCTGCAGATGAGGCTGGTGGAGAAGCGCCAGCACAGACAACACCACATGATTTAGCACGCACAGCGTTTTCCTCACTGTGTTCCTTCCACACAATATGTTACATAAAACTTATAGAGCTCCTCTGAAACCCACTTCAAAGGCTCCACAAAGAGATGCTCACTTTTTTTCAGTGAAGTGTCTAATGAGAAGCGTTTTCAAAACACTTTCTGGAAGGTATCCTGAAAATTTTTTGTGTCCCCAGATCTACACCTTTGAAAACGTATCTTTTTAGTAAAGCTTTTATTATTCACAGCACGCCAGGAGTATATACAGCATATTTTCTTTGATAGTAGCAATATTAATAATTAATACTCTGGGATTCCATGCAATTATCCCAAACACAAGATGTTAAAAATTAATGGTTCATAAACCTTACTTTTGCTTCAAAGCCAGAACTAAATGAAGACAAAAACAACTATGGAACAGGAGTACTGCATTTTCGTCAATCCAGATAAATTCATCCACCATGGAAGGAAATAAGTGTCATCAGTGGAACACTGGTGAAAACAAATTCTTCTCCTTTGTGTATTTAAAAAAACAAAGGATATGAGCAAGACCTAACTTGAAAAAGAGGTGTCAGTGCTTTTTAGTTTACGTAATACTGCAATGAAAAAGATACCTCTGGAATATAGTCTTTGCTATACTCTATAATGAATCATACGTGTTTAAGTACTCAAATGAAAAAATAAAATTTTCAGACTACTTAGGACAGACAAGGCAAGTGACTTTACCAGAAAGGGTAATTATCCAACACAGGCTTTTTTTCCCCTCTATGCTAAGACTTAAGTTTTAGAATGCAAAAGACAAAGAAAAGTAGAGATCATACACTAAAACATTTCTCGTTTAAAATAGACTCGTATTTTATCACCTACACTAATGCATATCTTTTTCTTGTATAGCCAGACAGGGTATTACATCTGACAGAAAAACCCAAAGAAATAAAGAAAAACAACCAACAAAAAACCCAGTGCAACTTGACCTAGCTGGTGCTTCCTGTCACACACAGTGCATTCGTCCTGTGTTTTTCCAGTAAATAAAGAGCAAGTACTACTGAGAACATCCAGTGTTCTAGTATGTGGCTACCTCACCTTCCTGGTTGCATTTTTCCACATTAGCACACTATTCCTGTGTAAAACACAAAAGGTAAAATTATTCTTCTGTCACTCAGATGACAGCTTTTTCAGAGTTATCTGAAACCTGAATTTCAAGATTTCATTCTTCTAAATTAAGATCACCTTACAAAGAAAAACTACCAGTTCTACGTCTATTTTTTTATTTCATTCTTCTTGAAGACAAGCCAAGCAAACCCCTCAAATGACCTCGCATCTCAATAAAAATACCAACACTGCGATGAGACACCTTCCTTCCCCTCAAGGGTGGGCTACCAACAACATAAACATTCATTTCTGGTGATCTGCCAGTCTTAGGCACTTTCCAAGCGCGGCTTAACTGCAACAGGCATTTAAGTCTAACAGCAAGCTTGTGTTTCTTAATTAGTTTAGAAGCCACATCAGCGTGAAAAATCTACATATTAATTTGCAAGATTTACAAAAAGGCTTTGCTGTGTTCATTTCAGTGAAAGAAGTAGAAAAAGTGCAACCCATTCACGCCCTTTGAGAACCCCGAGACCGCGCGAATGGGCGGGGCAGGAGAAGAAGGGAAGGGAAGGGAAGGGAAGGGAAGGGAAGGGAAGGGAAGGGAAGGGAAGGGAAGGGAAGGGAAGGGAAGGGAAGGGAAGGGAAGGGAAGGGCTACTATCAGAACTAAAGATTCTCAAACTCAAAATACTTATTCAGGGTTACGCAGGACAGGAGGACAAAAACTCTGAAAAGGTTCCTGAGTGTTATTTTTTGCCACACTTCTTAGGACTATCCCACCAGGGCTGCCGGAATGTGCGCTACGACTGCCAAGAGCCTTTAACTCCGCAAGCACGGAGCGGGTGAAGGCGGGCGGGGCTGCAGCGGCAGCCGGGGCGCACCGCGACCACCCCGCACCGCCCAGAGGTGGGGCTTCCCTCCGCCCCCACGTCTCCGCACATCCCGGGGCAGCCCGGGCGGACGGGGGAGGGAGCGGCGGCCGGGCGGGGCCGGCCCTCACTCACAGTAGTACGCCACCACGGGCTCGCGCTTGTCCAGCTCCTGCGCGGTCCGCAGATGGTGCTGGATGCTCTTGAGCTGCGGCGGCAGCGGCGGCAGCGCCGGGGCCGCCATGGCGCGAGCGGCGGCGGCGGCGGGAGGCGGCGGCGGCGCGCGGGTCTCGCTCCCGGGGCTGGCGCGCGCCGCTTCCGCTTCCGGCTCGGGAGCCGTGGGCGCGAGGGCGGCGGGGCGCGGGGAGCGCCCCCTGCTGGCCTGGAGGAGGCGGGTGGGGCTGTCCGTCCGTCCGTCTGTCTGTCTGTCTGTGTATGGGGAGCTACAGCTTCAAACGCCGCCTGCGTGGCTCCTTAGTGCTTGAAACGCGTCCCGCAGCAGCCGTGAGGAAGGGCTGCAGACCTCGGGGCGGGCGGGGCCTCTCCCTGGCCCAGCGGTGGAGCGGCAGCCTGGCCCCGGCTGCCCAGGGCTGGGCAGTGACGCCTTCCCCATCCCTTCTGCCTCCCTTCCTTTGGCCGGTCAGCCCAAGGAGCTGTGCAGACCTGGCCTGTGGAGGTACACCTGAAAGTAAAATCCCTTCTCAGCTTGAAACATCTTCTCCTTGGGCTGTGCCAAGGCTTGGCAGAGGTCCGGGGGGCCCTCGGGGGCTGAACTGCACCTTCCTGGCCTCTGCCTTTCATCCCCAAAAACTGTTGTCCGCAAAAATCGGATTAGTTACCTGGTATGCAACAAGCCAATAAGTACACACTCGAGAGAGACACTGATTATTCAGAGCTGTGCGAGCCTGGGTGTTCGGGGGTATTCCATAAATCAAACACCCCAACTATCAACACTTCACTATTATTAATACATTTAGCAAACAAAGGTTACAGGTTACATAGTTTTCTTATCAATTTGTATTCTGTCTTCTGTTGGTTGATGATTCTCTTGCTTTTTATGCTAAGTAGTGAGCATGCTTAGTCTTCCTCATTTGAGTCACTGAGTTTCTTGGGTCACTGGTGCATGAGCTGGTGGTCAGGATCTCCCCCTGCCAGAATTATCTTTTACCCAGTTGGAGCTGATTGCAGCACAGTTGCTGAGTTGCCTTATTAGTTTCTTCCTTATTTTGTGAGTTCTGCCAAGTGGCCCTGTGGCCTGTAAATTCTGCATTCCTTGTGCCAACTATCAGTGGGCATCCTCCTTCCCAAGCTTTGTTAGCCTCCCCCTGGGTCTGAGATCAATGAAGAATGTCAAGCTCTACACCTGGCAAACAATGTAAACCTGGTAAATGAGGCAATTCTACCAGGTGATTTGTTTTTCTAACACTTGGACATCACTTAGAGCTTGCTTGTTAGCTGCTATCTGTTTTCACGGATTAAATCTCCCTTCTTGTTGATTAGGCTTGAACATATGCAAAGATTAAGCATCAAAAAAATTCCTTTCTTAAGAAAATTTTAAATATTCCTCATTTTACAATGCTACCATGCCCTGGCTGATAGAACTGGGCTGCTTCTCGGCAGCTGTCAGCAAGTCTGCCCTGGAACATGCAACTCGTAGGACCACCACTTCCCAGATAACTTTTTCTCAGAGGAACCACCAGAGATTTCTGCTTTTGCAGAGAGGGGATAAGAACAGCAAAAGAAATGTGAACTGTTGAAGCAAAATAGTTTCAAATGGATCTCACAACTTACTGCAAGATAAATTATTTTAGTGTCTATTATCTCATTTTGATGGCATAGTTAAAACTATTTTAAAATTTCTTTTAGACAGCCCTTTTGCCAAACCTATTCTTGATCTCAAAGTGTCTGTTTGCAAGGTAGGAGAACGTCAATGCTCCAGGGCATAAAAAAAGGTGTGTGTTGGAGGGAGGCACAGGGTAGGAGAGGTGGCTGCATCGTCTCATTGCTGACATGGGAGAGTGCCAAAAAGGGAACAGAAGGGAAATGATGTCTGAACAGAAGAAAGGAATACATGAAAGGAACAGAACAAGGAGTGGTTGCAGGACTGGGATGCTGTGGTGCTATACTAGAAGCTGGGTGGCCCAGAGCAGCTATACCTTTGATGTAAATGCAATCACGTCACAATTACAGCTCTTTGTTAAGTGAGAACTAAAATGGTCATGATGGCTGACTAGAGACAAAACTGACTGCAAACACATGAGCTGGGGATTGCTTTGAGTGCTATCTGTGAAAATGAGGTGGCTGGAGTATGGGGGAAAACAATGAAAAAGTCAAAGAAGCACTTACAGTGCGAACCTGATGTAAGCAACAAAAATGCTTCCTCAGTGTTCTGGGAGACAGGACTTCATGTTCGCTGTGTAAAGAAATAGAATTGAATCAAAGAATCCCCAAGTGCATTATATAATTCTTTTCTTAATGGCAAAAAGGGAAAAAAAAAAAGCCTTCATGATCATCTCAAATACTTGCTAAGCATTTGAGCAAAAATCAGCACAATGCTGAGAAATGCATGAAGGCACATCAATCTCAGAGGGACTAAGGGTGGAAGGAAGCTGATAGAAAACAACATAAATGAGGATGAAAGTGGTGGGAGTTTGGAAGACTAAGCAAAAGAAAAGTTTAGAGACACTTGAGAATACAATGAGTGCCAGGAAAACAAGTGGCTAATACAGGAAAGAGAAGTGTTGACAGCCATGGGGAAATGATTTCTTTACATGGATATAATATCTCCATCAACGTGTTCTAGAAACTAATAGCAGAATCAGGCAGAGAAAAACATTTGCACTAAAAGGCAATAATGCACCTTTTTTTTAAATGAAAAACTGAGGAATTTGACAATTTTAATTCCACAGGAAATGCAGAAAAAAAAAAAATAGTGGTGGTGTATCTCATTTGGAAGAAGGAAAAATTTTAATATATTCCAGAATTTGACCACAAAAGGAAAGGGCATGGTGGTGGGTTATCCAGCTCCTAAAGCACTCCAGGGATCCTCAGGTAGTCCCATGCCAGTACTTGTTCTTCAAGGGTCTTGATGGTAACAGGGACTTAAGGAAGTCCTGAGGGCTTGGGGGTTTTGGCACTCCTCTGACCCTTCTGTAGTGTTTGAAAAATTAGAGAAGAACAGCAAGCAGTTACATATTAAACACCAGGGAGAATACTGACAAGACTGTGATTAAGATTTTATTATTATACAAATAACTGATTAAGTGGCATTTGTATACCATTGATAACAACTGTACCTGGCACATGAAATTAAATTCTTTTTCTTAGTAGTTCTATATACTGTATTTTTTTATAAATAAAAATATTTTTTTACCTGAGATTACAAGTTTCAGTTGGAAAGAATAATTCCAGATGGATATTGACATATACAGTGAAAAATTAAACATGTATTAACCAAAGAACATGGCATATTATGCAAACAAGAAGTTAGCACAGTGATTATTATTCCATGTGCAATGCTTGCAAATATCAAATAATTAGTTGAATATTGCATAAATCTGATAGCTTTGACTGGACATTTATTTACGACAACATGTAACTTATTTCCATGGGGAAAAATAACGCTTTAATATAGCAAATATAGTGAAATATATCATCTTGTTCTTGATCAGCATATTAAAAAAATCACACATCTAGTTTTAGCTCACTTTGTTTTACATGGCCCAGATTCAATCAAATCCAAGACACCTAAAACTTGCAATTCCATTTGTGTACTCAGGATTACTTTTGTGGGTGAGAATTGCAAGGCTATGATAATTCAACTGTGTTTGGTACTTATTAACTAACACTTGGTGGTAAAACATTTGGTAAGAATTTTTCCAGAATTTTCTAAATATTTCTGAAATGACCCAAATTCTGTTACCAGGATCTCAACTTTTTATATTTGAAAAAGAAATGGAAAATGGGTGGTTGTTATTATTGCTGTTTGTAGATATTTTATACAGGAAACTACCTCCTCCTTTCTTTCTGATTCTGAAATCTGTTTTGTTTCCATTATCTCACTTCAGCGCAAGGAAATCACTTCTAAATTTAACATGTTTTTTAGCTCTTAAGAAGAAACTGTTGCACACAAAAACATCTGATACCTATATAAAGTTTGAGACCTAACCTAACCAAATGCACTTACTGCATAGAATAATTTTAATATGCAGACTTCTTTTTTCGTTATTATTCCAGCAACTTTAGTCAGAGCAAGAAGAAGTTAGATGTGACACAAACAGCAGAAAATTCTGTGGGCCCAATTCCGCAGTCACACGCAAGCAAAACTCACTGAAATCAAGTCATGATTGGGCCTAGGAAAGGCTTTTCTCTGAGATTTTATTTTGACACTTTTAAGCCGCTTAAGCAAAATTGTCAAGAAGCCCTTTTCCTCCGTCAAAATGTGATCATACTAAATTGGTAAAAATCTTCTACATGGTAAGCCAAACCATAATGAGGGTAAGGCATTGCAGTCAGCACAAAGAATACCATGCTACTCTTTCACTTTTAGAAGGAGATTCTGAGCCAGCAGGTGACAGTAGCTGAGCCTCTGCAAAGTAAAGCTGGTATCCATGGATATGTTGTCACCACAGCCTAACCAGGAGTGTCTGCCCCTGGGGACTGAGATGCAGGGTGCACCTCAGTGGCACTGCTTGGGAAGATGCTCGAATGCTTTCTGGCACCCAGAGAGTATCCACCATTATTGCTCAATTCTCAAGCCATAAGAACATGTAAGAAATTCGCAATAGTTTTTCCTGGAAGAGCAATGACCTTATTAGCTCCGATGGCATGTGTTCAGAAAAGTTGTGAATAGAAGTGTGTTTATAATAACCTTCTCCTCACACACAGACACTCCTTTGGAGGCAGAACTGTCATATGTGGCAGGGCATGAAAATATATTGCTCTTGGAGATCTTAGTGCCTTTGGCCTTGACATGGAAACAAAGATTATTCTAAAACAGTGTGCAAGTTTTTAGATAAGGAGCTTAGGTCAAATGACTATTCTGCCTCAGTAATAGTAAGTGTGGTTCTCCTCTGCAACACTGCATAGAGGCCAGGAGCCGTTTTTTGTTGTGGTTTGAAATCATGGTTACAAGACTGCAGGTGGACAGGGCGGTGAATGAGTACGAGTGGCTGACATCACTGAGTTTTTAAGAAACCTAGCCTTCTACATGAGATCTCAAAAATTTCAGCAACACACAAGATCACTGTAATCACAGTAAATGTGTACATTGCAATAAGAAAAATTGTCTTTTCAAAGTGCTCTGGCACCATGCACCGGGTAATGTTAAACTTTTTTTCAAGTGCTCCCACATCACACATGTAGATTGCGTTGACTTTGAAACCAAAGAGCTGAATCTGAAGCCAAAAAGCCACAACTTCAAGGACAATCCTTAAGAAAACAGAGAATATATAAAAACCGGTGTAGGATGACTTTTGGAGAATATCTTCCTGTTTGATGCTCTTACAAGCAGCGTAAAGGTGAAAAAAGGCTCCAGGTACCAGTACAATCACCAGCTGTAATGCCCAGAATACCTGTAATGTAGCAGAAATGTAGCTGTCAGATCATTTACAACTGCATTGGGACAGCTAAAACGCACACATATTGGAACATTTTGCAAGTCTGTTTTTAAGATATATCAAATGTATGATGACAATAAAAGTAAAAAGCAGTTATGTTTTGACTTGAAAAGTTTAGCTGGATTTAAGGATTGTTTTGAAGGAAAGGAAGCACAGCTCCATATTTAGTCATAGATAAAGGAAAATATTAATGAAAAATGTAGTGATGATTAGCTTAGTCAGCTAGTACTTATCTGGAACAATCATGTATTAATTTTTGCAGTTTACTTTAACACTGAAATTTTACAATGAAAAAAATAACAGAAAAAGATAATTACCTGAGGAGTTATAGGTCTGAACTGGTTGTAACAGAAAAGATTAACCTCTCTCTTGTCTGGGTCACAGCTGAAATGCAAGGCCTCATTTCCATAAACAGCAAAGCCCAAAACACCAAGGAAAAACATTCGAATTGAGCCAAAAAAAAGAGTGTGGAATTGACCAATTACCGTTGGCGGCCTGAGCTGCAAATCAGAGGGTTCATTCAACATAAAAAAATAAAAATGAACAGTGTTATTGTTGGAGGTCTACTGGCTCTTTTTCATTATCCAAAATATTTATTTTATTCTACTTGTTTTAAAAAGAGAGTTTGTCTGTGCTCTAGAGAGCAGTAGCTCTCTAACAAAATAATGTCTTAGAACACTTTATTGTTCCTACTAACTTTATATAAATGTTAATTTGTCTAGCACTTGCCAGTTCATTTGTTTCACTGCCTTTATCTGTATTCCGCTGCTGCAGAAGGCGCCAGACGGAGCTGAGCGCTTCGACCCAAAGTCTATTCGTTTTGCTGTTGTACTGATTCATTCACATGATGTCAGGTGATGGCAAAGCACGGACCGCCGTGCCACCATCAGACCTAACCGTGCTTAAAGCCATACTGATTCCCGCAAATGAAAGCTTGCCCAAAGGAGCAGGCAATTCCAGCCCCGCTCCGGCCGCCTCCCCGCTCGGCACCGCTGGCCCGGGGGCGCGGCGGGACCCCCGCGCCTTTGGGGCCGGACCCCGGCTCCGGCCGGGGCCAGGGGCGCGTCCCGCGTACTCACACATCCCTCCGAGAAGCTCCGGATGTAGTTGGGGGACATGGCTGGGAAGGTGCCCTGTGTGGGCGGCGGCGGCCGGAGCCGGAGCCCGCCCTGGCCCCGACCCCGACCCCGGCCCCGGCCCCGGCTCGCTCCGCCCTCTGTCCCCGGGCGGGCCCCGCGCTCGGGCCGGCAGCGGGCGCAGCAAAAGCGGAGCCGGCGGCGCCGGGTGATAATCCCCGGGCAGCACCGTCAGCAGCGCCGCCGGCTGCCCCCCTGCCCCTGCCCCTGCGCCTACCCCTACCCCTGCCCCGCTGCCCCTGCCCCTGCCCCGCTGCCCCACGGCGGCCTTTCACCGCCACCCCGGTCCCAGCCGCACCGACCCTCACCCCCGCCCGGCCCCGGAGCCGCTCCCCGCCCCGCTCCCCATCCCCATCCCCGTCCCCGTCCCGGCGGAGGCCCCGGCGCAGCGCTCTCGGGGCTGCCGCCGGCGGGAAGAGCCGAGACCCGGCTAGCCGGAGCATCTAGATCTTATAAACTTTTAAACTAAGTCCATTAAAAAAGGATGCAGCGGGACTTGGAAGCTGTAGATCCGCGATTCTGAATTCAAAGAAACAGAAACTGAGTTAAAACAAATTATATTAACCACTTCAAAATTGCTACAAATAACTTAATGGCAATAATTGCTGTTAATAGTTTGCCAGCTTACTCAGTATGTGAAGTTGAAGGAGCTCCAGAAGAGCTGTGCATGCGAGTCCATGCATGCACCAGACACTCCTGGTGGTAAATTGCCACAAGGAAGTACTTCAACTCAGCAGTTTGAACCCAGTGGGAGTTTTATGAGAAGATGGAGAGAGGAAGGATGGAGATGGGAAACCAGTAAAGGGGAAATGCTAATTTATCATTCACTCACTAGTATGCAATAGTTTATTGGCGTGCACAGGAAAGGGAAATCCAGTCACCAAATCCAGATAGGGGTAGTTACTCTTTTGCCTCTAAACTCGAAAGAGAGCCTCCCTTGTAACTGGCTGCAGCATGACTTCAAGCTGATGTATCGAAAAGCATTGTTCCCTCTGTCATGTATGCTCATATGCATGGAAACATAGGCAGAAGAAGGGAAGTGATGGGAATCGGTGTTCATTTTATGTATGGATTTAGCTGGTGTGTCTCTAAAAGGTGCCTCAGTGCCTGTATTAACGACATGGTTGAAATAACTGTTGTAAGACATCAGAACACCCTTTGTAAAGGGAACCTGCCGTACATCTACTGAAGTAGCTAAATTACAAAGACAGTGAAAAGTGCTCCAATAAGTGCATGTTATTTACTCAGCTCCTAGTTCAGGCAGTTAATTAAATGTCTGTCTCCTGGAGTACTGTAAAAGGTGCTGCATCTGTAGCACTCAGACTCGGTTTCCAAACTTTTTTTAATGCAATCTGCTGCATAGAGAGAATGCTGAGGTTTGTGTATGTCAAATGAACTAAAAGCAATAATGTCTCACAGTGGTATGTGATTTGCAATAAAGTACTGTGGTTCTCAGGATGTGTGACTAACCTTCACCAAAACACAGCGATTGTGGTTACAGTGAATTGTTTTCCAATACATAATGCATATGGAGCTTAATTGTCATCCAAACGCAATTTTAGTGTTCCCACAATACCATGAAATGACTAAATTAGTTCAGCATGTTTAATATCAGTAATATTTCAATCATTTAATTGTTTTAAAATGTGAATTGCCTATTGAAAACCTGCTGTTGAGTGTACTTCAAAAGTAGTTGTATTTATTAGGATCTCTTTAAATAGAAACGTTTAAAAACACAAAAGGAAATCTCAACAACTCCTAGTTTCTAAAAGAAGATGGATCTTTCAATGCTTTTTATCATGCTTGGTATAGCAGTGATTATTTGCACATCAGTTGATGAACATGAACCCATGAAGTTTGTTCAGCATTTGATTCCACTGTAGATAGAAACAATATTTCAGAACACATTTTAGGTAAAAATCTGCACTATACAAATGCTACTTTGTATCTTTTTATTTTTAGGTGAGAATCCCGTGATTACTTACATGGCTGGATTGTCTAACATAAGACAATCAACAATCAACCTCAGTAACAATATAGAAACTTGAATTTCTCTCCTGTGATAAAGGTGCTAAAAGAAGACTTAGCTGGCAATGCTCTGATTTTGTTCTAGGAACACATAAGGAATACAGCTGCATTGAAATACAAAAAAAAAAATTAATTCTGGAGAGGTTGTCAGATAAACCTAATACAAACCCCATGGGTGTCTGCAGTGAAACCCCCCTGAGTGTGATGAATGGGCCCACAATAAAATTGTCACTTTCTTTGAAGTGGCTCCAGTGTCATGTGAGCTCAAGCACAGGAATCCCATTATCTTCGCACTAGGAGGAACTAATAGCAATGTTTTTCTTTTGTCGTGCGTGCTCAATAATGTGCTTCGTAACACCACATTAGGAGGATAACTTGAGATGGAAGTAGAGTAAGCTGGCATTGTGCAGTCCTTTTGAGTGCAGTCTGCCAAGGGAACTCAAGCCATTCCTTGGGACTTCCTTGACAGAAAATCATTATTTGTTTTGAATCTGTAAGAGCAGCTGCCTGTTAGTTGTCTATCATGGACAAATGGGATGGGAAATGTTGATATCACATTTGTTTCTACGTGAGTCTGAAGCCTGGCTTTTGACTTCAGTTTACAGCTCAGCAGTGTGCTTTTTAACCTTTTAATGAGTTGAAGTCCTACTGAATAATCAGAGTAAAACAAATGGAATCTAAATGCATGCATAAAGCTCCAGTTGGGCTTAGAAGGATGAGCTGATTGTTTAACATTAAGCACCCAATTAATTGCTTTATTAATGTGGTTAAATGTAATGGCACCTATTATCCTCATGCCATGAATAAAACCAGCACCATAAAAATGGTACAAAAAACTGAATTGGTATCAGTAAGATAAAGTTTTGTTTGCTAAAAGAGAGCTTGCTTGTCTGAATATTGGAGAAAGCCATTTCTGCCCATTTTCCAGCTTTGTCTAGTGCTGGAAGCACCTGAATTTCCATTTTGGTTTGCAGAGTTCCCTCCATCAAAATAAGAAAGCTTCTATTGAAGTAACAAGAAAGAAAACATGAGTTACATAAGGTTATTGTACTTTTGACTGTCTGGAAGAAGTTACTCTTTACTACAATGCATGCCCACTTATTCCAGCTGTATCTACTGGTCTGATGTGTGATATTACAAAATTTATTGAAGATTTGGTTCCTAATGGTCAGTGTTTAAAATCAAGTAGTTCCTTGGTTGTTGCCTTGTTTGTTTTTAATATTTGACTGATGATCAGGTCTTCAAACATGATCACTTCCAGGGCTCCACTTGAACCCAGTTTTCATTTAATGTGCAAGTACACATACGTAGTTAAAGGCTGCTTACTGCAGATAGTTTTGGTGGCAGATGTGCTTGGCTCTTTAGGGGACTACACATGTTGTGATGTGCAAATCTGGAATTAGCCCTGGAATTATCAAGTGCCTTGAGCTGCATAAAAGTATGAAAAGAGTGTTTTTTCCTATGAGACCCACTTCTCGGTAGAGGGCGTTTGTGAGATGCGTGGAGTTCCTCATTCCTACGTGAACAGGTTCTGAGTCCCAGCATTTGGGAATTACTGATGAAGTGGATTTGCCTCTCATGTTTCCAGGCTGTTGTGGTTTCTGCCCCATGGTGTTGCACTCCCGGATGCACTCCATCTGTGGTGGCTGATTGTGCCTGTGCAGTTTCTTTCCCACTGGGGAGACTTACCTTTGGCACTCTCTCCCTCACTGTTGTGCCAAGTACTGTGTCACAGCTGCTCTGTGAAATTGTCTCTAGGCTGCAGTCTGAAATAACGTCTCAAGTCATGGGTGGACTCTTGTCTGAAAAGAGAGTGATGAACAGTTTGTATGTGGAGATCTGAATTCTGACTGGTTTGTGTCACGGTCTATGGATCTTCCCCACACATGCCTTTCCACCTCTGCAGGAAATTATATTCATACTATTTAAGTGTATTCCATTGTCTTTACACAGGCATCTGTTGAACAACATTGGAAGCATAATCTAACTTTCTGTTTTCCCTGAGCTGGAGACACTCACTTTCTTCAAAGCTTATATCCTTGCTGTTCAGAGTTCTGAGAAGTATGGACTAGATAAAATCAAGTACTGATTAAAATCAGGAATATAAATTTTCACTGAAAATGTTTCTAATTCCTCAACCTTAGGAATCCATCCTGTTGTCTAAAGGATAAATAAAGTTCACTAGGATAGAAGAAATTCTTCTGGAAGGCAGCAGTAGGAGTGGTGGTGTTGTACAACGAAAAAAGAGGTCTTACCTCTCTTCATGCAAACTGTAGTAAGTTTATACCAATAGAAGTTTTATAGTGTTCTTTTGTTGATATTCATGCAAAAAGACTCAACTGCCTCTTCTCCCAAGAAAATCAATATTAAAGATATGTTGAATTTAAACTATTCTCCCAATGGGAATCACATTGTTCATATAAAAACATTTTCATACAAATTAGCAAAAGGACCATACTCTCAGTGTTAAACTCACAGTGTCAGACTTATATTGGATCCAGCCAATGGGAACCAAAAAGACTGATTTGGAGTGTTAGCAGAAACATGACTGTTGTTGACCTCAGAAAATTTAATGTATGCTCAGCAAAGTAGAGGGTCACAGCAATTTAGATAAATATGTAAGCCAACAGTAAAGCTGCCTCAGAGGGAGCATAGTTGAATTTAAAACCGTGTGGAGGAAACTTGGTCAGTAACAAGAATCATCTCCAGAGGAGCTCTGTGATGATTCCAATGAGCTGCTTAGTGGTAAAGGTGAAGTATTTAGCCTGATCCTTTCTGAAGCCTAGCACGGGTTGGCCTAACAAATTATTCAGCATTATATGAATCATTAATTTACACAACCTGAACACATTTATATACTCAGGGTTGTAAGAAGCATCACAATGATCAATGAATAGATATAAAGAGGTGTAACTTTTAAGAAAAATTAATTATTTTTCTTTGATAATCTTAGTAAAGGTTTATTTAAGAAAAAAACGCTGATTTAATTCCTACACTAGACAGCATGCCATGGACAGGCCATGCACACATGACATGCTTTGCTTCTGGTATTTCAGTGGTCAGACTCTCCACAGACCTGTCATAAACCCACAGAACTTCAAGAGAACTGTTGTAGTAATATGAACAAGCAAGTTGTCTTCAACCTCATGCATCTCCCTTTTGAGAAAAGGAAATAAAGGAACCAGTCTGCAGAACATGTTACTGGCAAATGCTGTTATTCTTCTGCCTTAACATTTTATCTTGAAAACTTCAGTCCAGTGAGTCTGCCTGTCTTTCAGCATATTTACACGGCTACCTACATTCATGGCTTCTGCTGGAAACAGATGGAGCTGTTTGGAAAGCCTATACATGTGCAGACACTCGGAAGTAAAAGACATTACCTCACTGAAAAGCAAGAAACATTAGGGACGAATGCTAATCTTCAAAGAGACAAACAACATTCATTCTCCGCTGTTATACCATTTGCAGAGCAAGTAATGGATAAAACACATCACCTGCCCCCCTTTCCATAGTCGAGACCACTGTGAAATGCAGCTTCACAAATCAAACCTTAAAACTTTAAACGCAGCTGATGTCTTTGAGTAGGATCTATGCAGTACCCGCAGCTGGATGTCAGGAATAAAATCTCTTCATTCTCAAGCCCCTTTCTCCCCGCCACCCTGCGTTTCAAAGCGCTGAGCTTTCACCTGGGTAAGATGCTAGAAGAGGGCTTTCCGGAGGGGATCCCATGTTCTGTCCGACGTGTCGGAAAGCCCTCCGGTTTGCCCGGGGCTGCTTTGCGGTGGGCAGCGGCGGGGAGAGAGGCTTCTCCCCGCGCCGTTCCCACCGCGCTCAGGGGCCGGGACCCCGCGGGACGGCGGCCGCGGCTCCGGGATCCGCCTCTCCCTTCCCCGCCAGATCCCTCTCGGCGGCGCGGGGCTGGGCCGAGGGCACGGGCGCTCGCAGGAGGAGGGGCGGGGCGGGGCGGGGCGGGGCGGGGCGGGGCGGGGCGGGGCGGGGCGGCCCCTCCCGGTACCAGGTATAAGCCGGTGCTGCGGAGAGAGGAGCGGGCTGGCTCCGCGCCTCGCCCCGCGGCCCGGGCAGCAGCGGCGGCACCGGTGGACAGCGCTGGCGCCTCCGCCGCAGCGCGAACCCAGCGCGCTCCCGGGGACGCGGGCGGGGGGCGGCTGTCCCGGCGGCGTTCTCCGCCCCCCAGGCTCAGGATCTCCTGCCCACCGGGAAAGGCTTGTCTGAAGACCCGAGGGGCAGCGCATGGGAATTTTTCCCTTCCCCGCCACTGCGCCGGCGGACATTCCTCAGCATTTCTTAAGAGAGAAAACTCGGCAAAGAAGGGGGAGGAAGAAAGGCATGAGGAAAGGGAGGAAAGTTGGTTGACTTCCAGAGAGGTGACGCTTTCCTGTGGCTCCCACTGCACTTTGCACTGGAGACCTTCAGTCCACGAGAAGCTGGAGGATGGAGCCAGAGCCCCCGCCCGAGCTCACAGCAGTGCCCCTCGGGGAGAACGGGAGTGTCCACCTGGTGCCCGACACAGCCCTGCTGTCGCCGGGGAGAGCCACGGCCATGTTCATCATCCGCTGTGTGATCCCTTCGCTTTACCTGATCATCATCACTGTCGGCTTGCTGGGCAACATCACCCTCATGAAGATCTTCATTTCCAACAGTGCCATGAGAAGCGTGCCCAACATCTTCATCTCCAGCCTCGCTGCTGGCGATCTGCTCCTGCTAGTGACCTGTGTGCCTGTGGATGCCTCCCGGTATTTCTCTGAAGAGTGGCTTTTTGGGGAAGTGGGTTGCAAGCTCATCCCTGTCATCCAGCTCACCTCTGTTGGTGTTTCTGTCTTCACTCTCACAGCCCTCAGTGCTGACAGGTAGGAAAGCTGGGCTGCCACTTCAGCTCTCTGCAACTTGGGCTAAGGCTAGCTGGAGCTAGATGAAAGGCAAATCATCCCCCTAGATAAGGTATCCCTGGTTTGCAGTCGCCTCATTCCAACCTGTGAGGTGTCCATGCTTCTTCTTCTCTCACTAACTGATGGCAAGTGGTACTAGTTGAAGTTAAAGGGTGTCTGAAAATGGCTGTGCCTGGGCCCCCAGCCTCCAAGAACTGGGTTTAGTCCTGTCTTCTGCACCTCTGGGATGGTCCTGTAACAGTCCATATATTGAAATATTATTCATTAGAGTAAGGTTTTTAGATGCAAGATATGACCCTTGCCAAGTCAGTGTTATGTGAACAGGCAGTGGGTGACTTAAACCAAATTAGGCACAGATGTATTTTTAATCAATTTATTTATTTCTGCTGAAAAGGTGTATGCATGCGTGCGTGTATGTGTGTGTGTGCCTCAGTAGAAGAGCAGGTTACCAGAGGTGACTGTCAGAACTAGTTTAGCTTCTGGGAATTCAGAGACACCAAATTGCTCTTTTGTAATTGTCAGTCTTAAACTCTTGTTCAAACTATTCTTATTATCTTCTGAACCTTTAGAAAAGTTAAAAAAAAAAAAGAAAGAAAACACCCCCAAATAAACTAGAAAGAAACACTTTCATCTCCAGTACTTTTCAAATTAGGAAGAAACAAACAGCTGGATCCCCTGTTTTTCCTCTCAATTACTATGAATGGGTACTTAAGGAATTTATAGCAACTAAGTGGCTGTAGGACAATGCTTCAGTCTCTGAAAGACAAAATCTTGTGGTGCAATTGCAAACTTAAATTATATGAAATTATCTTTATTCTTTTATCTAAGCAATTTTTTTTTTGGCCAGACATGAAAATGTTTAATTCCTTCTCCATAGGAATTCTTCCATTTTCTTTTGTTGGGTTTTGAACTGAGGCACTGCATTATATTGGTGCATGATATGAAGGGTTGAAATATAGAAATATATCTTCACACTTATAATAATGTTTATTTAAAACTTTTAATCCTTTATTTTCTTTACTAGAGGATAACTATTTTTTTTTTAGCTAATTTAGTAAATTGTTTAGTTCCACCTGAGGGTAATCTTTAGTGAACATTAATTTCAGTTGTGTTTGAATCAGGACCTAACATACTTGTCTATAAAGACTTTGTAACTTGTGAAAATGTATTATGGTTTTGAAGAAGAGCTTGCAAAACATACCTTAAAGTGAACACCTGTAACTCTGATTACCTCAATTAAATAGTACTTGAAAATCTGTCCTTGCAGAACCAAGGAAACCCTGCAGTTTTCTTTCTGCTCCTTAAAATCTTGAGGTATCTTATTTGAAAAGGGAAGAAGTTAATGGAGATCATCTCTCTAGAGAAATGTAATATGAGGGAATGCTGGTGATTTAATGTTTAAGGATTCATTAATTTGCTTTTTATATCGGTTTGGAGCATTCATTCTTTGATTTTCCAGATAATTTATATCTTCTTTTTATATCAGTAAAGATTCAATAATTTATAATGCTGAATCTGTTTACACTTAGTGCATCTAGAATAGCACATACTAGAAAACAGCTACAGTTTGTGTCCTGAGACCAAATAAGCTCATAATAAATACATTCCTCCAGCATTTTGGAGCTCACAGTATATGCCAATGTCAGAAATGGTTATACCAGTAATTTAACAATGTTTCTTTAACATTTGTAGTTTTATTTTGGGTTACTGAGAACAAAAAACTTTTATTTTCCAGTTAGAAGATCAGCCACTGACTTCGGAGACGAGTCTCCTAGGAGACCAGGAGATTGCTGAGCAAAGCTGGCTGAACTTTCAGTGGAGTTTGGGCTGGAGTCAAATCCATGGTCTTTGTATAACACTTGTGTTGAACTAGAGGGGAGGCACTGGTGTGGAGGGGTTTCTGCTGTGCTAATCTGTAGCCAGATTCTAATGTGTACCATAACTAGGTCAGTTGTGGGTGGTTATGCTGGCAGATCAGAGGTCGTGGCAGCATCCTGCACCCAAGAGGTGCTGAGGAGGTGAGGCCTGGCTGGGGGCAGTGCTTTCTCCAGGTAAGTGAATCTAGTGTAGGATGTTAGCAGTTTGGAAGCAGTGATGGCACCAGGAGGGCTCCGTTATAACCCAGTGCATGTTCGGTCTGGTACACAACATCTTCTTAGTGGCCCCTTCTTTCACAGATAATGCTCAAAGTACATTTTAATATGGGATAATTAAAGCCCTTCCTGCTTTTTGCTCCTTCTTACCATGAGACTGTATAGAAGGCCAGATATTGATAACACTAAAGAACAGATCAAGGAATATTTAGGATTCTTTGCAGCATGCCTGTGTGAATTAGGGTAAGGGAGGTTGTCTTGGTTTCCACAGTCTAATTAACAGATATTGTTTATGTGGAAACTCTGCATGACAATTTCCATGTATGTGATACATTTAACAGAAGTAGCTACAGAGGCTACAAACTCTGAATGAGTGTTACCAACAAGCTGAAGCTATAAGGAAGAAAATGTAGCACATATGGCATGTATTTCATATGGATTTTTTTTGTCACAGAAGTCCTTCCCACCCCTGAGCTCCTTGAGGCCTGGCTGCGAGGTGTGGGGAGCAGTGCCCTGCTGCAGCCCCACACGTGTTGGGGCAGGTCAGTGGTGGAGGTGGGGATGGTGGCAGCAGAGATGATGCAGTGGTAGCCCTGGTGGTGCAGGGTTTTGGTGTCAGAGCAGGATGCAGTGTCCCTACCCTATGGGATGGAGAAGGCAGCACAGGAGCTGTGCTGCTGAGCCAGATGTCCCTTCTCACTTCCATGCAGGAGATATGTAGGGACAGCAACCCTGCCCCTCGTGGCCACAGACTTTTCTCTGTTGTGGAGAAACTGGATCACCTCTACAAACCATAATATTTCTCTTGTTTATAAAACCAAGGAAGAAAGAGAGGGTGGATAACAGAAAGAGAAAACTTAATAGAGTGGATGACAAGTGAGAAAAAGGAAGAGGGCTGAAAGACAAAAATGTACAAAAAAAAGTGTAACTAAGGGCAGTGTAGGACAGAGCACTCCTAATAGCACTCAGCACACCCTGAAAGTGCCCAGAGCTGGTGGGTGATGGCCAGGGATGCACTTCCTAAAAATGTAGTGGGACAAGAAATGAAAAATGGGGCCTTGATGAGCTTGTTTCTCCAGGGTCCATGGGCTGCAGTTTTGGCCAGTACTAATGGATATTGATGAGAAAGTTTCAGGACTTGGTGTGGTCTTTGACAAGGAGGGTAAAAATAAAGAAGTGGTAAGTATTGCCAGAAGGATTTCATAGGTGCCACAAGCATGGCATGAAAAAAATGTGTGCTAGCATCTCCTCACTGCAAAAAGGGCAGAAGCCAGGGATGAACCTGATTTGAACCATCCAATGAACTTGCTCACTGCTGCACAAACTGTTTTTCCAAGTTGTGTCCATGGTGGACTCTACATTTAGCTCAGAAGGCAAACTGGGCTCATAGGGCTCCTCATCCTTTTCTCAGGGTGCAAGATCTTGCTGTTTGGTACCTGGGAAGGAATCTGGGTAGGGTAAGAACATAAGAGGGAAGGTATGGAAAGGTGCTTCCAGGATGCTTTTCAGAGTCAGAGGTCTGGATGGCATTTTAACCATGGTGTGGACAGCTCGGGGGCAGTGAAGTAAGACTGGCCACTACAATGTGCCTCTCTGGCCATTATTGCATTATTGTGTGGTACCCACAAAATGCCAAGTCATCTGGACTGAATAGCCTTTGGAGGAATAAATAGCAGCCCCTTCAGACAGCTTTAGATTTCTCCTACATAGTCTTTTCTTTTCTCTTTAGCTGTCATTTATGCCTGATTTTTTACGTGATCTGTAAAAATAGGATTAAATTTAAGTGTGTTTCTTTTCCTACATTGAATTTTGTTTCTAATGAAGGGTTTGAATGTGTGAGCTCTAATGCAGTTCTGCTGCATTCTAATGGAGACAGCAAAGCTGTCACACACACTTCTACAATAGGAATAGCATTGTATTTGCTTTCTTCCTAAGTAATGTGACATAAGAACACCTTTGATGAGACAAATACTTGATTAACAGGTAACAGTTTGAAAATTTAAATTCATATTTAAATAGCTAAATACAGGTCCTCAGATGCTTAAAATGTGTTCTATAGATTTGCATTGCTAAACTATTTGATCCTTCTATTTTTAAAAAAAATTATTTGTTTTAGATTTTGAAGACTGCAATCTTTATTAAAATAAAAAAAACAAAAATGTTTTTTGCAAGTTTGCACTCTGTACTGACTTCTGATGACATCTGATAACAAAATCTGTTTTGGCTCAGTTTGCTTGTCTATTATCTCTTCCTTTTTTGGGGACTCTGAAAATGTTCTGAAGTGTGAAAAGCTGTCCTAGTAACTTCTTTGAGTTTTTCATTAGTAATGTCACCTTAATAAATTTCTTTTTACTTTCTTAATAAATTTCTTTTTACTTTTCTCAGAATTTATTTATAGTTTCTTCTTTTATTGTGGCAGATGCTAATTCAGGCTGAAATACAATGATTGAAAAAATATAAAATCCTTATTTCTTTTTACATGGAACAGGTGAAGCAAGAAAGTGGACATGATTTCCTTTTGAAGTCTAATAGCTGACATTCAGGGACTAAGGAGTCCTTACGAGGAAAGTAATGTTAAATGACATCTTGAAAATTACTTCTCACTAACCAAACAATAAAGACAAAATAATCAAAGGTAACATGAAAAAATATCTTTATAAGAGGAAGAACAATGCCTTAGCTGTGTACAGTAGATGGGAAAACAAAAATAGATGGACCAAGTAGAACTACGAGATCTGTAAGTAAGTATTTTAGAAACCCTAACACTTGAGGTAAATGTATTAATGAATTACTGAATTACATTAAAATAAATGATGGTTCAGATATTTCTCACACTGTAGGCTGTAACAGTATGGTTATAATTATGCAATAACAGGCAATGCAAAAGAAATTTAAGAGAGGTTTGGCAAGATTTATCTGTCACATTTTTTCAACTTAACTTTTAGTTCATATGTGCAAACTTGACTCACAAAATAAAGCTTGCCAGAACACCTTTGTCAAGTTAAACAATGAAGCTTGTCCTCCTCCTAAAATTTTCTAATTAATTTATATCCATTTTATGCAGATAAAGGAATATGATGTAAAATATTCCAGAAAAAAAAAGAGATGGCAGAAATAAGAGAATAAGAGAATGCAGAAATAATTTTTTGTCTGGACTAGATTAAGGAGTTAATGATTCTAGGGTAATATTGTCCAAGCCAGGCAAGTCAAATCAGCTGTTGGAGAAGTCCCTTTTGTGACTATCATTGCACAGCTGAAAATGATTTCTCAGCAAATAACATTTTCCTCCCAAGTCAGGCAACTGTTTCTCAAACTTCATATGGACACATGCATCTGTTAAACTCCTGCCTTTGTGTGTGTCCTGTGTGTGCTCTCCAGCCCGCACAGAAACAGCTTGGACTGAGGAAGGCCAAGTGAGAAGTGGCTGTGGTGTTCATCCTGCTCGTTGATCAATGCAGTGCCGGTGTCGTGCTGGCAGCAGCCGCTTTGCTTTAACTAATGCAGATGCCAGTGTCCCATTGCCTTTTGTAGGCTGCAGCCTAAACCCGGAGAAGCAGCTTCCAAACCATCCCTCCTGTTTCCTGCTGCTTTGGGCAATTCAGTGAAAGCCGGTTTCTGTGACAGACAAAATAGCCGCTAAACAGCAGATCCAGCCCAAGTCTTAACAAACATCTAAATCACCGTTCATTTATCTTGTTTGCCCCGAAGCATAACGTTGTACACAATTCCCTTATCTACTACACTGCAATGGGTTAATACGAATTGGACTGTTGGAATTCTCAAGTCTGCATTTAGCAGATCTTCAAAAATGATGTCAAAGATCAAGTATGCTCTACCCATGCTTTCTCTAGGGAAAAGATTTCACATGATAAATATGTTGGAGAATAAATAATACATCTCTGTATATGTGTGCAGTGTGATGGAACTCTTCAATATCCTCCTGAAAAAGGATAATTTAATTGAATCTTCATTTTAAATTGTTTAATTATAGAAAAATGTATGTATTTAATATATGAGTTTTGCTGCGGGGCCATTCTTACAGACTACATATTTCTGGTGCTACGTTATTTTATGGGTTTTTATATGTATTAATGAAACAAAGTAGATGTAGTCACAATCCCTAGGTCTAAACATGTTCCACTAGAAACTTCTAAATCCATGCTGAGATTCAGCCCCATTTGACAGTGTAATTACAAATAGCAGGTAAGTTCTTACAAGTCCATTAAATTTGTGGGAATAAGAGGAAACCTACTTTGGTATCCATTGAAGAGAAACATATTTTGGAATTAAGTTGACACAAATTTTCAGATATCTGAGAAAATACCTATGTCCACATAAGCTTTTTATATTTGCATCTGCTGCATGTGGATTTGTGTATTTCCAGCCTTGTATGAGCATATATCAAAATTAAATAGTGGTGTGTGTGCACAAACATCAGAGAAATGGGTTATTTTGATATGTTGTCATTATATCTCATAAAATTTTATTTTTTCCTTGTCATGAATATCCTAAATATTGTTTCATTTTTTCCCAACTGTTTTTCACAGTATTTTTTTTAATAGCTTCATGCTTGTGTTTTGGCTCCAAGTTTGATTGATTGTATTTTAAGGATTGCTGGATTAACTTTTCCCTCTATAATGTTTTAATATTCCTTTTCTTACCATGGTCTGTACTTATTTTCCATCTACACTGATTTCAGGGCAGACCAACATCAGAAGTTGCAAATAAAATTGAACTGGAAATGTGATTAAAAGCATCAGAGTAGAGTTTCTACATGATAATATTAGAGCAAATAAATGAATTTGCTGATTTTTTGAATTTAGAAATTAGAGATTTCAATTGTAGATTCTCAAATGATAGAATCTAAGTCTGTTCTAGATATATTAATAGAGGTTTGGTTATTTAATGCTTCCTGGCTTGTAAGATTTCTAAAAATCATCAGACCATGTAATGTTCTCCACAACAGTATGCTACCTGCCATGGCCTGGGTATAACTGAATTCATCAAGGAAATGGGAGGAATTGTTTTGTAACGGCAAAAATTTTATAAAAGTAAACTGGCACTAAGCATATTTTACACTTGGGATTTCTTCTTCCAGGCACTTTAGTTTCTGTAACTGATATTTTTGTTGACCTTCTGCTCCAGCAGTGATGATTTTATGAGATATTTTTCATTCAAGTAGGTATAGATACTTTTGCTGGGAGACATGCAGTAAGCACACAGTAAGTATGCAGACAAGCATGCAACTGTCTTGTCAGCCTAAGGGTAGGGGTATCAAGGGGATTTGGATCAAGCCCATTTGGAGAAATTGATTTCTCTTTTCTCAGAGTCCTTTGACTCTTCAGGACTGAGAATATAAACCCTGAAAGAATAAACAAGGTTAGTTGTGGTTTTCTAAGTTTTTTTAAAAAGAGAACAGAGAACTAGGGGACAAAGCCAAACAGTACATAAGCTTGTCCAGGCTGCACGTTGCAATGCCTAATATCTAGCCTAGGTGCTGATTTTCCCCTCGTCCTATCCACCCCTCCTGAGCAGAATCCAAAATCCAGAATTCCAAATTAATGTTGGAATGGGATAAATGCTCCAGAAAGGCGATAGAAGCCAAGAGAATACACATGCTAAGCTTCCTTATGCTGCCCCGTGGGAAATAGAATATCCAGTGGTTTGTGTGATGCAGCAGGCTAAGAATATGGTTCTCTCCTCACAGGTCAAATGTTAATTTTGAGCCCCTGTCTAGCAGGCGTGGCCAATGGCTCCCAGACACCCTGGCTGCATGAATGGCTCCATTTTGTTCCTGGAGCGGCACGTGCCAGGGCTGCCTTTGCAGTGGCAGTTTTGTGAAGGCTGATGACTTTGGTGTGCCCCAGCCAAATTATTTAAACATAACTTTGAGATCAGACTCCTCAGCTTTGCTGTGTTTAGTGTCAGGATTGTAATGAAGCTTAGGTGCAAACAGAGTAGGTGCAATCTGGGGAGCTCCTGGCATGCACAGCAGAGGAAATACAACTGCTTGCTTATTTTAAAAGTCAAGAACAAATGGGCACAGTGGGTTAGGATGGGCCAGCCATTGTGTGAGGCTTCTGGATGATCCTTTCAGGCATCTCAAAGTGTGTGGTTTTTTTCTATGCACATACAAATATATCTATCTATATAAAAATATATACATATGCACAAACCCATATTCAACAGTGCCAGAGCATTGGACTGAGGACTGGCAGTCAGCCACTTGTCAGAATGGTTTTGGAGTGGTCCATGATGTGGCTTTGACTTGGGTCAATCAGTCTTCTCCTAAACGATTTCTAGGCATGATTCAGGATTAAACATAAGACCAGGGGCCATTACCAACAGAAGTATAAACTGCCTAATTTGTTTGGTGTCGTGGTCTTGTACTGGGATATTAAAGAGATTCATTAAATAGCCATGGATGTCCAGGCAATGCCACTTGGCCTTCAGGCCTAAAAATAGACTATGGCAATGTTTAGTTTACTCATATAGATGTAGCATCCTTATTAGATTTGGTTTCTCATTCCTCCCCTCCCCTTCCCTCTGTCTTTTCACAGTAGAAACTTAGAGAAACTGCAACTCTAATGAAGACCTATTTGTCTGTCTTAAGATATGTAAAAATAAGTTCATCAGTGACTTGAAAGTATCAAACTTAAATATAAATTTACTGGAAATACTGACATATAAGAACTTTTCTGAATAATAGGCGGTGAAACAATTTACTAATATTGCTTTCAGGAGAAAAATTGAACGGATTACTGATGGTACTTTTAACTAGTGCAGTTATAAATGAATGGCTTTAGAGAAGTAGAACTCAAAATCTAGATTGCAGGCAATGAACTAGCATTGCAAGATTTGCATGAGCATGTAAGAAGCATAGTTGGCTAATGTGAGGAGAATAGTAAGTAGCAGAAGTAGAAATAGAAGAAAAACATGAAAGGGAAAGAGAAAATTTATCCTCTGAAACACTGGGTGGACATGACGGGTAATATATTTCATGCAAAGAAAACCCCTCCACCATCCTGGGAAACTTCTGGTTTGATTCTTTTCAGGGTGGAGATATCATCAGCAGGTGTTGAAGTGTTATTGATAGTTTTTAGCTCAACAGAGTGTATTTTTACAGAATGGAAGACTTTTTCCACTTAGGAAAATCTTAAGATTTTCCCCTTGAGAAACACAGGTCACTGACATTGATTTTAAGTGTGTTTACACATGGTCTTCTAGTCTGCATTTCAAATACTGTTCACTATATTCACTATCAGACCTCAGAGGTTCTCATTCCTGGGTGAATACAATTCTCTGCTCTCAAGAGATAAGCACAGAATAAAAATATTTATATTGCCCGTAAAAAAAAAAATTAAGAAATTTGCTTTACGTTGCAAGGATTTATAAGAATAAAATGGAACAATGCAAATCTCAGTCCATTTGTGTGTTGTGAAAGAAGCTCTCACAACAGTGGATATCAAATAATCTCACACTGTTCTCAGCTAGAAAAATTGTTCTCTTAATGATTCAGCTGGAGTTGGGCCAACTGAACTGCCCATACAAGGAAAAGGGCTTTGGTTCCATCCAAAAGTCCACTCTACTGTAGTGGAGTGGACTTCAACTGGACATTTTTAACAAATACTGACCATATAACCACGTTTCCTTTTCAGATATATTTATAGGCTTTTATGTTAGGATTTTTGTGTTTGAAAGCACCATGCAGGGACACAATAAAAGACTAACATATGAATGGTTTTGATAAATTACTCTAGTTTGCAGAAAATGTAGAACTATGGCACAGCAACATCACTTTAAAAATCTTATTTATAAGAAGGCAAATGATATCAACCCCTCCAGCTCTAGGATTAAAATGAAAATTAAAGCAAAGTAATATGAATCTGCCCTGCCTCAATTGTGTCTCTGCTTGGCTTATGACACTTCATTATTATATTTATTATCATTGTGATGTCATGTAGGGAACTAGGTGATAAATTAGGGTCTTATTTTTGGCATGTACTACATAAAAATCAACAAGAAGAAAGTCCTTGACCGAAAGGGCTTTTAAGAAAGGACAATAGACCATGTAGAATCAAATGGGCAAGGAGACATTGAGGCAAATCTAGTTAGAATGGTAGGCTATTTTCCAGTGGCTGCCTAAGTGTTGTCTAGTTGTTTTGAGTTTTTCTTTGAATTTTTTTTTAAGATCATCACAACAAAGTACTCTAGGAAAAAAAGGTAGCAAAGCAATGGAAGGACAGCTTAGGCCTAGTCAAGGAGCAGCTTCTATTGAAATCAAGTGTGTGGGAGGGGAACTGCATTTTGGATGCATCAGATGCAGGAATAGAGCCTTCCATTCTTAATTGAAGCTGAGGAATACCTTTAGAAAGTCTCTGAAAACAAAGGTTAGGAGAAGTAGATAAAATAGATTGGAGTTTTCTTTTCCTCAATTTATTTTGGGCTTGTGTAGAAGGGAGGAGGCTGCTTTAAAATGGAAAAAACCCCGCTATACAAAAGAAAACCAGTCTGCAGAATGAGAAGGGGCAAGTTTGTGCTTGTGCTCTTGGCAGAAACCACAGCTCCAAAGACAGGAAGTGTTTTCTGAGTTGGGGTCCCACTGTCAGCAGTGATAATGATATAGGATATAGGAAGACAGAATTTACAAGGCGGCTTTTACTTAAAACCAAATGCATATTTGTAATTATTTCCTGAACTTCATGGCAACGTATAATTTGCTCTTCATCATTGAAATAAATGATGAATTTATTTACTAATTTGACTAATTTGCACACTTAGTCTAATTTACTGACATGGTTTTTATTGATAGAACCTATGGTCTTTGAATGATTGGTGGTGTGTTTTAGCCTTACAATCGTTATATACAATGAAAAAGGTTGAGTTTTCTCTTTGGGAATACTTCTCATTACACTCAGTTTACATTTCATTTTATCTGTGACTTGTTTCTTTTCACTCTATAGCTTTTCAAAGACATAAACAAGATGACAGGTTTTGTAAAGCACTTAGTGCATTTTTCTTCCCGTTGACACTGAGTACTGTAAGGGCTGAGTCCTAGGAAGAAAAGTGCCACCTTGTAGTCAGTAAAGTAGCAAGTAGAATAACAGAAGGGGTTTTTTTTTGTGCTAAACTCAGCTGTTTTGTGAAAAAGGGCATTCTGCTCCAACGCCTTCCTACTTGGAGTAAGTCATGGCTCAGGGAAAAGCATACAATTTGCTGAAACAGCAATATATGCTAAAGTACAAATATATGTCACATCTTCTGTTAATGTAAAGACTTCTGAAAAAAATCTTCCATTTAGAGATTAACTAGGCCAATTTGCTGCTAAAACAACTATTTTTGACATGGTCATTTTCTTGGGTCATAGGCCTGTGGTCAAAATATTTTGAAGCGATGAAATGGAAAAGGAGAGGAAAAAATCTGTAGTACAAAACATCATTTTTATCCAATGCCCTCCCCCCTGCCCCAAAATCTCCAAACCAGCTCTTCCCTAAGAATTCAACCTTTTCAAAAAATGAGCAGATGCAAGGACTTGACGTCACCTCAAAAATAGAGTGTCTGTCTTTATGTAATGAAATAAAGGCAGACAGCAATAGGAAGAAATTATTGAATAATAAGGTCACAGTTAGTGCTGGGGAGTATTCATGCTTTGTGCAGAAGCTTCTGTCCTTCCTATGGCAGTATAAAGGCTTTCTTTACACCTTGGTGTCCAGGGAGTTTCTCAGTGTGTGTTAGCAGAAATGGTAAATATAAATTAAGAGACCCAGTTTGCTGAGTTTTGTTTTCTATTCTGTGATTGTGGTGAAAATAGACCAAAAATTCTCTCTCTGAATTTAGAGAGGATATGAACATTAATAGCCATTATTTTTAATTACTTAGTGATTGAACAATTTATCATAATACTTATAAAGAGGACCCCAAGGCACATTTTGACTCACACATTCTCTGAAGGAAAGGTTTCCTTGGGTGCCACGACAGCGCTCTGCTCCAGACATTTTCATGGCATAGCCAGTTGCAAACATCTGTTTAAGGTGTTGAGGGGCTATGACCTATCTGTCAGGACCTGCAAATTAGCCCTAAGGGGTATTTGGGATCACAGATCCATTTATTAGCATTCCCTTCAGCCACCATGTTATATTTGGCATAAACTAATCCTTGGGAAGTATTTAGACACATGCTCATACCTGTACATATTTATATATCTGTATGCATGTATATCTATCTACGTGGATGGATATGGAATTTTGTCACAGAATAACAAAGTTACTCTTCTCCTTAATCCAAGCTCATTGTGTAGCTACCAGAGAAAAAAATAAGCGCCCTAGAGGGTGATTTAATATACTTAAAATCTGAATCACTCTTTGAAAGTACTTCTCCCCTCACTACAAACACCTGAGGATGAACTAAATTATGTACCTGGAGTATGAATCTCTCCTGACTCCCCTCTTCCTGTTAAACTTTTCTTTGAATATTAAAGAAGTATAATTTTTTCCATTTCTAAAAACTTCTGCTCTTTCAGAAAAAACCCAGCCATCCCAAATCAAATTGAAAGTAGAAAAAAAAAATTAAAGAAGTTAAAAAAATCCCATGAGTTTCTGTATTGCCACAGTTTAGACAAAATGAAATGTTTTGTTTAAGGTTTAGTTTTTAATATAAAACATTAAAACATAACTTACTTACATTAAAAAAAAATCAAATTAAAAATCTAAGTAGAACTTTAGGTATCCTTGAAGTATTTTTCTCAAATTATATTTGTCCTTAGAGGATGAGCATTTTCTTGTTAAAAATTTGACTTTGTATCACCTCCTGCAATGATTTTTTTTTTTTAATAAAAAATTCCTGACCAAAGTCTACTTCTATTAATATATTTTACATTGCTTTAGTGTGATATTTCCATGCTCTGCAGTTCTTCCTGTTTCCATTGCAAGGGGTATGAAATGATCAGTTCCACAAAGGTTTATATGCAATCATACATTATGAGACAGTTTTCCAAAATGCAGTGTAGAGCAGCAGCTTCCAAATATTGATGTGGAAATGTTTACCTTATGGAAGAGTTTAATACTTCCTGCACAGGCCATTGGGAGTCATTTATGCCTGACTTTATGAAGATGCATCTACTCCTCTGAGGGGGGCTGGGAGCGTCCTAGAGTGGGAAAGTTGTGATGGTGGCAGGAGAGAGCCCTGGGCTTCAGGAGCCTAGGAAAGAAGGAAGGAAACACTAAGTGAGCATGTGCTGGTACAAGAGTGCAGTGGAAGTATGGGAGGTAGGATGCACATCTGGAGATTTGCTGGGGGTGTTTGGAGAAGGAAAGGGTACAGCCATGGCTGATTCTTCACTTTCACCACACTGTCACAGAATGGGCACCTACAGCCATAGGTTGTATTCAGGGCTCCTTTTGCCTCCTCTGATGAGTGTTTACAAAAAAAGGTAGAGATTTAGAGAATGCAAGTTTAAGAATGATTACAAGCTCCTTGACATTTCAAATAAGAAAAAAACATGACATTATTTTAATCAAAGATATGAAGTAAGCCTGTGCATCACGTGTTGAATTTGAATACCTTTTAATTTGCATCTGCATTTTGATCAATTTCAGGTACAAAGCAATTGTAAATCCCATGGACATTCAGACTTCCAGTGCAGTGCTATGGACTTGCCTTAAAGCCACTGCCATCTGGGTAATCTCCATGCTCCTAGCAGTTCCTGAAGCAGTGTTCTCCGAACTGGCTCGCATCAATGACACAGATAACGCCACTTTCACAGCGTGCATACCGTACCCCATGACCGACGACATGCACCCAAAGATCCATTCTGTGCTGCTTTTCCTTGTGTATTTCCTTGTCCCTCTTGTTATTATTAGTATCTACTACTATCATATTGCAAAGAGTTTAATAAAAAGTGCTCACAACATCCCTGGGGAACACAGCGAGCATTCCAAAAGACAGGTAAGCATTTTGCTTTTTACATCACTCTAAAAGATTTGTGTGCTGTATACACTTATAAATGAAATTCAAGAAATTATAGCATCCAAACTGTTGGATTTAGCAGAGGATTAGTTCAGTTTCAACATGAACTGAGCCAAAGATTATCTGAAAATTTTCCTTGTTTTCACAATTACTCAATATTAAGCCCAGTATGTAAATGAATATGAATAAGGAAAGTTATAAATTCATTGCCATCAATACACCTTCCTGACAGTAAATGAAATTGGTATACATGTTTGTATGTGCTGTTACTGTAACCACTACTTTTATTCTTACTGAGGAATGATGTTTTTGTAGTTAATGACAGTGGCTTCACCTATTTCTATAGGCAGTCATTTTAGGAAAGAAATCTTACATGAGTGTTTTGAGAATTGTCCCTTTTTATTTGGGCTTGGAAATGAGAAAACTGACAAATGCAGGGAAAATTTTACTTAGGGGATCTAAGACTCTTCTCAGATGAAGGAGTAGTGGAAATGTAAACATAGAGCATTAACTGATTCTTTTTTTGACTTTCTCAGATACAATACTGAACTTGCACTTTTCTAATATCCCTTCTGTTATAGATGCTATAAAACTCTTGGTATAGATTCTGTATGCCTTTGAGACAAAGCATTTTAAAATGCTGGACAAAGCCAATCTTCCCCGTAAGGCACAGGAAGCAATAAGACAGCAACATTAGCAGGAACACAAATATGTACAAACAGCAGCTTTTGCAGTGAAAGTGCCTCAAATACTTTGCAAAAGCATTAGTATTGATAAAAAAAATACTTATGCCCATTTAAACAGTTTGGAACACTTCTCTGCCAGTAATTTAGAAAACTACTTTCATACTCACAGAAATCTTGCATACACATATTCTTTTAGAAAGACTACATTCCTTCACGTCCTTTTTGTTTCTACTCCAGTCTGTTTCTTGTCAAAAGTGCATACATATTAGCACCTCATGTATTATTTTATTTTCCTGTGAAATATAGAGAGCCTTTTGGCTGAACCCACTAGATGGAAACAATATTTAATTTATACCACATTTCTTTACTCACATGTATTTTCAAAGTAGGAACACATTTTTTCATTCTACTTAGTTTTTTTCTCTTTGTTAATCTATGAGGCTCAGAAGAACAGAAAATTCTGGTGTACTTACATATCTTCCAGCAAGAGGAAATAAATTCAGACTATTGCTATCAGCTCATGTTTCTTTAGGCCAAGTGTAATATTCACACTATACTTCTGCACCTTTTAGTCTGCTCTTGCAATCTGTCTGAGTGCAAATGCTACCAATTTTGAATGTTAGAGTTTTCCCATATTTTTGGAATTCCCCACTGTTTTTTGTTTAGATAGACCCAAGAAAACCATTCAGTCTCACAGATTTTGAAAAAACTGTTAGAATAAATTCACTTGATTTTATTTTTCCCCAGAAAATTGAGCAGAGTAGAAAACTTTCCTTCCTTTGTAAAATTTTTGAGCCTGATATACATCATAAATCTTTTAGGAGGAATATGGAGAAAGTTTCTGCCTCTCTTTGGTCCCTTCTACCTGGCCAGTTTATCTCTTTCTCTCAGTTTGGAACCACTGTGTAGGCTCGTGTCCTGCCATCTTTTCAGCCACTTTCAGTATCTACATTGTAATCTTTTATATCCTAGCACTGCAATTAAGGTACATTTTGTGATGTTATTGCAATTAATGGAACCTTTCATCTTACTCTGGAATTAAGATGTAATGCAATTTTGGTAGTTTCTCTAGGAGAGAGGTGCAAGCTGAGACCTTTAGTGGAAAACAAAGGGATATAAGTACCACTGTATAGCTAACACCCTAGCAATGTCTATCTCATGATATGTTTAGATTTTGAAGCCAACAGTTTCTAAATAGCTTTCTAACTAAAACCAAAGTTTCAAGCCAAGCACTGAGATCTTGTCAGAAGAGGTTATGTTTTATGACATACTTTGGTGCATGCTTACAGGCTAAAATCCAGTGTTTCCTTGGGTCATGAATCACTCTTGCTGTGTGTATCATATAGAAAGAGCAATCTTCTGTAACTGCAAACAGCTAAGATCTTTCACTGAAAGTAAACTGAGAGAGGAAAAGGAAAGTAAATGAGATAATTTAGTAATTCAGGCCCTGAAAGAAGCATTTTTGCTGACCTTACTTATGATAATTTTTGAAGCTAATATAGAGCAAAATGCTACACATTTTAATTGTCTGTTATGTGGGGTGGTTCTATTTGTTGTTGTTCATTTGGGTTCTCTTCATCTTTTTAGATGGAAACTCGGAAGCGTCTGGCAAAAATTGTTTTAGTTTTTGTTGGCTTCTTTGCTATCTGCTGGTTTCCTAACCACGTGCTATACATGTACAGATCTTTTCATTACAATAAGATCGATCCATCGATGGGACATATGGTTGTTACCTTAGTGGCCCGAGTGCTAAGCTTCTGCAACTCTTGTGTCAACCCATTTGCACTGTATTTTCTCAGTGAGAGTTTTAGAAGACATTTCAACAACCAGCTTCGCTGCAGGAACAAAGCTCAGAAAGAGAGATCTGCCAGCTACTTGCGCAACTCTTCTGCCATTCAAATGACTTCCCTGAAAAGCAATACCAGGAACACAGTAACTACCATGACACAACTGAACGGGCACAACTTGAAACAAGAAATGTCATTATGATTTAATGGGTGTGATTTTTGACTGTGAAATAAATCTGAACTTTTCCTTTGCAGCTTGTAACTCACTTCTGGCACTTACTCTTTGACAGTCCTCAGAAGAGAGGATCTGTTAAATTCTGGCCAATCTGAGGTTATTTCACACCTATTAAGACTCTTAGATAAAATAAAGAGTATGTTTTATTGAGAAAACAAAACTGACTGGCATCATATTGTACTTTAAAGGAGATACTAACATATGTTTTACATAAAGGAAAGCAGTGTATCTGATATAACATTGCTTTAAAAAGTAGAGTTTTTCTGACCTGAAAATGTGTATTTTTAACTGAATATTGATCCAGGCTTGTGTTTTGCTTTAATACATTTTGCATGATTTTAGCTCTGTGGTGTGTGTGCTGGCATTGCTGATTGTTAGGCATTTTGGATTCAATTAAACTTTTAATTTTTAATTTATTTTTTCTTTAATCAGCTCACATGTCAGCACAGGTAGTCAAAAAGACACAATGACTGAAGCTTATTGCTGCTACTTATGCAAGGCTGTTCATATAAAAGTTTTGGAGGGGGGTGTCAGAGATGATTCCCCCCTTATACAGTGGGATAGAATCTGACAAATAATCATTCCCAAGCCAGGTGAGAGGTTAGCTTTTGTGTCTGAGCTCCAGAGAGAAGGTGCTCAGTGTCTCTGTCACTACACTGTATCCTGTACTTCTGCAGTGACTTCTTTAAAGTGAATACTAGAGGGTACACTAGAAATTTAGATTTGGTTTCAGAATTAGTTGCAGATCTTATAATTTCAAAAGCTGAAGTGGTAATGCAGTGTTTCAGTTTGCTGTTCCCTTTGTCCTTAATAGTATACTTGTGCTTATTTAGTTTTGTTTGTAACTCTGAACCACCTGAAGTTCAAAATTTCCTTATCAATTCCTCTTTCTTCAAGACTAGTTATAACCCTACCCCAATTTTCAAAGCAGTGAGAAGTTATATTGATGTAATCTGTAAGTGTTCTAGCTAATTATCTGAAAAAAAAAATTCCCCAGTTGTAACCACTCAACAGGGAAAGTAGCAGATTGAAGTTCTTAATGTCAACCAGCATGGTCCAGTTGGTGAGACCTACAGGGGGATGCAATGTAGTTAAAGTTGTGTGCAGCATTCAAATGAGAAAACTTACTAAGTTCAGTGTAGACTGGCTCCATATGGCCTACCTTAGTTGGTTGCAGTTGCCCTGTGGCTTCAGTGGCTCCTTGGAAGTCTTTATACAAAGGAGCTGATTAACATCAACTTTTAAATCTATGTGGAATGGTTTAGAAAATTGTCACCCTGTCATAGTTCAGGAATGGCATTCCCCAATTTAGTGTTATCACTGAAACACTCCACGTGCCACTGTCTCGCTCCCCACTTCCCTCTCTCCCTCCCCCTGCAGCAGGATGGAGAGGAGAAATTGGAGGCACAAAAGCTAAATATCAAGGGTTAAGATGATAATTTACTAGAAACAGCAATGAAATAAGCAACAAGCAGTAGCAAAAACAATGTTAATAACACACGGTTTTGGATTCTGCTCTTCTGATCAGTCTTGTGTCCTTTCCACTCACAAACATTTTACACCTGCAAAGCAGTAAAGCTTAGTCTTCCTTTTTCAATTCTTGATGTATATCATTGACTGCAGTCAAGTTTTCTGTTTATTTCTGCTGAGGTTTTTTTGTTCCCTGCTCCTCATTTTGTTTGGCAATCTTTCTACACTGCATAGCCTTTCACAGAACTTTGAAATCCATTGTGGTTTTTATTTCCTAAATGAATTTTTCTGATGTGGACATTACCAGATGATACAGGTGCCCCACCGGAAAAATAATAATCTAATTTGTAGTAGATTTGATGCTTCTGTTTGATTCATGCTCTCCACTCAATGCCTTAAATTGCTGTGTGTGGTATGGACAGCATGAGCCAGCTTTCTGGCAGAATGACAAGCTGCAGTCTTTTCCTTTTTGTTGTGAGGAAGGTGTTCCAAGGTAGACTATAACTCCTTCAGCACAGTTTTGGCTCATTATTTCCCAGACTTAATATTTAAAGTCTGTTTCAAGTAAGTAGACTAAATTGTACATAGCTCCTTTCAAATTCTTGTAGCATGATGTGGGGGAATTAGTTAATCTGTCTGGAGCTTTACTAGGTGTGTTGCTAACCCAATGTGCACATTTTGGAAGTCTGTTACTGTGCTTCTGTACACATTGTATATAAGTACGGCTGTATGTATAAAGCTAATTTTCAGACAACTCTGCTTGCTAACAATTAAAATGATTCTAAAATGCATTTTATGAAGTATTTTCTTCTAACTGTAGTTAAAGAAATGACATCTGTAAATAAGATCGTGTCAGCTTTTCACATACTACATTGAGATCTATGCCAAAACGGTTGTTAAAATGCCATCTGGTTGTTTTTTTTCTGTTATGAAAGCTTTCTTATTTCAGAAACATCAATTCTTTTCTATCTTCCTCTCCTGAGTTTTGAGATGGTTTCTTTCAAAAATATTTTTGCAATGACTGAGAAAACTACCATCCCTTCTCAGTCTTTGAAAAATGAGAGAATAGAGGTAATTACTGTTTCCTCAGTGTAAGACATTTAATTTTTATAGACCAGAGCTAGTACAAAATAAGTCTGATAGCATCTTCTCACTCCACCCTGTCAATACTAGAAACATTACATACACTACTGAATCCTGAAATGTCAGCATGGTTAAATTCTCAACCGACCTAAGGTATCTCATTTAGCATTACGCTGTGATCTGATAATTATCTTCAACAAAGCCACTTCACTTGCAATACAGGACAAATCTTTACAACACACCCACCCCACAGATATTTTTCTTAACTCAGTCAAGACAGATTCACAGAAACTATGGTCACAAATTAGCAGGGCTGATTGAGAGGTCTTAAACTAGGCTCAAAGGGGGAAAGGGGTAAGACCAGGCTCATTAGAGACCCCATCCTAAGGGGTAGCAGGCTTGTTATGGGGACAAAACCACTAGCCCACCTGAAGTGCATCTACACCAATGCACACAGTACAGGCAGCAAGCACAAGGAGCTGGAAGCCATTGTACAACAGGAAAGTTATGTATTTGGTATCATGGAAATGTGGTGGGATGACTCTCATGGCTGGAGGGCTGCAATGGATACCTTATAAGCTCTTTAGAAGAGACAGGCAAAGCAGGAGAGGTGGTGGGGTGGAACTGCATGTGCTTGTGGGCATAGATCAGGGGGAAGGTCAGCAGGGTGAACATCGTGGTGGTTGGAGTCTGTTATATTCCACCTTACCAGCATGAACAGACAGAGCAGGCATTCCACAAGCGGCTGGCAGAAGTCTCATGGTTGCTGACCCTGGTACTCACAGGTGACTTCAACTTGCCAGATGTGTGCTGGAAACAACACAGCAAAGAGGAAGCAGTTTAGGAAGTTCCTGGAGTGTGTGGAAGACAACTTCCTAACACAGTTGGTAAATAAGCCTGTCAGAGGAGGTGTCCTGCTAGACCTGTTTGTGAACAGAGAAGGACTGGTGGGTGATTTGTTAGTCCATGGTTGCCTTGGGCATAGTGACCAGGAAATGTTAGAGCTTCAGTACTGGGTGAAATAAGGAGGGGTGCCAGCAGAACTTCCACCTTGGACTTCCAACGAGCAGACTTTGGCCTGTTTCCAACACTGATTGACAGAGTCCCTTGGTAGCCAGTTCTGAAGTGTAAAGGAGTTCAGAAAGACTGTATGTGCTTTAAAAAGGAATTCTTAAATATTCAGGAGCATGCTGCCCCCAACTGTAGGAAGACAAGTCATCAGGGAGAAATACCAGCCTGATTAAACAGAGAATGTAGGCTGGAATTTAGAGAAAAAAAGAGAATCTATCATCTCTGGAAGTAGGGCTAGGTAACTTGTGAGGACTATAAGGATATTGCAAGGTTATGTAGGGAGAAGATTAGAAGAACCAAACTAGAATTTGCATGTATTTTATGAGACTGAACGTCTGGAGTTATACTCAGAGCTAAGGGTATATGATCTCAAGACAGTGCAATATAATCAATATGATCCCCCTGTGAGTAAAGATCAGGTTCATGACCACCTGAGGAACTTGAATGTAAGTCAATGGGACCTGATGAGACGCATCTCAGAATCCTGAGGGAATCGACTGATGTAGTTACCAAGTCACTTTCCATGATGTTTGAAAAGTCATGGCAGTTAGGCGAAGTCCCAGGTGTAAAAGGGGAAAAAAAAGCCTGCAAGAAAGATGGAGAGAGACTGTTTACAAGATCACATAGCAACAGGACGAGGGAGAATGGCTTCAAACTGAAAGAAAGTGGGGAAGCACCATAAAAGGTTTACCAGAGAGGTTGTGGATGCCCCATCCTTGTGAGTGTTCAAGACCAGGTTGGATGGAGCTCTGAGCAACCTGGTTTAGTGAAAGGTGTCCCTGTCCATGCCAGGGTGATTGGAAATAGATGAATTTTAAGGTCCCTTCCGTGATTCTATGATAAATGGTTGCTCCAGAAGCCTGGTTCAGCTGTGGATCAGAGCACTGACAAAGAAGAAAAGGCTAAAATCAATGGTGTGTCTTTCTTGATGTTTGAGTAAGACATTATTGATATCATTACTTCTAGGACCACAAAATCTTCCACTCCTCTAGCACTTCTCTGCATTGCACAGGGAAGGAGCTAAACATTGTAAGGGTCACTGTAAATCCAGTATTTACTTATTTTGGAGCTCTTTGCTTTGCCACTTACAAAATGACCTTTTACTGTGGTTTTTGTGAATGCTCTGTGTGTTGTTTACAGAGAAGAGCAGTTTTGTGGGTTTAGCCTTTATTGGAACAAAGTGTATGCATCATCCTGACAGCTTGTATCACAAGAAGTCAGGCTGCATTTTCCAGCATACTGACCAGTACTAACAACAGGCTCATGAACGGATTTCAATTAAACATCAAAGCTTCAAATCAGCTTATACCTGGACAGGATTTAGCAGCAGCTGACCAGAAAATCAGCTAATAAAGATGTATTTCTGAATAATATTATTAAAACCCGAGCAGATGTAAATTCCCAGTTTGACTCTTTTGCCCACAAGTGCAATAGAGAACAGAGACTACGTGCAGAGAGGAGGAAATGGTCCTTTTACACAGTACGTACGGGAGGTTCAGCATGCTGATGATCACACCCTGTGAGACTCCCAAATGGGCAAGCACATGCTAGGAATTTAACCTTCTTCCGAACTGCTCTTCCAAGATGTGAAGATGTTTTATGATTATTTTATAATGACAGTAGCAGCCTGAATTGGGCTAAAAAAAGGAGCACATTGCTAAGGAGTTTTCAGTAGTTTTCAACAGAGTGTAATCAAGCACTGAACTGAAGACATTGAGATGCTGGAACAAAGTCCAGCGAAGGGCAATGCAGCTGGTGAAAGGTCTGGAGCACAAGTCTTATGAGAAGTGGCTGAGGCAGCTGGGGGTGTTAAGTCTGGAGAAAAGGAGGCTCGGGGGGACCTTATTACTCTCCACAGATATCTGAAAGGAGGTTGTAGCCAGGTGGGTGTTGGTCTCTTCTCCCTGGTAACAAGTGACCAAGGATGAGAAGAAATGGCCTCAGGTTGTGCCAGGGAGAATTTACATTGGGTATTAGGAAAAAAAATCACAGAAGGTGTTGAAAAGCATTGAAGGAGACTTCCAAGGGAAGTGGTGCAGTCGCCATACCTGGAAGTATTCGGAAAACGTGACTACAGCACTTGAGGACATGGTTTAGTGGTGAACATGGTGGTGCTGCTGGGTTGATGGTTGGACTTGATGATCTTAGAGGTCTTTTCCAACCTTAACAATTCTATGGTTGTATGAATGCTCCAGAACAATTACTGTTTACATGGTGGGTTGTAGAGTCTTTCCTTCTCTTTAGGAACTCTCATCAGCTTTCTGTGGCTTGGATTGTAGATGCAAGTGTGATCTGAGCAGTTACACAGTGCTGTACAGTATCAGCATTCAGTGACATTGAGCTGCCAACAAGCAGAGCTGTTGGCAATTCCTATGATGTCAGATCTGCAATCAGGTGTGTAACTGGAGAAAATAGATACAATAAATTTGTTTTTAAGCCTCTTGTGTGTAGGAGAATGAGAGGAAGTCAGAGGAGCTTTCCATTACGAAAAAAAAGGAAAGTTTTTTTAGGTCATAACCCAACACTTAGTACTTGTTACCTTACTGCCATTTAGGTAACCTGCCAAACCTTGTCATCATGTTGATCATCCAGAAGATTGTTCTTAAACTATAGGTTATTATCCTACAGAAACCATTTTGAAAACACAAAATAATTTTTGGAGAAAAATAACTTGGGCTTAGCAAACTAATCTAAGTCCACATCAAATTACCTTGTAGGAATTGCTAATTAGGTAGGTCATTAATTACCATTTAATTAACATTTCCTGTTAAACATTAAAAAATAAGCAATTGCAGTATTTTTTGACTTGAAATTTGACCAAATATTATTGGAGCATGAGTCAAAAAGGGCCATTTGTTCAGGCCTCTGTTTCTTTACTGTTTTTGACTCTTGTGGTCCTCCATTGTCTTGTACCTTATGTTGTGCCTTATGTAGAGAGAGCATGAAGATGCTTCCTGCTCTAAGTTCTAGTCATGTAATTAATTAGAAATCTCATATAAAAGCCCTTAAAAGTGTCAGGAATTCCCTCAAAGAAAAATGGTGAAAATAAGAAAATAGTCTTGATCTCTGTGTTATTTTGTTGTTGGGGATTTTTTAATAACTTTTATGTTAATGGATTCACATATAGCTTAGAGATGTTAGTTAAAACCTCATTTTAAGTCTGGAATAACTAGAAATCATGAGTTCATGATTATTTTGGGCTCACATTGGTGTGAGTACGGAACAGGAAAGCTTATTTTGTATTTTCTTGGAAGGTTTTTTTTTGTACAAAGGAATTAAGGTGATACTGGTGTTTCCGAAAGATTTTCTTACTTTCCTCTTTATCTTTCCAACAGAAACTGTCAGGCCCTGAAATAAAACATGAATTCATGCATGTTTATTCTTGGCAGTGTAAAGCCATAGTAAATATATAGTAAAATAGACATTATTATATGATTTTATTTAAATTGTTTTTCTCAAATACATGCAAAACAGCCATGCAATTCTAATCCATATTAACAGGAAATGCATATAAATATAGAGAAAACAATAAGGCCATTCTTCAAAGTATTTGTGGATAAATCAGACCATATGGGACTGAGTATCTATTGCACTACCTCAGCAGTTACCTCAATTTCAGCATAATTGGGTTCTAATTAAATTTTACTTTTGGTGAAAGACTGATAAATATTAAATCTTAAGAGCTTTGTGTTTCAAGCTTAGAACATGTTGGCAAGTGTTCATTTTAATAAGCCTGTTAAAAATCCGTTTATCCATCTCATTTAGCTTCTATAATTCCCACAGAAGCACAAAACCAACAAAGAACAACGGAAAACTAAACTCAAGTGTCCTGTGTAATGGTTTCCACTAGTATTGTCTTAAAAATGGAAATTCTTTCCAGAAAAAGAAATTATACAAAAATATCAACAATTTTTCTTGAAAATGTCACATTTTATGTGAAATTATAAACCTTTTAAGAAAAATTACATTACTTCTTGAATCTAAGCAAAAAAGCAGAGAAAAATCAGAGATTTTACTTAATGCTAGAGATTTTCTGGTTTTGAGGAGAACATTTCCATTTAGCTCAGTTGGTCAGAGCATGGTGCTAATAATGCAATGGTTGTGAGTTTGGTCCCCATATGGGCCATTCACTTAAGAGCTGGACTTACGACCTTTGAGAATCCCTTCCAAGTCAGATTATTCTGTGATTCTGTGAACCCAAACTGCCCAGTTCAAACTCTCCGGCATAAATCTTAAATCTAGGGAACTGTTTGACAGTCCCCATGCAGAAGTGATATGTGTAAAAGGTCAATTTTTAAAGGATCTGTCATGTATGCTAAGAACTTTTACTGGAGGATTGCCTTTATATTTAGCAATATTATGTATGGCTTTTATTTAATGTGATATGAACTTTTATTTATTGATATGAACAAGCACAACACAGTAATTTTACTGAAAGGCAGAAAGCAAGAGTGCTTATTCCATCAATCTCTCAGATGAAAATAAAGACTGTGTCTTTCTGACACAGTCTAATATCAGACACTGAAGGAGTGAAGCCATGGCACATCAGAACATTTCAGGGTTTTCCCTGAGCTTGCACAATGGCAGAACCAAGACAAAGTTTTAATGCAAAAACATCTTCTCTTCTTACTGAAGCAAGAATATACACAGCAGGTATAGTCCTTGGGTACACCCTTCAGACATGCCAGATAGATTGAAACTTTCCTTTTTTGTATCAGTCTTTCATGTAATCCTGTTGGATCAATGTCTGCATGCAGTACTCATAAAGAATAAGAGAGTCAAGTCTGATTTCTGTGATCTCTTGTGTTTTCTAAAATGCAGCAAATAATGTGTGACAAGTGAGCAGAAAATACTGTGGGGGGTGTAATCAATGGGAGAATACTCACTTTGCAATGCGTCTGCTTCGCACCTTTTCTCTAAGTGACAAATAGGTTTGAAAAGATACAAAATTGTCACAAGCCATAAAAACCTAGCAGAGAACCAGAATAAATCACATACGTGATACTGCTGAATAGACACTGCCATGGGACAGCTGTGGGCTTCTGTGCCCTTCAGAGAGTGTGTTGCCTTGTGGCATTGGTCAGAAGTGGGGATGGATAACAGCACAGGACTCACCAGGAAAATGCACTTGACAAAACTCCACAAAACCAGATCACTATCAGCCTTTTGATAAATCAATTAGGATATGAAATATTAATTATATTAATTTAATGGAACAAAGTTAACATCAAAATCAAGAGCGTGCTTCATCTGGTTGTTATTATTCATCCAAATGTAGTCTAGACATTTCTTCCAGAATTGGTGCTCATTTTATTTGCAACCCACTCCACCTGGCATAGATGTGTAACTCACCTTCTACAGTGTCTTGCTCTGTATATGTCTATGCCCTCATCCAGAGTTATGCCCAGCCTGAATCCCTGGATATTTATACAGTCCTGCAATTAAAAGAAAGGTGTTTGCTGGGAAGTCATAAATGAACCCACTTTGTTTTCTGTACACAGTCCTTTCTCCCCATAATCTCCAGAACTGTGGCAGAAAAGAAGGTGGAAAATCCTTTTTGCTTTTGAAGACTCATTAACAGAAGAACCCCATAATTTTCAAATTATGGTGTTCTGCCAGGACAGAAAGGCATAACCTCTGTAAGACCTGCGCTGAAAGCAGAAGTGGCTGAGTATCTCAGAGAACGCTGTACCACTACCATAGTGCGTACTTCACTGATACCCCCCCAAAAAAGCTCCCTTCCATGTCTGGAGAAGCGTTTGATCAGTCAGTCCTGCAGACTTTCCTGTGCAATTCAATCGCTGCTCGGCATGCCCAACAAGTTGGGCATTACACATGCTCTTATGAGGGTGCTACACTGACATGCTCACAGAAGGAGGAATTCCTCTGTCATGGGATGAGGAAATAATGAAAGATGATAATAGGAAGGTACCAGAGAAGAAGCCCCTAAGATTCCCCAAAATAGGAGACATTACTTTGAAAACCTGCCTTGGTTTCGTACTGGACTTAAAAGTTCAGTGGGAAGCATACTTCAGGGACTTCATTGAGTTTTCTTAGGTTATGGGGAACTAGAAAAGTCGATGCTATATATGCAGATCTTCCCAGTAGGGGAGTCCTTTCTATAGGAAGATACATGGGAAAAGCATGACATGAACAAACAGGAAGAATCTAGCAGTACATCCCTCACTGGGGATTTTGGACAGAGATGGAGCTTCTTTTGCTTCCTTTCAGCAGGCATTTCTAATTGTGCATTGCAATGTAATGCACACACAAGGACTTTCCATTCTGCCAGGCATTCTGATCGTTCACACTATGAGAAACATCTGGACAATTTCATATGCTGCAGTTTGTGCTGTAGAAGTTAAGAAAACTATTTGTCTCTTCCTATATAAATTCAGTGAGTTTTTCAACTCCACAAAAGAAAGAAAACCCCCAAAGCTATAAATTAATCTTTTATACAGTAATATTATGATAGAAAAGCCTTAAAAGAAAAAGGGAGGAATATGATATTCTCAGTCTGTTTTTACACCCCCAGGCTACGGCGATAAGTAACACTTGGCTTTTCTTCCTTCCCCATTCCTGTGGCAAAGTTAGTGTTGCTCTTTCTGGAAAAACTCCATGGTGCAAATAACAGAACAGACCCACTTTCACCATGGTGGGAGTTGAAGACAGAACATTAACTTGAAAATTTAATGGTCCTCATAAGATAATAATTTTATGGATGGGGAAAGAAGGCATCTGAGACCAGCCTTTAAGTCTTAAGAGGCAACATATGAGACTTCATAGGATATGCAGACCTAACTTTACCTACAAGTTGTTTACGGTGTTTAGGAAGGAAAATTCCTGAAGCTGTCTACAGACTACTGTCTGTGATGTGCTGGAGGATGTAGGAAGTTACAGAGTCTTGTGCTGATATGAAGCTGGGATATAGGACATTCACTCAGACCTGAAAGTAGGAAAATATCTAAAAATACAAGATATTCTTACTGCACTGGTATGCCTTCCAGGAAGAAAGAATACCATAATGTTAAGGCTGGTCTCTAAAACTACTCATACAGAAGGAGTAAAAAGGAAACTTCTCTTTTTAGTGATTATTTAAAAAAAAAAATGGTAGGTCTTTGTGGTAGGACCCTTACTGTGATCTGGATGAGCACTTTATTAGAAGTATGACAGAGAAAGAGGAAAGTATCTGAGAAGGTAGGCAAAAGGACCTTAAAACACCATTATTTACTTTTAAAAGTAAATCCCAGCATCCTGTATTGACCGAAGAGGTCCTATATTTGTTTTAAAAGCCTTACTGAAATAGGACACTGTCACTTTCCTGAGAGCAGATACAGGAAATTTTAAGGGCAGATCATGTCTGGAAAAATTCTCAAACTATTGTGGAAAGCAAAAGCTATCTCAATACCTTTCTTCCAGTTTTTACATTCAAAAACTGCCTGATACTGAGGCCCCAAAGAAGACTGAGAAGCAGCAGGCTCCTGGTGTATGAATGTTCCTTTTGTGTTGACTAAGCCAGCCTGACCTTGCTTCAAAAAAACAGCCTTGGGAGAATTGGCAACCACAGTAGGTGTCCCATAGTGGACACCAGCTGAGCAGTCTGACATGAGGACAGCTTGTACTCAGGGCTCTCAGGCCTGCAAGATATGAAGGCAGCAATGCGCTGGTGCTCTGGTCCCTCCTGGGGCTGTGTGGTTAGGCTGAGTAGACCTTACACTCCCTAAAACATCACCTATAGCTTGTCTTATGCACAGATTGGAAACTGCTGATGGATACACTACACCTCCCCTAATTCCTTCATATGTACACCTGACAGTCACAGGCTGTCTGGGTACCGTTCAGGAGAACAGAATTGTGGCCTGCGACAAGAGTCCGAACACTCCCTTAACACACACACACAAGTTTTGGTAAGAATTAATGCTAAATGGAATATCCTGGTGAAAATGATGTTCAGGAGCAAATCTATTCAGAATTGTTAATTTATGTGTTGGCTCTGAGTGCTTGTATAGCTTCACCCTCCTAGTCACACATCCAGTCCTGGGTAGTTTTAGGCGTCTTATAGTGCAGGTCACTGCTGAGATGTTCCACTAGTCCAGTGTGATGAACATGGAGATGATAATTACATAGAATTGTAGAATGGGTTGGAAGGAACCTTAAAGAGCATCTGCTTCCAGCCACAGGCAGAGAACCTCTCGCTAGACCAGGTTGCTCAAAACCCAGTCCAACCTGGTCTTGAACATTTCCAAATATGGGGAAGTACACAAGCTCTCTGAGCAACCTGTTTCAGTGCCTCACCACCGTCACAGGAAAGAATTTCTCCCTAATAGCTAATCTAAACTTACCCTCCTTCACTTTAAGGCTATTCCCTCCTTGTCCTGTCACTACATGCCCTTGTGAAAAGCCCCTCTCCAGCTCTCTTGTAGGACCCCTTCAAGTACTGGAAAACTGCTATAAGGTTTCTCCAGAGTCTTATCTTCTCCAGACTGAGTAACTCCAACTCTCTCAATCTTTCTTTGTAGGAGAGGTGCTCCAGCCTTCTGGTCAACTTTGTGGCTCTCCTCTGGACTCAGTATGGGAGGTTTACATTCTTTTTAATTTGGGCCTCCAGAGCTGGACACAGTACTCCTGGTGGGATCCCACAAGTGCAGAGCAGAGGGCAGAATCCTGTCCCTCGACCTGCTGGCCATGCTGCTTTTGATGCAGCCCAGGATCTGGGTGACTTTCTGGGCTGCAAGTGCAAACGGCCAGCTCACATCCAGGATCTTTTCCATCAGCACCCTCAAGTACTCCTCAGCAGGGCTGCTCTCCATCAGTTCATCCCCAAGTCTGTACTGACACCAGGGGTTGCCATGACCCAGGTGCAGGACCTTGCCCTTGCCCTTGTTTAACTTCATGAGGTTTGCACAGGCCCACCTCACAAGCCTCTCAAGGTCCCTCTGGATTGCATCCTTTCCCTCCAGCATGTTGACTACATCATGTAGCTTGGTGTTGCTAAACTTGCTAAGGGTGCACTCAATCCCACTGTCCATGTTGCTTACAAAGAGGTTAAACAGAGCTGGAACAGTGCAGTCTTTTCCTGGGCATGATGTATTTAAGATAAGTGTCATCCATTTTATTTTCTTTTCTTTCACTGGATTATTTATTTGTCCTGTAAATATGTGTATATGCAGTACCTTTGAAGGTTCCTACTCTTTCTTGGTGTTCTAAGCATTAGCAGAATGAAACCAGTGCTAATAAAAATAATATCATGTTATCTATTTCTAAGCCTGAGTGTAATGCTAGGCAAACATTTTCATTACCTCCTACTCAAAATATCTGCTACATAACTCTCATTCATTTCTGTAAATGCTGATGAATAAATTGGTTACTTTTTGTGTACTCTATGACTCTCAGTGATTTACCATTCAGGAAATAACACTGTGCGGTTTGACAGCCTGAATTTTACCTGTCTGAAGGTTTATTTCTATAAGAACATTTTATAAACTTAGACTTACTGTCTCCTGTATTGAGCTGAAAAGTAGATGTATCATTAAACCATATAAACATTAGTTTATGAAATATTTTCCTTTTTTTCCCCCTTTCTTGGCATGATTAATGAAATCTTAGAACAAAAAAATGTTATGTAATATGCCTCAGCTTTCACTTGAAAAGTGTCTTTGATAAATTGACAAAAAGCGTGTTGCTTGATTTCTCATTCCCTATTTATGTATTTTATTCAGCTCTTAAAAAGGGAAAGAATAATATGCAGAAAGGTGGTTGTTACATAAAAAAGAAGGGGGAAAATCAGAAGCCTAGTCCCTAGTTTGCATATATTAGCCTTAGTCCTCTCCCCTAAGTACAAAATTCATTACCTAGAACATGTAACAAATATTTTTTCTCAGGTGGAGCTTTTATTTCCAAAACTGTCAGTGGTTTCCTTGTTCCCAGACTTCATGCTCATTCAGCTGTCAGCGTATCTGTAATGACTGCCAAGAAGAGGGTTGATTAGTACATACTGTGGTAGCTTTTCCAATTAAGGCTTTTTTACCAAGCGTGTGAATTTCACATTTTAGTAGCAATCCATGAAGGATTAAACTTTTTGTTGACACATCTGAATGGGATTTGAAGTTACTTAATCCCCTAAAAACTGGCCTCTCAAACTTCTTGCCAGTTCATTTCCCCAGAATAGTATTTCATAATCAACTTCAAACCTCATTTTTTCAGACATTTTCAATGTAGCACTTTTAAGCAGAGTTGCGGCTTTTTACTAGTTTTTGGCAGATATTCTGGCTCTGCAGAAAATATAATCTATTTTGATGCAGGATTTCCAAAGTATTCATGTACCCAGAACTGACCCAAAATGTGTCCAAATATATGTTTCTCTCAAGTAATTAATCCTCTAGCCCTTTGCTTAAAGCCAACTCTTTTGTTATGCTGATGGTTTTTCATCAATATAAGCAATGAGAAGATTTTTCTTGAGAGGAAGAAATGAATTTTCAGCCCTGCAGAAAGAGTAATGTTCTCTGTTGGGCAAAGGGGTGCTCTTTTGGTTTGTCAACAGCAACGGGATGGACCATAAGTACCAGGGGTTTAGTCCATCACTCATGACTGAAGTGACTGCAGCTGTCTAAGACACACACAAGACAATGGTCATCTTTGAGAGGAAGTATTCCCTGAATGCCCTATTTGGGATTTTAAAAATCAGGAAAGCATCACAATGGGCACTAATGTGGTAAGTAGACAAGGAGGTGAAACCTGTGCAGTGAGCTTCAACACCTAAATGTTTTTCAGTAGTGTACTCTTCCAACCTACCACATTCTCTGGGGATTCACAATGAGTTTAAGTCTGATAATTCTCCAATTAGATTTCTGATTAACATACACAGGATATGCTCTCATCTTACCTTCCACCCTTTGGTTTAGCTTTTATAAAGCATTTGTTCCATGAAACCTGTCAGGGAAGCCAACAATCCTAGCAGAATGTGGACCATGAGCAGCTTTCACATGGTGTACTGAGTGGTAGATCCTAAATCTGAAGCAGGAGTTACCTGCTGGAAAAAAGACAGCAATCTGCTTGTGACCATCTTGGCTTTTGAGTAAATGATAAAAGCAAATGGAAGGGGAAGGAGACAAGTGATTTATTTGCTTGCCAGCATTACCTAGAATGAAGTAGGTGTTAAAAGATAGACCAGCTGTGAAGAAGAAGGAGATGGCAAGAGGCTGTCATAAAATCATGAGGATGCGAGAGGACACACAGGAAAGGCTGGGATAGGTAGATGAAACCAACCAGTGACTCAGGATTGGTTAGCCTGAAAATATGGAAGAGGCAGCAGTGACTTTGGAGGCAGGGAGCTGGGTTAGGAGAAGCTGGCGCTACCTGGTGAGCGTGTGTCAAGGCTGCTGTCACATGCTTTTTGGCCATGCAGAAGCTCTCATAGCTTCAAGGAAGACAGCTGCACAAAGAGGTAATGACTGTGATAAAACTGTGCAGCACCTATGGGACTTCTGGCAGCTGCTGTATCAGCTTGACTTGTTTTCAAATTACTGTATATTGTTTTCTGTGAAAAACAATCTGAGAAGCAAGGAGGGAGGTTGCTTATTTCTAGGTGATGCTGCCTGACACATGCAGCCCTCTTTGGAATCTTCATCTCCTGGAAACAACTGGGAAGGGAGGAAACCTGCAGACTGTGTGCAAATCACCTGATACCTTTATTTTCTAAAAGTGATTAAATACGTTGATTCTAGCAGGGGGTAGTGGATACTGTCATCTCTCAGTACATGGTCATTGAAAACCAGTCAGCCCAAATCCTCCAGGAACCATGCTCCAGGGAGTATCCAGGTATTTCCTGCAACAGCTTCCATGACATAGGCAGAGAAGTACTCCCGAGACTACCTTTTGGAGAGGCAGGCTCAAACAATGAATTGGACAGAAGCCTTGTGTGCCTTTGCTGAAAGCTCCAGATATTAATTCATTGGCAGCCGCTCACTATCACAGCAAGTTTTTTATTATTTGCAGAACAAATTGGTTGTCTTTCTACAAATGTCTGCCAAAAAACACCTGCCAGACAATTAGCTAATTGCTAGCCAATCATCTTTGGACAGTGTGTTGCAGGCTCTCTTACATTTCAGCTCATTTTTTTGAGGCACTACAAATTAAGAGAAAGCTGCTTCAAATGAAAAACTAGTTAAAAGCTGCTCTAGGCTGCACTAGAACTGCCACTTGCAGTGCAGGAAGGGATCTGGCACAGAAGGGCAATGCAGTTGTGTCCTCCCAGTTCTTATCTGGTACAGCCTTCATGCTGACCCAGATCAGTGCACAGCAGCAGGAAGCCACACAAGATACTTTATAATTTCTAGACATCCTTCCCCGAATAAACATTTTTTTTGTGTGGAAGAGGAAAAAATTGTGCTAAACATAAGTGTCAGGAAAAGATAATTATTAAAAAAATAGCATATACTAGCATCAACACAGCAACAGTTGTTTCGTCTTGCCTAAGCTAAGAGTATGATAAAGTTAGGATTACTTTTAAGGCTCAGCAAAATTCAGTGGAGTAATTAAATAAAAGTTTGTACAAATGATGATGTAAACACTGTGATAAATAATTTTTCTAGCTACCAAGTTTCTAAGTGTGGATAGAAGGCTCTTTTCTCTGTATCCACTGTGTTGGAATCATTGATTCCACAGCTGGGGGTGTCATCTGTGACCATGACAACCTCATAAAAATAAGACATGGATACAAAATGATCTCACAAGGTGCATTAATTGTCAATGCATTGATGCTGATAACTCAGACATCATTTTTCAGCTTTGAAATATTAACACTTCAGTCAAATGTTTCAATGAAAAATAGGATCATGGTATCAATAGAATCAATCAGAAGAGAGGTAGCTGCTTAACAGAACTCAGGCCACCTATCCCAGAGGCGTATTAATGATTTTGCAAGGAGACCTTTCTGCCTTCATGGGAGATGAAATTCATCTTTTAGTAACAGAAATATACATTTTCTTGCTCTATTTCACTGTAGCTATTTTATTAATTTATTTATTTTCCGTGGTGGACACTCAGTTGTGTCCCAAGGCAAAACCTTCGGTTGTCAATCATGGCCACTGAATGGCATGGAATACCAGAGATGTTACTAGTTTTTTTCAGTAGTTCTTACCAGGATACCAGCTCAGGGTATGTGCTTGGTTTCCTCCCATTCTTTACCACTATCTGCTAACTCATATGAGGGCTATAAGAATGCTCTTCCATCACTGGGATTAGTTGCTCTATTTCAGCTGCCGCACCATAGAAATGCCTTTTTCAAGGACCAAGGAACTAGAAACTGAAACAAGAGAGTTTCAGCATTCTTTTCTCACTGAATTGCTTGCATCATAGTGAAAGGAAAATAAAATCAGTTTTAAAAATCTGTTTTATCTAGTCATCATAGCTCCTTCACAGATAATAGACTTGTATAATTTTACACAAATTCAGGCACAAGGTTAAATCACAAGAAAGAACGACTAGCTTAAACACATTTAATGAGCTTTGTAAACTTTCAAAATTTTTATATTGTTAATATGTGACCTCATTAACATCTCTGGGGGACAATTTGGAAAAGTTAAAAGAAAAGCAAAAAGAAAGAGAATTGAGCTCAGCTATTTGTTCAGGTCACCAGCACATAAAACAGAAATCACAGCCCTAATGTAGGCATCTTGTGAAAATACATTCTTTAATGCAACATATAGCTAAACAAAAAAAGAGGGGCTTGATCCCATCTGTCTCACCCATCCTTATTGCTCTTTCTATTCCCTTCTAGTGTCACAATTTCATTTTAAAGCAACCTATTCCCAAATATTTTATGTTTTCCTGGGAATTTGTTTTTCATTTTGTTGTTTTGTATGGTATATCAACCAATTGATAATATGTATCATCGACTAATACAAAATCATGTTCTAATCTATTGTTGTGTAACAATTCCTTGACTTCTTCAATGCACTGATTTTTTCCTCTATACTAATATACATTCTTAACTTAAATCTTTACAGTTCTTCTTTTAAACCATCTTTTTACTTAATTAAATGTTATTAGTGTTAGAATTCTGCACTAACATTTCTTAAAACTTCAGCATTGCAACCTAACAAAAAAATGAACAATATGTTTTGTAAGGACTATATTGAAAAGACCTATATACTTATGTACATAAATAGTGTGATGTCTATAGAATACATTTATAAAAAACAAAAGCAAAACAGTACCTTTCTGAGTGATGACTCAACTGGTGGTATAAGCATAACTTCTTTCACTAATTTCAGTTTTGCAGGTGAATTTTTTTCACAGCTCAACAGAGCCATTGGGAATGGTAGACACATTTCTTTAGGTGACCTCTGTAATTGGGAATGTCAGGTGAAAATAAAAATCAGAATTATTTCTGACATCTTTTAATTATGGCACAGGGTTCAAAGACTGCTACAGGCAATGGTGTGAAGAGTGTATTCTATGAGGTAAATTGAATAACACTGTCACAACTGGCTTCAGAATTCTGCAATAATTATGACAACTGGGATAAAATAAACAAAGTGACAAAAGCCACATGTACCTGATCATGTTTCAGCAGTGCAAGATATAAGTACAATGGGATATGGCTAATGGTGGCCCCAGCCTTTGCTATGGCAAGTGATGCTCCCCCAATGGCAAAACTGCCACACAGCACTGATTGAACAGGTTCTGCAGATTGGGATGGGTTTCTCTTCTACTGACACCTTCTTTCCTACAAGACAGATAGGTGTAGCTAAACATTTTCTTGGTTCTAAACATATGCTTGTGTATCACAGTTACATGAGTAAATACAATAATGTAATTTCAGTGTGTACTCAATTTATTAAAAAATAATAGTTTACTTTTCAAAAACTTAATTTTGTCAGCTGTTTTATATGGAATGACCCTACAAGTAAGTAGAGTATCTGTCCTCACTCTGGTTTCGAACGCATTTCAAATCTGTTACTTTTGGAGATCTTTCAGCCACTGAAATATATATTTTTATTTATTTGTGTTTGAATCCAAAAAGACTTTAACATTTTTCAGGTTCCTTTCAAAAGCATGTTTTCAGTCTTCTTTATTATGCTTCTTAAATGCTCCTTAAATGCTTTTGCATAAACAACATGGAAGATTACATTATAGTCTGATTGGGAGTACACATACTTAAATTCTCCTAATAATGAATGTGAAAAAAAATTAGGCCTATTTCTGTTGGAATTTCCAAAGGGAAAACAGGTCTTTTAAATATTACACATCCATAGTCTTATTATATTTTCATAGGAATTTATTTCCCTTTCAGATGCAGTTTGATCCAAAATGTTTAAACACAAGCAGCTCCAACTATCATATTTATTGCCCACAGAGCTTACATGAACCCTTACAGGGAGCACCTACTGAAGCTGCAATAAGTGGTCTGATTCCCAAGAATCATTGTACTGGAGACTGTTTTATACTGGCTCCAAACAGTCAGGCACTGAGTCCAACAAAAATATTACAGCCAATATCACAATTAATTACAACAAGTAATATATGTAATGTCTCAATTAGTGAAAACAAGTAATATATGTATCAGAAGAAGCTTGACTAAGAGTATAATATACACCATGATGATATCTGGATGTTAATGTTAAAAATTACATTTCAAGTCAAAGGTGAATTTACTGTACACACATCCAGCACTATGAATTGGAAGGTTTTACTGACAGTATATGATAGATGAAACTAAACTGATAAATAATAATTTGCCAAAATTTTCTGCCCTTCCAATAAATGATAACAACCCTTTTTTGTCTGAATTTAATGAATATATGGAGATAACATACAGTGCTCTTCTCCTTTGGGTTGGTTTCTTTTGGCCATGTATTCTTACCTTGTTTTTCTACTCTCACACCATTTTTTCCATTTTTCTCTAGTTGTACGTTTGCTTACTTCCTTTTACTCTATGCTATCCACCATTCCCATCTCATCCCCTTCTTTCTCTTTTGCTTTTCACTTGTATTTCCTCCTTTTCTCAGTGTTAGAAGGAAACTTTCCTTCTTCCCTCTTTCAATTGTTTTCAACTTCTATCTTAATTCTATTTCCATTTTCCTATTCAGTTCTGTGATTTCCTTTTTTCCTTATCACTTTCATTTTTATTCTTCATTTGCATCCTCCTCCATTCTTATTCCTCGTGCTGAAGAGTAATAACCTCCTGTCTAAATCAACTGTGAAACAAAGGCAGAAACTCTGTTCAACCAATGCACGCGAATGATTAGGAAACTTTTCCCCTCCATCATTTTTGCTGCAGAAACCGCTGTAATCAAAAAGGTTAGGAGAGAGTAACCAAGCCCTTTGAACATGAGACAGGGTGTCTTTTAGGACCTTTATAAATATCTTTATTGCAGAAAACACTAAAAGAGAGAGAGGGGAGACGGAGATAAAAAGCGGGCGTTAGCACCAGAATTTTGGGGAGCGCTGTCGGCATCCATGTGCCGGGGGGTGAGCGCACGCTGCCGGCCGGGAGCCTGCACAGCCCCGGAGAGATGCGGCCTCACGGGCCGGACACGCGGTGAGTGGGAGCTCGGGAAGGAGGTCCAGCACCCTGCACAGGGTCGTGGAGGGTTGGATCGGAGCTGGGCAGGGCTGGCCGCAGGTGGCTCGGGCAGCGAGGCAGGGGCGGAGCGGAAGGCGGCGCTCAGGGACGCAGGGAAGCACAGCAGGCGGCGGCTGGGGCAGGCGGAGGGGTAGGCAGGACACGGGTATCCAACTAATTTTCATATTTACTGGAGCTTTTGAACATTTAAACAAATAGTTAGCCTTAAATGAACGAGAAAGAACATCATTAAGAGTCAATTTCCAGGCAAAGAGGTTTCTATTCCTTGAAATACTCTTCAATCAAACCCATCACTGAACAAATCCATTATGGGTCCCTTGCAACTCAGCATATTCTATGATTTATGTTCCAGCAAGCTTTGAGCCCTGTGAGAAGGGTGGAAACCAAGCCTTCTGGTAGGCAGAGTTCTCTTTCTTCTTTCAACGTGGTCTGTAGCGGGCCTGATGAACTATTGTAATCCAATATATTTGGGTCTCTGTTCATAGTTAATAAACACCAATGTGGGTTAAGAAAAAGGATTAATTGCTATCTGAGGTTTACTACAAAGCTCCTTCCTAGTATCATTATTTAGCCTGGTACCAGAGTCATCAAACCATGACTTACCAAATGGGAAAACTAGGAAACACTAAGAGCTACAAAGGAGAGGAACATGCCAACTACCAAGCAAAGCAAGGAGAGGTGTTACCAGTTCTAGTCCCTTCCACTAGTGATGGCAAAACACTTGATGGGAAACAGTATAAGATGGAACAAAATATTCCGATTCCACAGCCACTCTCCCATCAAAGAACATCCTAGAAATAATTTTTTTTCACCAGTATCTTACCATTGTAGTATTGGTAATTCCAGTATCACCAGTAACTGAGGTGTGATAAACACTGATTATGGTGTTGGCTTACACAAACATTGGAGTAGATGCTATGTGTTGTGCATTGTAGTGTTGACTTTGTGGGAGTGGCTTTGCTGTTATGAGGGGAGGGAACTGAGTGTGGGCTTTCACTGGGGCTTAGAGCTATTTTTAACACGAATGTTGTGTTGTGATATGAGAGTTGTTGTAATTGGACAACATTTAACCAATCAGGGAATCAAAACCTATTGAATGTATCAAAAAGTAACAATGCCCTCCAGGAGGATGACTGCACATGCTCTAAACAGGCGGAATGAAGGAGGAGCCATGTTAAGTAGTTCAGAAAATATTTTAATATGAATAATTGTTTATGAATATGTATTTGGCTGATGCAATACCTAGAGTATATAAGGGGGTTGCTATTGTTAACTGGCGTGCCTCTGGCTGTGGTGTATTGGTTTGAAAACAAACCAGTGGGAGATCACAAGTCAGGATTAAAATTTAATAGGAAAAGAAATTAAAAATAAGAGAAATAATACAAGGGAAAGAGAAAAAAAAAAAATCACAGACAAAGTCAAATACAACCTAACAGCCTGTTAGGGTGGTAGTAGCAGTCCAGATGAAGTAGTTCAGTTGAAGCAGTGATCCTATGGAAGGTCTGGTCTCCAGCTGAAGGTCCAGTGGTAGCTCTTGTCCCCCAGGAACCCAGTAGACAGGGCTCCCTTAGGCAGTTCCAAGGCCAGGTTATATCCAGGTGGGAAGGCTTGACTGCTCCCTCCTGGGCGGAGCATCTCACAATAGGATGAGATAAGTCCATGAGTCATGCAGTGGTTTCTTGCTGGCCCATTGTCTGTTATCAGGGGTGGGGCATAGCAGGAGATAACAGCTAATGGCCCACAGCTGGTGGTAATAGAATACATCTCTATTGGAACCTAGGACAGTGGCTATGCACCCAGTGTTGTTACTTTTGCTTTGTCGACTTTGTCCTTTATTAAATCTTTTAAATTTTAATTGAGGAGTGATCTCAGTTTCTCACATGAGGTTTCATTAGGACTAATGTCAACAATATTTTGCCAAGTGGGAACAGATAAAAGTGGTCTGATTCTCGACCCTTCCAGTGAGGCACATTTGCCTTTTATGAGCAGCTGCAATGCAAACAGCACCTGGTCTCTTGTCGCTGCTGGCCCCAGAGTATCACTGTGGAGCAGTTTTGTTAGGGACGTCCATTTGTGGACTGCTTTGAACAAGAGAACAAAAAGCCCAGCTGCTTGTCTATACTTGGTGCAGCATCCAAGTGCCACTGGCCACAAGTACAGAACCATGGCAGTCCTTGCCCGGGCCAGAGTGGAACCACTGAATCGTAACCATAGAGCTGTCAAGCTGGGAGCTGCGGGTGCCTTGGTTTGGCCCAGCTTGGTTTCTCAGTGCCGTGCAGGGCTCGCACTTCCTCAGAGGCTGGTCATGGCCTTCCAAGGCAGGGCACCCCGAGCAGGTGCTCCTCAGTTTTAAAAGTATCCATGCAAAAACTGCATAAGATTATGATCCTGAAAGAGGGACAGGTTGTGGTTTGGGAAACGTCTGGTGAAGCCAACACTGCCAAATGCCCACAGTAACTCCTGCATTTGAAAGCCTTCTACTTTCAATGAAAAGAAATATTTCACAACCTAAATTATAATTTTTAGTCTGCGATTTCCTACAATAACTTTCACTTTGTTCACTGGTAATTTTGTTGAAGAAACTGGAAGTGGAGTTACTTAAAAAGCTGTTACCTGCACAGTTCCCCAGCTCTAAAATCAATGTGTGGACCTTTGCTTACTGTGTGCTCACTTCTCCAGGTGGGGTGATAATGAAGGAAAAGCCCTATGGAATCATTTTCTTTTTCTTTCACATCTTTTAGAGATACTATAGTACCTCTCCAGACAGTTAAACCCTCCTTTTCTAAAGCTGATTCCTCTGAAGAAGTTTCTAAATTGACATACCTGTTCCTTGCGGAGAGTGGATAGCAAGTGCCTCATTAGATTTTCTTACTTCAGGATGAGTTAATGTGGTGGGTGGCTGCTCCTTTGGGCACATGATTGCTTCAGGAGGGGCTTGTGCAGTCAGAGGGCTGGGTGGCAGTAGTCAAATAGTGGAGGGTCTGTGTCACTTGCACAGGCTTGCCCCAGAAAGCTCCGGTTTAATTAAATATTCCTGGAAGAACAGGCTTCTGAAGGTGTAATGGTACTGGTTTGGAGGTCTCTGAGCGTGATGATATGCTTGGTAATACAACCCAATGTGAGAGCTGTGCCTTCTGATACCTTTAAATGCCTCTAGATCAGTTTCCCACCTTCTGCCTTTTAACAGGCTCTAAATAAAATGCATCATGAAGGAACATGTTGGAGATAAAATGGAGACTAGGGAAAATGACAGAGTTCTCTGACAGGAAGGAAATGAGAGAACTGATTGCCTAGGGTATGAAGAAGGCTGATAAACTCAATGACTATTTTGCCTCTGTTCACTGGCAAGTGCTCCAGCTACACCACACAAGTGACAAAAGAAAAATCAGGGACTGAGGTAACAAAGGGGTAACAGTGTTGGTGGATGAGGGAAGAGTAACTGATGTCATCTGCCTGCATTTGTGCAAACTATTTAACACTGCCAGCATGACATCCTTTTCTCTAAACTGGAGAGATGGGTTTGATGGATGGATCACTTGGTGGATAAGGAATCGGCTGGATGGTAACACTGAAAGGTTTGTGGTCGGTGGCTTGATGTCCAGTTGGACAGCAATGACAAGAGGCATCCTCAGGGGTCAGTGCTGGGACTGGTGCTGTTTGACACCTTTGTCGGTGACATAGACAGGACTGAGGTACCCTCAGCAAGTTGGCAGTGACCCTGAGCTGACCATTGCTGTCAACATCCTGGAGTGAAGGGATGCCCTCCACAGGTACCTGGACATGCTTGAGAAGTGGACCTATATCAACCTCATGAAGTTCCAAAGGGCAAGTGTAAGGTGCTGCACCTAGGTTGAGGCAATCCCAAGCACAAACACAGGCTTGGCAGAGAGTGTGTTATGATCGGATTAGGGAGAGATGCCTCTGCCTATATTAAGGTGCAAAGGGGACCATATGATGACAAGATACAGATTTTATTTAACATGGATTTTATTTAACAAGAAATGAGAGGGAGAGAGATAGAAATAGGAAAGAGGTCTCAGAGAGAGAGAGAGCAGAAGAGAATCAGTTGGCAGTAGATGATCTTTGAGGTCTTTTCACACCCAAACCATTCTGTGATTCTACAAGATGTGTGGATGTGTATTTTAACTTTGTATTATTATTATCGTTATTATTATTATTATAACTATTATTATTATTATTATTATTATGGTTATTTGCTGTAAATAGTATTTAATGTTCTTCTTCTTGGTATTTACTACTACTTCTATTTCTTTTTCTTGTCCTAGTATTCTTATTTCTATTATTTTTATCATTTTTCTTCTTTTTCTTGGTAATGTTATTATTATTTCCTACTATTACTACTATTTCTTCTTATTATTTTTCTTCTTATTACTCTTGGTTTTTTAAAAATTTTTAATGTTATTCAACTTTTTCCTCTTATCCTATTTCTTATTCTTCTTCTCATTATTTACTACCAGTAATTCTTCTTTGACATCTTATTCTTGTTCTTACTCTGATTCTTACTCTTTTTTCTTTTCTTAGTTCTATTCTTATTGTATTCATCCCTGTCAGAGAGTTCATGGTAGTTACCAGCTTATCCTTGGGACAGCTGTTGCTCAATGGATTCTACCCAATCAGAAAATTTCTGGTAGCTATTGATGTCTGCTTGGGACAGCTCTTGGTCGAGGTATTCGTTCCAGTTGGACAGTTCTTGGAATCTTCTGGCACCACCTTTGGGCAGCTCTGGCTCAGTGCAGGCTCCCCCTTAGGACAATTCCTGGTAGCTACCAGCTTTGCCTGAGTTCAGCTCTAGTTCACGACCGGCTTCCCCTTGGTATATGTCTTGGTATCTACCAGCTTCTCCTGAGGCTAGCTCTGGCTTACTGCAGGCTTCCCCTTGGGATACTTCCCAGAAGGTACCAGCATGTCCTTGGTTCAGTTCTGGCTCATTGCAGGATTCCAACTGGGAAACTTCCTGGTAGTTACCATCATACCTGCAGGAAGCTCTGGCTCACCACAGGCTTCCCCTTGAGACGCTTCCCAGTAGCTACCAGCATCTCCCTGGGGTCAGCTCTGGCTCACTGCAGGCTTCCCCTTGGGAAAAATCCTAGTAGTTACTGGCATCTCCTAAGGGTCAGCTCCGACTCATGGATGCTCTTCCCACTGGGAAACTTTCTGCTAAGTACCAGCATCTCCTGGGGTCAGCTCTGTCTCACTGCAGGCTTCCAGCTGGGAAACTTCCTGATATCTACAGTCATCCCCTGGGGGACAGCTCTGGCTCACTGCAGGCTTCCCCTTAGGACACTGCCTGGTATCTACTGGCATCTCCCAGAGCTATCACTGGCTCTCTTCAGGCTTTCCATTGGGATACTTCCAAGTAGATAGCAGCATGTCCCTGGGCCAGCTCGGGCTCACTGCAGGCTTCCCCTTGGGAAACATTCTGGTAGCTACCAGCTTCTCCTGGGGTCACCTCTGGCTCACTGCAGGCTTCCCTTTGGGAAACTTCCTAGTAGATAGAAGCATCTCCCAGGGCCAGATCTGGATCACCACAGGCTTCCCCTTGAGACACTTCCCAGTAGCTACGAGCATCTTCGTGGGGACAGCACTGGCTCACTTCAGGCTTCCCCCGGGAAGCTTCCTAGTATCTACCGGCATCTCCTGGGGTCAGCTCTGGCTCACTGCAGTCTTCCCCTTGGGATACTTCCCAGTAGATAACATGTCCCTGGGCCAGCTCTGGCTTACTGCAGGCTTCCCCTTGGAACACTTCCTCATAGCTACCAGCATCTCCTGGGGCAAGCTCTGGCTCATGCAGGCTTCCCCTTGGGACATTTCCAGGTATCTACCAGCATCCCCCTGGGACAGCTCTGGCTCACTGCAGGCTTCCCCCGGGGAAACTTCTTGGTAGCTACCAGCCTCTCCCTTGGACAGCTCTGGCTCACCACAGGCTTCCTGTAGGGAAACGTCCCAGTAGATTGCAGCATGTCCCTTGAGACACTTCTAGGTTGCTGTTGGAATTTCCAGGGGCAAGCTCAGGCTCACTGCAGGCTTTCCCTTGGGAAATTTTCTAGGGTAGCTAGACAGCTTTGTCTCACTTCAGGCTTCCCCTTGGGAAACGTCCTTGTCAGTAGAAGCATCTCCCAGGGCCAGCTCTGAATCACCACAGGCTTCCCCTTGGGACACTTCCCAGTAGCTCTCACTTCTAGCACTGGGGTTGCCTCAGGAGCCTGGTCTCCTGCACACAGGCATCAGCGAGCTGCCTGGCAGTGTCCCTCACTGCTCACGGCTGCTGGTGTTCGGGTTGTGCTGGTAACAGAGCAGGCTTGTTGCCCACAGAGGCCAGCTCAGACCCCAAAGCCCCGGGAGTAAAGGAGGAGAGAGAGGGTTTCTGTATCAATTCCGCAGGTTTATTCCTCAGAGGGACAGGGACAGATAACCGCAGGATCAGGGTTCGCTTCAGGTTTTATACTGGAATAAATTGGGGAGGAGCAAGGGGTAACAACCAATAGGATCATAATATAACAATATGTGACAAGCATAACAATAAATCATTTTAGAGCATAGGAGGGAATACAACGAAGCAATCAATGAGAAAATGACCTGGGGAGAACTTTCTAGATAGAAAGGTGCAGCTTATTCTGCAGTGCCACCCCCGGATGTCCCCTCGGACTCCGAGTCACTTGCCCATTGGAGGTCGAGGACCTGATGGGCATCTGCCTGCCACAGCCCACTAGTGGGCTGAGCTGCCACAGCAAGTAGCTACCAACATCTCCCTGGGGTCAGCCCTCGCTCACTGCAGGCTTCCTCTAGAGACACTTCCCAGTAGCTACCAGCATCTCCCTGGGGACAGCGCAGGCTCACTGCAAGCTTCTCCTTGGGACACTTCTTGGTATTTGTTCGTTTCACCTGGGGGGTAGCTCTGCATCTTCCTCCGTGTCAGACTTGGAGTGCTCAAGGTCCCCAGCCAGTGTCCCCTCCTCGCTTTCTTCCTGTGCCAGGAATGAACACCCTTCTGTCTCCTCCCGCTGCTTGCTGAGGGCCTGTGCTCCCAGCGAGCTTGGCGAGGGGCTGGGGGGGCAGCAAGGGCTTTGCAGCTTAGAGATCCGGCTCTCTTCCCTTTCTGCTGCTTCTAATTGTGCAGCCATGCTCTGGTCCAGGTCCCTCTATTTCTCTGGCTGCTGGCCAGATGCCTGGATCTCCAGCACAGCCTTGCTCATGCCAATGTTCCATGCTAAGTCCAGCAGAGCCTGGCTTCAGCCTGGGGGACTGTGTGGGGCAGAGACTTGGCTCTCTGTCCCTGCTGATGGCACCTTCTTGCTGATGGCAGGAGAATCTGGTGCCTTTTCCACCTCAGGAGCCAGATGCTCGGAGGGCTCCTCCTCCTCAGCAGCTCTAGCTGGGGCAGCAGCAGCTGCCAGCTCAGCCTCCATGGGACTTGCCGGGGCAGGAGAGGTGCTGGGCAGCTCATGGGCTGCCTCTCCTGCTACACTGGTACCCACTGCTGCTGGGAGAGCCAGGCCCCTCCTGGGCACAAGTGTGGGCATCCGTGTTGTTCTCTGGGTACAAAGCTTTGTCCCAGATCTTGTAACTGATGCCTGCTCCCCTTTGGGAGCTCCCCTGGCTGCTCATGCTTTCTTCCCTTTGGGACAGCTTTTGGTCATTCATATCTTTTTCCCATTGGGGTGGCTCTTGGACATTGTATTCCTTTCCTTGGGATAGCTCCTTGCGGCTGTTGTCTCCCACTTGAGACAACTCCTGGTCTCTCTTGTCTTCTTCCCATTGGTACTGATGCCATGATGATTTTTTGGCTTTTATACCCTTTATACATTTTTACAGCGTCTGTACTCTTAGTGCTTTTTGCCTACATTCTTGTACTCGTTTCTTCAGCTAGGAGACTAAACATTTTAGAAGCTTTGTAGCGAAGGATCAGTGTGCCCCAGGCCCCAAGGTCCTCTCCAGAGCACATTTTGTAAACTGAGATAGAACCATCCAGGAGAAGGTTCCCTGGGGAGGGGGGGCTCATTCGATCCTCTCACTGGAGAATCTTAGATAGATATGCTGATTAGTAAGACCTATAATGTTATACCAGATCTTTTGTGGGGGGACATTGTGGTAGGCATTGAGGTGCATTCGACCTGGATGTAGTGCACCTAAAGACCCTTAAAATAAATACCAAGGTAAAATCCCTTTTTTCCCTTCTAACTGTGCTTGACTCTTGATTTTAAGACCAGGAAAAGGCATCAGTTCATGTGCAGATGGCCTTGCACATCATCCACAGGAGACAGTTCCTGGTATCCCTCCCACTCCCACCAGGACAGCTCCTGGCCTGTCACGTCTCCTTCCCACTGGGACAACTCTTGGAATCTGTCCTTATCTTCATCCCGTTGGTACAGCTCCTGGACTGTCATGCTTCTTCCCAGTGATACAGCTCTTGCTGTGTGCCATCTCCCCACTGGACTCTCACACCTACCTCCCACTGGTGCAATTCCTGGTGTCTTGTGGCTCCCCATGGGGAAACTTCCTGGACTTCTTGCCTTTGGTAAAACTCTCAGACTGTCACTTCTTCCCACAGTCAAGGCTCTCAGCCGCTGACATCTGCCCATTGGGAAAACTCTTGATCCACTCTTCGTCCATGGTGACAAAGGCCCCCCTCCTCCTCAGTCTCTGACAGTGGCAGAACTCAGCTGCCCCCTGCCCCCACCCACTGCCTGCTGAGGGCCCGGTCTTCCAGCCAGCTGGGACAAGGGGCTGGGTGGCTGCAAGTTGGGGTTTGCCTTGTCCTCCTCTGTCTCTGACATCATCTAGTGCAGAGGGGTCCCGGGAGCTGCTTCCTGCTGAGAGAGCAGCTCTCCTGGGGCTGGGCAGTGCAGGGCTCTGCACCCCTTGTATACTCCCTGGCAGGGCAGGGCTCTGCCATGTCACTGGGGCCTCTGGGCAACACAATGTCCCCCGCATCAGCGAGGGCCCCAACACAACATGCCTGTGTCACAAAGGGCCATGCCTGGCACCCCTTCCACAGCTGATCCCACTGGAAGTAGCATGGAGCAGCCCCCAGACTTGTGGACTTCTAGCCCCTCATTATGATCTGGTTATTAAAATGATCAGAAGTGCCTCTGCCTGAATTAGGGTGCAAACGAAGCTGTATGCCAAAGTCCATAGCATGGGTTTTATTGAGAGAGAGAGACGGAGAGACAGAGAGACAGAGAAAGAAAGAAAGAAATAGAAAAGAGTTGGGGGGAGAGAAGGTGAATGACAGACACAGATTAAGCAGAAAACCTCACCACTACCTGGGTCTCAACGGTGTCTCATTGATGCTCTTAATCAGGTCTTCTTGGTGGTGTTAGAATTCTTATTCAACTTTTAATTCTTATTACTTTTCTTATTCTTATTTCTAATATGCACTTCTACTATATCTTCTACATAATTTTATTCTCATTCTTACTCTGATGCTGATTCTTTCTTTTTCTTTTTCTTATTATTGTTCTTATTCCTTTTCTTATTCTTGTATACTTATTCCTATTCCTTTTTTTTCCCTTATTCTTATTCTTATTCTTATTCTTATTCTTATTCTTATTCTTATTCTTATTCTTATTCTTATTCTTATTCTTGTTCAATTCATGCTCCTCTGCTCTCCCAACCACATACACACATTTTTGCATGAATAGTTCACTTGTTTTCTCTAAAGGGGGATAGGGAGGTAGAGACTGTTTTTTGAAGGGAACTAGACATGTTTAAAGCAGAAGCAAGGTCTCAAACAATCAGACACAAACTTGCCTTTTGGGAAGCGTGTTGGTGAACAAACAGCTAAATGCAGTCTTCTCACCTGCAACATGCCTAAGGGACATCTGAAAGGGAAAGCATGCATAACCCACATGGGAGCACAGAGATACAAAATCACGTTTATCTGATTGTTCTAAGTGTATTCATTTTGTTCTTGTTCTTTTGTGTAACATCCAAGCACTTTCTGTGCTGTTCTTTTCTCCTGAACCTGTAGCTCCTTAGAATCTGATTTCATGTTCTTGTATTAATTGTGCAAATAGCCAGCAGCACATTTATAGAAGGGGCCATAAAGTTTAAATATTTACATTGTTAAGAAATTTCCAATGAAGACTTTTCCAAGGCTTAAATAATATTTAAAAAAAAAAATAAAACTATTAAATAATAGTCTGTATCTCTTGGGGTGAAAAAATAGATGTAGAAGAGAAATCTGAAATAACAGCAATTGAGGACTTTAAAAGCCTGCTCAGTTTTTAAAGTCAATTCTCTATAACAGAAAATTTAAGCACTGATATTTTGTCTCTGATAAAGAGATGTAAATTCTAGCTTGAAATAAATGGGTAATTCCAGTCATTGTGACTCCATAATCTGCCTTGCCGATGAATACCATTGACCTGATGTTTGATACATTGATGTTATTGAGCTTTCTTTCTGCTATTTAAACTTGCGCTGGATTACACTTAATTACATTAATCAGTGTGGTTCCAGTATCATCTCCCTTAATGACAAAATCTTGGCTCACCTGCTTGAATAATTGCTGGATCAGATCAGGCACCTGACAGCTTTTGAAGAAGAATGACCTTTAACATGAAGCTAAAGATGTTTGCTCTTATTTATACTTGGGTGAAGTTCAGCTCATGAACATGTGCTGTCAGATTTCTTTCTGAGCAGAGAATTTGTGTTAGGCACAAACACTCTAGCAATGTTTTCTGATACTGTAGGACTTGCAGGTGTTACGAGTCTAAGTCTAGCATTGGAAAATAATTCAAATACCACACATGGCTGTTCCAGTCATCAGCTTTTCTCATTTTGAGTTTAAGATGTCGCCATCTTCTGATGGCTAGACCTGCAATATTAAGCAGCTTCAAGCTGCTAGACAGATACTGCAAAGAATAATTTAAAACATTTTAAATACTTTGGAATGTAATACTAGATCTCAGTTTGTGTTTGGATTTGGTTAATTTCTCCCTACTGTTAAGAAGTGTCACTTATTAATACAGCCTTTCCTTTTGCAGAGATCCTTGAAGCATGCTGTCTACTTTCCTCTGCACGATGGCCTGTAAGAAATACATTTTCTCTCCCCTTCTGACAAAAAATTGTAGCTCCACATGCTAGCATTATCACCTGTTAACACCAGAAAGAGTGCTAGCACTTTACCTTGTGAATACCTGGTTCTTGCTTCACTAGCCCCAGGACAGTAAGGACGAGGGAGAAGGAGTGTCATGAATGTGAGCTCCTGTCGCTCCAAAGTCCATGTTTCATTAAGGCTGGGAATTTAAACTCTTCCTTTCTGCTTCGAAAGGCATTTAATTTGCCCTAAGTTACGGTAGCAACAGCACTCCAATATGTGTGCCTACATGAGCAGAAAACCCAGAGTGTCCTGCGGGCTCCAGTTCCAGATTTTGTCAGCTGTTTGCCTGCTAAGAAGAGGAGCGAGTCATATATCCTCAATATATATAGATGCCTTTGCATATTCACATGGATCCTGGCAGTGAGCCTCATTGAGATTTCTGGGGTGCAGCCTTTTCATTCTAGACTGATGCAATAACAAAATCATACCCCTGGATTTTCAATAACTTGGCAAACCACCACATCGTTTTGCAGTTACAGGATTTTATTTTTTCTATAAATTCAGTCATTTGAGGAGATGTAGATATTTTGTGAGTTTTATTCCATAATCCATGATTTAAGCACTTTAGTTAGATTACATCAGTGTTAAGTATTTCATACATTAATACAAAATATTGGCTTACAAAATTTATATAGAAGCAATAGACTATTTCTATTTTTTGCTCAATTTTGGAGTTAAAATCTAAAATATGTGAAGGTTTTCTTTGATATATGACTGATCTTTTTGTAGTAGAGTGTTACGAAAAGTTATTTCAAATTTTCTTTACTTCCTTGCATCTATTCCAATACCATAGCTCTTCTCTTCCTGTTTATATCTGTAAAGGAAAAAAAAAAAAAAGAAGAAAACAAAGTTTGAGGTGTCCTTTTTATTGCATTATAACAAAATATTAAGTACAGTGTTCTGTGTTTTGTTTGATTCCTTTTGTTTTATCTTGATGAAATAATCTTTGTTACATTTCCACACAGCATTTTAATGAAAAATAGTATTTGTTTTAAGAGTAACCACATCTATTTTTTGTTATTGTCACCTCGTATAAACCCTAATTCTCTGCAATTTTAAGACAATGTTCTCAGCAAGAGACTGAAATATCACAATTATCTCCTGGTGAGAAGAAGCAAAAGACATATTTCTCTCAGCAAAATGCAAATTCATTTCACAGGGTTTTGCTCAGCACAGCAAAGGGAACCATAGCAACATAAGCAAGCTTATACATTCAAAAGCTGTCGTTGACTGATACAACTGAGACAAAAATTAGAGCGCAAAATCAATAGTGTTCAAAGTTTGCAAGCAAAGATGTGATCATCATTAAAATTTTTCATTTAGATTCAGAGCTCATACAAAATCAGGTATAAAGGTCACAGATAAGTAAATTTGAAACCTTTGGGTTTCATTTCCACTGATATAACAAATTTGACTAAATGGAAGGGTGCCTTGTGAAATGCAAGTCTTTGGGCAGTGTCTAGTTTGTTTGGTGGTAACTTTCTCAGTTCCCAGAGGTTCAATGAATTAGAAAGATAATCTACTGTGCTGGCTGCTATTGCATATATTACACTGTTTAACATTCATGATCTTTCTGTAGATAGCCTGTCATGACACCAGCATCAAATGCTGTTTTACTTCTCCTGCAGACTGGACATTACTTTGCTTGGAGACTCACAGCCTACTTGGGAATAATAACAGAAAAATTCAGACTGGATTCAATCCATAAAAGAGAAGATTATTAATGGCAGCCACTGTAGCTTCCTGTGCGGGAAAAGAACAACAGGAAATAAAACCCCAGAAGCTAAAAAATGACCCCAGAATATATCTGTTTTACAATATATAACATCAATTTGAATTGTGATAATGACTTTGGCTGATAAAAGCTCTGTTAAACACAAAGCCTTTGAGTAAGCAGTTTGATTTGTACTTTATGACCTTCAAATTGAAATCTGGCATTTATGCACAAGATAATTAGATGAGAGCTGACCTAAAGCTCTCAAACCTTGTCATTAATAAGAAATAACAGGTGAATGGAGTACCTAGTGCGGGAATTTCCACTGAAGACTTTCAAGGAGTGGTTTTCAGTGCAGCATGACTCAATATACTCATCAGTAACCAAGAGCCAAGTTAAAAAAAATAATACCAATGTACACATTAGACTAAGAGTCTAGTGTTATTCTTATTTATAGAGGGAGGGAATTAGCAAATACATGGCTTTACCTCTGTAAATGGCTTTTTTTTTCCTGTGGGAGGAACACACTGTATCCCATGGCTATCCACATTTTTAGAAGGATTGTGAAACATTGCACATAGGGAGGGTCTAAGAATAGGAGTGATGAATGGTCTGTACAACATGGCTTTCTTCCAAAGAATCAAAGGGTTCACTTTTGTTTTGTATATTTAAGGGAAGTGTGAGAGGGAATATGATTCAGTTGTAAAAGTATCTTCAGGAAGAGAAAATGGTAGGTATTTTAGGATTTTTCCAGCTTGCTAAAAACAAAGTAAAATGTAATTAAAGTAAATGTTCTGGACTTAAAGCTAAATAATTTAGATGAGAAAATTAAGTACATTTTTACTAAAGCCGTGATTACTCTATTATCCAAACCACCAAGATAAGCAGTAAATATTAACAAGAACAGCATTTTTATTATCACACTTATTCTTGAGATCTTGAATTACTTCTGGGAATATATTTTGGCTGAATTCAAATTACTGAGGTTAATATGAAAATAACTGAGAGAAATTCAAGATATACTAGAAACCAAAGAAAGGGCTAGAGGGCTAGTTCTCCCTAGCTTTCAGGTTTTTCATCAGCATTTCCAAATCTACCTTTTTAAGCCAGTGTACTGTGTATTCAGTAGCAATACATGGAAGAGACCTAAGGGATGTGTGTGTGTGTAAATGTGTAGTGGCAAAAAGGGGAAATAGGTTTCTGTACATCTCCTGCAATAGTTTTCTCTCTCCTTTCCTCTCTTCCTGCAAAAACTCTCATGGTCATTTCCTAACAGTCAGTTTACACTGAGAAGGATTTATCTTAGAAGGATAAGAAAGCTTGATGGAGGTAATACTTAGAGAAATGGTTTTATGTCTGAATTAGCAATAGCACTTGCCAGTTCAACTGATCAATTCATAAAGCATATTGAAGGAGATGCAGGAGATACAAAAGCAAGGCTGCTTTTGTATACAAATATGTATGTAACTATCGTCCAGCTATATAATCAGGAGAGTGGTAATACACCCCACAGCCCCTAATTTCTGCTCCAAAATGCAAAACCTGAGCAAATGGACAGTCAGAACAGCACTGTAGTTGACATCAGGACTTTGCTTATAGCACTGGAATTGTGAGTGTTGTGAGTGTGGCTTGCTAAACAAAATATTTGCAATGCAGACTTACACTTTATTACCTCATGCCTTTAAATCAGACTTGGGAAGTCTTTTTACTTATTTCTTTTAATGCACAATTGCAGCATTCTAAGGTTCTGACTTTCAAAACAGCCTAGAATTAGAAAAATGTCCTAGTCAAGCAAATACTTCTTCATGCAGAAGGTTACCTAATTTCTTTAGTTACTGAAGGTTTTGAACAAAGAGAAGGGCACACATTTTGCAATGGGCAAATCTGGGCAGACTGGGAGCAGCCAGGGATACCTGGAACGTTTGTGTGGTTGTGATGAAACCCCCTGAGTAATTTAATATCTTCAGAAGCAGCAGATACCATGGGTTATTAATGCTCCATATGCCTGAAAGCATGCTCGTGGTACAAATGGAGACCAAGGCAGGGAGACCCTAATTTGTCATTGGACACAACCTCACACGGTGCAGCAGCAGGGCCTGGCAGATGAGGGAGGTCACATCCAGAGCAGGAGGTGCTGTCTCAAGGCAGGGCATGTTAGTTCAGGGGCAGTCTTGGGTGAACTCAGTTTCCAGGGTGTCAGCCTTGATGGGTTGAGTAATGGTAGCAGTACTCTGAGGGGTCTGCTGGCATGAAACTCCTCTGGGAAACGTTACCTCAGTAGGGAACTGTATTAAAGCATTAACTTCAGCAATGTACCACTTGCAATCTTGATAATTTTGCGGAAATTTCCCTCCTAAATGCCTGTGCATGTAAAATTGATTGTTTATGATGCAGCTTTTACATGAGAATGCCTTGTTATCGCATGCTGTGTCACGTATGTTTTCTTTCTAGATTAGTACCAACAGTATTTTTTTTCAAGCTAATTTTCCTTGCTCACCTCATTTTTCTTCCCTGTTTACCCATAACAGAGCTATTCCCAAGCTGTTTGAAGTCAGCAGAATCACTACTACAGACTTCAAAGGAACCTGAATGTGTTTTCAAGAATAGATCAGAACGTGCCTCCTGTGCTGAAGGATCAATTAACTCAGGGAATGTGAAGTACAAGCAGAGACAGCACCAGGCTGTGTCATTTCCCACAGTAAAGCATAATTCTACTGAGCAGAAAACATAATTTGTGCAGATTACCTGTCATGTTTGGAGAGGTGTGTTTAGGGTGGTGTTGAGCAGTCTAAGAAGTCAGAAACCATTTTAATTTGTGACTCGTGACAAGATGAGTTTATAGAATTAAAAAGTTTGCTGGTGGAAATAGCTATGCATCTTGTTTCTAGCACATCTTTCCACTGAAAATGCATCCTGAATTAAATCTGATTTTTTTCTGATTTCAGTGAATCTGCTAGTTAATGTTTCTATTCCAGAGTCCCATGCTTCCCCCCACAGACCATGATTGATTTTAAAGCAGACATAGTATGTTTCTCTTTACCACTGACCAACTTCATAAGCCAGCTTGGCTTAGTTGTGATGTCTTAAACAACATGAAATTTTTACTAAGCTGAGGTTCTAATTGCCTCATCTGGAATGATGGGATTTATTGCCAAACCAGTTTTTTTTTTTTCTTAATTACTTTGTCAAGAATGATGACCTCTTCTATCCATGTGCTTTATGATTTCCTAGTGTATCCAGATATACCAGCTGTTTTTTTCTTGCGCAAGGGAAAATGATCTATAAGTCTGCTTTGCAAAACGCATCTAGATTAATCCTCCCTGCAAGGCTAAAATTCATGAACTTAGTGGCTTTGGTTGATTGTCAACAAAATCAGCTAAACATATCTGCAGTTTTCTGTGCTTATTGTTCTATCAGTTATAACTGATATAATTGGCTTTGTGATTTTTGCATTGCAACTGGCTTATCACTTGCCATTAGTCCTGTCTTATGCTATAGAATACATTTGCTGCTTAGATTTACAAATGGTTTATAAAGCAAGATCCCATTAAATCTGTGTGCATACTGGTTTCTACTTTCATTCTTATCATGCCTCCATTTCATGATAAGCAAGTACAGGCACTGCGCAGGGAATGACTTTCCAATTACAGATACCTGAAGATAAATAAAACCTTTTATTTATGCACATGGGAGAAAATTCCCTCTTTCAAGCATGAATAGGAACTTATGCTGAAAGGATTACTTAGGCAAAGTTAGTGGTTATTTTTGTTGTGAACAGGATTGTGATCTAAATTGTACATACAGAAGCCCAACATTTTGCTTGAGCAATTAGCCTGAGGCTAATGTGCTTCCTTGACTGGTGATGTGACTCCGTGAGCTCTGTGTTTTAAATAATATTATCCATATAATTAATATAGATTGAGGAGATGTTCAGAATTATAATGAATATGGTAACTCTTCAGCTAAACAGATAATTATATCAGCAGGAAAGAATTAGCCAAATTGTGTTGGGTTTTGGCAGACACTAACATTGGATAGCTATATTCAGCTTCATTTGTCCCCAGCTGATACAGGCAATCCAGTCTCCAGAGTCAAACAGATGTACATGGTTCACTCAGTCACCTGGTTCACTGTATTCTCATCTGTGGTGTTCTTCTTATGGCAACAAGCTGCTGCTGGTAGAAATTTGGCACAGAGACTCATGAGAAAAGCATATAGGCATTTATCTGAACACACAGCAAAGATTTGGAATATTAAAATATTTTTAAAAATTCCTTCACCCCCATCCCCTTTATTCTGTGTGTGTTTTAATAAATCAAAGCTCTCTGAAGCCCAAGCATTAAGAGGAAAGTTGTTATTTTGGATTCAACTACTAAAGTTTTAGACTTTTGGAAACAGATAAAATTACTCTAAGTATTCTTAATTTTGAAAGATTTTTATGCCAATAACCTGCCTGCTGTCTCTTACTTTGGTCTTGGCTTGTTTCAAATTTCACTGCACACTGGTTTAGTCCTTGCTTATGTGCCAAGTTACTATTTGCTGGTGATAATGTTAATAAAAATTACCTAAAACTAGGCCAAAAATATTCCTCATTTGGCAAAGAAATTATGGATACATGTTATGAAACTATAAAGGTTTTCCCAACATTATAAAATCTCCAGAAATAGGGAATTTTTACTGAGGCAAGTCTTTCTGAAGAAGAGTCTTTGGTCAAAATTTCAAAGATACCAAAATAAAGGTCAAGATTTCAAATGTCATAAATTCAGAATATGTATATGTATATATATATGTGTCTCTCTCTCCATATATTAGATTATAGTATATTATTTCTTTTTGCAAGAAATATAATCAAATTATATGCATATGTGTATAGATGCATGTTTTATGTTATATGTGTACTCTTTAGGTATAAAATATAATATACATATAATATATAAATACATGGATATAACCATATATAATATTATGAACAAAGCATGAGGCCCTGAATATTTTTACACTTTCCTGTTTATTGACATCTTTCTTCTTAATTCTGTCATTTCCTGACTTTACTCAGAATCTAGCGCATCTAGGAAGGTGCTGTTTCTGCAAAACTTACAAAATCTATTATATTCTCAGAGTCACTACATGAACTCTTCAAATTCTATCAAAAAATGTATTTCTTGAGGGGTGCAAATACAGGCTTGGAAAAAAAAATTGTGTGCATTTTACCTAAGTCTTCTCCTGTTTCTACTTTCACACCTTGTTTGGTAAATCAAAGGACAACTTTCATGGGGCTAATTTTCCTGAAAGCACTCCCCTATAAGCCCTAGTGATGACTAACATCTTTCCTTGAGGTGTGAGATAAAGTGTCCTACAAGCTCCTCACTCCAGAGAATTGTGTTTTTGGTGGATTCATAGCACTTATTTCAGAAGTGCTTAATCAAAAAGTATAGAGACAGTATGACTGAAAATATAAGCAAAATTAAAATAACTTTGATGTGTGCAAAGAGTCATTCACACTTGGCAATTGTAATAACAACTCTATAATACAGACCTTAATCATGGGCCCCTCTTATGACATCCTCTGTTTCTATCAATTTTCTATCAGAGGGGTGTATATTCACTTTTTGTAGGCAAAACAATGGGAATTCTAATTTTTCTTGAAGAGTCTTCGTCTCACTAAAATTATTTAAAAAAAGAGAGTTTTTATTTTTTTCATACTCAAGGAATATTAGGCAAAAATATAATTCAGAACAATAAATACAGTTCTATTAAACTTTTTTTCACAATTAAAATGAAATTATAAAACCCTTCTGTATTTTTCACAGAATCATAGAGGAAATGGCTCATTGAGGTTGGAAAAGACCTCCAAGATTACCATGTCCAACCTTTGAACAAACACCACCATGCCAACTGAACCACAGCACTAAGTGCCATGTCTAGTTGTTTCTTGAACAGTTCTAGGCATGGTGACTCCACATCCTTCCTGGGCAGCTTGTTCTAACTCTTAGCCACGCTTTCAGTGAAAAAATCCTTCCTGATGCCCAATCTGAACCTCCCCTGGTGCAGCTGGAGGCTATGTCCTCTTGTCCTATCACTGGTTCCTTGGGAGAAGAGCCTGGCCCCCACCTGGCTGCAGCCTCCTTTCAGGCCATTGTAGAGAGCAATAAGGTTTCCCCTGGGCCTTCTTTTCTCCAGGCTAAACAACCCCCATCTCCCTCGGCCGCTCCCCATGGGACTGACTCTCTAGACCCTTCACCAGCTCTGTTGTCCTTCTCTGGACTTGCTCCAGCACCTCAATGTCCTTCTTTTAGTGAGGGACCCAGAACTGGACACATTATTCTAGTTGTGGCCTTACTGGTGCCGAGTACAGGGGAAAAATCCCTGGCTATAGTGTTTTTGTTAAAGGTCAGGGTGCCATTGGCCCTCTTGGTCACCTGGGCACACACTGGATCATGTTTAGCTGCTGACCAGCACCCTCAGGTCCTTTCCCACCAGGCAGCTTTTCAGCCACTCTGCCTCAAGTGGTCCATGGAGTTGTTGTGACTCAAGGCCAGTCACCAACACTCCGTCTTGTTCAATGTCATACAACTGGCTTTGGTGTACTGATCCAGCCTGTCCAGATCCCTGTGCAGAGCCTTCCTGCCCTCCAGCAGATCAACAGTCCTGCCCAGCTTGGTGCCATCTGCATTACTGTTGTTATGTCTTAAACTGTGACATCCATGAAAACTTTCTACTGATTTTAATCACCTTTGAATCAACCCCCCAGTATTTTATTTGCTTTTAATTTTGATTGTTTTACACTGTTTCAGAGAATTTTCAGCAAACATAAACAAGCACCCAATCATACAGGAGAATCCCAGTAAATTCTCCAATAGGAGATGAAAGTTATATGTAGTCTACCAGTTTAACTACTCCATGACTCGTGGAATGACATGCACGGTGAGTTTATGAAATTAAGCTTGTAACAAAGAGGCCAAATGGGAGGTTTAATTAGTAAGACAAATAATTGTAATCCCTGCACACTGTTGTGTTTGTGCAAAGTATTTGTGTCATCTTTCCATTATGTAATTTAAACAGAATTGTTACCTTAGTGAACCCCAAAATTGTCTCATAGACTTCCAATGGCTTCCACCACAAAAGTTGTCCAAAGACTCTCAGAAGCGAATGTTAGCTAAATAAAGCAAAAATCTAGAATTTTTTTTGCAGCTGCATCAGTAAAAACCTTTAGTGGCTAAAATATTCTAAGGGCTTGAACTCCTTGAAGTAAACTCAGCTGCTGGGACAGGCTTGTGGCTAAAAATCTAGCTAAAAATCCACAGAATTCTTTGGGACACATTGTTTGGTCCTATTATAAACTTCTTTTAGTATTACATTTTGTTAAGAATAAAGGACTCCTGACGGGATGAGTTTAGGGCCAACACATCCTTTGAAGATGAGAGCCCAGTGTAAATACAGTGTAATCAGTATAAGGGATAGATGATATCCCTTACAATCTTAAGCAAACAGAAAATTGTCTATATATTCTTTATTTCTATGGTTTTTATTACTTTTAAACTGAAATTATTTTCAATTTGTTTTAAAAATTAAAATCTACAGTAGACAAAAATTCAGTATTATATAAGCCTATGATTTGTAATTTAGTAGAAAAATTTCAGTGCCTCCTCTCCTTTTCTCACGTGCTTTGCAATGACATCACATCCTTCCCTCATTTTCATGTAAAAATAATATGGAAAATGAAGCAAAAGAAACTCATCATGTCTTGCTTGTCAAGCAGGACTAGTAGGAGGCTCTACAGGCTATATAAATTATCTGCCATTTTCCTCTGGCCAGGAAATTAATTTGCAACTCTTTTTAAAACTTTTAGTGATCATCAAAATAAGTTAACGTTCAGAAGTACTGAGGTATAACAATATAGAAAAAGTAACCCTACACTTATCTTCTTATGCACTAGTTGCAGTCTTATCTCTGATACAGTCCTAGCTAGAAGGAAAAATACAGATTTTAGCGGATACTGACGGAGTGCTTAGTTCTCAAATAACAAGCTTGAAGCTACTTTTGTCAGTTTTCCAGTGGTGCAAGAGAATTAAATCTGAAGCCTGAACAAATTGTCTGCCTTGAATCTGTGTCTCACTGACCTGAGTCTTTGTCCATTATCCTGTGCCAGCCATTTACTGTGATCCTAAAACCAAATGTGTATATGTAGGACACATGTTTTTCATGAGGTCTGCAGTGTACGCTTGGAGATCCCTTTGGGCATCATGACAGCCACTGGTGTCAGACTCATTAGCCTGTGCTTGGCTCAGCTGTTCCCAAAGCTGGGAATTTATACTGCTTGGCAACCTTTAGACATCAATACCACATTGCTATTTGTGTGACTTTGTCCGGGAGTGGGAGCTGTTCCGGAGTTGCTCACAAACTGCAGGAGATTTAAGGGCCACAGATCAGATGTCTTACACCACATCACTTGGTGTCCCTAAATAGTATCTGCGTCTGCTTCCCTTGGTGACTGTCAGTGGGAAAGGGGAGTGTTTCATTCCAAACCCTCACTTGATGCAAATCAGTATCACCCATGTGAGCAGAGCGATAGCACTGTATGTTGGCCCACGCTGTGTTTTGCTCCTTGAAGTGTATTTTCCTCTCCATTAAATGTTAGGGACTCTCGCAGGCCAAAAGTATTACTTTACATTAAAAAAGGCATGTTTTATTCATGTGTTAATAATGCCCTAGATAATTTAATATAATGTATCCTTAACTTGCTATTTAATGCAAATAATGCAACTACCATAAAGAAGCACACATAATTTTATGCAAAGAGCTTTCTAGCTGTCTATTCCTAGTATCCACATGGAAAGCTGTTACTCTGATGTATCTACTGGGCTAAATATTTTTATGCATTTCAGACTTGCTTGACTGTATAAAAAAATGCCCAAGAAAATATATTAGCTAGATATCGCCCAATCACAAAGCTTTTTCTTGAAAAGGTTTCTTTCAGAACATAGAGAGAATCTAGGCTGTTTAGCATTTCAAGAAGAAAGAATGTTCTCTAGAAACTTTTTTCTCCCTTTGTTGTTTTCATTTGTAAGCCGATTGTTTATCTTGAAACATTGTTCTGGTTGTACAGGAAATTATTAATTTCCTCTGTCTGTTTCCATTTTTCGTATGCTTGCTCTGTGATTTTCAGGCTCTGTTGCTTCCTTTTAGTTGCTCTACCATTTGCAGGGGAGAGGGGGAAAATGCTGCTTCATTTTTATTTTATGCTTCTTTTCCTTTTTCCCTTCCCTGTTACATTTGTGCAACTCCCGTCTTACCTTTCTCATGCTCTTTTCTTTCAGAATTAAATTGATATGAATTTAAAAAGTATTTTAAATATTTATTTCTTAAGACATATTTGCTACATTTTTATGATTTCACTAGTGAAGAAACAGATTTAACCAATAGGATCTGATCATCAAACATATTTTCTAATGAAAGGATTAGACTGAGGGCAACATCCTCAGGGGAAAGCTATAACATTGACTCACACTTGCATTTTACTAACCATACTATTGCAAAAGAAAGGGAAAAGGGGAGATAATTTAATATATTTCCACTTACACATTCCCAGTTTCTGCTATAGAGATGCCAAGGAGCTGATTTTCAGAGAAGTGATGGGAATGGGAGATAAATTTAGTCAGGAATACTAAATGAAGTGCACCAATGTGCAGAACACTGGGTGACACTGAGCAGACATGGAAAGGTTTTTTACCAGGGTTCTGGTTGGATTTTAAATGACTACACATGGGAAAATGTGTCAAGCCATCAAGGATGAGGTCAGAGTATCTGTTTTCAGTTCAATCATGTCAACAGCCTTTGATAATGCTGACAATTCTATGTGACTGTGAGTAGTTTCTGTATTGCTCTATATTGCAGTTATGTGAATTACAACTCTTTATTTACCACAAAACCTTTTCAAGAAGCAGAAAAAAAATTACCTTTCACTTTGTATCTGTTAGCAAATAAAAAAATAATGAGCACACATGGGAAGTTTTTCTTGCTAGGCATTGCAAGGCAGGAGGCATATTAGGGATATGGCCTCAAAGGAGCCATCCATGAAATATCCATATCCCGAGGAAACTGAGAATCTGTCTCAGAGGAATTCAATAGGACATGTAAATATAGGTAATTAAGTGTGTTAACACCGACTTCATATGGAAGAGTAAAGAGAGAATAAATAATATTTTCAAAAGTTACACTGTAAAACTCAAGGAAACCCCTTCTGAATCTGTGCCAGCTTAACTTTCAAAGTTCAGAAATCACAAAAGAAATGCAATTTCTGTAAATTTTCTAATACCATTGAGTGATATTTCACTCTCAGGCATGGGGAATGTCAGAGGTGTTGCTATTAATTTGGGTAAATGGAGGTCACCCCCTCAAAGAGATTTACACTCCTTGGTCACATCTTTCTGAACATTTCCCTCCTGGTCCTGCAAGGCCTCAGCTAGCCCACTATATACTGAAAGAAATTCCAGTACTGAGATTTTTTTCTTATCACACCTGGAATCTCTGGCCAATGAAATTTATATTCACCAAAGGCATCATAAAATGTAGTGGGAATTATGAAAATTTGGTAGATGCAGGAAACAGTCAGAAATGTGTCATAAGATAGCACAGAGGATCCAAGCTAGCCAGAATGTGGTCCTTCAGAAAAAGCAGGTATTTAGTTCACGTAATGCCTCCTATGAAAAATTTCTTAGCTTGTGTGTGTATTTGTTTTTTTATATTTCTACTGCTTTACCACTCTTTTTTTTTTTTTTTTTTTCCTGTAATGAACCTGTATGTCTGCATGCTACAGATCTGCCCTTTTCTGGTGCAGGACGTAGTGTTCTGTTATGATGAGATACAAATATTCTTATCTGTAGTGATATCAGCTTATCTCGTAAAGGTGTAGGTTCGTGTTCAAGGCTGCTTTGTAATAAAAGGTGGTTTAAGTTATTGTGGTTACCCAGCTGTGTCTCTTTCCCTTGAAACTGTCACTTGGGAAAAAAATCTCTGAGCTTGGGCAGAAGTCTGATGGCAAGGTGAAAAAGAAAGAAATAAACAAACTCAAAACCTGGAAAGTTTCAGTTTACAACTAATTAAATAAACAGCTTTAATGCTCAATCTTAAGAAGGACAGAGCTATTTCTGAATGCTCTGCTTACTCAATTTACTGGGGCTGGTAGAAAGCAGTGCTACTCCACATCAAAGTCACACTCAATGCAGCACTTTGCCACAAAGCTGTCAGAACTCCAACAGATGAAAATGCTGAGTCATTTTTGGTATTTCCTAGCACATTTCTAGAGCTGTTGTGTCATCAGGTTGGTCAAACCCATGGGTGTGATTGCCCCCTGTCAGTTCTTGTCGCACTTGTGCTCCCATGGCACCAGAGAACAGTGGCTGTTAGGAGCAAAATAATTCCCTCTTCTGTACCAAGGATGATATTTGCTTATCGTGTCCTGTATCTATGGAGCTGGAAGATGCAGTAACACTTCTGATCTCCCTGTCTTCTCATTAAAATGCACTCTTCTGGTGTACAACTTGTGTAAATGTTTGACTATTAGGAACAGTCAAGATTTGTAATATGTGTAAGCAGTCATTAAGCACGCTATGTTTTTTAAATCCATTTGTATTTCACATATTTATCCTGGCTTCTTTGTAATTGCTATGAAATAGAGTTTCAGATTATTATTTACCTGCTGTGTTACAATTAGCATGTTCCTAATAGCTTCAAAATGGGAAACTAAAGCTGAACATCTGAGTCTAATTAACAGTTCATGTCACACTTTACAGGAATTGATACTTGTTGCTTTTGGCAGAGTTAAGAGCCAATAAAATTACATTCATGATGCTTATATTAGGGTGCCAACCTTTAAAATGTAATTAGTAAAAAATGAGTATAATTTGACTTCTGGAGAGACTGCTATCTGAGGAAGAGGGGGGTATTACATTATGTTTAGGAGACTGATGGAAAGGAGAGAAAATAAAATTGTATTGTTCACAGTGCAAATTCAAACCCAGTAGAAGCTGGATTCATTTTTGTCAGCATTATAGTGTATAAAGATCACACACAAGGTACATTAAGGGAACATTAAAATTCTGTTGGATTTCTGCAGCAATAATCTCTCTTATCACTTGAATAGGAATCATGGTATAGATGTCTCCTGCACAGAGTAGTTTGAGAATAGCAAGTGGCATCCAGTTAACATTGTCAGGAACGCATGAAAATCCTGATTTTTACTTCTGTCAGCACTTCTTTGAAGGATTAATCTGGTGGTATCACTGAAGATCCTCTGAATTCTGTCTGGGAATTGTCAGCCTTGTTTTAATTAAATAGGAAGCTTGGAAGAGTATTAGTCTTGAAATTTATTACGAAGAGTGAATTCTTCATTGCTTTTTAGAAATAGGTGTTCTTGTCCCTGGCAGAAATACTTCCTTCTTGTCCTTCCTCCGGTAAAAGGCCTGTGGTTCCTCACATAAATCTGCCTGATTCTGATGCCGGTATTAACCTTCAGTCCTGCTCTTTATGTTCTTCCCCTTGTATGCCTTTTTAAAAATGGTTTCTTTATTTCCTACTTGCCATATGATATCCTTGAAAACTGGTCTCTGCTTCACTGACTTTTTTTTTTTTTTTTTTGGAAGGCTGTACAGAGCAGGGGGCTAACTAGTATTTTCTTTTTTACCTTACTATCACTTCTTTTCCCCTAACGTTCTTACAATAAATGTTTCAAGGTTCCTATTTAATTAGATACTGGCTAACTATTCTCAGAGATTTAGGTGAGATTCAGTGATATTCTTGTGTTACTTAACAGTGAAAGTGCTAAAGACTGATCAGATGGTTTAAGTACCATATGAAGGAGATTTTGGACTTTATAACCAAAATATGTTCATGGTAGGAACTACCGTAGGGAGATGGACACTGTGTGACTACTGGAACAACAGATTTTTAGATCTGATATGATTATAGGGGAGTTCTATTATGGAAGGAGGTTGGGAACTTATGTTGATACCTGAGAAGAGGACGGTCAGTTATACAAGAAACATAAATGCATGAAAGAATAACAAACAGCAGGAAAATAAACCAGAAAAAGTGAAAATCTTCATGAGAATAGTAGAAAACTACACAGAGGTAATGACAAGACTTTTTCCATGGGGGTTGTAAAAGGGATAATGATCAACAGAATACAGCTGCAATGCTTCTAAAGTTATTTTACACAACAAGACACTAAATTCAAGTTATTCAAAATAATGCTGCAGAATATGGTAACTGGATATAGAAAGACTTGCAAACCCACCAATCTTTGTGTCACTGAAGGCAACAGATTTGTATTAGTCAATGAGTTTACATTGTAAAACACCAGGAGGTGTTTAGTTTCCAAAGAAGTACATCTTCATTTTGAACAGAGAGGCAAAATCTTCAGATGTTTTAAGATGGAATTCAGTCCATTCACCAGAAGGATTATTGCCATAGCTGCTTTCAGGAACCATCTGGGACTTGTTCTATATTGCTGTTGTTTCCTATAAATGTGCAACAAATCCACAGTCATTAAAGCTAGCATTTGGAAACCCACCAGATTTTTTAGTTGTATGCCCAGGAAACTCCAGGTTTATCACTTAGCACATATTTCATCTCGGTCTCAAGTCTAGACTCTCCAGTCATTCACACATTAACACATGACTCGCACAACCTTCAGCAGAGATTTTTTTCTGGCTTGGCTTGCCACAGAACAGCTATTTGGCACTTACCTCCTCATGAGCACAGTGTGAACATTTTAATCCTGACCTACAGACAGGTCATCAGCATGAAACCCAGGACACTTGAGGAAGGAGATCCTGACCTGACAGCTCTAGACAGACTCATTCTCTCTAGAGTTTTTCTGACCTTCAGCTGCTGTTCCAGACTCTCTGTCTCCATCACATACACTTGCCCCTCTGTTCACTCTGTCTATCCTTACACTTTTGCAGCTTGGCAAATCCATAAACCCACATGGCTAATCTCTAACATACCATGCAGATTTACTGCAGAAATCTGCCCATTCACCTTCCTTATTATTTTAAGGAGCACAAACTGCTCCATCTCCTGAGCATAGAGCACAGTTCTGGTGTTCATTGTATTGCATCTCTAATCTTCATAGATCCAGCTGATTCTTGGATCTCACTCATTAGCAGCTTTCATCATTGTATTTGTAGAAGCTTTCTTTCTCCTACTTTTTCTCCAAGAGGCCAAAACTAGCTGATTTCTAAAAAAAACCCAAACCAAACCAATCCTGAAAACAGTTTAAACATTAATTGTTACTTAATGTGTAAGCTTACTTAGATTGGGAAAATGGATTAAAAGAGCACATTTTAATTCAAATAGCTCCTAGAGAAAAGTGAAGCTATTCCAAGCCTCTTGGCTTTCCTGCCACATATGGCACTCCTGCCTGACAGCTTCCACTAACTTGTTTTTAATAGTCCCACAACTGTTATTACAAACTGTAAAGACTGAATTTCTTCTTCTGGGTTACACTCACACAATTTTTAGCACAATTTCTTTTTCAAAAAATAGAGATTTAACATCTGTGGCAATTTTTCTCTGTAATCACAGAATCACGGAATCACCAGGTTGGAAGAGACCTCTAAGATCATCGAATCCAGCCCATGCCCTAACACCTCAACTAAACCATGGCGCTGAGTGCCACATCCAATCTTTTTTTAAACACTTCCAGGGGTGGTGATTCTACCTACCTGGGCAGACAATTCCAGTACTTCACTGATCTTTTAGTGAAAAACATTTCCTAATATCCAACCTATATATCCCTTGGCACAGCTTAAGACTGTGTCCTCTCATCCTCTAATCAAGAGGTTTTATCCTCTGCCAAAACAACCATGTCAGCCTTTTGTGAAATGATTATTAACTGTTAACATCAACCAAAGGTCAGTTGTTTGAACAGATCTGTTTTGGTACTGGCCATGAAATACACGGAGGCAGTGGAGAAAATGCAGTGCCTTGTGGTTCAGCTATAAATAGCACAGAGTTGGGATTTTGGTCCAGTTGTTGCAGCGGTGTATCAAGTAGCTGACCACTGGAGGGCTGCACCACCAACCATCTCCAAATGGAGAGCCACACTGAGACTGCAGAGACTGTGCTCTGGCTCTCTCTCCCTGCAGAGATTCAGGCTGGCACGGTCAGCTGGCTGCTACAGACCTCTCTGGGTGAAAGAAAGGCAGCTGTGTAACACTGTCAGAGAAGAGCCAGGGGTAGAGCCAGAGCATCCCAGCTCTGGGCCAAGGTGTGGCAGATTTTTTGTTACTCCTCTCCGGAGTTCAAGGCTCACTTGCACTGTGGGAGAGAAGTAGGTGCATTCTGTTTTTATGAAGTAACAAAAAGGCCTCTATTTTCCCCCAATGTCTTTTATCATTCTATTACCAAATCTCCCCTCCGAGTTCTTTCTCTGAGGGACCATTTTCAGCTCCAGAGGCCTTTTATGGCAAATGTTTTGCCTGCTATTCAGACATGAGAATATACTGTTTACTCCTTCTCATCCTTTAGGATTTAAAAGCAGCTGAGACAGCACTGCAAAACTCCTTCTTTGCCTTTCAGTATAGAGAGTAAATTATCACTCTATCTTTTTCCACAGTGGCATGCACTGAGGATTCATTCTCTTTTAAAAGAGGGCTGCTTATTGTGGCAGATCTGTTTGTATCCTGTCACTTTTCTAGAGATAGAAAGTATTATTTTTCTGATATTTTTTCAAAAGTTCTTTGGCAATTCAGTATGCCTGAGTTAGTTCCATAACTTGCAACATTATGTATTGTGTCTTTGCAGGTATAAATGCCTTTCAGAAAAATTGGTCCTAGTACAATGAGCAGCAGACCTGTGAACTTTACTAAGATCCACCTGACGTATACGGCTGTAAGATGCTTCCATTTTAAATGGAAGTAAGATGGAAATTTTACTTCCATTAAAAGTAAATGCAAGTAAGATTTACTTATTTCCATTAATAGTAAGTTTAAGTAGTAAGATATTTCTGCTTGGTCTGGCCTTGCTTCTGTAAAGAACCCAAATTTTATGTTGTTCTTTCTAATTCTGAGTGGCAATAATATCTGTAGTACAGGACTCTGTTCTAAAACTGAGTGAATACAATTTTCAGCATTGTTATTGTAGATGGCAAAGATCATACCCAACATATTTTCTTCTGTCATAGTTCCTTTCCAGATTTTATAATACTAAAAAAGCTTTTGCGGAATCCAAACTTTTTACTCAATGAGCCAAGAATCCCAAGGAAAAAAATGAAGTGAGAAGATAAAATTGAAAACTGTGCCCTAATACACACAAGGAAAAAATTAAAATTGCATAGATCATTTTGAAATTTTATAAGATATGGTGAGGTAAGATTAAATTTCTGTGCTAATTCTAGCAAAAGTTAATTTGAAAACTCTCCTTGGAATGTGACTGTAGAGAGACATGAAGCTGTCCAACAGCACTAGAAATCCAGCCATCCAGTCTCTCCATACATATGATTTCGTTATTTGGATCCATGTAACTGTTTAAGAATGAGAATTCTTGATTCCGGTTTCACTGCTGAGATTAACTTCAGTTTTAAATGTCTGTATACCTCCTGCCCCTCTCTTGCTTCCTGTACAATTTACTTTTAGGACAGAAGTACATGGTGCATTCTTAGGCCATAAAGCAGTTCCACACTTCATGCCAGAGCAAGAAATGACATGTGGAATGCACAGGGCTGCACAGACCAGCTCAGGTTTCTGCAAAAGCAAAAGGTCTTTCTGGAAGAGAGAACAGTAATTATGAGCATGGCTGTGGCTTGAAATGCATCGTGGTGAATATATACTTCTGTTAGGTAGAAATCATCTCAGGAGATAAATTTGTCCCTCTTCTTGTGCAGCATGGAACAGCACTGTGCAGATTTACATGCTTCAGGCTATAGGCTGTGTATACTGCAGATTCATAATCGCAGGAAAACTGGTACTGCACAAATATATTTATACTGTATTCAGACCATGGATAGTTTAGGTGTTACTGAAGTGGATATCTACACCAGCATCCCCATGTACTGAGTGTATGAAAAGTCAAACGAGTTGTATATGTCTGTGTGATTCCAAGTAGAGCCATTTTTTTTGTTGTTTTTCTTCATCATTTATTTAAATCTCTGAAAGAATCACAGCATAGTAATCCATGAGAATTACTAACCTCCTTCATTTTTATTTCGATTGTCTTCCATAAAATGGATTTGTCTAGTTTTTCGGCAGATAGAATGATTTCATTGCAAGAGTCATCACAATTACACAATCTTTCTCTAATATATTAATTAATACAGATACAATTGTTGATAGTGCACTTATTTTAATTCTATTACAAGTAAGGCTCAGGATTTCCAGAGCCACCCAGACAATTTAATGAAACAGCTAACTTTTGTAGTTTTAAACTGATTGGATTTTTCTGCAGCTAGCTAATTTGGTTGCTTTTAAATAGATTTTAAGCGAATTTTACATTCATATAACAATGTACTTCAAGAAAGAATTGCAAATAAATACATGGTCCAAAATCTCATTCCCAACAGATTTTCTATTTGGCCAATATCTGATTAAGAAGTTCCACTTCTGTTTAACAGTTGTTAACTGCCTCTGACGAGTGTCTGCCTGGGAATATGCTGAGGATATAATCCTTGGCCCTGGTACAGAAAGCAACATCTGCTTAGGTTTTGACTAACACAAACACAGCCAGAATTTTTGATGTCAAGGAGAAGACTTTGGAACTTTAAAAGGTACAGCAAGGCAAACCTTGCAGCAATTTTCCACATTAGTTTTCAATTCCCTGAGCTTCACAGGTATATATACACATCTATCTAAACCACAGGCAGAAAATGGAAGATGATATTTCATTGTAGTAAGTCAGTTTTTGAAGTCTTTGCAGGTTGCAATGGTTGCATAAAATACTGCTCCAATAAACCTAGGATATTATAATGTGACATTATAAAAAATCTGCCATTGGTGAGGACACCATTAGCTTTCACAACATTCTATGTACATTTATTCTAATAAATTCCTTGTTTTTGTTCTTGAGTAACAACATGGCTGATTAATGAATAGCTAATTAACTAATGAGCTATTATGAACCTAAAATTGCTTAAGTTTTGTTCTTGTTTTATATCAATTCAACTTTAAAAATCCTTATTTTCAAAAAATAATGATAACATTATATTTCATATGGAAATTCATGAAAAGGATAGCAACATTGTCCAGTTTTCCATAGTGTCTCCAACACACCAGAATGCCAAAATGAAATTCAGCTGTAAAATCAGTTTCCTGACATTGATCAGCTGGTACAGTAAATCTATCTTTGCTCATTTAAAATACAATTCAGTGAAAATATTTCAATAACAAAAAAAAAACCAAAAAAAAACCAAAAAAACCCACAAAAAACAAAAAAAAACCAAAAAAAACCCAACCAATTAAAACCACACTGAAAAAAAAGTCTATTCTATTTTCATAACAGAATCAGACAATTTTGAAGTGGTTCATATATATAGGAAGAGCAAGAAGCTTTGAAGTAAAAAGCACTCAAGTATACCATTTTAGCAGAGTTAAAGAGGATTTGTATGATGAAAAGTAAGGCTAAATAAATATCCTTTGCTGCTTGAGCTTGTTAATAAAATTTTAAAAGGCCAATTTGTGTGATACTAATTTTTTGTCCTCTGAATGTCCAAAAAGCCCTCTATATTTCCATATTTTCTATTTCACATTTCCCCTTAGCCTTGGTTCACAAGACAGGCAGGAAACATGAATATAAATAAAGATATCTGACAGGTTAAACTGTGCCCTTTGGAATATGCATAAAATACTACAGCTGGATTTCTCTGCTGTATTTTATAATATAGCCATTTAATGGCAGTTTTTCAGTGAGGTGGTGAAATCAAACACAGTTCACAAAATTCCAGCAGAAACACCCAATCCACACATGTAGTATTACAAAATGTGCACACTGAAATATTAATACTGCATAGTGAATTGCCAGGATTACTGAAGCTGTTACTATACTGCTCAATGCATTGAGATGCAGAGACCCCCAGACACCGGCTTCACTACCCTATCAACCCCAAAATTCTAAGTTCAGCCACAGCACAGAGCTAAAATATGTGAGCTCCTCCTCTTCAGCAGTGGAAGTTTTTAAGGCATGGTGCAAGACCAGAACAGATTTATGGTTTCCTAGATTCACACCGATGTGTCTGTGTCTTCCGTGCTCCTCTCCTAATTGCACTGGGTTGGTTTTGTCATATCAGCACGCTTGCAGCATGGATGACACTTCTGTCATTGTGGAGTGGGTGCTTCACAGCTGCTATAACCCTGCTGAAATCACAGAATCATAGAGTGTCCTGATTTGGAAAGGAATCACAAGGATCACTGAAGTCCAAACCCTGGCCCTGCACAGGGCAGCCCTGAGAATCACCTGAGAATCACCATGTACCTGAGAGCACTGGTCAACTGCTTCTTGAGGTCCATCAGGCTTGCTGCTGTGACCACTTCCCTGGGGACCTTGTTCCAGTGACAAACCACCTTCTGGATGAAAAACCTTTTCCTAATAACTAGCCTAAACCTCCCCCAACAGAGCTTCATTCTATTCCCTCGGGACTGTCACTGTCACCAGAGAGATCAGTACCTGCCCCTCCACCTTCCCTCATGAGGAAGATGTTTTAAGATGGGAATTATCTCATCTGGGAGCCTTTAGAAAGATAAGATAAAACAAAATAAACGCCATATTTTTGTTGCTACCTGAAAGACTCGAAAGTCTATTTGCTGTTTGCAGATCTTTTGATGACCATGAAAAATTATTCTCCTTGCACCTGTGTGCACGAAGGCAAGAAATCTATTTAAGGTGAAAAAATTGATGCTGCAGGGTGATGGCAAAATTTAGTGTGAGTGGCTTCTTGCACCTTCTTCACCCTCTGGCTTTAGAAGGAAGCAGTTGAACATCGTGAGCCGCTTGCACATTTTTGAAGGGGAGTTCTCCCAGACCTACAAGCAGCATGCAGAATGAACAGTGGCAGGATAACATGTAGTATTAAACCCACTAGAACAGATTAAAATGAACTAGACCTGGAGCTTATAACCATAGGTTGCTGGTATAATAATGGTCAGGCTAAAGAATTCAATTGATAAGAAAAGGAGAAATGCATATTTAGGTTTTATCAAGTGCTCACTGACATTTAACACAGAGTAACAAAAGATTACCAGATTGTCCTGGGAAAGACAAATGTTTCAGTGCAGATATTTTCAAGGACCAGTTCTTGCTTCAATAGAAAATAAAATGGATTAGTTGATAGAAGCTTCAGCATCAGGCATTAAAACCTGAGCTAAACTAAATCAAACGCTATTGAAGGGAAGGCTTCACTGTATGCCATGTGTATTGGACAGAAGCAAAGATGAGATCTACCATAAAAAGAGGGTAAAATTTCTCACTGAAAGACAAAAAAAACCCAAAACGATGTTAATTAAAATCTTAAGATGTTCATAATTTATTGCAGAAGGTACAACTGAACTGCTGCTTTTTGAAAGAGACTGACTCATTCAAAGTTACCCTCATGCTGAGTGCACCCAGCTTTATTTAGCTTAAAGGACAGGCAGTCTAATCTAGGTATAACAAGAGTCAGAAGCAGCAGTATAACCCTTGGAAATTGATTTTCATGGCTTAATCACTGTCACAGAAAACTCTGCCTAATCTTTTAGTTTGAATTATTTTTCTTCAGTTACTGGTTTTATTGTGCTTTTCTTCACAAGTTTAAAGAGCTGTTTGATGACTGGTAGTTTCTACCTGTAAAGAAACATACACTTTGTAATTAGATCATTTCATCATCCTTTTAAATTTTAAAGATGTAAGTACTTTTTCCAATCCTCCATTTCTTTTTTATTCTGTTCTCGTCATTGTCTTGTTTCTACTACACTTCTAAACTTATGAAAACTAGAAGTAGATTTATTACTTGACTGTCATTTTATTAAAGTTCAGATTTTGCAGAAGTCATGCTACATTCTAAGAGTGTGCTGCTTTTTAGCACACAGAATATTATTTCCATTGATCTATTACTTTATACTGAAACATTGTGCTTAAGCAAGTTTAGTCTGACAAACAATTTAGAGCTGCCTCTCTGATCACGATCTCCTTATCAGTATTTACCACTTTGTCAGCTGTGTTATCAGCAAATATTGGATTGCTTTTATGTGCTTCTCATCACTGAAGTACTGAGAGCTTTCAGTCTATTATAGTACTGTAAATGCTAGAAATACATCTGTTTTATGATGATTCCCCCTTGAGAATAGGGGGAATAGCATTTTGTCATCACTGCTTGTATATATTCAAATCTATTAAACTTATGCTTCATGGATTCTGTCTACTAATTTTTTAATCAGACTGCTGTGCAGCACTCAGATGAATGTCTTGGTTCTGACTCTATTGTGTCTGCCTCTATTATGTCTTTATGTGCTGTAAGTGAAATCCCCTCCAAGGATATCACATTTGTTTGACAAAATCTTGTTTCCATAAGACTGTGCTGACTGATACTCATTATTTACTTTCTCTTTAGTTCTCTATGAAATAATCTTAATTCTTTATATTTTTAGAGGTATAATGGCCAGACCAACAGGCCTGCAGACTGACTGCCTGATGCATGAAGAGAGCTTAGAAATATTGGCTATTCCAGGTTCAGCTGCTGCAAGAGCTGGATCTGGGTTTTCTCAGTAGAGCCCTGTAGCAGCAGCTGTCATCCCCCAGACCAAGCCCCCTTTGGATGGCAGCAGTCGTAGATTGGTGTGCATTTGTCTGGGGAGTGCTGGGGAGTCCAGGAACTTGAATGCTCTTCCAGACTTTACTGAAAAAAGCATCAGCAAAATAGTCATCTCCTTGGTCAACACTTTGTTACTCTGGGCAAACTGTCTGGGCTTTCCTTAGCTTACATTACTTCTCCACCATCTACACTGGTGATTGAAGCCTTCCTTAAATAGTCATATAATGAAAAGCACTTTGAAATTCATATGTAATAGAATATTTCCTTTCCTCTTTTCAAGTAAAAATCAGAAGTATTAGTTACACAGTTCACACCATTATATTTAATGGAGTTTTGGTATTCGTTCCCTATGCAGGTACTCAGTCTCTTTTCTCATTTGAAGCAGTAAATCAGCAGTGTACTATAGGCTTATAAAAAGTCAGAATTTGCCTATATATTCAAGATATTGGTCTGAAACAGCTTATAATATTTTTTGTTTTGTGGTGTGCACAAAAGGCATCTTCTCCTTGAAAGGGTTTTCCTGTTATATTTGTCTGATTCCTAATTGCTGCTTTATTTTCCAATCGGTAATAAAAATATAAGAGATAAAAATAATGTTTTAATTCTCCCTGGATGAGGAGTAAACACTTTCATCGTGAAACATTAGGGATATTAATTTCAGAGAGTTCCTTCCTCAAAACACACAAGCCTGATTTTCAACTGGATCACATTGCAAGAAAAGGAAGAATCAGGTCTGCTATCCGCTTAGTGCCTTTCCTTTGCAGCATGTATCCATGTGTGGGTGAACACATGGTAAAGTGCATTCCTGTAAGTTTTACACCTTTCTATTTCAGGTGGGAAGGTGGAAGTCTCATTCATGGACACTTTTTGGATTTTAATAATAACCTGGATCTGAAAGCATGCACACAGACCAGTGCCAGTGACAGACTGGTGTCTCATCCAAGAAAATCTTGAGGCAAGTACTCTGGCAATCTCAAATTGGACCCAGAGCACACTGTGCAGGAGCAGAGTTCCTTTGTGTATCTTCACAGCTAGAGTGATGTTTCTGCATAATGTGTTACTCTCGAGTGTACACATTGGAGTAAAGGATATGATTTTATCTTTCTTTATTTTCATTCTTTTACATACAAATGTCTGTAACAAATGAAGGAAATGTCCTTAGCAGGGACGAGAGCATGGAGCTTGGTGTTTCTAAGGTTGGATCAACTGGATCAAATAAGTTTGATCACAAAGAATTTAATTTTGATAGTTTTTGCAGCATTGAGAACACCATTGAGAACACTGCAGAAGAATATTATATTTTGTTTGTTTATTTTAGCTGTATTGCTGCTGGAGAAGTTGGCGAAAGGTTTTAAAAGTAATGAAACTGTGATATTTTCCACAGAAATCAGGATCTTGCAGCATATCCTTCCATGTTCTAAATTCTCAGGAAATTCATTCCACAGCTGTAGCTGGTTTATTTCCAGCACTTTCTATTTCCTGGGCTTTGTAAGGTGTATTGCCAAAAGCATTAAAATCTAATCTGAAATAAAATGCAATGAGCGAGTGTAAAGGACAAAAAAATGGGAAAAGGAACTTAACACAAATGGCTTTCTTGAGCTTTGATTAAACTGAGGTATTTCAGTCAGTCTCCTTGAAAGCCTGTTCTTCTTCAGATTTAAAACTATGCAGAGGAGAACAGTAATAATTTAAAAGTGCTTAATGTTTTATGCAGAAGTTTTTGTGTCTGGAAAGAAAAAATGTATTACCTAAAAATAACTTAAATGGTTGTTTACATTGCATTGCTTATATTACTCTGGTAATGCATTTCTGTACTCTACACTTGGATTATTTCTATATAATTTCAAAATGCACAGAGACGCAGAGATGAAATAGCTTAAGATAAATATTCTTCAAAGTTTGTCATGTTAATGAACATACCAGTACAAGAGTTCTGAAGAAATTCAGTGTGAAGCAAATCCCTTTTTCTTATTCACAAGAGTCTGAATTCCTGGAAGTGAGCTAAAGTGTTCCCAATGCTTATTTTGAGGAAGTTTGTGAGTGGACACTGCATATTGTATTCAATAACCTTCTCAATAACAGCATTGAGGGGCTGTAGTTTTTACTAGGAGTAAAAATGTTTTAGTCTGTCCCTTGGATGACTTTTTGGGGGAGGCTTGCATGTATTTTTCAGTTTTACTCATAGAACATAATAAACATTGGATGGACATTGGATTATTTGTGCTCCAGAGCACAGAGAAATTGCTGTGTGATTTCAACTATGTGCAAATGTCTGTACTGTACCTTAACCAAGACTGACGGTAGCTTGTTTCTCCTGAAGTCAATTTCACAGCACTATGGAATCAGCACTAATATCCAGCTGGTGTTTTATCCTGTGTAAAGACATCATTGCTCCAAGCTGCCCCCAGTTAATCCACCTGCAAGGGTATTTTTCGCCTATGAACTTCTACTGTTCAAGCTGTAACACTGCAAGTGGGAAAGTGCTGCATTGTTTCCAAGTTCCATGTGGTAGTAGAATACCTATAACCAAAACCTGGCAAGTCTCAGAAGATCTTGCCTGCATTTATGAGCCTGAAAAAATCTACTCCTTTATACCAGACCAGAAATAAATGAAAGGAAAGTGCAAGTACTAAAATTTGTCATCATTCTAAAGCTGTGGAAACAAGGGAAAGAAATGAAAGAGTTTGGCACTCACATCCTATTGCAATTTAATGGGAATTAAACTTCTCATATTCAGAAAGAAATCTTGAATTTGGGACCAGATTTTGGAAATATTTTACATTCTGAATAAAGGCATGCACACGGTCATGTCCTTGGGAACATCCTGGCTTCTCAGCACAGTGACATCCCTGTGTTACAGCTGGAGCCAAGTAATACCAAAAGTAGGTAAAGTGTTTGAAATTCTCTGCTATATTTTTCTTTGGTCTTGATTGCTGTCAATGATTCTTAATTTTCTGACCATTTGAGAGTACTTAATATTTATAATTATTCTTAGTCAGGAGGTAAAATAGCTGTTCTATATCCTGCTGTTTTACAGTATACTGCTGTTCTATATTAATCATTAACAATCGCACATATCCCACTTTTTCTGAAACATGTATCGTGGGAATTGTGTGAAAGTCTTCCTTCACAACAGGTGCAGAGATTTAATTAAATATTTATCAATGATAATGATAGAAATATATTTCTAAAAGATTTTAGGATGTTTATTTTTGAAATCTTCACGCAAATATTTTCAGAGGACATTGGTAACAGAAATGTTTTTTTCCATTAAAATAGTTCCTATAGAGGATAAAATAAAATACTCCATGATTTTTATAATCCAGTAGGTGTATCTATGCTGGAAAATAGGACTTGAAATAAAAGTTGCCATAGTTGTGGGTTGTATGTATACAAACTCTATTTGACAGTATGGTTATATTAAGACCTTAACAGAAAAAGTAAGTACAACCCTGCCACTTTGTGAAAGAAATTGGTGTAATAAAGAGAAGATTAATTTACCAGCCTTGTCTATTCCCAGATGAGAGGAGTATAGTGAATTAGTAATATAATAGTAAAACATAATAGTATAATGTAATGTCGATTTATATAATATAATGTAGCATAACATAATAGTATAATGAATTTAAAAATCTTATCAGTTAGTAGTCCAGAGGAAGAGTTGAAAACCTGAAGTCCCCAAGGTTCCCAAGTTTTGTACAGATATGATTCTAGGTCCTTAACATCTCTTAAAGTAATAGGATTAACTAGGCTAAAAGAGTGGCATTCATAATACATGAAGTTCTGGCATAGTCCATAAGATATGTATTTCCTATAGACTTGTTTCTTTCATAAATTCAGCTGTCCACCTCATTTCACCTATGGGGAAACATCATCCTTCTACAGAGAGACCTGGTAAAGCTCACCACCATGCAAAGGAGCCACTTGGCTCCCCACATAAAAGTCATTCAGGGACACTATTACCCAGTGTAATTGCAGTTACAAAATAATCTGGAACTAGGGAAGGAAGGCAATTTGCAAAGCCTGGGAGCACCTTGCCCTTGCCATACTGAGCAGAGACCCTGCCAGTGTGCCAGCAAGCATAGGAAGGTGCTCTTTCTGACTGCTGGGCAGTGGCTACAACAGCAATGGGGGAGTGGGCACAGGGGGAGACAAAGAGGGAAAATGGGGACCAGGGACTGCTTGAGAGGGCATCCTCAGGGCTGGCTCCTCTCAGGCCCAAGCCACCCTCAGTACTAACCAACCCAATGTCAGGACTCTACCAATAAGAAAGACCTTGTGAAAAATGAAAGCGTTTTATGCTATTTGCAACAGAAGAGAGAAAAAGAGATGTTACAACTCAAAACCTGTAGTAATCCCAGTGGGACGTCACCCAGTTAAATCAGTTCCCATACACTACTTTCCAGACCCAACACTTTTCCAAAAATAATATTATAATCTTCTTGAGTAGCAAATTCTTTGAGTTCTTTTCTGTATTAGTCAAAAATTTCTTCACTCTCTTCCCAATAGATGCAGTAAAGAGACAGTGATCGTGGTAAAAAAAATGACTTAATAACATTCTTGCCTCTTCCCAAAGACTGTCAAATGTCTCCTTACAACATGATCCCACTGTGTTAGTAGCTGCCTAATTAAAATTCCATGCAGCTCTTTGAAAGCAGAGCATGTTTATCACAAGATGATATGTACTGTATTTTAATGTGCTGCCTCACTCCTATTAACTAAACGTTGCATTTGTTTGATGCGTACAGCGCTATATATAATTGCTAACAGTCTCTTGATGCCTAATATATTCAGTTACTCCTGACATATAATTTTTTTCTTGTAAAATGCTTCATTGTTTTAGCTAGATCTAGCAATTGTGCTCTGGTGTATAATTTTTCATTTGGAGAAAACAGTGAGAGGGCTGTCTTGTCAGATGGGGTTTTGCACAAAATATCCTGGGCAATTGCTCAGACATGAGGGAAAATGTTATGATGCTTCTATCACAGGAGCTTCTTGCTGCAAAATAAATGAGACAAGCATGGCAAATTGATCTGTGTTCCCCTGTGTTAGCATTAATGGAAAACATCTGAAAAACTTACACTGGGATTTGCCCATAAGTGTGAGCAGGGATCTGTGAGGAATTGTGCCTCTACTTACCATATAATACCCTCCAATGTCAGAAATGTTGATCATCATCTCTGCCCTTTGTGCTCAGCTGTCCTGTCATGAATAAAGCATCTGGGAGTGGAACTTCAATCATTTATTGTTCTGAGTCTTATTTCCACAGAATAAGATCACTGATGTCTCTTGTGTGTCAATCAAGATATTTAAGACAGGGATCTTCCATCATTTTTTCCCCATCTGTGAAATGTCAGCATTCCACAGAGCTTTTACTTACAAAATATATATTTAAACAAAGCATGCTTTGTTGTCTCTCTAGATAACATATAGCATGGGGTTAAACTGTCTTTAGGACATCGATTTAATTTCACAGATAAATCTTATTCATTTTTTCAGTGTTCCTTTTCCTCACCCATTGCACCATTAGTTATGACCATAAAATAGTCAATTAGTTAAGATTAAAAGATTTGGTTATAGTCCAGACCCCTGGCAGCATGATTTAATTCACTTTATCTTTCTACAGTCTTATTGAAAGCTAAAGCCACTGCTGAATTTGGAGGAAAAAATAACTTTAAGTCCAAAAGCATTTCAGAGAAGAGGTAAAAATAGAGGTCCTGAATCTGATAACTTGAAGACTGAGTAAATGCTTTATAAATACTGCCTACTAAATTAGGAAAAAAATCAGGAAAACTTTAATTGAAAAACAAGAAGAAATAACATCTGTTTGGGAAAGATCTAAACTAACAGTAGCTAATCTCTTCCAGTAGATATCCAGCAGACATGTTCAGACATTAAAAACTTGTATGAAAAGAAAATGGCAGTATTTTACACAAGCTAGTCTCAGTCTTTTCTGTGGGAGGCTATCTACCTGTGATGTGAAGGATGAGCTTTACTGTAAATTTTGGCATGTTGAATTTGGTAATTTTTGAATCTTTGATTGCCTCTTGTTCAGCCTCATGTCATTCTTGTATTCAGGAAGAACTAAACTTCTATATATCTTGCAGTTAGTGTACTTGACTACATCTATATCTAACCTGAACAGAGGTGAAACACAAAGTTATTCTGGGCATTCCCTTTTAGACTGTCATCCCCAAGGTAAATTTTTGTGTGACAGGCAGGGTTCACAGTGTAAGTGGTGTGTAAGTCTGACTTCAGAGGTTAACTCTGTGTAGTAGGTGATTTGAACATAATGGTAAAGAATTCATTACAGAATTGGCCTTCAGAACAGCTCCATACCAGGAGTGTTACAGCACAAATCATGTCAATATAGTCAAGGCTGTGTTTCCTACAAATATTTTCAGCTTCTGATCAGAGAATATGGCACTTGTACAGATTCACAGGATGATGTGAAGGATTGGAAGGGACCACCAGAGGCCATCTAGTCCATCCTCCTGCTCAACAGAGGTCCAATTAGAACAGCCTTTACAGTACCTTATGTGAAGGATAGCCACAGTTTCTCCAATAAAGCTCCCTTTCAATTCATGCAGATGATGAGTGAAAAAAACCCAAACATACATTTCTTTTCTATGCAGACCTTTTTCTTAAGATAGGTTCAGCACTGTGTTCTGAACCACCCCAGTTTGAACAGCAGGCACTGAACTTGATCTCTCAGTTCTATACAAGCTCTGAATGCTGGAACATAATCTTTCAGTGTTGTTTTTCTTCCTCCATTTTCATCAGGGCTTTCTGTTAACCCTCTGAGATATTTGGTGAAAGGATTGCACTGTTCTATGCTAGTAGAATGAGCCTAGCATATCAGGGTCCTCCTCATCTTGGCTTCATGGATCCTAGTTTGGTATAGTGAGACTGGAAAGAATTCACAGAAGCACACTGAGAAGCTGACTCTAACGAGGCATCAGATCATAGCATGGAACAAAGCACAGGATTATTTTTAAATACTGTGTCCCTGTTCACATCAATTAAAATGACAGGCAGATATATTTTTTAATGAAATGTTTTTACGCTAATTAGGTTCATGTCAAAAAGCTAGACAATATGAAATACATGAGAAAACCTAACGATTTCTTTTAGGAGTGAAATTATTATAATATAGATTAAAGTAGTACAAATGTTCTTGTGTAACGTGTTGTGAGATAACTTCATTGTTAGGGACAGGGTGTGGCTTTTGGTCTTTGATATGGATGAGAGATTTTTATCTTACATTTGCAAATTTCTTGCGAGACCAGAGAAGGAAAACTGGAGATAGAAGGAGAGCTGGGAATAAGATGGGTGATCTTAGACTTTCATTAGAAAGAGAATGAAGAAGAAGAGTAATCTAACAGGAAGAGTAATATAACTGACAAATAAAGAGAAAATATATATTAAAATGTTGCTTTCTTTATCAAACGAGTAAGTACTGATATATCCTAGAACTTCCCCGCTAGCATGAATGAGAACACCTTCATTATTCTTTCCTAGTCCCACAGCAATTGGGAGCAAAACAATATATTTTCAGTTTCACCTCCCCTCAGAGCCTTGATGTTCTTCCTCTTCTGAAGTAGAGGAACAAAATTTAAAAAATTTCAGCTGGCAAGAGTTTTAGAACAGGGATGTGGGAACATAAGGAGTAAGAGAAATATGAACAGAAAAAGCAAGAGACTGTAAAACAGAAAATATGCTGGGAGAGGAGAAGAGGGAGGACTTGGACAAAGGGGGAAGAAAGCAGTAAATGTGATCCCTGAGTGCCCTAAGAGAGAATACAAAAAGTAGAGAGCATTGAATCATCAATTTATCACAAGGGGCTCTAACCCCATTTAATAGATAAATTTGCATAAATGTTCCTGTAGTCAGTTAAAATGTTTCACTTTTAAGAAGAGAGGACTTATATTAATATATTAATGACTTTAGAGTGTGCTGTGTTGACCCTGGCTGGATGCCAGGTGCCCATCAAAGCTGTGCTATCATTCCCCTCCTCAGCTGGATGGGGAAGAGGAAACAACAACTAGTTGGTCAAGATAAGTGCAGGGAGAGATCACTCCCCAGTTACCATCACATGCACAATAGATTTGACTTGGGAAATCTTGATTTAATTTATTGCAAATCAAATCAGAGTAGAATAATGAGAAATAAATCCAAATCTAAAAAATCACCTTTCACCCACATCTCCCTTCTCACTAGACTTAACTTCACTCCCGATTTTGTCTCCCTCCTGTATTAGCGGTGCAGGGCAGTGGGGAATGGGGAAAGCAAACAATTTGTCACATATTGTTTGTGCCATTCCTTTCTCCTCTGGGGTAGGACTCCTCCCACTGCCCCTGCTCCAGTGTGAGTCCCTTCCTTGGGGTGCACTCCTTCAGGCACAGCCTGCTCCAGCACAGGTCTCCCATGGGGTCCCAAGTCTTGCCAGCAAATCTGCTCCAGTGTGGGTTTCTCTCTCCGTGGGTCCACAGGTCCTGCCAGGACCTGCTCCAGTGCAGACTTCCCATGGGGCCGCAGACTCCTTCAGGCACCCACCTGCTCCAGCATGGGGTCCTCCATGGGCTGCAGGTGGATCTCTGCTTCACCATGGACCTCCATGGGCTGCAGGTGGACATCCTGCCTCCATGTCTGCACCATGGGCTGCAGGGGAAACTGCTCTGGTTCTGGGACATCCCCTCCCCCTCCTTCTTCACTGACCTTGGTGTCTGCAAGGCTGTTTCTCCTCTCCTGCTGATCTTACTGTTGTGCAGGTTTTTTTTCCCCTTCTTAACTATGTTACCCCAGAGAGGCTACCACCAGAGCTGATGGGCTTGGCCTTGGCCAGTGGTGGGCCAGCAGGCATTGGCACCACTGAACATAAGGGAAACTTCTTGAAGCTTTGCAGAGGAGCCACACCTGAAGCTAAAACCTTTCCACACAGATCCAATACATGGGCAATTGACTGCTTGTTGTAACGCTGGCTGTGGTCAGTGTAAATTTTGGCATTGTTTCTTTGTAGTCTGTTAAAGTGAAAAATGAAGGATGAAAATGACCTGTAGTGCAAGCAATGATGTCACGTGGGTGGTGGATTACCCTGGAAGATTTAAGGCTGAAGATATATTTTTGAAAATCCTGACCTAAAAGTTGTGTTTTGTACTGCTTCTGACAATAGTGATATTGAGCTGAGAATAACTGACAAAATGGAATTCATTCCAGGGGAAATAAGTATTGGGATGAAGCAAAAGGAGAAGGCAGAAAAAAGCAGTGAGGCAGTGAAAAAATCCCTAAGAGGTCAGCTCAGCAGTGCTGTGATAATGTATAGTCAGTGCTGTGGTACATGTACTGTAAAAAAACATCTTCTTGTTGTGTATTACAACTTGACGAACAGGACTCAGACCCAGGAAGTTCCATGGAGCTTCACAGTTAAGGTGCCTTTTCTCATGTGAAAAAAGTGGATCACCATTATGTGTTCCACAAACATTATTATCCCACTGGCTAAGGAGGACGGTCCTCTCTCAAGATTTGTATACCTGGTAAGATACTTGTTTGTAAGAATTCTGTGGATATTTTTTCGGAAGTAAAAATTACTAAGTATTGTTAAAAAAACCTACTAAATTTATCAACAGTTAAGCCATGCTAATTAATTTAATTTATTTATATAATTTTACATATTTATAATTCATTTTCAAAGCCCCAGGTTATTTTCTTTTAAGATTTTTTCAAATTCATGATCAGTACATCTTCATTAATTCCTTTCCTATTCATAACATCTGGGCTATGTTATTTATTTGATTGATTTCTATTCAGAACAGGCAATGTAGTTTTAGTCAGAACAACACATTTCTAAAAACATGTTAAATTCTGTAATTTTATGTGAAAAAATTTACCCACTTGTGATACCATTTCATAAAGGCATTTTTTTCCTGTTTTTATTAATTGAAAATTAGAATGTATTCATGTTATTTACAGGTTGAACAATGACGCAGTCACAAGCATGAAGATTATAGATTCAAATTGTGCATGTGCATGAAGATATATGTCTAGTATTAAGGAAGAGAAACTGCTTTATAGACTTTTAGAGGCATCTCCAACTTAAAAAATACTTGAGCTTAGGTGTCTGTCTCTTAAATCCCATGGAGAGAATTATCTCTTGGCAGACTTCTGAAAGCTTTTCAACAAGCTTCAAGGGCCACTGTGAGTTGCGTATGAAAAAAAAAAGCAACTGGAGATCCATTTAAATGGAACATTGTTAAAAACAAATTCTCAAGGAATCAGTTATATATATGAAGCCATGAAATCTGTTTTTCCCCTTCTCTGAATCTGACAAAGCTTCCTGCTGGGTCTTGACTCAACAGGTGTACCTTTTTTTTTGTCCATAAATTATTGAAGTTACTTGAAGGGTCTCAGCTCTGTTCATTTACTGCTATTCTTTTTCTTCTCACAGCTACATGAGAATATACACCAAAAGAATTTCTTTAGACACTGTTTGTGTCTAAAAAACAGAGATCAAATACTAAAGAAAAAGATACCCAGCCTTGTGACTCAGGAGGTCAAATACACTGGATGTAAACATGGACATGGGAAATTTACAGGGAAATCCAGGCCTACTGGACCCCGATGTTTCTGTAAGGAACACACACAGTTGAACCCTTGAGTGAACAATTAGGTTGACTCCCTCCCTTCTATTTCACACAAATGTACCTACCTGCAGTATGTTGTGAAAGACTTACAATAAACTGTGCACTCTCAGTGACTTCATAATAAAGGTTAGTTAAACCTACTGTTAAAAAGACCCCAAACCAAACCAAAACAAACCCCACAAAGATTCTAAGATGTTTTGAACATGCTTTCTAGAAATTTTATGTCTGAATATGCAAGTTGGTATATCTGTAAAAAATGGCTGGTTACAACAATGAAGAATGTGTCCTCTGCTTTGTAGAATTGTCCCTTTGTAAATGTACTTTAAAAGAAAAATAGCAATTAAAATTTAAAGAGTTTCTTGTTTTCTGAATTCTAAAATGATACATTAAAAATGTTCAGTAGGTGCAGTTCATTATTAAAATGCAGGTAATTATTTTGTTCTTTAATAAAACATTCACTAAAATACAGTGGAATTGAATAAATAAAACAAAGCACCCAGAGATTGCTACCATAATTACAAAGTAAGCGTACATTTGATTATATTGCTTTAGAAGTGAAGGGAAGTGCAATTGCTGATATTTCTCAATAATTACAAGTCCTGAAGATATTTTGTTCTCCCTAAAAAAGAGGACTAAACAAATGCTGTGAGTCATTACATTTCCATAATGACTTTCAAGGTTTAGCACTAGGAAACTCTCAGGAAAAACTGTTGGCTGAATGAGAATGAGTGATCAAACAAACTTCATTTTTAAAGACAATTCATTCTAGAATGTAATCTGAAAATTCATTTGATAATTTGAAAAAAATATTTGAAATTCTTTATGGAAATTACTTTTCTATTTTTTGATTCTAAATCCAGAAAATCCTACTACTTGGATTTATGTTAGTTCCATCCCTCTTGGGTTGACTGAAGACCTCTGACTCAATAGTGCTTTGGTTCCACTCTATGTAGTCGCTACAGCAGGACACTAAAATTTTGCAAACAACTACACTTGGTAGCAGTACTAGGTTTTAATACAGACAGTAATTTTCAAGGAAGAAATAGTAATATACCATGGGTGAAAATGAAATGAATTTTCAGCCTTAAGAAATTATTTATGAGTCATTTATAATTACTCAGTTTCTAAATGGCATTAAAGTTAAGTAGTAACTTAAAACACAGTTTATACAAAAAGTTAATAATAATCATAATATGTACTATACAAAGATTTGGATTCAGTTTTCACCTGTTATTTGGATAACTAATTCACTTCTAATTTATCTTAAGAATAATTAATCATCATAACTAAGCATCTAATAAGCAACACTTCTTATGCAGTGTGGAAGAGCTGGGACAAAATATTTGAAGGCTTTGTATCCTAGGTTACCATATAGATGCATTCTATTACCACCAGCTGTGGGCCATTAGCTGTTATCTCCTGCTATGACCCACTCCTGATAACAGACAATGGGCCAGCAAGAAACCACTGCATGACTCATGAACTTATCTCATCCTATTGTGAGATGCTCCGCCCAGGAGGGAGGAGCCAAGCATTCCCACCTGGATATAACCTGGCCTTGGAACTGCCTAAGGGAGCCCTGTCTACTGGGTTCCCAGAGGACAAGAGCTACCACTGGACCTTCAGCTGGAGACCAGACCTTCCACAGGATCACTGCTTCAACTGAACTACTTCATCTGGACTGCTACCACCACCTTAACAGGGTGTCAGGTTGTATCTAACTTTGTCTGTGATTTTTTTCTCTTTCCCTTGTATTATTTCACTTATTTTTAATTTTTTCCTATTAAATTTTAACTCTGAGTTGCGATCTCCCACTGGTTTGTTTTCAAACCAATACACTTTGGGACAAAAAGTATGTATTATACACCTGAATGACCTTGAATTTCTGTAAGTAAAGGAAATGTTGCAGTTATTGTATTTTCTCTACTACATTTTTCCAGCTTGTCATCAAAAGCACCTTTCCAAGTTTAAAAAAGTATATGATGTAATTCAAAATGAAAAATAGGAAGCTGGAAAGATTCAAATACTGAACCCACAGGTAGAGATTGCAAAATTTAGCAGACTTTTCCAGGATGTGCAAGATAACATATATTAATCAAAGAAGAAATATATAAATCATGGGATCATACCACAGAATAAAGATTCTCCCTTGAGCTTAAGTAGAACTCACTAACAGCTACCTTTCATAGGGAACAAACTGACCCATTCCTCATTGTTAACCTTTCCCTCTAGAATGAACTGACATAAAAAATCAACAGTTTTACTATAGAATATTAAAAGGCAATTGAAAGTAATTTTCAAGTAACATAATAAGCAAAGCTTGTTGAGCCATACTATTAACGTTAGGTTCTTTGTCACTAGAAATGAACTTGGTAACAATTTCCCAAAATAGCAGTGATTTCTATTGCATATAACTTCTATATATGTGATGCTTGTATGCTGTGCAGGTATGCACACACCTGAAAACATTTATATATATATATACACACAGAGAAATGTGTGCACAATTGTACGTTTACTTATGCTCACATGTGTGCTTATGCACACATGCAAAGCAATACTTTTTTCCATTAGTAGTGTCCTGGACTCTATGGATGTATGTATGCTACTATTTATGTCTATATGCTTACATATATACATGTACAGATAGACACACACATAGGTGCATGAACTATAGGCTATTACTGATGTCTATAATTACTTTATTGCTATTTTGTTACTACTTTGTTACTACTAAACCTAGCTCTATTTGTTCTAAATCTGACTACTTCTAAGGCTTGAACTTAAACTAGTTTGGATGTTAATTTAGCCTAATATAGAGAGTATACTCTATAAGAATGTCTGTTGATTAGATATTTATGGGGAAAAACAGCTGATCTTCCAGCTTTATTTCTAGAGGACATCAGTGAACATGGCAGTGTCAATTAAATTTTATGCATTTTGCCAAGCTAACTAAATGCACAAGCTTCTGATTTCCCAGACTTTGACGGTCAGCTCTGAACACATTCCCCTGTGTGCATAGGAATCATCTACTTGTAACACCCAGAGACGCTCAGGGAACACAGAACAGGGAATAAACAAAAAATCCAGTATTTTCTGACAGCCTTGCGACAGAATCCCGAAGAAACTCTGTTCTGAAGGCAAGAAAATTACATGGGGATGTTGGAAGTGCAAACATGAGACAGTAAGTAGACATCTGGTTGCTTTGCAGGTCAGCCTCCAGCTGTTCACGTGGTGCTTTGGAAGAGCAGAATTATTCATTTGTGTTGTGGCCAGTAGCACATGTGGACCTGCCCATGCCCATCCAAACCTTGAGAAGGTGTTATGCTGAGCGTGTCCATGCTCTCAACAGCAAACTGGGGGGATTTCCAGGGGATTTCTTAAATGTAAAGAAAGTGGGTTGGCTGTAGGTGGTGACTTGCTTAATCAACTGACCTAAGAATTACATCAAAAGTGTTTTCTTTTATGGGTTGTCTTACTTTTTGTAAGAAAAACTGGAGGCAAAAGGAGGTGCAGCCTTGATGGGGAGAGAAATGGAAGCCACTGCTTGAAAAAGGAAGGATTGAAGCAACATTTCCCAGTAATTTGTACTCTCAATATCCCATAAACCAAGAATTATGTGATATTACCCCAGGAAAATAATTATACATGGTACAAAACTTTCTCTGAGAATAATACACACAAATACCAGCTATGTTCTATTTCTATTTTACTTCTTTCCCATTTTTAAACTATTTTCCTTGTTGTTTTAGCTGAACTGTTTAAAATGCCTCTTATCAGGCAATGGAAATTTTCTTACGTTAATTTAAAGGCAGTCACAAGGATTTGGGGGGTTTTGCCTCTCAAATTTGATTTTCATTAGATTTGCGTGTATTATTTTGATGTTTGGGAAAAATATGCAGTGATTTCCTCACTTTCTAGTCACAGGAAGATTTCTCACCTCCCTCCTGTAGTTACACACAGATAACAAAATAAAAGCAAAAATTCATTAAAACCTCCCTGAATATTTTTAATTTTTCTTAAAACTGTTGATTCACTGGTATTACAACTATTTTAGATCTGCTAAACCTTTACTGGGGAGCATAAGCTATAGGTACAGACTAACCTAACCAAAGTTACACAGTAGGATTAGCAGCAAAGAAAAATAAAAGTACATTTTATATCCTGGGGATTACCCACTGAATCCTACAGTGTGACAAAACCAGAAGTCTTTTTCCCAGTATAAATCGATACTTTATTTATGCCCTGTGGGTGTCAAAATCAGAGTGAAACTTGATGAAAAGTTATAGCTTAAGAAAGTATGTTGGCAGTCATCACATCTGTTCTTTTTCCAGGACACAATAATTCTTTGGATTTTTGAAGAGAAGACTGAAATAGGCAGACGACTTCTAGCTGCACACTTTCTTCTTCTTTTGGGATAGAAGAAAGAAATCCGTATGCCTTCAACTATGTTTCAGAACCAGGCCCATTTCTGATTTTTTGCACAGCACATAAATTATTCCTGGAATCCTTTGTCAACATACATTCCTGAGATCAGCTCCTGACTCTGCATAAGAATGAATCTAGCAGTTCTATATACAACTAGGCACGCAGTCTTGTGTAAAGAATGTGGAAATATAAAGTAATGGTACTCTTTTAGTCTGAGGCATTTGATTATGGCAGAAATTATTGAAAGAGGAAAATATATTTTCCCTTTGGGCAGGCTATTCCATGATGAGGTTTCCTGGATCTTTCTTTCACTTAAACATCTGCTGTACTAGATAATAATTTTTATGGCTCCCAGTGCGAATCTTTCATTACTCACCACAGCAGACATAATTTATAAAACACAGTCCGTAATCACATTTTTCACATCATTCCTTTAAGGTCATATATATTTACATGTCAGGCCCAGTGCTAGTGAATGGACACCTTAAAAGTAATTTCTCATCTGCCACACCTTCCTGTTAGTACCCAGCCTGGCTAAGGACCCTGGAATCACACTTGTCACTGATATATGTTTGCCAGAAAAACTACAAGGGCAAAAGGCCTTTCTGCTCCAATTTCACTTATTTACAGGAAGTGGAGAAATGCTTTCTCCCATAGCATGTGACATGGCCACCAACTTTCAGCTCATGAACCCAAGGTGTGGTGGCAGCACACATTTCTACCAATCCTTCCACCTTTAAATTATGGTTTATGTAGGGAGAAATAGGCAACCAAAGTTTCCTGAAGGAGTTTCTCCTCTACTGGCCATTTATGAGCGAGTAATTGGGCATGGAGGGAACAGATCAGTGTATCAAAGCAGTCAGTGTTTAGGCCTTTATACCAAAGCAGAACATTTTTTTGCTAAGTCCCCTGGATTAACCATTCCTGTCAGGTGTGTGGTTTGAAGTCAGACACACCACTGCCATCAAGAACTGGAGGGAAAGCTTCTAATATCTTAAAACTCATTTGAGCTACAGCCTAATATTGTTCTTAGTTCTGTGTATATTGGATATTTTTCAGTGCATGCTGGGGGACTTACTCCACTTCCAAATCATAGTTTTACTAAACATAAAGACTCTGGTAACCATAGGTAAATCAGAAACAAGAACAGAAATAAGAATAATTGCCACCCACTATTAAACTAAAGCTTAACTGGTTATTTGACTCTGATGCACGGAAGTAATTAATCTTGTCTGCATGTGTGAGCACTGGATGTAGCTGTTTTCTCGGGAGGCACTTATCCTCCTGCAGCAGTTAGACATCAAGCTCTTTTGTGGGAATGGAATCAGGATACATGAGCAATCCCAGATTTGTGACTTTTAGGAGTCTGCAAACGTCATTCATCTGCCAATAAAATATTTCCCAAGTTACTGTATTCCAAACTGGGATTATCTTTTAGACCATAAAGTGTCTAACAAAACTCTTTTAACACAAGTGCAGAGACCAGATGGATTTTTTATGCAGTTTGTCATCCTGCAGGTGTAAAAGTTAAAGGGACTGTTAAATCTCACGAGCCTTTGTTCTGGCACACTGTAGCTGGGCCTGCTGGACCCACTAACATCTCAGGGGTATTTGGAAGAGGTAAGCTATGAAATTTGACAGCATCTTCACTGAGAAGTCAACTGGTAAGAATTCATAACATGGTGAGTGTGAAAACCTTATCCTTTCCCTGCTTTTATGTAAAGTGGTGGCACGGCCCTGAGTTCTGGCTGATTAAGAGCATCCTTGGTGCAGAAAGTCTGGAGGCAAGCCCAGATTTTTGCAAAGGGACCTCGTAAGTTGAAATTTTTAGGTATATTGAGGACAGGATCCATCAGTTTTGTCTCATCTCAGGCATTAGTGTTGAGAGGATCAGCACATCTAGATCTCTTGATCTCTCCTTACAGCCAACCTACCTGGATTTCAGTTTGCCCAAGAGAGATTTTGGAGTCTTCCTCACTGAAGATATTCAGGAACTGTCTGGATGCAATCCTGTGAAATGTGCTCTTTGATGACCCTGCAGGAACAGGGAGGCTGGATCAATGTCCCCACTGTGGTTTGGTACAACTTTACACATCAGCCTTGATTTGAACTATGTATGGCACACTGCACTATATCAAGAGAGGGTAGTCATTATAATTTCTATTATACATATATTACTACTACTACTACTATTATTATTAATTATATAGTTTTAATATATTCCATTATTTATACTGAAGTCAGAACTTTGCAATGATCTGCATTTTGAAGATAATGCAGCTCAATATCCTCAGATTTGCCCCACAATCTTTATTCCTGCATGATATAGGGGCTCCAAGTCCCCCTAGAAACAAGAGTGGGAAAGAAAGTAGAGGTCTTCATGCTAAATCTCTACTAAACTGAAACAACCTGTAAGGGAGGGACTCTGACCATCACCTGCAAGGCTCACGAAGATCAGCATTTTCCTTGTCATGTCTGTGAGGTGCTTTCAAATAAAAGAGAATATCTGCTGAATGTACTGAAAAGCACCTGAAATGATATCTGTGGGAAGTTTGACTGGCTCCATTCGTGGCAGTGTATTTCTGCTATTGTTCAGTGCATACATAACAGACCACCCCCTACTGACTCATTTCTGGTTCATCAAACATATTTTGTCCTGGGTCTTCGTGCTTCCTTATGTGACTTCAGGACAGCATGGGCAGATGCTCTCATGCTGACTTCTCAAAATATGATTTTCAATATGACAACTGGAATGTCAGCCTAGCTCAAGGCTGTACTTTAGTTGTTTTTTAGTCAACTAAAAAACTGCAATAGCCTATCAGTCAATTTCTTCCTTTTGCAGTAATTAAAATTGTTTTATGGATTGAAAAGATTCTTGCAAATACTATAGCTGAAAGTGTGTAAAATACTCATTAGAATTTCACATTCTTATAGTCTCTATGTGTATACACATATTTTTACACTTATTGGCACAGGACAGGTTTTGTTAAAATCACTTGTAGACCCCTCACATTTGAAAATTAGAAGATGCTGCAGATTGTTTTGTTTCAGTAGGTCTGAAAAGACTGTGTTGCTGTCATCTTACTAAGTGCATTTGATATCTTTTGTGGTACAGGGTGAGTCTGAACTTCACAAAAATTTGTCTTATTATCATCCATCACCACTCCACTCAAATCACATTGGAGGCAAGAGAACACGAGATGCATCTTAAGTGTGATTACACTGAAAAAAAATGAGGCTGCTTCTCTGCAGCCTTTGTCAACAGTTTGTATGAAATACTAATTTTCCAGGCAGAAATGTGATTCTTTTTTTAGTCATCTTTCTCTTTACTATTAATGAAGTGGAACAGTGAAAATGAGTCACCATATAAATTATTTGACAGTAAAACTGAAACACAAGCAAATATTGGTTATGATTTTGCATGCAAATAATCCTCTATGCAGCTGTTACAATAATGCATTTCTTATAAATTCAAACTGTCTCATAAGACAATAATGCCTATATCATATCACTTACAGACTAATAAATACTTTGTCCCAAATACTTTTTACCAAAATAAAATCCAATAATCAAGCACCTAACTTAGTATCTCTATTTACATATACATATAACATAAAATTTTATCTCCAAATTCTACCTGGATTCTTTTCCAAATGCATTAATTTTTTCCAACAGATTTATTGTATCAGTCATTTTCAAAACAGATTAAAACTTATCTAAAAATACTTGGTTGTAAATTTTGTTATGCATCTCTCAGAGATGAAACCTTTTGTGTGTTAAGGTTTTGACATAGGTTATTGTGAGAAGGCTTTTGCTAGCAAAGTGGGCTGTAACTGCTCACTTTTGGGTCTGTGATCTCACTTTAGAACAGCCTCAATTTATGTAGCAAGACGTTCAACCAAACATGGTCTTTCAACCAGTGCCAGGCTGCCACAGACACTTGCGAGCTTTGGGTGGAGGTGTGAGAACTGAACAGAATGTGAGGGGAGGGGAATGGTGAAAGGGAAAGTGACCTCAAGCCTCGTGCTGGGAGCTGGTCACAGTCAATTGACACCATGGGAGCTAAGCAGGCATGCTGTGGCAAGTTTGCATGGCAGGTGAATACCTGAGTCTGAGACATACCCATAATTTTAAGCTGTATTCATATCTCTGGACAGTCTCTGAATTTCAGGGTGACCTGAGGCATGGCACCTGGATTTCGTTTTGTAGAGAGCCTGGTCGTGTAGGAAGGACTCAAGACATCTTATCTAACTTGTACTGGTTGTGTGATATAACCATAATAACAAATTGAATAGATGAAGGCTACAGACCAGGAACACTGCAGAGGTCTACCTACACAGTGGGTAAATAATTTTTAACCTTCAAAACTCATAAGATTTGTGAGGTTTCCTCATTTCAGTAGAATTAAGGCAGCACCATCACAAGTATCCACAATTGCCTGTAAACAGCCAGTTCAGCCATTAATTAGATTGACAACAGCAGTATCCCCAGCCCCCACTATAATAATGCTTGACAATCTGGACCTCCCTGTCTGGGAGGGAAACACCATTTCTGTCACCACACCTGTTTGCAGCAGTAATGCTAAAATCACTGTACCAAAACCAGCCACCAGTTATGCTGGGTGTTGTAAGTGAATGACAATAGAAGATAACCCTTGCTCTCAAGAGTATATGCTCTGAAGAGAAGAAGTGGACGGAAAAGGGAGAGAAAAGACAGGATCCAAGTGTCACCATTCCCATTTTACAAAAGCAAAATTGCAATGGGATTCGGAGATGGACGGGATTAATCTTCCATTAGATCTTATTATTTTTGATCCCTGCATCCCTCCAACCCTCCAACTACATTTTAAGCTATCCTCTCTAGAACTCTGTGAGGTGAATTACAAAACAAAAAGCAACTCATGTTCTTTTGACTGCATATTCACTTTCTTGCTGTCCAGCTGCCCTATTGCCTATTTTCTGTAGAGTTGAATTCTTAGTTACTATCTAGCTTTTCTCTGTAGTTTGATTTTTCTAGAGTTAACAAGTACCCTATTTGCTCTAAAGAAATAATGTAAGTATAAAATATAATAAATTACATTTATTATAAAAACATTAGGAAGGACAGAAAAAATAGATTACTTTCACTGTCAAAAGAAGTACTACTTGGGACAGATTACGGACATCTGTGAAATACCTTTCTTATATTTGGTTTTTTCCTCTAAATTTATTTCTAATTTTAATTATTTTGGCATTGACAATTTTGCCTTTTCTTTATTTGTTTTGCTCTTTCATAACAAAGGGTGTATAACAAAGGCTTTTTTGAATTTAGACTGAGTAGAGGTATGTGTTTCTAGATAAAGGCTTCATACATGGCAGGCAATGCTGTACTGCCAGATACCTGTTTAAAGGAAGCCCCTCTTGAGCCATCAGATTTGACTGAAATGATGTGGTTTAAATTACATCCCCATGAGAAGACTTTTCTTGTCTTGGTTTTCTCTACCTCCTGATGATGGTATAACCTTAAAGGGAACACACCTCTTAAGTGAGCTGCATGCAGTCTGTGGGTTTTTCTTTCTTTAGCAGGTACAAAAAGCTTTCCTTTTTTTTTTTTTTAGCAGTTTTCAATTAGATTACAGGAAAAAAATCCCAAATTAATTCCTGTGAGCAGGACAGTACTGGCAATATACAGCTTCATCTCAAATACTACCTGTTATCTCCTGGGAAAACAAACGTGGATCCTGTGATGGTACTAATTTCCCTGGCTTACTGCACACAGTTCAGAAAGGTTGGATAGTTTGGATTTCTATGAAAATCAGGTAAAAACAAACCCAAATTGAAAGGTTGTTTTTCACTTTCTTAAGAGGAACTATAATATTTTTTTGTAAAGTTAGCTTGAGTTGCAAAAACTTTTCGTAGAGAAAATCAACCAGTACTCTCCATAGTCTTTGCAATAATTAGAATTACCTCCTTGAGAAAAGGACAAGAAACAATTAATTGCATTCAAGCAAACTGATTTTATTTTAGCCATTCCTTGAAACAGACACAAAAAGAAGCAACACATGGCTTTGAAATTCAGAAAATATCATTCTATGCAGCTTTCACTGAGTTTCAGCTACAGAGGAAATGCAACTATGAAAAAACAATACCATGTCAGATTCAGCCCTCTGTTTTTTACCTGACTATTTTAAACTTCTACCTCCACTGCTTTTCTCATAGCCTATCCTTTCCTTTTTATGTGCTGCTTTCTTTTGGTTGTGCTTTCAGACATCAGGAAAGTGAAGAGGCTATATTCCCACTAACCCCAGGGATCTTCTGATAATGAAGTAACTTGGAACATTTTTTGATGCAGAGGGTGTCTCTTGGAAATTCTGCTGTGGATGAATCTCTGCATTATCACAGTTTCTTTGGTGGTTCTTTGCAGACCATCATTGTTTTCTTCTTTTTTGAAGGATGTGTTCAAGCCATTACTGTCCTTGCTACTCAGACTAGTAATTGCCCATGAACACTGATGGTACTGCCACCCCAGCTGTTAGATTGCCCTTAAACTGCAACAGAGATCTCCTTACCTCTCTGCTTCCTCCTCCTCATCCTCTGTAATTGGGAGAACATTTGTTTTCTTATTTTCTGAGACAAATGAGTCTTAATTCCTATTTGAGATCCTTAAGAAATGTATGGTACCGTGCAATACCACGGATCCAGTCCCAATTCCATATATTGAGAGCTGTACATTTCCTTTTGGTGCTTAATTCAATATTGCTATCTAACATCTTATTTTAAGGGCATAATATAGCTATTTTCAGGATTCTTCCAGTATTAGTCTCAGTTTATTTACCTCCAGTTGTCACAGTTGTTTGTACCATCACCTCTAATATTTTATTGACACAAAGCTGAAGTGCATTAGGAAAGGTCTATTATTCCTTTGTGCAATAGCGGAACTTGATCAAAAAAATCATTCCGGGTAGAAAATGGCATGCTTAAGGCAATGCCTAAGTAATTTCTGACTCCCACAATAGACACTGATTTTCAAAATGATGGTTTCCAATATCTCTAGCTAAGCCACCACAGCATTTCAGGGAAATTCTAAATACTTATGCTTCCTAGTTTTCAACACTAAAATGTCCCACATCTGTGAGGGTTTTCTGTTTGATATGTCTAAAGGCCCCTCTTCACAGACAGCACTGACTTACTGTCACTATTTCATTCTCAGATCCACTAGGATCTGAATGATCTGACTCTCTACGGTTAGTTGTTTCAACTTCCTAGATACAGCAGAAATATGCCAGTTCTATTACTAGAGCACCTGATACTGATGTGGAATGTATGGACCACTCTCCTCAGTGTAAGTGCCTGGCTGTGGGAGACAGTTTTAGTGTGGGGAGTAGGTGCTGAGAACTGGTAACATCATCTTGATATTCGACTACCAATTTTGCATATCATTTGGTGTCTTCACCTGGGAAAATGTTCTGGGATGGAAGTCCCAAGTGATGCAGGAGACCCTAGCATGAGGCAGTCTGGTCTGAACAGCTGTTCTGGTATGAAGCTGATGTAGCTGTGTGTATATTTCTACATATATGTATGCATATATATGTGTATATATATATATAGATGCACATATATTTGTAAAAGGAGGGAGAATCAGAGAAAGAAAACAGATTGTGAAGGAAACAGATCTTTGTTAGTCTTTGTCCCCAGACAATTATTAAATAACCATTCTAAACAGGCCAAATATGAGACAAGACTTCATCTTCCCTTACTTAGGGTAAGGGGAGATGATTCTTATTTGATCCGAACATTAGCTTAGAAAAACTCTTATGACAACTGTGTCAGAAAGGTTTAACATTTCTGATTTTAGAAGTTCAAAAGTTAACTTGTTAGACCCACTTTAGATATTTATGTCATTCAGGGTGGTTGAAATATTCATTCTCATGATTTTACGGCTGTACATGCCATCTTACATCACATGGTATTCTGCTTTTAGTTTTCGTTTTGACCTTTCTCAATAAAGGCAGGGATTTGTGTCTTTTGAGTTTCCTTTCTTATTTTCCATTGTAAAGGAACAGAACACACCATATCCCTATGCAGACCCTGTATAAGTCTAGAATAGATTTTACTTGTAGCCCAGATCTCTTTTCAAAGAAATTATCTAGTCCCAACTTGGTTCCATTTTCAGCCATGCAGAATGTTGTCCCTATGTATGCAACTTTCTCCTAAGCATTATCCCCTGAATCATGATTGTAGGGAATATTTACCGGCACATTTCTTGCTTTCATTTTCATATGTAATTGCTCCATTACATGCTATTTTGTTTGAAAATCATTCTGTTTTAACCAGCTTTGACAGAGGAACCCTGCCTTCAACTACTTGCTGCACATAGTTAAGAGTGGGTCTGCTTCCAAATACAATTTAATCTGAATACTAAACAGAGGCCGAGTTCCTGAAACGTGCCTACCATTCCTTTGAGTCCTAATTTCTCTTTTTGAAATTATTAGATAAGGGTCTTTCCACATGATGTGTCTGTTTTTTCACTTGTGCTTCCTTGACATAGAAAGTTGTCCTTGTGCATCTGTACCCTGAGAATGGGTTTGTAGGTGCCTCTGCAGAGTCATTCTGACAGAGTCTATGGGTAATGATTTGACTCATTCGGTCAGATCTTGAGAGGAAAAGCTACTGCACATGAGCAGAGAGACCTGTTTTAGACAACAGCTAATTGAGACAAACCTTGACACCAGTGCAAAGCATTTTCATGTTCACATCTCCGGATGTCCTGTTGTTTAATGTGCCCACACAGTCTGATGGTTGCTTTAGTGATGTTGAGAAGCGTGAGACCAAATTACTAAAATCTTAGTTCGCTTTTAATTGCTTGCTCATTTTCAAGGTAAATGGATTTTTCATTCAGCAATATTTAAAATCACTCTGTTATTAAAACTTGGAGGAAAAAAAAAAATCTTTCAGGATTTATATTTGGGAAAACAAGCCATGTATACTTTTTTCTCATGCATACATATGATCAGTCCTGTTCTCACAGTTCTCCAGCACAAAACCAGTGTTTATATCTAGAGAATAATAACCCTGTTTCAGCCAAAAATATTTTCAGGTTTCCTTTACTCTGCTCACACCTCTCCTTTGGGATGGCAGAATTTAAGCCTGTAAAAGCCAGGGCTGCAAGCCAGAGCTCCCTTCTGCTCCAGGAAAGGGCTTATCCCCAGCTAACATAGGGCCAGGAAATGATAAAGATTCATACTCTTCATTGAATCTTTGTTTCTGAATAGGGAAAACCAGACTAAACTAAATCAAAAATTACACAGGGAAGTTTGTTAGTTCCAACAACTCTACATTCTGCAAACTAAAGTTAATTAATGTATTGTGAACCAGTCGTCTTGCTGATCAGCTTTTCCAAAATGCTGGTTGATATGCCTACGCACATTATATGAAGGTGAAACATTTTCATAGGAGGATTATGCTGATAAAGGAAAATGGGATAAATTTTGTTGGGAGATACGAGGGACAACAGGCAATAAACAGGTCAGTATAAATTAACAGTGAGGGTAATACCAGATTTGCCCCTCTCTGCAGTTTTGGAAAAGATTTACAAATTGATTTTCAGATGAGTGAGTAGTGATGCTTGCTAATTCTAAGGGATATTATTTTCTTAGGTGTTCCTGTAAAGTAACAAGTCTTTAAAAATTGCCTTGGAAATGAGTGAAAAGTGGAAAAATTAGAAGCAAACTTCTGTTAATCTCATTAGAAACTCTTTGCATATACTGCAATGAAATTATTTGCGTTTGTCTTGAAGAAAGATTAAAAGACTCTCCATATGAAAATGGTTTTTTAATTGCTTGTAATTTTTGAAATGACAGACAGGTTCCTTTCTAAACTCTCCTTTTGTTTAAAATTCAATTTAATAATAGGAAGATCAGGCATACTTGGAAAAAAAGTAAGATGAGACATAAGAAAAAGTCAAATTTCCACACTTTTAATATATTTCCTCTTAGAAAAGGTGTAGTCTGAAGGAATAGTAAATTTGACTAACCTCCATTAGGTGGATCTGAGATTAAATCATGCAGCAAGATACATTTCCATGGTTGTGGGAAATTATGGTCATTTTGGCAGATGTTCTGTAGACTGAATTCAATTTTGTTTTTTAATGTTTACCATTTACAAGATTTCACAAGAACTTTATTTAAATACACAGAAGCAGTTTTACTATTTTGCTGAGTGTCAAATACACTGTTTTGCTCAGTTTGCTTTTTTCCAGAAATGGCAACACAGCATAAGTTAGTCCACTTTTTCATTTATTTTATTTTCTAGTGCATATATAGCTGCTAAAACGCTGCAAGTGATCTACTTCATTAAAAATCTGAAGCAGACATATGAGCTGTTTTTAATGATCACATTATGGTTTATGCCAGTTATTCAGCAGTCTTAGAATGACCAGAAGTTGCAGCACTTCGAGCTAAAATAATGATGACATCATGTTACTGCAACATAAGAAAGCATGGCACTAATCTGTTCAGGCAACTCACATTTTGAGATTATCAGAGTGAACTAAATTGTTATTTCATTTTGTCATTAAGGAGTCAAACCAGCTATGATTTGATGAAGGACAGAACCTTTTAAAATCCCTGTCTCTGAAGAGCATTAGGATAACAAGAGTGAGTGGTATGTCTCTGGCAGAGAGTGGGTGATTAGACAGAGGCCCGACCTGCACACAGACACTGTGCTGGGATTCTTTGAACAGTGGTATTAAATCAACACATTTGGCCTGAAAGATAATTTGGGCACTAGGAGTGTGATTTTTGCACCCAGAATGGAAAATCTGGCTGTGATAACAATTATAGAAGATAAATCCTCTGCTCAAATTAAAATAAAAGCTCTGAACCGTGAATTGTACAAACATATTTAAGAACATAAGTGAAGATTATGTTTGGAAGATTAAAGACCCTTAGATTAGTCTAGAAAAATGAATTAGATTATTAGATGAGGTCGTTTCGTAGACGTGTTTTTGGGTGGACACCAATTTCTACTGTACATATGAATGTATAATACGGATATTATCATTTTGCAGAAGGGACAGAGGAACAAGAGGCTAAAGACTGGCCTCTTATATAATTCACAGATGCAAAGCAATTAAGTGCACATGTTGATGGTTTTTTTGTGTGTAAGCAGGGCAGTATTTTAGAACATTAAGAGAAATGTCCAAGAAATTTGAATTTGTGGCCTTGGCATGGCAGCCATGCCTACTTGAACATCTCAGATGAATGTCAGATGATAAAAACAATCCTTTTGCAGAGAGAATGAAAGCCTCTTTTGTTCTTTTCCAATTTTCATAAATATCTTCTTAGGCTAATCTTATGAGAAAACATGAAGCTCAAGGACCAAAGATATTTAAACTGGTGAGTTGAAGGCAAAGAGAGGGTTGGTCCACAAATTGAATCTCCTTGAGGCATGAAAATGCAGCACACCTTTCTGATCCTTTCTGAAAGAATCACCTTGCCTGGTGGGCTCATTCATACACAAGCAGGTAAGCACAGTCTGGTAGGACTTTCATCACCATGTCTGTTTATACAGAATAAATAATATGGAGGTGGATGAAACACACCTTTTGCTTTGGGACCTACTCTTTGTTATGCAATGTATTTTTTCCGTGCCTCACTACATGATTTTAAATTGCATAAAACATAATTTATTAAAATATAAAGAAAATGCTGTGGGGCAGTTTTTAAGTTTGTAAACTGACAATGGTTAAGAATCACTGTAAGATATGATCTGGATTTCTTCAAGTACATCTTGGTCTGATCTAAAATGTGTCTTAGGAAGGGCAGTTCTAATGCCCTTGCAAGCAATAAAGCTCTCACACAAGACAGGAATTTTTTCAAAACCTCCTCCAATTCTGGCCTTTCCAAATTTCTAAAACCTTTCTTCATATGAACATCCATTGGCAGTTTTGTGTATCTAAGGCATCACTTCAATAATGATATTAGAACATTAAGATGGTATTGCAGTAGTGTAAGGAAACAACTCTCTTGAAAAGATAAAAAAAGAATCTCTCCATTCACTGTGGAAAAATCCATTACACTTCCTTTTTCCCCTCTGCACAGACACATACAGGAAAGATATAGGAGAAAACTGTAGTTTAATGGTTATAGAGAGTTTTCTCTTTCCTGGTAATTTTTATTTGTGAATCAGAGAGCTGACATCTTAGTTCAGAATTCTAAAGTTTTCCTTGGATCTCTAAAAAAAAGTGATTCAACTCCATAATTCTAGGCTTGATGAAGATGAGAAATATTGTCCTTTAAAGATTCTAACTTTACAATCCCATATGGCCACAGGCAGGTACAAGTTGTAAAGAAAATTCTTTCAGTCTTTAAGCACAGTGTCTCTTATTTTAAGACTATCAAAGTAATCTGATGTTTTTCCTTTATTTTCACTGATTTAATGTTGTACCCTAGTGTAGAAGTGGCGATTTCGGCACTGTGGCAACAAACACAATTATGTTGTTTTATTTCTGGGGAGAGGAAGAAAACACTCTGCTTTCAATTTTCTTCTGTGTTAGAGCAAATCACAGGTCAAATTATTCTTGTCAAGACATATCATTATTTTATTTTGGTGTATTGAGCTGTTGCAAAACTGCTGCTAACCACAGTATTCATCGACAAATCCATATCAGCTATACTGTAGTTTAACACTGACTTTTTGAAATTATAAACCCCAGAGATGTGAAGGCAATTCCAGAGCAATCCAGATAAAAATCACATTAAAGCACTTCTTACAGATCAGTAATTTTGCATTTTGACAACCTCCTGCAATGGTTGGGAGCTTCAGTTAAGTCAAAGTTGTGCTAAAGGGTAGACAGACTGTAACGGTGGATAGAGTGTGAAGAATAAGAGATGCATGGTGAGTTTAACAAGGGCTTACACTTGCTGTCAAACTTCCTTGCTATCACAGCACAGCTGATGAAATTAGATACAACTTCTTGAGTTCAGTTACTCTACATATAGAACCTTGGCCTAAACAAGAAGAGACATATGGATAAGAATGACAGTGTTTTGTTTTGAGGGAATAGAAAAGGAAATCAAACCACAGTATTATGGTCTGTTTAAATTGAACAAAGTATTTTTCTTATGCATTGAATTTTTACAGTAACAATATCTGATATTTTCTTCCTGCCCATAAGGGCAGAAACCTGTTTTATTCATGTTGGGCATTTCAATTTTATCTGAAGTAATACATGACACTGCATTTAAGTACTGTGTGTAGTTTGACCTTTTCTCATTTGAAGTTTAAGGAGGAATTACAATCAGTTCTCTTATACAATGGATGAACTTTTTTCTCTTGTTAGCTTTGCAATGGAACATCTCTGTAAGGCAGTACAAACTATTACCCTTTTCTCAGATACATTATTTATAACTGTAAAAGTGTGCTCCACTTTTCTTACCATGAATTCATACAGGGTTCCTAAAGATGAATATATATTTTTGCCATTGCTAACTTATACAAATCCTTATGTTGGAGGTGAATACTCAGGTGCTCTTTATTTCTGGAAGCAGTTCCTGGAAGGTCTGGTTTGAACTTCTCCTGCTTTTTTGTCACCTACCCACTAAGAAAACAAACTGGGAAATATTCATGTTCAAACCAAGAGTGAACTCATGAGGTGATGATCAGTAACTGATCTGGAAGGAGTTATACAACACTAACACCTTATGTTTATTAAAACTGATGACAGAGCAATTGTTTTGCTGTGCAAAATTGAGACAAAAGTTCTTTCGAATTTACAGTTATATGTAGTCTACCTATCACATGATTTATCCCTTAATGACTGGTAGTGAATATCATAGAATTGTTTTTCCACTGATTTTTCTTTAAATACTGGCATGTCTACTTTACAAAGCTAAAGCTTGCCAATGAATTTTTAATTTTCTCTCTCTTCTATCATCTGTGAGCTCAGTTATGTCACCTCCCAGTAAACCATGGGGCATGCTCTGTGTGAGGATGCCACTGCTCTGGCCCTGGACAAGAACTACCATGGACAAAGCATTCTCCAGTAGTTAGCTTGGCACATACTTCAGATCCAAAAAGGACCTGAAGAGCTACTGACTTGCCAATCTTATAAATTTTAGTATTAGAAACCCCTCGTATGTATGGTTCCTTCCTCGTATTTTGTGTTATGCCCTGCCTCTCCAGCTGCACCCTTGCTGGCGAGGGAGCCAGAGTTCCATTCCCCAATTTCTCCTGTTCATCAAGTCACAGCAGGGCAAATTCTCTCAGGGTGTCACCAAAACTAAAGGTTCCATGCCCAAAGGAGCACCGTAAGCTTATGCACTCCCAAACAAAACCTAGAACTGAACCTAACCCCTGGAACAGAAACAATGTGTTGAACACATCCCCTCACTGATATGAAGCATTTCTTAACCTTGGAGACTAGCTTAAAAGATTCTTATAAATGACTTTTTAGTGCCTGGTTGCTCCAAATGTCTATCATTTCATGCATGAGACAACACAATTTTACTGGAATATAGATGACTTTCACTAGGTTCTAAAACTCAATAAAATGTGGTACTTTTGACATTGAATTTTTTCAGATGGCAGTAACATCAGGAAGGAAGCACATGATGAGAACAAATCAACTAAACATGCTGAATCAACTAAACATAACTAAATAGTTAAATAAATACTTAATACATTAGTTTCAGACTACCATAAAGAACGGAGAAAATAATGTTATATCAAACACATCTCTGCACCAAATTATGAAGATGCATTATCCAGAAAGGACTATAAATCAGATAAGCAACACCATGATTAAATAAGTCCTTTGACCGCAGGAAAAAGAAATCAAGACTGACCCCAAAACCCTGAAGAAATCCAAACCCACAAAGCAACCACAACAAAGCTGTGCCAGCTCTTTTATAATAAAAAGACTGAGTTCAGTTAGATTCTTTTGGACTATATCCCGTCCAAACTACTTCTACAGATGCTGTTAATGTCCTTGAGGAGGAGGTTACAGATTTGCTTTCTTAGCTAATGGTTCAAAGGCTTTGTATTATCACTGTCTTGGTGATTTTTTCCTCTGTGGAGTTTGTTTGCTTTGGCTTTTTTTTTTTTTTTTTTTGTTCTTTTTTAAAATACTGCATTACTGACTATTTGGATACTGCTGAGGGAAAAGTTTTAAAAAGTTTATCGGGAATAATCTTTCAAATGAAGAAATGATCAGCCTGTGAATATCATTGGACTTACTTGGCTTCATGCCACGCTTGGACCTCCAGAGTCCTTTTCGTACTGCCTCCACACATGGGCCAGTAATCCCTGAAAAGTAAAAACCCATCTCCCCTATAATTTGGTATAGAGAAGGGCTGAGAATGTTAACACACATCACACTAAGAAAAACACTTTGATCCTAATGGTCATATCTGGAGAGCTGCTGAACCACTGTAGACCTAAGCTGCTCTTAGTCTTACTAGTCAGAATGTCAATTAACTGAAAAATGCAGATCTATATTTTTGAACTTTGGAAGAGATACTGTAAATTGTAAAGTAATCAGTGGATTAACTGTATATATATGTACACATATGTAAACATACTCACTTTAACAGGTATTTCATATAATCCAACCATATTATAACAAGCTTTGGCAGAAGCTTTTAAGGTCTCGTCTTTCCAAAGCAGGCTTATGAAGTTTTAAGTAGAACAGCTATTCATACGTTTTGCATTGTGGGGTTCCAAGACCCAAGAAGCATAGATTCTTTTCATCTAAAGGTAATATCTTCATGTTTCAGCTGCAGGTCCACTGGTATCAATGCTTGTGAAGGAAACTTAGGGTTTTGATAGCCTTTTTTTTTAATAGGCCTCTTACACTCTGTAGTAGTTTGATTGAAACTGTGCTAAAATTGTGATTAAAGATATTACAAGAGACTAATTTCTATGTTAATATTCGAGACATTATTAGAATAATTATTAACAAAACATTTTATTTTTATGAATAGCTGCTATCAATTTCAAGATATTCTTAATACATTACTACTCAGCCCACTTTATATAAACTGAGATAAGCTAATAAACTACTTCACGTTTGCAACAAAACTTTAACAGGACTCTTGCATTCTAAGCATATTGAGGTTGATAGCCTCAGTAGAATACAGCAAAGGAAACTATCTCATGTGCTATTTGAAAAAAAAATCAAATATTTATCATCAGGTATATCACCCTGGAAAGAGTTTTCTTTCAGATTCTGAATCAAAATCGTAACTGATGTCTCTTGCTCTTGTCTTGATCTCAGTCATCTGATCAAAGTGGACAGATTTCTGCAGTTTTTATTTAATAGCTTCTTGTAACAATTAATTTTTTTTCTATATGAATTTCCTCCTTTTTTCCTACTCTTTTGTATTTCAGATTTGATGATAAGTCATGAAGAAATTTAGGTCATGTGTAAATATGTACTGTTTGCTTTTCTTTTGTCACAGTATAAGAAAACAACATGGTAATAAAATATCACAACCAATATTAATCTTCAAATCCTAGCTACTGCCTTAAATCCTGTTTAACAAGCCTTACTTTAAACATGTAACATAGCCTGTTATTTCCAAGTGCAACTCCCTAGGATGTCACAGGGCTGTAATATTAGCCTAATATTCAAGTCGAATACTTTCTAGCTGAGGTTCTTTTATTGCTCTCCCTTCACAGGGTCAACCGGACACTGGCTAGTCTATTTCTGGACAAAAAAAAATTTAGAATTATGTATTGTTGAAGCATCAGAGATGAGTGTCTTTCAAAGTAGTTGGAATAGGATTGGAACTGTAGTGAATGATATTTGAATAGACATCCTGGACTTTGTCGCTCAGTGTGTGGGTTAGTTGAGTGTTTTGTTGTTGGGCTTTCTTTGTCTTTCCTCTGGATCTTATTTTACCAGTGACATGTCTTGCCATTAATAAGAAACATTTGGATAATAGGTGTTCCTTTGAGAAGGCAGCAAGTAATCTGATTTACTGAAGGCAATTATGCTAACAGCTGTAGGTAGAACACAATCCTCCAGTCCTTACTTCACTTGCATGGGAAATGAGATGTGCGCAGAAGTATCCTGAGAAATATCACTGTGTATAAGGGCACTTACAAGCTTGTGAGACCCAATTATTTTCTGGATATTTCCACCCACTAACAGCCAAAATTTACTTTTGTATAAAAATGAAGATCTGTGCACTGTGAATATTGTCTGCAATTTGATCTTACAGGGATCTTATCTATGTGGATGCTTTTAGCTAAGGTGCCTTAAATTACAAAAAATATTGTAACATATTAATGAAATTCAAAATTGATATGTGACTGCAGAAGATGAATCAAATGGAAAATTATGGACTGCTGAAGAAAATTAAAAAATCCCAAGGAAATCACTCCTGTTTTACAGACTTACTCACTGCTGAAACTTTAACTACCACCACAGAAAGCCAAACAACTTGTAAGCAGATTCGACTTGTGTGTAAAACTGAAATAAAGTATAGCTTTGTGAAAAGGTCCATTGAGATATGTGACCAATTTTTTAAACTACTTTTACCCCTTTGAAAGTTCTGACACTCTAAAAATCCCCATTTTACCCAAACTTGGCATGATATATTTCAACAGGTTGGAAAAAATGTGGTGTTATTTTCTAATATCCAACCATAATCAATTAAGTTAAGGTAAATTCATTTACAGTTTCACTGTAAATTTTGGTGAATCACTTTAAAGACTATTATAGCCAAGTTGAAAGCCAATAAGGGAAACTGAGTCACTATATCTTGCAATCAACTGCTCTTTGAAACACCAGAAACCTGTAGGACAATCAATCAGAGTATTTTCAAGAAAAAGGGATGGGTAACCTTGCTGCTGCATAAATATTCTGTTGTAGTTTGATGTGGGGAATAACAGAAGTGGTAAGAGGATTAAAAAATATTTTAAAACCAAACCAGAATTGTATCTATAAATACCAAGAACAATTTCAGCTGCAAAGTGAAAAACTGTGCACAAAAATGTGAACAAAAATGACAAAATCCAAGGATTATTGATTATTGGTATGATTAAGGGATAACACTATAATAGTGCTGGAAACATTATCTTAAAAAACAAGAGATGCAATATTTGCATAAGAGCATCATTCATGAAATCTAATGTACTGATTGGAAGATTTCATCAGAAATATCCATTAAAATACTTGAGGTAGTCACATTCAGATATACTTTTTATGTTTATTGTCCCCTATCTCCTCCAGTTCTATTTTTCTCTTCAAAGAATTTAAACAGATAATCTTAATCTGGCCATCTTAATTGGCAGAGAGCTTCATTAAGGGGCTATATTAAATTCCATACACCTAGTGATGACTAAAGGTAAATATATGATTCTTCAATTTATGTAAAGAGCTTAGACCGTGTAAAATATTTTGATTTTGACTTTTTAGTGGAAGGTGTCCTTGATCACAGCAGGGGTGCTGGAACTAAATGATTCTCTAAGTCCCTTCCTACCCAAACCATTCCATAATTTATGTTGTTTATATGGTCTCACTGAATAATTTTATTAGATTCCATGTTTTGATATTATTGACCAGACTGTAGGCTTTAATTTGCAGGAAAAACCCAAACATCCTCTGCACAACCCTGCCCCCCTGATCAAGGTAAAACTATGTACAGTGACAGATACGGAGTAATCAATTTGTTTTCATTAGAAAATTATTACCTGGGTTGTCATGTGACAGTGGAAGTCTAGTGTGGTCTGTCTAGTGCTTCCATCTCTCCAGATTTTCTGGAGCAGAGCTAATTAAAAACCTTGCCTGGATTTAAAGTGTTGAAGATTATATGCCATTTCTACCTGGAAAGGAGGAATATAAGAGAGTGGATGCACCATTATACATGAATGATATAAAGAATGGCAAAGAAAAGAAAAAACAAAACCAGGGAATAAATTGTATCTGTTGGGAGCAAAAACATTTTAGAGAAGGAGGAAAAAACCTGCCCTTCCCCTGAGCTTTAGGTTTAATTCTGTATGTCTTCTATAGAGGGATAGTTAAGCCTAAGAGATCAGGGACAGAATTATCCTGTGACATATTCACTTCCCAGATATATCTTGATAAATGAATGAGAATAGAAGTGTTAGTGGGCAGTAATTCTCAGATGTGTAAGGTTTCTGTATCAAATAGTCTCCAAATGAGTCAGAACAGATGATGGTATTTGTCCTCTAGCTTTGAAGAAATGAAGACATTACAGAAGATTGATGAAATAAAATAACCTTGGAAAAACACCATCACAAGAAGGTTTATTTTAAGTAAAGCAGCAAGAAAAACTAGATTTGTAACTAAAGTTTAAATTTTGGAAGAACAATTCTGAATAAATTTAAATAACATGCTTGTGAAACCATCTGGACCAAGCAAGGTACTTTGATACTTGAGTATATAAAACATTTGGAAACACTCAAAAACAAAGGTGGAATACATGCCAGAATAAGAGAAAAAATTCTCTGAAATTTATATTTTAAAAAGAGAAATTGGAAGAAACAGTCTCAGCTCTAACATCTCAACAGTTTTAGAAAGAATAAGTAACAGAATTTTAAAGACTAGAGCAAGGGGAAAATCATTTGCAGGAACATCAATCACAGGGGAAGTCAAAAACTTCTGAAGAGGGTTAGACTACAGTTTCAGATATTATTCAGCTAAACAAGGCAGAAATAACTGACAAAACAAAGTGCTTAAAAGTTAAAGTGGTGGAGACAACCAGCCTCAGCTTCAAACTTGATCATCTTGTAGAATGGGAAGATTTTAGCAGAGTAGCTCCCTATCTTTTCTGCAGCTAATTCTAGGTAAAGTGGTCGTTGCTCAGTCCTTAAAAGGGGCTTGGGACATCCCCAAAACCCTTAAAGACCACACTCCTTGGAGCACTATCATCATCTGTCTTCCCATGGAGCTTTAAACCTTGTCTCTAGTTCTCTATGTCTTCAGTCAGTTTTGGAACGGAGCTGATCTTCTAAGAGAACTCTATGCAATTGCACACCCCATCATCTAGGCTTTACTCACCTGTGCCCTCTCCTTTGGATTTACAGCCTACAAACTTGGCTTCAGTTTTAATGTGTCAACATTCGATTTTATGAGAAACCACTACCTTGTATAAAATAGGTGCACCACTAACCACCTGTTTTTTACAGCTTGGTGTCATAACACAGAGAATGGCATATTCAAAGTGAAGCACTAGAATGCCTTTCTGATAAAGGTCCACCTAGTCTAACCTTTTCTTGCACTGTTTTCTAGGTGGGATTAGATAGAGTTGTAGTTTGCATGTCCTTTGTTGTTCCTCTTCTATGAATACTTGTTTTCAGTGTTGCCAGTTTTGCATGTTATGAATAAATGTCTTCATCTGTATTTTGCACTTCACTTGGTATAAATTAGGCATAAATTCAGGCAAATAGACAACAGCTAGACATTTCTTACCTAAAGCTGTAGGAAATGAGACAAACCTCCCACATGGTGCACCTCGCTGGCATATTATTGACTTTAACAGGGTAGGTGGATTTACTCAAAAATCCCAGAAGTCACAGGAAAACTGTCACAGCCCTGTAAATTGGGTATAATTTATTACCTAAGCTCTTCTTGTTTCTATGGCTGGTTCTGAAGTTGGCACAGGCATAACTGCCTTGGGTCTGGCTGCACTTTTCACAGAAGTGCTGATGGCTGGTAAGTTATCTAAGCAGGTATGAAAGGGATGGTGCTTTGCTGCAAGCTGATTCACCACTTACTTTTCTTTGTTTTAAAATGCTGTTCCTTTCACTGCAGTTTGTTGGCCAAAACAGGAACCTGATACTCTGATGTGCTACCTGCTTCTGCCTATAGCTACTTTTTCTCTGAGGCCACCTACTTAATTATTGCCCAATCTCTCTCTTTTACTATCAACTGCAATGCTAATTGTTTTAAGTTCTCTTCGTCCCTTTACTCAGAATGGTTGCTACTAGAATCAGTCAATAGCTGATGGGAGCAACCAACTAACTTTTGTTTGTTTAATTATTTATTGATTGAAAATAGATGGGAAAGGATGATTTAATCTCAGTGTAATTGCACACACACACAAATTTTGACCTAGTGGTTTCTCCCCCTGCCATCCAAAAGATATCTGGGTTTCTGCTCTCATTCACATCTCCTTTCCTCTCATGGTGATGCCATGATGATTTTTTTGCCTTTTATTTTATACCCCTGTTATGCCTTTTTACAACTTCTGTATTCTTAGTGCTTTTTGCCTACATTCTTGGACTTGTTTGTCAAGCTAGGAGATTAAACATTTTAGAGGTTTTGTATTCAGGGACCAGTCTCCCCAGGGCCCAAGGTCCTCTCCAGAGCACAATTTGTAAACTAAGATAGAACCATCCAGGAGAAGGTTCCTTGGGGAGGGGGGCTTATTCTAGCCTCTCATTGGGGAATTTATCATAGATATGCTAAATGGCAAAACCTGTAATGCTATACCAGATCTTTGGTAGGAAATTGCAGTGTTCATCGAGGTGCATTCGACCTGGACGTGGTGCACCTAAGGATCCTTAAAATAAATACCAAGGTAAAATCCCTTTTTCCTTTCTAACCGTTTTTGCCTCGACTTTAAAACCAGGAAAAGGCATCAATGGGGCAATGTGAGGTAAGAAATAAAAACTGCAGGAGAACAGATGGCCAGAGGGTCACAGTATCAGCGGGTGTCCTGAGTGGCAGGCAAGGCTGGTGAAAACAGAGGGAGGGCATTCTTTCTTCCAGCAACACTGGAAGGGTGCTGTGAACTTTTCCAGGACAAACCATAGAGCACTGGGAAAGGTGAGTCCTCGCTGGTCAGCAGAACATATTGCACAGTCTCTCTCGTAGCATGAATGGAAAAATGGATAGAGATACAGATTTTAAGCATTTTTTTTCTAACCATGTAATCAGTTTCTTAGGAAAAAAATAATGGGACTTAAATAATTTATGTTGTGAATGGAGTTTAGGCTTTACAATGAAATTGCTTGGCACTGAAGATGGAGCATGGAACTGGTTGGAAAAGAACACAGATATACCTACTGGACTTTAGATAAGAGGTAACTCCTCATGTGTTACTGAAATACTAGGATATGGAATCATAACTCTTTTATTAGGAGCCTCTTTTTGTTTTCCCTGACATAAAAAATTCTCCCTTCATTGTACATTTGAGTTAGGGTCTGTGGAGGGGTGTACTAGAAGTATCCACGTGTTGCTTCTCTTCCTAAATTCTTCAAAGTTCTTTAGAAACCGATGCCACTCCAATCTCTACATGCAGTGAGAACACATCTTCCTATTAGAAGTCTTAAAAACCCCAAGATGTAAACAATTCTTTATTTATTCACTCTCATGCTTATTCAAGTTAATTTCTATAGGTGAAGTCTGCAATTACAATATGTCACTTAATGTCATGCTAATCTGGTTGTTTTTTAAAGAATCCCTTCTTTCATACTACTGCCAGCTAAGAAGTCTATACTGAGCTTCTGTTTGTAAAGTCTTGTGCAGTGGTATCATCATGTGCTTTCTATTGCTTTGGAACACGAGTGGTGGTTAACTGAGAAAAAAATGAGCTGTTTTGAATAAATGAGACAAAACCAAAATAATTGAATGAACTTTTAAAGTTTGCTCAGAAAGCCAGTAAGGATGACTAAATGATGGCATGATAATTAGCAGTGACACCCATAAATGCAGTCACTTAAAAAGAGAGCAATTAGTAACTGACTGCATCCTTATACTGTGCTTGTAGTAAAAATGCATGTTTTGCCAAGCTCCTGAATTGAAAATTAGTGCCAAAAGTACTTGTCAACATATTTTTTTCCTCCCCACTGCATTCTTTACCAAGAAGAAATTCTACATGTGAAGTACAGATAACTTTTGAAATTATTTCTTTCATGCCCTATGCTTTTATTCCAATAGGGTATTTTGGGATGTGATAGTGTTATTTTATTGCCAGAGAAATGTGGGGAGCATTAGACATAACAAGTTTGTCTTTTCTAACCAAAAAACATTTTCAAAAACTATTTCAGTTGGCAATAACAAAGAGTATGAAAGTATTTATTCCTTCCAACCGTTCTCCCTCTAACTTTCTCAGAAAACTGTGTGGATAATCAAAACTCAGTTTAATGTGGGAGCTTTAACAATTGATATTTTGTAATGAATATACACAGAGGTAGACCCAGATCACTGAGAATTTCTCAGGTGGCTTTTCAGCTTTCCAAAAAGAGACTTTTTTTACACTCAGTGTTATTTGAGCTAGCATTTTTCAGACTTTCAAATGTATTTTTTTAGTTTGGGTTATATTTTTACAGAATGACTCATGAATCCCCCTTCCCATTGGACGCTTAAGCAATCAGCTTGCTAAAGCGAAAATTTCAATTCAGAATTTATGTGTATGTACGTGCAGATCAGGGGGACAAACATTTTAGGCACGAGAGATTTTCAAACCAGCATAGTTTCTCATGGCTAGGGATTGGAATGCAAAGTGCCATTTTGTCTAGACTTTTCTCTTTTCCAAAGAGAAAATGCTGTCCTTGTGCTTTGGGTGATAGTGTCAAGACAAAAACCATATAACAACTCTCCACCTTCCTTCCCTTCCTGGCCAAAATGGCTGCAAAACTTTGCATTGCTACTGAACTTTGCAGTCCTAAGTGGTTGTCTTCCACAGTAGAGAAGTTTTAAGTTGTCAGTAGTAACGTTCCACCTAAGAATGGCGGCTTTTGCAAGAGTGGAGAAGATAACTTTGTATTTATTATTAGTCTGAAGAGTTATGAACCCATTCCGTTATTTCTGCTGTGTGACTCAGAGACTGTTCCTGAGTGTTAAGTACACTTGTTCTGCTCCTGCTTGATTGAAAAAGAGAGCTTGATGTGGAGTATATGTCAGGGTATAACCTGGGTTAAAAACAGATTCCACTAGATGTAACCCAGCCTTCAACTCAGAAAAACATCTCCATGTGCTAGGCCTGAGTTCCTCTCATGTCAAGAAAATTGCACTACATGAATAACCTTTCATAGTAAACATCCTGATAATGTTGTAGGAAAAACATTATTCCACAAAAATCTTTTTTCCTCTCAAATTGAGCTGACAGGATACAATTCCAACAGAGTAATTATTTGTTTGGCTGGAGTAATCCCAGCTTGGAAAGAAATTGGATGGAGTTGTTGCGTCTGGTTGAATGGCTGAGTCTTGGGAATTTGTACAAGGCCAGCATGCATTTATTTGTTTTAAACTTTGGCTCAATGCAGACCATTTCATGGGGAGACTGTGGAAGGATAAAGCCTGGTTTCAGTGACAACAATGTGTGTCTGAAATTCTTAATCTGAATTTATAACTCATTTTCTTATTCTGCTAAGTATAACTGTAAAATTCCTTTTAATAACTATTCTACCGCAACTTAATATTACATGAATCCAAACTGATGCTGCTTTTGATAAATTTTCATTATAAAACAGAAATAAAGATCTGTGCTGCAACTATTTTTATTGTAAAGTAGCCAAGAATTGTCTAGTTTACAATAAAGATCTGTTTTTAGCTGTATTTTGAAATACTAGTTTATAATATTTCAATCTGTTTCTAAAGGTGAAAAATTTTTTCTTAGTTTAGTAATATCATATCTCAAAGACAACCTAGCCAGAGAAAATGAAACCTTATTTTAATCTTAATTTAGATCCTTTAAAATAGATACATAAGCTTTCATGCTTTCATGCTTTCATTGAGATAAAGTAGCAAATTAAATAGTCATGCTGGAACCATTACTAGATTTAAATACGGAATATTGATTTACATTGTCTTACTTTGCAATCAGTCTTTAGCTAACCTTTTCTCAATATTTTCAAGGAACTCCCAAAAGAAATAATTTATTTTATGTCTATGTAAAGATATTATATTATATGCCATATACCATCCAAATTGCGAAGATGTATAAAAGTCTACAGGCAATACACAGAGGTATTACTAGGCATTTGATCCATGTACTTCCTTTTAAATCCACAGAATGGTAGTTAGGAGAAATGGAAAGGTTTTGGAGCTATTATTCTCAGTGATTCAGTGGAGCCAGAATCTTCTGCCGCAATAGAAATTAAATGACAATTTGAAATAGAGAATAGGGAAGTTGTTCAATAATTCTACTGAATCTGATTAAAGTCTACCAGAAAATAAAGTAGAGTGCAGGTTTTTCTGTATTAAAGAAACATACATTATTATTTAATTTAGAAAAGCGTATATGAAGGTAGCCTGCTGTTAATTTAGAATATTAGATTAGATATTTAAAAAAGCAGACGTAAAGCTTATTTTTATAATTTCATTGCTACTGTTCTTTTGTTTGGTTTGGTTGTATTGGTGGGTGGAAATGACGTCTTTCAAAGCTTTTGTTAAAATAAAAGTTGAATTCCATATTTCATGATAGACATACAGAAGTTTTGTTCTTAAATTCTGTTGGTTCAGAATTGACTGCAAATCAGAAGAGAAACTAGTGTACACTGCTTTGACACAATAATGCATTTTTGTTTGCTATCCGTTTTCGAACTATGATTTCCAAAAGAAATTCACCATGGAAATATTGACTAGAGAGATGAAACAAACAGAAGCTAAAAATAAAGTAAGAATATTTATGGCCCAAAATAAATAAAATAAAAAAAGAGTGATAATTTTATATTCTAAAAATCAAAGTTAGGGATTTTTAATTACTGCTATGAATATTAATATAAAACAAGATTTCTAATTTTCACAGCTATAGATTTTGTAGTCTGAAGAACTACAGAGTATGCTGTTCATAGCCCTTTCTATTTCTGTCTCTGCTGGGAATCCTTGCCTCTTTTCCTCTCCAGACACTCTATGCACCTATCACCAACTGGGGACATGGTAACCATGCAAGATGTAACCCCATCATGGGGAAAATGGCGAATTAAATGACTCAGAGCTCTAGAAAATTCCTACTGATTTTATGCTCAGGCATAAACATTTTTTTTCTGTGGCAGTATTCTCTTGAGGGTGGAAAAGAAACTCAGAGTCCTGGTGGGCAAGGTAATAAAGTACACTCATATGTTAAATGATGAAAGGAGGCTTGTGTTTCCAGCTTCTTAGCAATGCAGGTTGGTAGAATTTTATGGCTTCCATCTTTTTACTTTCCTAGAGAACTAAGTGTAAACCATTCATTTCACACATGGAAAAACAGAAGCACAAATTGATTTAAATATAGGTGGAGAATAAGACTTGTAATTTTTAGCTCTGCATGTGATTGTCTTTGCTATAACTACCAGCATGAAAAGCTGAAAAGTAGCGATGCCATGATGATTTTTTAGCCTTTTATTTTATACCCCTGTTATGTCTTTTTACAACTCCTGTATTCTTAGTGCTTTTTGCCTACATTCTTGGACTTGTTTGTTAAGCTAGGAGACTAAACATTTTAGAGGTTTTGTATTTAGGGATCAGTCCTCCCAGGCCCCAAGGTCCTCTCCAGAGCACATTTTGTAAACTAAGATAGAACCATCCAGGAGAAGGCTCCTTGGGGGGGGGGGAGGGGCTCATTCTAGCCTCTCATTGGGGAATTTATGATAGATATGCTAAATAGTAAGACCTATAATGCTACACCAGATCTTTTGCGGGGGGGAATTGCAGTGTACATCGAGGTGCATTCGACCTGGATGTGGTGCACCCAAGGATCCTTAAAATAAATACCAAGGTAAAATCTCTTTTTCCCTTCTAACTGTGTTTGCCTCTTGATTTTAAAACCAGGAAAAGGCATCAGTAGAACTATAATAAATGAAGAAAAGAGCATGTCTTACAGTGTTTGACTTGAATATAACATCTCCTGAGTATGCAGGTTTAAAAAAAATTTACCTTTTTTCAATAATCTGAGGGTTTTAAAATTATCAACTCTAGCATGAGGGCATCATGTATTTAGAAATAGCTCATGGGAAATCAATAAAGATCTTTATTTGTTTTGATGTTTGAACATAGCATAGAAGACCAAAGACATATACCAAGGATAAAAGCTTAATCCAGCAGAAAAAAACTTCTGATGTAAATGTTTGATATGTTGTCCCAGCTGTGCTGCCACATATTCCATTACAGCTGAGGCAGGAAGCAACCTTTACTGCATTCCTGTAGTCTCTAATGACACAGCTGAAGACAAGAACAGCATCTGAGTTTCAAAATCTGGTAACAAGCACAAAGGCGGTTTGGGGAATGAAGTGATTGCATCCTGGGGAGAAAATAAAATTACTTTTCCCTCTGAGGACGAAAACAACAAAACACACTGAATGGACTGAACTTCTGAACGGACTAATTCATAAGGCACGGATTATCCTGGCAAAAAATGGGACTTCGTCATGACACAGATAGGTCTGGAGGAGGAATAGTTACATGTCTTTTCTGATATTTACCTGCATTTGAAATTCAGAATTCATACACGAGTATGAATTCAACCTCAGTGCCAATAACTGCAGGAAAATATCTGTCAGTGGGTAATACTAAGTAGTTAATTCTTGTGGAGATTGAGACTGGACAAGAGAGGATAATGCATTTCATTTCCTCTTCTATGTGTATTACTTATTCACTTTTTTTATATGGCCTTTTTCCATACTAGCACAAAACACAAGGTTCCTCCAAAATGTCTGCATTCTTCCTTTGATTATTCTCCTCTGGTTATTAAGAAGAGTTAGAGAAGAAGAGAGAATCAAAGTTTCAGCAGCTCTTCCTCCACTCCCAGGTGTGAAAAGGTTGGGATTTATTTACTGACTTTTTCACATCCAAACAATTAAGGCTGTGAGGAAGAAGTTATTAAGTTCCTTTAACATATGTGTTTTGAAATCTCTCTTTCTTAGTTTTCTCTTCCAGTAGACTTTGGTTTACATATATAACAGGCAAATTTACTTTCTTTTGAATTTCTCAGATGTTACTACATTCTAAGATTTTCAAACAGTCTTTTCTAATTAACTTTACTCTATTTCTCATGTAAAGATTGGGTCTGCAGGTAGTCATGTCCACAGGATGCCTACTATATATGAAACAGCTGCTGTATTTCTGCTTATCAAATATGCCAGAAGTAGTCACATGATTTCTGCTCAGCTGTGAAGAAAAAGTAGGAGACAGTCAGCCAAAGAGTTATTTCTTCATTTCTATGTCATCCAAGAAAATGTGCCAGCTCTTTGCAGATTGCTGGATGAGTGTAGGCTGTCCCCAGAGATGCTCTGTGGGAGACAGTCACTTCAGTCTATTACTTTAGATTAACCTATTCTGTAACCTCTCTAGAGACTCTGTATCCTTGGGAAGATTTTAAAATAGATGTCTAAACAATCCTTTTTTGAATTAAACAATAGTGCTGTGATAATACAGATATAACAACAAAAACCTTATATCTATGAAAAACCCCACCAAAATTTTGAAACATTTTTGACCTGTTTGTTGAGGAATTCTTCCAGTGCAGGTATTTTGGAGAGCAGCTGCAGTGGGAGCTGCAGGTTGAGCTCTGGGTGATGGAAGTCCCAGGCAGGAGGCCATGAAGTGCCGACCCTTTCCAGAACAAAGGGCACAGGGACCTGTGGCCCAGCCAGGTGTCCGGGCACTCAGAGACACAGCAGGAGCTACTGACCCCGAGACTTTCTCCCGCTTAGACTGTGAGGGTCTTCCTTTGTTCAGGGTCCCTCATTGGAAGTACTAGCTCGAGCTGTTATATGGATATTTAGTTTTTACAAGATTAAACAATTTTAAGGATTTGAGACCCTGCTCTAGGAAACCTGGGGTTGAGCTGTTAAGGAAAGATTTCTGTGAGAAAAGAAGATAATTTCCTCTACATAAGTTCCTCAAAATGATGTTTTCTGCTCTTATCACAACAATAAAATGTCTGTAAAACTGGTAAGATATGGATGGGAAAGAAGAGGAAAAAAAGGGAATGTATAATTGTATTCCCCTACTTTTGACATGCAAGTTTATTTACTGAAACAGGTAAAGCATGGGCACAGTCTGAACGAATTAGGAGGAAAGAATTTGAGACCTGAACTGTGTTTTCATATGCCAGGAAAGTCTTTCTGATGTAAAATGTCTTAGAAATTATAAGGCATGTCTGCCTAGTCCCAGGTAGGTTTGAACCAGCCTTGAACCACCTTAATTTTGACAGCCATGAAGGACCATTATTTTTTCTGTATGGAAAAAATATGAGGATAGGAAAGATGAAAAGAAAGATTATACTCACCACACAGACAGCACGAGGTCCCTGCTGTTCTGTGTGTTAAACCTGCTGCACCTTCAAGGTCTTTGCTTTTACCCTAGCCTGGACAGCAGAATAATTTGAAATTTCAATGCTGTGCAGGGGTACAATAATATTTCCACACCAGGATCTGGCCACACTAGCCACTGGCCCTAAAGGATGACCTTCCTTGTGGTGAACTGCCTCACACAACACAGAGAAGCAGGTCCTGATTCCGTTTCATAGTGAACAGTAATATATATCACCATGCTCACTCTGCTGTTATATCTGTAGCTTCTTTCATGCTTTCAAACACCTTTACATGAGAATTCTCATAGCTTTCTGGACTTATAGATTTTTTTTTTTTTTTTTGAAAGCAAATCAGCAAAAAAACAGAAAGGGGGTCCAGGTGTCCTAGCACTTGCCTTGCTGTTTCCCAGTCTCTGGACCAGCTTCCATGGTGCAGATATCAGGAAGTGAAATAAGACTGAAGAGTAGAAGCAATGTTCCTGAGTTGTAGTGGCAGCCTGCATGAGGCTGAGTTTTTTCATCTTTCAAAGACTTTGCACTTCATCTCAGTTACCTGAGGGGGCTGCGATTTACCTCTCATTGTTACTGTCAGATAGAGAGACCCCATGAGGAATAAAGTGACAAAAATATTGCTGTCGGTTTCTACTGCCTCTAAAATCACAAAATCGGAAGAAACAATTGTCTGTAGGCACTTGTTTGTTTACATAGAAGTAACAGATGGGCATGAACCACAAAAACATATGATACCCTGCCTCTTTTCATCATTGTTGATTGTGAAATCTGCAGCCAGGTGATTCAATACTGATTGCTTGTTCTCTGTGGTGATTTTAGCATGCTGACAGTTTGACACAGATCATCCACATTGCCTTAACTCTCCTCCTTTGCCAGAGGCAGACAGCTCTGAAGGGTTAGGCTGTCTCCACCCACAACAGGATTGGCCTTATCAAAATGGGTATAGGACTCAATGCATTATGTAGATACCACATTCCTCCAAGTGGGACCCCAAAGTATGTATTTCTGAAGCATGACAGTGGAAATTTGTTTAATCTTGAATTACATCAATTTTACTATTGCATGTTCCAGTTTTTCGGTGTTAAGATATCCCTACACTTAAAAAATTTTCCCTGTTTTCAGCTTCACTGCACTGTAAGCCCATGGGTTCCTGTTGTGTCCATAGTAGATAAGAAAGTGTTTTCCTTGCCTTTTTCTAGTTACTTTTAATGTACCTGTCCTTCGTAGCTCACACTAGCCCACTTAATGCCTTCAATCTTGCCCCTAAGATCATGTATTTTGACCAGATGCACTGAATTCTAGACTTCTTTTTCCTGCTGTATCACACCTTGTCTTGAAATGCAGGATCTGAAGCTGGCAGCTGAGGCTGGCCTAATATGGTGGCATAGAAAGATCACTTCAGAAGTCTCTCATACAATACATCATTTTTTTTCAGCACTGTGATCCTTATGATTCAAACTCTGTCTATGATCCTCTGACAGCTATAAGAATGATGCAGGAGGAGAGAGAGGTCACCAAAGAGAGGGCCAAGAATACAGCAGCAAGAGTAATATGCTCTTTTGAGAGTGGGAGCACAGACAGGGTGTGATAAATGGATACAGGCTGTGATGACAGTCCAGCAGGTATTTAAAAGCATTTTGCTGCCATCTAGTACTTTTTATTAGTAGAAGCATTACTCTAGGAAAAAAAAAAAAATAACATACAAAAAAAAAGGTCCCAACCCTAAGTATGGGATATCTAGTATGACCTTCACATGTCAGAATGGAAGAACATATTGTGTGAGCCAATATCTATGGGATGCCACTGTCCATATGGGAATTAAATCCATAATGTAGCAGTATTTCTGTGAATGGTAATATGGGTCTTCTAACTTGCTCTAAAGTTGTAAGCATAAGGGACATACTAATTGCTTACTGCAGGATCTTTAACATGTGCTGTTGATAGTTCATGTGTCTTCCTAGTTCTAGTATCTTCCTAGTCCATGCACTTTTCTCAAAGTCACTGGTTTAGAGTGCTCTCTGACAGTCTGGACCCATCCAAGCTGAGTTTCACAATGTATTTGTGAAATGTGTCAGTCAAAACATTGTCCCTAACACAATCCAAGGACTTGTTGGATGATACTCTCTCTGTACTCCTCCTTCATTGGAAATGTATGCAAAAAGCCTCTCATTAACATACCATGCATAGTGCTTTGGCTTATTCTACTAGCGATAAAGAAAAACCCTCAGCTTAATCAGGCAGGAGATACCTCTGAAAAAACCTTATTCTGTTGAACTTCTATACCCAGAAATACACATTCCCTTGTAAAGTACAAAGAATATCTCTTTCTATCCATTGCAGGTACTCATAAAATAATCCTTACCTTTATGATAATATGGCAACCATTTTTAATTTTACCTCACCAAATTTCCTTCATGCTATTTAAGTACTATTCAGCAGGCTCATGAATTTTGTCCTATCATGATATAATTACCTGGGTTTCCTGAAATGGACTGCTGGTGTCAAAATTAGTGTCTCTCAAGTAACACTGTTGAGATATCTTTGACAATTAAACATGGAACTGACAAGCGTAAAAATCACATTAAGGATCCTAAAAATCAATTTATGCATTTCACCCTCTAAATCTTCAGTAGAGAGAATTAGTATTCTTTCCTACATGTGTTTCCAAATAACTGAGGAAAAAAGCTTCCACACATAGCTGAGGGACATGATGAGACAATGTAGGGGTGCCGTAAACTGTACAAATGTCTTCCTTAAAAATTAGTGTTTATGATACATATATGTCACTTTAACACAGCAGCTACATATATAAATGTGGGAAGGACCCTGATCTATTGCCCTTTCAAGAATGGGTAGTTCTCTCTGTTGCTGTATTGCAGTTAGAGATCCAAAAATAAATTTCTGGCAAATAAATACCAAATAAAAGTCCTTCATCCTGACATTTTTATGAATGCTTATTCGTAAAATGCTGTCCTCTTAACCTTGGTAACTCATCTACAGACCCAAGATAGACTAAGAAGCACATAAGTGGATGCACAAATACAAGTATTAGTAAGAGATGGGGGTTTTGCCACATTCTCTCATGAGAAGGTGGCAAAGTGTTTTGCAGAGCTCCACTCAGCTATGAAGAGTGATGTAAATTCAGGGATTAACACAAAATATATTTATCTTTAGAAGATACAAGCACATTTTGAGCATTGAGATATTTTGACCTTCCAGATAACTTGCCTTCAGCACAGTAATATCAAATAAGGATGTTCAATTTAGTTTCACACTGTGATTCTGTTTCTGAAATCTGTTGTGCTTGGAAAAGCCTCTGTAACCTGTCTGCTTCTACAGACAACAGAATATAAAGGGACTGTTTAGTCTGCATGACCATGAGCCTTGGCTTTATATTTTATGTATAATTTAAATCCTCTGAAGTGTTTTGATTGCCTTTATTTTTAGTTCTCATTTGGAAGTTTAAACATTTGCTGCAGGGTTTTAAAACATCTGTTGTTTTTTAGCACAAGAACTGATGGATATTGGATGCTTGGTGTGAGAGAGTTATTGGAAAAAAAGGTGTATTAAAATTGACTGGCTTACAGATTAGAACTAGGTATGGAATTCAAATGCCTCCCTATATTTCACATAAGCTTTTAAAGGAAAGGAGTACAACATTAGAGCCACTGGAAAACTTCTTTTGAATATTCTCTTGACTCCACACAAAATATTTATCAAATACCTCACTATTCAAAAATATGTTTTGGAAATCACATATGAACACAGAATGTGATTTGGAAAGCAATCACTGGTTAGTAATTAAGCTGCTTTCTAATTCCTTTTTTTTTTTATAGTATCTTGCTTGTTGTTGTGCTTACTGGGTTATGAAATTCACTTTTATCTAAATAAAACATTAAAAATTTATATAAGCTAAACCTATGTGTGGTATATGATGACCCATATGCTCTGGCATAAGAATATTTTTAGTGCCTTGATATTGCTTATTTTTCAGTTTACCTTAGAGAAGAACATTACATATAGATTGTGCTTAATATAGTTTTAACTCTCTTGTCATCATTACACTTTTTCCTATTTGCATTGTAATTGGGTGTGGCACTGAACAGGAGCATGGGGCTGTTGTATCTTGCATTACATGAGACTCCGTACTGCCAGTTGCTAAAAGCCTGTGGGCTTCACTATTTGCAAAAAAAATGATGTTGTCAGGTCTGACTGAGAGCAAAGTGACAACTGCTCCCATGGACAGCACTAATCCCATAACATGGCTGCACTTGCTGGGCCCACAAGAAAAGCCATAAGGGTAAAACCAGCTCCAACCATGCAGAACGAGGAAGAATCAGTACATAATTTCCCAGGGCTGTATACGTGCTTGGTCTGCCACTACAGAGAACATGACAGCTTTTAGAAAGGAACAAAAGCATAGGTCACTTTTGCATAGATTGCCTGCCACATTCTGTGTTTCAGACCACAAGTAGGACAGGTGTATAATAAATGTGTTCTCCCTCTCACCTTAAGAATTGTCCCACAAGTGCTGCTCAACTGTGGCTTTGTTTGACTGAGATCACAGGAATTTTGTTGGACTCATTCAAACCAAATTCCTGACAGTTTTGCTAGCTTGAACTTCTGGTGAGGTAAACATTTGGCAATCTGCAATGAGGTGATGGACAAAAGTTGAAGGAATTCATATAAACAGTATATACCCAAATTTTCAGTGTTTTCTTTGTGTGTCTTTGTAAACTTAGGACAATATTTAAATACATACTAATAATGAATGCAAAATCTATTACTGAATTTTATAAAAAGGTTCCATTCAATCATCTGCAGGAAGTTGCTGTGGGTGATAAATTGTGTCAGATCTAGCAAGAAAGAATTTCATTAAGTAAATGAAGACATCCCAGAGTAACTTCCAGTGAATACAAGAAAGAAGAGGAGAATACAGCTAGTCTTAAAATGTCTTAACCCATTTAAAGCAAAGTAAAGCCAGATTTTGGTGAAATATGTGCATAAAAATAGCAAATTTATGTTTCAGTCTGAAAAATGTGGTTGTTATGGTTTGACACTGGCCCAATGCCAGGCACTCATGAGAGTTGCTTGCTGCCAGAGCTGGGCAGGGGAGAGAAAGAAAAGAAAAAAAAATGTTAATGAAAGCTCCATGAGTTGAGATAAGGACCAGGAGAATAAAACACTTCAAGGGCAAAACAGGCTTAACTTGAAGTTACAAAGTGAATTTATTGCTTACAGAATCAGAGGAGGATAATGAGAAGTAAAATAAGGCCTTAAAAACACCTTTTCCCCCCAGCCCCTCCCTCCTTCCCACCAGCAGCGCAGGGAGACAGGGCATGGGGTTTATGGTCAGTTCATCACCAAGATTCTCTTCTGCTGCTCTGGGGCAGGAGTCTTCCCCTATGGGGCTGTGGGGTCTCTCCTACAGGAGACAGTTCTCTGCAAACCTCTCCAATGTGCGTCCACTCTCATGAGCAGCAGCCATACTGCACCTTTCCCTGCCCTTGAGAGGCAGACTGTCCTCCCAAAACTGCTGTGCCGTGGCTCTCTCTTTCCACGGGCTGCAGTCCTCCAAGGACAGAATGCTCCAGCCTGGAAGCAGGGCCCTCTCTCTCCAATGGGTCTCCCACTGGATCACAGCCTCCTACAGGCATCCACCTGCTCTGGCATGGGCACCTCCCCCATGGGCTGCGGGTGGATCTCTGCATCCCCCATGGACCCATGGGCTGCAGGGGCACAGCTGCTTCACCATGGTCTGCACCACGGCCTGCAGAGGAACCTTGGCTCTGGTGCCTGGAGCAGCTCCTGCCCCTCCTTCTTCACTGCCCTTGGTATCGCCATGTTGACTTCCCTCACATGTTCTCACCTCCTCCTCTTCTCTAACTAGAATCCAAAATCTTGTGACTTTGTTTTGATTTTCTTCTTAAATATGCCATCACAGAGGCGTTACCAACCTCTCTCACTGGCCCAGTTTTGGCCAGCAGCATGTCCATCTTTCAGAGCCATCAGCCATTGGCTCTGCTGGACATGGTGGAAACTTCCATGAGGTTCTCACAGGACCCGTGTCTGTGGCCCCTCTGCTACCAAAAACCAGGCTGAGCAAAACCAATACAGTGGTGCATACTTGTACCTCCTCAAAACAAAACTGATGAGAAAACAATTCTACTTTGTCTCATTAGAAAGCATGTAATCTTTCCACTGGAATTAAACTCAATATGCCACTTTATTGGAGAAAATAAAAGGGAATTCTTTTAGTGTAATGTAAGATGGTAAAAAACATTAGGATGTGGTATTTACCTCACTATATTGCTTCTTACCTTTCTGGTCTGTTTTGGACAAATCTCTATAGTCTTTGGAGACTGTATTATTTTATTTTTCTAGTTCATCTCTTATATGGAAAATCCTTTGAAATCCCTAGGTGTATAGGAGAGGAGCTGGTTCTGAACTGGCTGTTTAATAACATAAGCCTCTAACCTTAGCCTGAAGGGATGAGATCTACTTACACAGCTAGTCTGAAATAAGAGGCGGAAATAAACCAAAAGAACTAGTATTAATGGTGGTACTATATTTCTAACTTTTAGGTTTTACCTAAAAGTAAAGATTAAATCCTGAAAGATTTGGTCTCATTGTTTCTACGCTTGGACATACATTCCAGGTGATGAATTTTATATGACTGCATATCTTTGGTATTACTAGATAAGTCTTGCTCTCTATTAAAATATTTGATATAGATGATTATATATTTTAATGTTTCTATTCTAGAGAAGCTGAGAGTCTCAGACCTTTTGTAATGTAAAAATCTATGTATTATGTATCCTTGTTTGAATTGCTTGCAAGACAGCATATTTTGCTCATACTTTTTATAGTACTGTCATTATAGATACAATTTCTCTTTTACATTTTCACAGCAGAACCTGGAAAATCAAATAGAAAAGATTTTTTTGATTTTTATTTGTGCAGAAGTTTTCTTACTTTTGATATACGTTCTCATACTGCTTCCTATTTTTTTTTTCTTTTCTATCTTCTTGCTGGATAATATGTTTTTGGTCTTTTATTTTTTTGGTCTGCTCTTTCCAGACTCATTGTAGAAATGGGTTTGGCGTACTTTTTATAGTCAGCATGAGTCCAGGTGAAAAAGATTTGCTGTCTGTTTTTAGATAGTTATATTTTTTGATATTATTTTTCCAGGAATCATTCTTCCAAGTCACTGGTTTTTGTCTTCTGATATACATAAAAAAATTTTCTTTATACACCTTTCTTTTTCTCTACGTTACATTGTGTTAGAAACCAATTCCTTCATTTATCTCCTATCTACAAATTTCAGTTTTAATTTATTTTCAACTGCTTTATTTCTTTTATATTGACTTTAGTATTTCTTTTTCAATAAAAACTTTCCCTATGTGTTAAAAGAAATTGCTGTAGCTTAAAACATCCTATTAAATTACTTCATACTAACAATGCATACGAAACCATTAAAACTGCTGTTTTGACCCTTAAGTGGAAAAGGGGACAGGAGATATAAAGCAAACCTCCATCCTCCTCTATTTTTTTTAAAGAAGAACACCAAGACAAGAAATTTTAAATAATGTCTGTATTTGGTAAAAAAAAAAAGCTCTAATGACGTTCATTGCCTTTTAATTCAGTAAGGTCAAAAATTTGAAACCATCAGTCTTCCTTTACAAAGAATATTTTGTGAACTATCTAAATTGAAATACTATAAGAAAACAAGTGAAGCATTTTTTTTCTCAGGGCAAATAACCTCAGGAGGATGACAGGAGAGATGAATCTTTTAGCAGTCTGCATTTCCACCCCAATCCCTGGGTAGGATGTCAAACTTCCTTCTCTTTGGAATAAACAAAATGAGTTCCACAGAGATGGCAACTTTCCTGGTTTTGGACTTTTGCTATGAAAGACCGTGATGGCCATTGTGTTGATAATGTGGCAATGCAAATTTTTTCTTCGTTGATTCCACCAGGTGAAATGGCTAATTCTTACTTTTTTGAGTGACATGAAGGGCTGGAATTTCATTATTTTAACAATTTCAAAGCTTTCTTTCACACAAAATCTATGCCTTGTATGGTTTGTGATAACACAGAGAGGAGGAAGAGCCTCTTCATGAGCATATAAGCACATATGGGTGAGAAATTTATTTCCACATAGTCTGAGAATCCAGTAATATTCCCAAGCAAAGACTTTTGCTAATTGATTTGCATCCATAATTGCTAGATAGAAATATGACAGAGAAATAAACACCAAGTAAAGAAACAACTCTATAATAGGTCACACAATCTTGTCTCTTTCTCTTATAGGTTTCAAAAAGTCACTGCAGAAAATTAATCTTGGTCAGTTTTCTATGAGTTTCTATTATTGCTCTGCATATAATTTTCATGGAAAATCTCTGGGTAATATTGGCTTTTGAAAGGGTTTCTTGGTAAGATCACAAAAATTTACCAAGCTTAGTTATCCAAGTGGGCATCTTCACAGAGGGCATGGCCAGAGCAACTCTCACAAGCTCAGCACAAGCATGAACTGATAAATATTTGGGGTTTTGTTCAATTTTTCCATAACAAAAATGAGCTTAATACATTACTAGGCTAAGCACATACCACTATAGAGCAGAAAAAAGAGACTTCTCATTTTATTTTTATTCGATGGATAATTTTTTCACAACCCTCTTATTTGTAAGATCATGATGGTACAGAAAGTAATATATTTTATTCTTCAAATAAAAAAAGGATTTTCATTAACACTAAATATGAATTTCTAATGGAAAATACATTTTTTCTGCTCTCACTATCACATATTTATATAAAGAATTAATTTAACCGGAAAGAAAATCTTTTTTAGAAAAAAAATTAAGTAGATCAAAGAAAATCTAATTAACTAAATTACTGCAACAACTAAATGAATAATTTTCCTTGACTTCCTGGCTCTTGAGAGCCTTGCTACAATGTCCTATTAATGTTCTCAATTATTAATACTATTAGTTAAAAAACAGTGACTTTTTAAAGCATGTTTATTACCTTACACATTTTTTGTAGCCAGCTATAAACTATCCTGGATGCATAATAAATAATAGAAAAATCACAATTATCCTAGCTCTAGTGAGTTCTTTTCACTCTCCATTTGGCAGGATAGAGTATCTCAATGATAATACATTTTTAGTTTCAATGCAACTTGCTAAAAACCCATAGTAAATAGATGCATTCATAAATTCCAGGGCAGAAAACTTACTCGGTACTCAGACAAAGCAAATTTAACAGCCTAGTTGATGAAGTTTAAGAGTCAAATTAAAAAAAAATTGTGTTTTTATCACTCTGAGCTGTGAGTGTGGTTGTTTAATAATTCCAGCTTGGAAAATCTGCTTCAGGTCTACATGACATTTGCTGTTGGAGTAAGTCCAAAGAAGGGCCATAAAGATTCTCAGAGGGCTGGGGCACCTCTGCTGTGCAGACTGTGGTTGTTCAGCCTGGAGAAGAGAAGGCTGTGGGGAGCACCTTCCAGTAAATAAAGGGGCCTACAAAAGCACTGGAGAGGAACTTTTTACAAGGACGTGTAGTAATGGGACAAGAGGGAAGGGCTTTACACTGAAAATGAGTAGGTTTAGATTAGATATTTGGAAGAAATTCTTGACTATGAGGGTGATGGCACACAGGAACAGGTTTCCCAGAGAAGCTGTGGGTGTCCCATCTCTAGAAGTGTTTAAGGCCAGGTTGGATGGGGCTTTGAGCAACCTGATCTAGTGGAAAGTGTCCTTGCATGTGGCAGGGGGATTGGAATTACGTGCTATTTAAGGTCCTTTCCAACCCAAACCATTCTATAATACTACAGTATGATTAGTAACTGTAATTTAACCTCATATATAATCTATTTGTAATTTAAGCTTGTGGACAGTAGAATGCTTTGTCTCTCAACAACAGGCTTCTGGAACTATGAAAATATAATTTCAGATAACTCTGAAGGTTTCTGTTTGAATTTAAGTGTTTTATCTTCTGAAATGTTTACTTACTTACAATAGATCAGAATCATTAACAACTTCCACTGTCACCTGAACAGACATCTGTTCTTGCAGCACTAGTCTGATATGGAGGTGTCTTCAGGCCATCACTGCACTTCATTCCCTTCTACTCTATGTTTCTCTTGTCTGGCTACTCTTGGTTTTTCTATAAGGGTCTGTTTCTTGGTGTGAGACTTTTGGGACACTCAGAACAGAAGAAAACAGCCACAGCATAAATACAGCACTACTGTCTCTGCAAGGGCCTTGTGCAAGTTCAATAACTAATTTCTGAGTTGTTTCCTGTTCTGACATTAGTAGGGAAGAATATTACTTTTTTACCAAAATAATCTCTTCAGTAAAAAAAAAGGAAGAAATAAATTCACAGTCTCTCATCAGCTCCTTTGTTAAAGCAACAGGGAATGACAATTCTAGGACCAACTTTGAAATGCATATTTGAATGGGCTCAGCAAAAGTCTGCTTTTTAATGGAACATGTGTTTTATATGCAATGAGACAGCTGGTCCAAACAGACATATCTTGGCAAACCCTATTTCTATGGCAGAGAGACACAAAATCAATGTGAATGGGAGTTCATTTTAAAATGACTCATTAACTTACAAGTTTCACTTTCATCTAAAGATATTTAATCTGTTCCTGTTGCAAGATTGATTGTTGAAATTTATACATGTGAATTATTGTAATTAATTAATTTAATAGCAATCGCAAAAGAGAAATGGACCCTAATAGCACTTTTATTCAGAAACGACTCTGTTATACCTAGTCAGTCCCATTGACTTCATGCTTCACTCTCAAAAAGAGCAGGTGCATTGAAACAGATGTTTGCAAATGCCTAATAGGAGATAAATGTGTCAGATAAATTGCATCCTCCTTCCTAGTTTGGTTAAATGTATAGGCAGTGGATCACAAACCCATCTTCAATATTGTACTTGAGTTTAATTCCTTCAGGGAAAGTAAAATGAAGTACTGTTCCTGGAAAAGGGGAATTATTAAGAAATCAGATGTTGTGTTATATTATTCCATAGAATAAGAAACAGAGAAGCTGGCAAATTTTGCAGACAGTCATTTTTAGAGCTATGTTCCTGCTCATGGTCTTAAAGAGTGTGTTCATTGAGAAGCTGAAATGTGTGTAACTTTACATGGGATTGGTTCAAATTCAAAGCAGTGGAGCTTGCTATGAAGTGTTAAGAGGTATTATAGAAAGACAATGATAAATTATTAATTTCAATTAAAGAAACTAAATTTGCAAGGTGAAGTAGCATCTTTCATATTTTCAGGGAGAAGTAAGATCTTTATCTGATATAGATTCTTTTTTCCAATACTCCAACAGGGAGGCTTTCTTGCTTTTATCTGTAAGTCTGACCGGGTCTGAGAGATGTTTCTGTGTCACAGAGACCAGAAAAACCATGATTTACATTATAAGGCTGAATTGCAGAGTGTTGTCATATTACATAGTATTTTCTTTTCTTTCTTTAAAACTTTCTGCAAGCCATTAATAAATTCTTCTTCCTTTTTGTATGTGTTCCTTTTATTTATTTTCAATTTGCCTTTCATTCTTATTCTTCCTGAAGGGTATAAAAATTAGGTGAAAATCAAGGTTTCCCGGTTTTGAAGGAAAAGAACATTTATTAAAAACTGTATTTTCCATTGGGAAATTATTCTAGTAGGAGGCTGTCACCTCTCTTTCTTTCTCTCTCTCTATCTGGGCACTTACATAAGACTTGTCTTACAAGATCACACCAGCAGAAAAAGAGAGGGAAAACTGACACTACCTAGCTTACTAGGAGATGTAGGCAGAAGACAAGGTGGAGGCTGAATCAAGCGAATATAAACTTTTTTCAATCTAAAAACTAATTGGAATGCAAAACTTAATGTCTATATGGGCTTGAGCTATCTCAAAGGTTAACCATTTTCCACTGGTTACTTATTCATGCCCTGTTTCATAGTTTGAAGTCATTTGTCAGTGTGAAAAGCAGAGGTTCATCGGCCCATTAGCTGAGCCTCTGGTATTCTTCAGGCCACGATGAATGATTGTCCATGTAACTGCTGCTCTGTGTTCACTTTCAACTGCATTACTGTCCCTGGACATCTTTCTAATATGCAGGAAACAATAGTGACTTTTCAGTGTTTAAAAAATGGGCTGGAAAAACAATCAGAGGAAATTTTCCTACTGTAATTTTTAACTTCATTTCAATACTCAAATCAGAAAGGATTCAGAAAAGGCTAACACTCCTATTGTGGACTGGTAAGGATCAAAGTATAATAAAAGAATGTAGCATAACATAATATATGCGACATTTACTGACTGCCCAGAATAATTTACTGTAGGGAGTTTTGAGCTAGCTAACACAGCTAATGTCTAGTAAATTAGCTAGTGGCACCACAGCAACGTGCAGTTTTGCATGCTAGGTAGCAAAAACATTAGCATGAAATAGCATTTTGGTCTGTTCAGTGTGTTAAAATACATTTCAAACATGACAGAAACGTGACAGAAACAAAACGCTTCCCCTTCTGATGAACATTTCAAGTGTGTGAGCTTTTGTCTGAGGGTGCAACTGATGGGACAAACAGGGCAGAGTGCTATGGCCGTGTTGATTCAGCTTCTCCTTGCCTGCTGTGTCTCCTCCAGGACACAGTGTGGCACAGGCACTGGCCTAAAATAACTGTCAGGTGAAATGTGAAAAACTCCTCCATGGTGTCAATGGGACAGAAGACAAATACAATACAAAGAATTGGCATCAGTAGTTACTGCATGGCACAATGCAGTCTTCCAGCATTTCATATTCAGCCCTACCTCCTTCCAGTGCTGATACAACTTCTTTTTATCTTTACAACATCCTGCCCTTCTAACATCAGTGGAAATAATTCACTCGCTCATTCCATTAGGCCTTGCTTCCTCCAAGACATACAACAGCAAACTGGTCTGTAAGCTCCAGGCACTCCCAAGCAATCTGAGTACCTGCCCTTCAGACTCAAGCCGTGCTTTTTCTGCTTGGAATTTTCCTGTACTCCCATACTTCACTACAGCCTTCCAATTTTCTGTAGAGTGATGATTGATGAGTTACCCAAAGACTGATTTTTATCTCAATGGCTGTTTTCTACTGAAGTTCTGTTCTCTGATTTGCCTTAGCCTCTACCATCTTATCAGGGTGGATTTATTTCACACATTTCTCAATCTCTAATTCCAACACATGAATGTGACTGAAAGATGTCTCAGATCAGCTTTCTTCTGAAGAAGCAGGAAAAAAAGCTCAATATGCTTCCATCATTTCATCTGTTTATTGAATAGTACCAACTTGGTTAACTATCACAATAAGTTAACATCGAACTACTTCATGAGGGTGTATATTGGCAAGTTCTTTGGGCCTTATATTCTAAAAACTTTTTCTCCATTTCTTTCCTGTTAGTCCACTGACATCACTAGTGAATTGTGAAATTTCCAGAGGAGAACAGAAAATTTTCAGACAGATGATCTCTTTTCAGATCAGATGCTCTCTTACGGAGGAATAAGTTTTCAATTCCTTTCAAGTTGTTACAGAAAAAAAAAATGAAGGAAAACACCCCCCAAACCAAACCAAACCAAACCACCCCAACATTGACAGCTAATGGAACTTCTTCAATTTCATTTTATTCAGTTATCTATTCCATATGGGTTAAGAGAGGAGGATTCAACAGCTTGACAACAGCACTTTTCAAGAAACCTCAGGAAGACCAGAGGCTTTCAAGAAACCTGACCAGTAGCAGTTGGAGAAAGCTTAGAGTGTGACCAGAATTGTGATGAACCTTAATAAAAAGAATTAGCAAGACTTCAGAAGACTTTAGTGATTTTAATTTCTACAGGAGTCTCAGTAAACAGCTCTGATTAAAGTGTGACAGTTCAATGAATCCTGTGGGTATGATACAGAGTGTGAATAGTTTTCATTATGAATGCAGTAAAAATCACAGATTTCATGGTATTCAGGAAATTAAGATGCTTGTAGGAAACGATTCTGGAAATAAAAAACCACAGCTCAACAAAGTCTGCTCTTAGTTACATATCCCACTGGATAGAATGCTGAAATAAACAAAAAAAAAATCCCTGACTGTTTTAATTCATAAATTGGAAAAGTCACTGAACATTTCATGTGCATAACTACATTTAGTTTTAGAACTCACTGATAAGGTTCAAGCTGACTTAAGTACAATTAAACATATTTGAAAAAGTATTTTTGAAATGAAGTTAGTGGAAGAAATTGTATCCTCCAAGGATTACTTACATGGAAGACAAAAACCCATAAATGTGATTAGAGACAGCATAAAACTCTAATAGAGATGCAAGATTTTAACCAAAATTCGTATCAAAAGGATTTGCACAAATGTTGGAAATCTATCAAACTATTTTGTTAACTGAAAAAAAAGATGCTGTAGAATAAAGAAAGTCTATCTATCTCTATATTGATTACTAGGAGTGATTTCCATATGCATGGGACTGATAATCAGTTCGGACAGGTTTTGTTAATTAAGATAAATTGTTAGCTGCTACCAAAATAAAGGACTTAGGGAATACACTGAGTTAATTTCACCAAGATGAAAATGTATTTTTTCATGGAGTATCATTTATTCTGACTCACAGTCTGGCTGGTGGAAATGTTCTCTTTGGCTTTCACTCAGGAAAAAGATAAAAAGTAAGGTTGGGTTCTAGTCTTCCACAAAGTAACATTAAGTAATCTAAAATCTCAGTGCAATATAATGAAACCTGTATACCTAAACTATATCTGAACTTCAAATCAGAGAATTTGGTTTAGAATATTTTGATGTTATTGATCCTGAATGCTTGCCAGCTGAAGTTCAGTCTTGCTATGCTTTGGACAACTTTCTATAACAATTGTCATTGTTTTCTTTAAAAACCTCAGAAAAATAAAGCTAATGTAATGTTTGTAAAAAATTCTGCATACTTTAAGCAACTCTTCTGGAGATTGACCAGAACAACTTTTGAGAAAAAAAAAAGAAAGGGCAAACCACATCCCATACTTCCTTCTTGAGTCTGCTGGTGTTCTTAGCCGAAAGCTGTTTGTTTCAGCAAACCTTACTGAAACAGGTAGAGAGAAACTATTGTATTTATTGGCCAAAAATCTCATCTTCTTAATGTGTTTGTAGAAAAAAACAATTTTGCAGCAGTTTCATAGCATTTAAAACTAATTAAATAAATGATGAATTGTGGGTTTGGATTCTTATCTGAATGCACTGGAGCTGTAGCCTGGAAGGTATTCTATTTACTAGGTAGAACTTGTGTTATGATTACTTTTCTGCTAATGTTTTTAGTTCAAGTACTCTCAACTGAAAGATATTTCAGACTAAAAAAAAAATCTGATATAGTTAGAAGAAAAACCATAAGCCAATAAAATGCCTCCAGAAGATTTTATGTGTCCATCTCATTTTATCTCAGATTGCAGCATCAGGGATTGATTTATTTATTCAGATAAATGTTCACATTTCTTGAGAAAGTAAATTTCTGTTTATTGACTTTGTGAAGGGAATTTCAATGCCACATTGTAGACTCACAGTGTCTGAAACCAAAGAGATAGCTGTAATGCAGGATTTGTAACACAAAGAAATGGAGAGAGATATGTGCTTTTCTTAGGTTCATCGGTTTCCTTTAATTTCAAAAAGATACTGCTGGTTTAGTTATAACATCCAATTACTCAATACAATACTTTCTGAACTGTGGAGCTAAGCTTCAGTGATGTGTCCTTTGGGTCATCTGGAGTACTGCCGGAGGGGAAAGTAGGATTTTTAGCTCACTATTTTTGATGCTTTTAACTGCAGCTGAGATATAGTGATGCCATAGAGGCCGCATGAGGTCCAAACCAAGACTGAATAGCTTGGAAATTGTTAAGAGAACTTCCATCTGGAAACTCTTCTACAAATTTGAAGGACTTGGTTGACAGATTTGGAAATTTACTGAAGAGTTAGCTTCAAAGAGGCCAAAATATACTACATATCTTTCTCAAAAGATTGATGTGGGGATTTTTTCATTAAGTTATGACATACAGAACAGCATAGTGATCTGTCAGCAGGTGCTTGTGGGCTGCTGTCAGGTCCCCACCAAGTTGCATCTGCCCCAAACTGAACCAGCCTCTCTCCCTCAGCTGTTCTTCAGAGTTTTCATCCTAAGTAATTGTTATTCTGTTTTGTCCAGAGACAGTTGAAGAAGAAATCCAGTTCTTTTAGACTAAGGTTCCAGTTAAAGATTCTAGTTAATCTAGCGCATTGGAATATATAGTAAGAAATACAGATTTTGTAGCTATATTAGTACACCGCAAGTCAGTACTTCTATGCATTTTATTAAATCTTTAGACTTTAATTTTGTTAAGCCCTCTGACATCTTTACATAGGCAAGGCAGGTTTCCCAACAGGTCAGAATCATATAATACCAAACTTACACTGTCTTTCTGCTACAGGGATGATTTTTTAGTTTCCCTACCTGAGAGACCATGTCTGTGCTTCCAAGGCCAGTGAGGTGTTCGGTATGGATGGAATGGGCCACAGAACACTTAGTGGGAAATCTGCAGGGTTTAGTGTCTTCTAGGTCTCTGCTCTGAGTACCCACTGCTTTTGCAAAATCTGCAAGGCTGAATCAGATCACAACTTTTTCAATAAAATATTGGTAAGATATCTAAGTAGTATCTCAAGGAAGATGATGATATTAAATGTGAGCCAGTTAACACAGTTAACACCTCCGTTTTCTGGGGAGGTGGGGAGGATGAGGGGGAGCATACTTAGCAAACAGTCAAATGCCCACCCAGCTACTCGCTTCCACCCCTTCCTTATCAAGAAAAGGGGAGAAAACAGGATGAGAAAATTCGTGGATCTAGATGAAGATGTGGAGACTGCTTACAAGTAACCGTTGTGAACAAAAGAGATTAGAGTTGGAGAAAATTATTTTACTGCCAATTAAAGTAGATTTGAGTAGTGAGAAACAAAGAGAAACATTAAAGCAGCCTTTCCCTGCAGCCACCCTCTTTTCCCTGCTCAATTTCACTCCTCCATTTCCCATTCCTCGTCCAAGCCCTGGCAGAGTGGATGGGGCATGCTGCATTCCGTACATAGAGGGTTTTCTCTGCTGCTCCTTCCATCTCACACTTTCGCCTTGCTCCAGCAGGGGCTTTCCGTGGGCTGCAGTTCCTCCAGGAATATCCAACTGCTCCAGGATGAGGTTCATGTGGCAGTCTTTGGCTTCTCCTCACAGTGACCTTCTGCTGTCAAAAACTGGGCGTGAACACGTAATACACTGTTATTAGCATCAAATGATCCACAAATTCTCACCTGGCAGGTGCTGATTCGTTACTTGTACAAAAACTTTGGAGGAAAGTCATGTAAATTTTAAAAAAATCAGAAAAATTTTAAACTCCAATTTATATGAATAAAATTTTCTCAGGCTATAAATATTGGATCATCAGCCCAATAAATTAAATTATCTCGATGAAAATATATTCAATAATAAATTCAAACCCATACCGTGTCATGTCCTGAAATTTTGTATCATTTTCATTCTCTGTCTTTCACAGATAAAATAAGCCATTTACTAAGGAAGATGCATGGAAAATGCTAGCAGCAGGTCTCATTAAGTAAAAGGGAGGCAAAGAGAAACCCTGATCTGAATGAAAATGAATCCTCTGAGAGTTAAGTTCCAATGGAATATAGCAATAGCACAAATAGATAGATGAATGAATAAATATAAATATGTTTATTTGAGTGTTTCTCTTCATATTTTCACTTAAGTTTTAATTCACACAGGTCTATTGCTATAGCACAGCTACAATAATGTGTTCTCACAGAAGTAAGGGAATTTTTTTTTCAGATCTATTTGGAACAAAACTGATTTCTTTTTTTTGTGTGTACACTGAGGGGAAAAATAGTGTTTATTTGGTCATTAAGTTGAATAGAAAAATGTTCCTTTAGTGTTCCAAGATAATTTAATTTAAAAATGAGCATGTCAGTATCTGGGAAGAATTTGTGCATGTTGCTTTTCAGGGACAGATGAGAGTGGAGACTGGATGTTTTCATGCTGTAAGGACATAAAAAGCTTTCTGTTGGACTGCTGCATGTCCAAAGAGACACAGCTGACTCTGACAGAATTACTTTGAATTAAAAAGTAGTGTGACTTTAAGCAAAAGCTGATTCTTTGGATTTACATTAGAAGAGAATAATCTTATTGCAAACTGCCTGATTCTAGGGGTTCACAGATATTTCTTTAATATTGTTGCTTATAGAAAACATGCAGCATAATTAGGAAGCACTTGGAAAATGGTAGAACTTGAATATAAGTTTTTTAATTAGCACTGACATCGTTTCATCACCAAAACCCCATCTACTCCTTTTTACACCATTTTACACTGCAACTCCACTAAAAGTAGCCCTTCTGCCATAGGGAGTGTCAGCATAAAATACCTGAGTTAGTGATGGGGGGTTGGAACTAGATGATCACTAAGGTCTCTTCCAACCCAAACCATTCCATGATTCTATGATTCTGTTTAAGTCTGGAAAAATATCAGCAAAAATAATTTTATCATCATCAATGATGACAGGTCAGGTCCATAGTTCAGCTGATGACTCCATTATTTATGCAACTGAGAGCTATAAATAGGTATAGGTCACAGGATTTTGACTTGTTTGTACATTTGCATGTTACCCTTATTTGTACTATTAGAATTCTTTGGCAGCAGTTAAGAATACAGCACATTCCTTTCTTTGCCTGGCTCTAAGGCAACTACATAGGGTTGTTATACAAGCAAAAATAAAGAGAGCGTTTTAGAAGCCTTGATGTTCTTCTGGATATGGGGAAATTCAGGTGATTGTTCAAAGTGATTGCTACTTTACTTAAAGTTTTCTTTGACCGGTTGGAGCTTGGCATATGGCATTGAAATAACCCATGCAGAATGAACCAAGTGAGACTTAAACAGAAGGAAGAGGAAATTAAATAAAGATGATCTGATACCAGTCTTAAGTTGCATGAAAAGTGAGTGCTTGCTTTTCTAAGGTATTAAAATCATACCAAAGGAAAGGAAGTTCATCCAAGGTGTAAACTAATTACCTGATGCTAGGGACTAAAGCACAACTACAGTTCATGTGAGGAGACTGTAGCATGTCTGGCAATGGAGGTCTTTAAGAAGAAGCTTAAAAAATGCTTCTCAATATCTCTATACTTGGGTAAACCTGCCTTTGGCAGAATGATTGATTTGGTTGGTCTTGCAATGATTTGATGGCAAGAACATCTTCAGTTTTTCTTGTTCAGATCTCATTTTTCATTTTGGGACCTCTGATTTCGTGATCTTTGAGATCTGTAGTAATGTCTTAAGCACAGGTCCTTACAGGCTTCTTCATGTAAATCCTGTAGCTAACAGATTGCTGTTAGCATCCTGAATCAAAATTTTAAAAATCAATATTGTTTTTCCAGCTGGGAATTCAGTTCAGGAACTGCACAAAGGAGTATACAAGGATGAAAGGGAGTAATCAGTATCATGATTCTATAGACCAGTTGGCTTGTCACACAGATTATAGCATGCAAAAGACATCTGTTTTATATCCACTTTAATTTGATTTGATACCCCGGAGTAAAGAAGCTCAAGTATACAAATGGATTAGCAAATACATTCTTTCACTTTAATCTTTCAATGTAATGACCAAAATGTCTGATAAGAACCATTGATTGACTGCCAGCTGTGATAAAATACCACAAATGCAGTTGTGTAGGGCAGTAATGCTAAAACTGCTTTGTGACAGTTCTGATTTATTGAATCCAGCAATGAAGCCTCATGAGGAAAATACAAAGTACAAATCCCAGTTAAGATGACTCAATTTCAAATCAAAGAAAACAAGAAATACAAAAATAAACCCAGATCTCAGTCCTGGCTGTGAGGCTGTGGAATTGCTCTGTTTTTCATTCCTTTGACAAAAGTTGCAAAGCCGTGTGTCTTCCGCGTGTTGTAATATATTTTTTTGGTTAGCATTTTTCATTCCGGTAAACAAAACCAGAGCAACAGCATTTACAACTCTGAAAGGAGAACGTGTGGAAGGAAGAATATTTTCTTGGAGTACCTGCTTCCTGTAGGTTCTTTGTCTTGCTACTTAGGTCTGTTGGACAGAAGGAAACTGTCTAACATCTATACTTTCTCTAAACAACACAGATTTATTGAGCAAAAATTAAAAATACCCCAGGTGTGTTTCTGAAACAACAAGTCATAAAAGGAGACAATTACATTAAAGTTGTGTTCAGAATAGCAGCAGACATTAGGTATTTTGATATCATTGTCCTGGAATGGAGTGGTAATTGCGGAGAAATAATGCAAAACACAGCATTGTGTGCTGGCAGCTATCATGGTGAAAAAATGTTCCAGAAATGCACAAAGGCTTCCATAAGCATTATGAGTTTTTTTAATTGACTATCAATATATTTTCCAATAGGATTTTTTTGTTTGGGTTGTTTGGTTTATTTTTTTTTTTTTTTTGGTTCCCAAAACATGACATGAAAAATAGGTTTCTCTAATCAAAGGCAGCATTATAGTTAGTAAGAGTGAGAAAGAAACAAAACAAAACTCTAAAACTATAATACTACAAACAAAATCTCTGATAAAAGAATACAAATGTGAGATTATTTGAGACTATTTCAGTAGGTTAGATATTTTTAAATTTCGGACTGTCGAAGGCTCATGGAGGAGAATTGGTTGAACAAGTCTTCAGACTTGTGCCTGGTGGTTATTGTTAAAAACTCAGAGCAGAGGAAGATGGGGAAAAGATATAAACAAGAGAAAGGGAAATAAAATCTTAGAATAATTAAAGTTAGTCAGATGTTTATGCTTCAAAATACCTTGTCATAATTTGTAGAGCCACTAATGGGAAATGCATTTCCATGTATTGAAATAAGAGATTTAATTCATGTGGTGTTTTGCTAATCTTATAATCCTACAAAAATTCTTACAATAGTAGGAGTTGAATAAGACCCTATATAACTAGCTGGTACAGTTGGGCTGCTTGTTGTTTTGTACTTGGAGAAGACATTTTCAGCCTTGCAATACGTACATGGAACAGCAGCTCTGCTCTGCATAGCTAGAAGATGTTAAGGAGTAAAGAATCATCTTGTTATAAACAAATTTTTAAATTTTTTTCTTGTTCAGATAATGAGTACAGGAATGGACAATTTGCCCGTGCGCAATAGAGGTATCTGAAACAGACAGGGAATATTCAAATGAATGTGAGCCATCAGATAGTCCTAATGCTGATATCTGAGCAGTTTCTGCATCTGTCAGTGGCCAAAACATGACAGATTTTAGGTGATGCTTTACAAGGATCTTGAATGCATTTCTGATATCGCTGGGTAGTACTACAGACAGAGGTGTCAGTGGTTCCTAATGTCTCTACTTGTCATTTGGAGCTGATGTTAAGAAAATTATAAAGTTTAGTGAAAAGGGCTAGAAGTGTCTGCTTTGTCGTAGCCAGCTACAGGAAAGAACTTCTAAATATGCCTGGCCCTATCTCTTTTAGCTCTGCTCTGTGAACACAAAATGTGCATGCATGTTGCAGGTATGAAGGCTCACAGGAAATTTCTGTTACAGCGCATACATATAAAATCCCTTTCAGTCTTCTCTTTGCAGAAGAGCACCAGGTCCTGCTTTTCCATGTAATTTTGCAGATTTTCAGCTGCTAAGTGAGGCAAGAGTCAGGAAACAATTATGTAGGCATGAGGATGAACTTACATGTAAGGTGCAGAAAAGGTAATATTTTATTTTCTGTCTTATTTCACATGAAATGTTGATCTAAATGCTGGCTGTTTTCTTTTCAATAATTGAAATATTACACAGAACATAAATAGAAAAGGAATGCACATTTCTGGCCTAAATGAAAATGCTTCATTCTACATGCTTCACCTCTTTTTGTCTGTGTGATTCTTCTTTCTAATGCCTAAAAATTCTGTATAGGCAATTATAAAGTAGTAAGTACATGGTCCCAGTGTGTGATGAATTAAAACTTTGGCTTATAGTTCGATTGGGAAATCTGTGCAAGAAACAAAGCTGAAGATAATTAACATTATCTATGGGAAATGCATATTTTTGATCGGCAGATTATTTTTATTTTGTCCACCTCTACCACTTAATGACATTTCTTGTTATCTGAAATCAATGTTTTGTAACATAGATCACTACGATGTGAGCATCAAATAGTAATTGGTGAAATGCAAATTTTTTAGAACATGAGAATAGAGTATCTGAAAATGCAAATAAAACCCTCATCTGTCACGAATTGGAACTATTGTGGAGCATTTGAATAGCATGAGAGAGCTATCTCAGAGTAGTTTGGGTCTATCATAGCAGCCAAAGATTTTTTCTAAAATTAGACAAGGCTTAGTTTTAGTCTAGGATCTTCTAGTTTTTAGTTTCCTTCCTTCCTTCCTTCCTTCCTTCCTTCCTTCCTTCCTTCCTTCCTTCCTTCCTTCCTTCCTTCCTTCCAAAAATTAAAATCTTTGAGTTCTTGTTTTTATCCCTGTACATATCCTAAATATATTTGCAATTGATTTTTCACTTTACTCTAGCCTCAGTGGATTTTGTTTATACATATCAAATCTAAATCCAGCTGTTACCCTTGGAAGGCTATTCAGTGTCATTATGAAAAAGCTGTTGATCACACGACTCATATGCATAAAAAAACCTTCTTTATTAACTGCTGTAAATAATTTGGCCTGGAATTTTCTTCAGGTCTCTATCTGCTGTTTTCTTCAATGAGTAGCTCCAAAATATATATTTTTTACACCAGTAGGTCTTCATTATATTTAATGTGATGCTCTGATGAGGTTATGGCTCCTCCTTGAGCTGTGAAGTAATGAGGGCTCAACAACAGTTTGCTTGGGTTTTCTTAAGTTTCTTTATCTGTATATGTGCCAGACAAACACTGTCAACAGGGGCACTAACACACTAATTCAGTCCTCTAATTTTGTTTATATCAAGCCTTCTAAAATATTGCTATTAGTTCTTCTTTTCATTTGGGTGTTTGAAGCTGACTGAATAAATTGACAAGGAATCTCTGACATCCCTTCAGCTCTGCCATTTTATACCAAGATTTACACTTAATTGTTCTAATTATGTATCACATACCTTGTTGAAGACTTGCTTCACTTTTTCTCCCCTAAACAAAAATGTGCCACTTGTAGATGCTTTTCTTCCTTTTCTTTTTGCTAGGGAAAGGTCACTTGGAAAAACTGTGGGATGTAGGATGGATGCACATAATGTGGTACCTCTGCATCAGCTCTCAGCCTGTGTTTGTAAGGCACTCAACAGAATATAGAAAGCACTACTGTTCATCATTTGCTGTGCAGAGAAAAACTACCTCTTTCAGCTGGTACAGGGAGCACAGTACAAAAAAGAATGATTTCTTGTGAAGCCTCAGCAAGTGCCTTTCACCTGCACTGCACAAACTTCACCTAGAAAAATGAAAATACTGCCTGGAAAACTGCTGTCAGACTGAAGGAATGAATCAGAACCCTGAGAACTCTTGCCAGGGCTGCTGCTTGTCTTCTGGCAGCTCTCACTCTCTAGCTCTTAGTCTTTCCTGGCTCTTAACTAAAGGCACAAGAAATCTCTCCACCTTCACCACCAAGGTGCAGTAATACTGTCTTGACTCTTGAACAGTGACACACTTGAATTCTGCAGTGGGGACATAAATGAAGAAGAATGAACTGCACTAGGCATCATCTAAAATGTTAAAGAATGCTTTTAATCGTGAACATTTATAAAAAACTATGTAACTATTTTGTCAGCAGTGGAGAAAGAGACCCTTCAAAATTGTCCCATAAGCTAAAATAACAGGATGCTATTGTATCTTTTCTGAATATAACGTAACACTACTCTGTGAAATGAGACACAGAGTTTTTTATCCTTGTTGTACTGCAGAAAAAATGCCAGATTCTACTCAGAGTATGACTGGAAGAGATTGACATTGAAAGCATGTCTCAGTGTGCTTCCATTATATTCACATAACTACAAAGCCATTTCAATGGTGCCAAAATAGAGAGCAGTGTAAGAACTTGGGATGATTATCTGAGTACTAGATAAGCACAAAAAAAATTCTAAATAATTTAAAATAACTTTTGAGCAAAACAAAATCTTTTCCTCAAAGATTCTGTAAACTAAAATATTTTCCCATAGAAACAGTTTTTTGTGGTTTAAGAATTTTGTTCATATTAAAGTGGTAATTGTTGTTCCCTACTTCTACTAATAAGGATTTATCTAGAACTAAGCCAAATTTACGCTTTTCTTTAGAGAGTTTGGAACACTCTCTTCCTTGCTATTTCTGCCTGTAGCTTTGCCTGCTCTATATGGCATCTCAGTAGGTGTGGACATCAGGAAGCTCTAGCAGCTTCTGACAAGAATGCCAGCTAACCTTGACCCATGGTACCAGAGGCCTTTGCTGCTGTGTCCCCCTGATTAGGGAGGGTCAATCAAATACTCAGTTGGTGCTAGGGAGTGACAGTCGTGGGCACAGGGGTCCAGGTGGTGCTCCCCTCTGGTGAAAGAAAAGAGTATAAGAAGGAAGGCGGTGAAACTCAAGATCAGCAAGTGCTCTGTTGTGGAGCAAGTGTTGGCAATAGAGTTTTGGATTCCTCAGCCATGGGAGCCTGTTTGAGTATATATATAAATACCTGAAGAGAGGGTGTGAGAAGAGGGAACCAAAATCTTTACAGTGGTGCCCATTGACAGGACCAGAGGCAACGGTAACTAGAAGGAAAATCAGGAAGTTTGCTCTGAACACCAGGAAACACTTTTTCACTGTAAGGGTGACTGAGCACTGTCATAGGTAGCCAAGAAAGGCTGTGCAGTCTCCATCCCTGGAGATTTTTCAATTATTGGCTTCACTCAAATTGACAAGTATAAAACTTCAAGAAAAGATGACAAGCATTATGTTGGGCAATATTACTAGATTTTGAAAAGAATATGGGGAATGGTAGAAAGCAATTTAGAAACAAGTTGCTAGAAACAGCATTTTGTACACTAGAAAAGAATTTTTCTTTCTGATGAAACATCTGGAAAATGTTTTAGATTGGAGTAACAAAATCAAACAAACAAGAACTTCCTTAGCAGAACTCAGTGAGGCTCTATACACAGGTTTTCTTGCCCAGAAAATTTAAACATTGAAATTATCTAGTATAATGATTTTGGGAGTGATACCTCCTCATCACAGGTATCTTTCAGTTTCTGAGTATTATATATAGATGTTTACTGTCAATGTATTTTTTTCCTGTTGCTGTGTTAAACGTTCTTGTGAAACAGATGGTCATTCATATATTTCTTTCAGAAATCTTTATTTCTAAATAGCTAAACAATGGGAGGTTAAGATTATGCAGAGACATTCCAGTGATTTTGGAGATTAGAACTACTCCAAGGCAGATTTGAAAGGATTAATCTGTGAAAAAAATGGCTTCTTTATTCTTTTGTCACATTAAGAAAGCTGAAAATAACAGTTTTTCCCCATAAAAACAGGTTATCTCTTAGCTTTAACCACTTTTTTCCCCTTAATTTTAAATATAGTCAATAATCTTAAACACAGACACTAAAAGAGAAATTACAGATTCTACAGGTAAAGTATTTTGGTAAAATATGTATAGGCATTTTTAGTAATTATTATGAGGTTAGACAGTTATTTCACATAAATGGTGTACTTCAGTGATAACTTCTGTGTACATAGGTTCTTCAAAAAACATTCAATAACTTTTATAAACCCACAAACTATATTTCAGATTGTACCCAAGACAACAAAGTGTACTTTCATATTTTCCCTCATTATTCTGTTTAATTTTATCACTAAGAGAGCCCAGTTATCCTTTAATTGAGCTGAAATATGTAGCTTTCCACAGCTGCTGTAAAGCTTAAATTCCTCTTTGTACTCCGGAATTTCTGGAACTGAGCGAGACACATAAAAATTATTCCATTCAGTCCTGCAGCAGCCAATTAGTTACTGTTTCAAACACTCCTAGTGGTGAGGGGGTGGTAGAAATTGTGCAACCCGATGATAGACACTGTGAAAAGCATTTGGAGAAGGGAATCACAATTCAAGCTCTTGTGGACAACTAGGAGGAAAGAAAAGGTCTTTAACTGGCCTTTACTACCAATACAGCCCAAATGCAAAAGTAAATAGAGTTATTAAAAGAGTGTTACAGGGTACAGTATGATGGCAAGATAATCTTTACATGGCATCAGAAGGCCAGATAAATGTGTCCAGTACCTACATAACGCTTCATTTATCTTCAAAGATATCTGCAAATGCATCTGAAGGATATCATGTCTCCAAATGAAAAGAGAGATGAATCACTGGCTGAGGGATAACTGTGCAATTTCACATGTGAGATCAGCAGGTGTGTTCTGCCCTGTGGTGGGAAGAACATATCAAATTATTACACAGACAGGAGATGTACAAAAATATGTAACTTTTAAAAAAGGCATCTCTAAAAAGACAGAGGAAAATGGCTATGAGATTTTGTTACAATAAGGTATTTGGTGTTTTTCTCTCAGCTGCTGAGAAACCTTAATGAGGCCACACTATCCGGGAGATGGTGGATCTTAGGCAATCTATTCAGTTTTTGTTCTACAGCTTCCCCTGTTACTATCTATCCCATAAAATGAGCCCACATGAGGAATGTAAATCCAAACCTCTAGTATGTTGTTATAAAATATTACCTATAAGTAGTTGGCTGATATGAGGTAGTTATCAAGAATATTTTGTAAAATTCCTTATTGAGACATTTCTCACAGCAATGTGAGAAATTGCAGAGCATTAAGATGTTGATTGAAGTGTATATAAACACAACATTTTACAGTATCCCCCATGATAAAGCAGGCTATCATGCCTTTGGGGTTTCTGGCTGCTTCCTGGAGAAGGTGCTGCGAATGGGGAATATTGAATATGGTGGTGAGTTGTTTTTTTTTTTTTACATGCACAGTTTTGTATTTTGTTTCCATTTTCTAGAAATAAATTCTAAGTTGCAAGACAAAGTGTTAAGATCTCTGTAAACAGCTAATGCATAATTAATGTCAGTTTAATGTAGTTGTACCACTATGTTAAGTAATGACCCAATATTTCAATGTCTTTCTTTCACTAGGGAATCCAAGCTTTGGCAACTGGAGCCCACTCTTTTGCAGACACCTAATACTTTGAAGTCTCCAATATCTAAACAAAATCATTAAATTTTCAATTCTTATCAAAATATTTTTTAGTTTTAAAATAGAGTTAACTTATAAAAAAACCCCAAACAAAAAACCCCGAAAAACAAACAACTCCCCCTCCTTCATTATCACCCAGAATTTTGTTTTCTCTCCAAGTCTAATACTGTCAAGGGGAGGCACAACTTTTCCTTCACTTTGTTTCAGAATGTGCCCTAACAGGAAGCTCTAACTGCTTTAGAGCTCACATCATCCAGAACACGGTGTGCCCAAGTCTGTAAAGGAAATAACTCTTTTTGAGTTCACTAGAGTTTTGTTAGTGTTTTGTTTTAGCTTGAGCAAAGCAGCCTTCTTAATGAGAACAGCCAACTAATACTCAAAGTGAAATTATGTTTTGTCTGACCTTTATTTTCCTGCAGAAAGAAAACTAACTTTGACAAATCTAGACAAGTTGGGCAGTATAATAATGATGAGGGTGGAGTTATTTTTATTACTACTAATTAATTTCTTGTGATTCTTTCTGAATCCTTGGGCTTTCCGTATGTACATGGTCAGAAGAAATGCATTCATTCTGACAGCAGAGGGGATCTACCAACACTTGCTATGTGAGCCAGAAAAACACTTGGAACCAGTATGATAGGCAGAAGACCAGACTTGGTTTTTTCACACCTAGAAAAGATTCTTCTACTAATTTCTACTATTGTTGGGGAGAATGAATGATTCATGTAGGAAAAAACCTTTCAAAAGACAAAAGAAGACCTCATTACTCTACCTGAGCTTGGTTGTGGGTTCCAGTTACAGAAGCGCTGATGTAAGAAATCAGTTCCATCCCTTTTTACATTTTTCCAAGTCAGAAGTTACAGATAGCTCAAGGGTAAAAAGATCAAATAATCTCAGTAAAAAAAAGCCTAAATTCTTTTTAAGCACAAGTTCTTTACATTCCCACCATGAAAACAGGATTACTGCATCAACAGAGAAAAAAATATTTCATCCTATATGAATTTGTATTACTTCTCTGAAAGGTATGATAAGACTGAATTATTTTGTTATTTTACTGTCTCTAGGTAAGAAACAAGGAAGATGGATGCGGCTACTTTGACGCCGATACCCAGAAAGTCAAATGTGGAGCACATTATGGATGTCTGTACTGGAAGTATGGTGCACAGTCACTGCAAAAACAAGAGTGGAAACTATCTGTTTTTAGAAGGAAAAAAAGATAAAGATCAGCAGGTCTAAGCACAGAGTGATATATCTGTAAAAGCTAAAAGACAAAATGTGATGAAAATACAGTGGTGGTAGAAAGAAAAATCTCACTGAAAACAAAAATAAAAAGTGGTGCTTTTTATTTAGGAAAAAATCTGTGAGACTAGAAATAGATTTCAGTAGAAATTAATTTAATTTTATGAAATGACTACATGCAGCAGCAATAAGGCATGCTAAGTTTAATGCCAACATAGTTATAGTCAGAGATGACCTCAGAGGTCCCTTTTATTGTTGATCCATTTTACATGCAGTTCTGAGGAAATAGCATCCTTCACAAGCTCATGAATCCCATGGATCTAGCAGTGAAATTGTGCATCTATTTGTGGCAATGCTGTCGGAAGACCAATAAGTAACTAAATAACCCTTTCTAATGACGATGTTGGCATTATGTGAAAATTAGAATGTTGTGATTTTAACTGTACAGACAGTATTTTAAAAATTACACATAATTTAGCAATTGTTTAACAACTGTCAGAAACACAAAACCATACTGGGTGAATGAAATGTAAAAAAACCCTTTTCTACATTACATTCATGCTACCAAGAAAGCAGATGATATAAGGATGACTCTTCACATGGACATGTTTCAAGTATTGTTTCCTATTATTTTAATTAAATAAGCAGTGCTTCTATCTCAGAGGTTTTAGAAAATCAATCATGGCTTCCATTTTGTAGGAAATTTATGAAGATGGAGGACTTTTACTCCCTGTAAAATGTGGCAGAATGATGATGAATATCTGCCTTGGAAAATATAGATAGGTCTATTGTGATTGAGCATTCTCTAAGTGACAGTGTTTTTTTCTATTCTGTATAATTGTTATGATTTTTTTGCCTAAAATGAATTTTAAAAAAATAGGTTGATCAAACCAGAAGGGTTTAATGCATTAAAGAAATTAATCAAAGAATAATGTCAAATTTTAAGGCAATTACTCTTGAGCTCATAGCTAAGGAAGAGAAATATGTACTCACTAGAAAGTGAGTTATATCAACCTGATACTTTTGTAGGACTAAACAGAGCCAAAGTTTAGTTACTACAACTTAGGACACCTGACTCACCCTAAAAGTATCTTTAAAACAACCTTATGATTTTCCTCTTCCTTCTCTTGAAGTCCCAGTAAGTGAAACACTATGGTTTGTATAGGATTTTTGCTTACACAACTCTGCATTTTAAGCCATTGTTAATACCTACATCTATCAGAAATTCAGAAGGGAGGGACATAAATTCATTTCATAAACCACATTTTTCATTTTTATTATTCTATATTTTACTTTTGGAAATGACTGCCTGCAATGTCAGTACAGGAGGTCCAACAGCAAATGCTAGCCTCTGTGATGCAGGCTGCTTTCTGCTTAGTCCTAACATTTTCTTAAATTGTTGTTTTGGACCTTGCTGTGATAAATGGACTAACCTCCAATTTCTTTTTTTTTTTTGAGGCAGTACTAATTCTTCACTTCCTTGTCTCTATTACTTTGCTAAATATCAGACCAATTTGTCAATTCAGACAAATGTGTATGGGAATGTTTGTGCATATATTTTTCAGAGATAGGTGAAAGGTTATTGATCTTAGTGCACTGGTTCTGAATTCTGATGCTAACTTCTGGTAACAAAGTGTTGTACTGTTTTCTTTAGCTACGTGTAATGGATGGATTTCTTCTGTATTTGAATGATCTTCACATTTTCATTTTAACAATTTCACATCCAAGGACAGCATAATCTGTTTATGAAGATAATTTCTTGCACACTTAACTGTGTAAACTGAGCATGAAATCAAATTTATCAGTTACTCAACCCTGTCTACTAAGAATATTTTCTCTCTTTAAAAACTTCAGAAAGAAACATGTGATTGAAGGAATTTTAGACAGTCCCAAGCACAGGTGTACCTTGCACATCTCTCAAGATTAAAGCTTCTTTACTCATATTTGCTTGGACACCTGCTGTTTAAGTCTGATTAGCTGTAGTTTTTGCCCTTAGTTCTAGTGTACCAAAGCCAAGGTTATTAGTGTCTAAGCTCCCTGAATACACAGTCTGTTTCTTTTTACCACTGATTTTGTTGTATTTCTCTATTTAGCCAGTAGGTATTAATTAGGGGAAGAAATTAATGAATTAAAGAGCTGAATGAAGGCCAGGATGCTATTTTGGTCTGTACTTTTGACCAATATTGATTACTTTCACTGATATAGAGAGGTCTTCATTAAACCTTTCCTCTATCTTTGCTATTTAGCTAATCAGATGTTACAGTTCAGACCTACAGTAAAAGTGCATTAAAAGGTGGAGATGAATTCAGCAATATCAACTGCATTTTAGAAGCACAAGAACACACAAAACTCATAATCCAATTTTCATTTCAAGAACTATCTGGGAAAATTTCTGCTAAAATCAGAAAAAAACCCCTGATTTAGATTTTTATTTCTTCTTAAATGTGTCAGTTGTCACTGGCTCATTATTAGGAATAAGCAGTCAGTTTAGTGATTGGCCACACAATGATATTTTCATTTTCTATATCCTAGATAGCTCTCAAACTCAAAGTTATTAATGTTGACTTTCTCTGCAGGAGATTCCAAAGTTCTGCAGAGTATTTACACACATGATTGAGACTGAAGGGATGTGTTAGTCAGTTAGGAATAATTAATGAGGAAAAAAGACTGGGGAAAATAGAAATTGCTCTGAAATACTCTGGTTTGGATTCCAAATTCTGAACCTTTTTGCTTAGCTCTGTATGATTCCTGTTCAGTCAATTAAGGAGTGCAGAAGCTGGGGGTCTTCAGAAGTTTCAGGCCTTATACCCAGAAATAGGTTTTGGGCTTCCCAAGACTGGAGAAAGATCCAGTTAAAGCTGTAAATCCCAATGCCACACTAAGGAAACAGAAAAAATTGGGAATGGAGCTTGGGTTATCAATATTTCTCTAATTTTCTATTTCTCTCAGTCCAGTGTATGTTCAAAAATTGCTCTGCTCTATGATGTGTAGTCCTTTAAAAGTCCCTGTTTTGGGCACAAAACATTATTATGTGATGGAACATAAATAAAAACTACTTGTAACAAAATTTATGTCAGGTGAGGAATGTCCACCAAAACTCCTTGGCTTACATGAAGCATCCCAGCAAGTTCTGCTAGGTCCAAAAGACCATCTAAGAGCTCTTACAGGTCCCATGCACACATGGGAGATTCTGGAGGCTCCAAGAACCCAGATGAGCTGGCAGAATCAAACATCTGAAAGTCAGTGATATGATGATTGTTCTTTGAAAAAAACACTGATTTAATTGGTTTACCTAGTCTCACATCCTAGTTATTATGTGATGAAAGTCTATATCCATTAGTGGGAATGACCTCTTTGGAAGAATCTAGTCTTATTTCATGATAGCAACAGAGTCATACACCTCATTGTTTTTGCACGATAACCTACATCTATATACAAATAGGATACAATCCTATTGTGAAAAGGAGATAAAGTAGATGAGATCTGGGATAGTTTCTAGGTTTGTAAATATTAGTGTTGTGAACCATGGTGTAGCAGTAATGAGAATTGAAATCATATAGTGTTCATTATTAGAAAACCAACTAAAAATGTAGATGAAAAGCCATCCTCTGTCAGTGAAAACCAGATATATGTAGAGGATAAAACTTCAGTAAGAACTGGATATGAAATCTACCAGTCTTTCTGTAATCAGCAGGGACTTTGCTTACAGATGTCTAAGAGCCAGAGACTGTTCTAGTATTTTATGTAGTAAAAAATCGAAAAGTATAATTCCTGTTTTTGGTAGAGGATACAATACCCATGATTCAAGCACAGTTGGCACAAATAGCAAGAGTTGGAGAAAAATGTTCTTGTTTCACATTCCTCCACTCCAACCTGTGGCATAAGAACTGTAAAGATGAAGGAAAAGTCATCTTATTTTAGCCCCAGCTCTTATATAACTAATTTATTGGTAATAAAATTGTGAAGATCAGTTTGCCATAGGTCTCTTACACTAAATGCATGAAAAAATATGAAGGAAAAACATCTGTAAAGTGTTTTTCTGTAAATAAGGCTTAAGGTATCTGAAAGATGTCTGAAGGAAAAAACCTTGGGTTAATACAGACTATAAGACAAATTTATTTTGCATACACTTCCATAAAACATATTTGAATTGTAATTTTTTTATTCTGCCTTGGACTAAACTAGTCAGGACTATTTCAAAGAGAGCAACCCTGGGTAACAACTGTAAATAGCACTAAATTTTTTATCCATCTCACGGAATTACTTCCACAATGCTGTCATTATCTGAAGAGATACAAGGCATCTAAATGAAGAATATGCTTTTCATTTGTGTGTATGCAATAAGTAAAGTATCTGAAAAACCTGATGATTACATCACTTTGGGGAATGATGAAACTCACCATTTGAGAAAATGACTACATTATCTGTCCAGTTCATTAAAAAAGCATCTTCTTCCTTTGTCTTTTGTGGTGATATTTTAATGTGGGAATGAATGATTGTAAATCAAAAGATTTTTCTTTTAAATCTATTATCCATTTTTCAGTTGAATTTAAATTAAAGTATAAACACTTTCTGTGATGCATGCAAAACCCAAAGGAGTTGTGCTTTGAAGTGATTTCTTTTTGCTTCTTTGTTTTCTTTTATCTCAGCGAGTTTATCATTCAGAGGCTGTGCACTATAAAGAGTTGTAACCATGCTGAGTTGAGCAGGGTTAGGTCTCAGATATGTGATTCTGTTCACTTGAGCTGTTCTGGCTTAGTGGTATAGGTCAGCCTGCAGCAGACCTGGAGACATAAACATTAGTTAAAGAAATTTAAAGGAAAATGTGAGACCTGCATCTGCAATGGCTAAATGGAGGGTTTGCAGCTGGTTACCTTCTCCCAGGGGACACATCTCAGCTCTGCTGAGTCCTGATAATTGGATTTGAATATAGAATCTATAGGGGATCCTCTGCAGTATTCACATGAGTTATTGCTGTTGGGGAATCTGCAGTGTTGTGGTCATAGGAAATTGGAAGTAAATGCTGCTATTACAAAGCATCTCAAACATCACTTATATCACTTACAACAAAATGCATCGGTGATACTCTGCTGACTGCAAACAAAACTATGCGAAACACAGGAATGGCAGTTTCAGATGTCTGAGTGTGCTTTAAAATGTCCCAAAGTTGTATGATTTTTTTTCCATATATTCAGGTAACTTTACTTTGTAAAATGATCTCCCACATCATCAGTATGCAAACAGACAGCAACCAAGCAATCAAAATGGAAAATACACTCTAGGCTTTTTGGGGGATACTAATGGAGGCAGACACCTACATGAGAAGAGTTTGCAACTTCTGCAAAATTCAGTGACTTGGAGAGTCTTAATGCCTGTAGGACTTTAAAAATGTAGTTGAGTATTAATTCCCTGTCAAGGCAAATATTTCCATATTTATTTGTTTTCGTGATTGAAACATGGACCATGAATAGCTTTCTGACAGAGGAACCCTTAGACCATTTGCTTGTTTTAATTCTGTGCTGCCTAATAGAACATCTGGTTTTGCATCTGGAATACTAATACAATAATTCAAGATTAGTTTTGGTTTTTATTATGTTATGTTCTAGGTTTATAGTGTATAAATCATTACTTATCTTGGTAGGCCATGTGTCAGATAGTGTGCAAAGAACAATTGAAAATCAATATAGTTCATAATCAATGAAAAATGAGACTGATTTATTGTGGGTGAAAACTGACTATTCCATCTTCACATGTGAAGACTGCTTTTTAGTCTTATCACACCCCAAAACTACAAGAATGCTTAACAATGAAATACTTCATTCATCTCCTTTGAAACTGCTGCTGTGGATCTTCAAAATTTCATTGTGAATGTAGTTGTTCATCAACTGACACTCAGGTTTGGATTCACAGAGGTTTACATTGAAAATACAAAACTTCTAAAGTACATATCTGGAAAAATCACTGCTTATTTTCTTGGTTAAACTTGTGCAGGAGGACCTAAAACGTATTCAGTTGGTTCCAGTCCAATGTCCTATCTAGTATGGAGGCTATTATTGATATAAGAGATTAATAGTGTTTTAAGGCTAGCTAACATGTCATATTAATATTTCTTATTTTGTGTTTGTATTAGTGTATTTCATATTAGTAAATTTTGCATTTTGTTCAGATGTTATTGGGAATTTCATAATCACCATCTCCCTTTCAGTGCAAACCTGGAATAAAACAATTATTTAAATCCAGAAGAAGACATGGAAACTAGAATATTTTGAAGAAATAAAAAGACACTGCAAACAAAAAATGGAAAGTGTAAAATGAAATTATAGTTAGAACAAATACAAAAAACCCTTGTGTGTGAACAGTATCTTTTATCATAGTCATAATTAAGATAATATATGTACATGTGGGAATATCCACACCCTGATTACACCATTCTTTCTCCGTCATTACATAGGATAGCAACCCAACTGTGTTACAGCATTAACAGGGGAATTGTAAATAGTTTTTTTTTTTTAATTTCCCTGAAGCAGCAGGAATATAGTCCTTAATCATCTGGTCCAAATGAAAAATACTGAAAGATTTTGATGGCATAAAGATGTAGAGGTCTTAGCATTTCATAATAATTCAGTTGATAACCTCAGCTAATAAAATACAGATAGTGATTTTAGAATATCACATCAGCTTCTTGACAATAAGCTCACTCAAAAGCACTTTTCACTATGACTGTTATGATCACGTCTAGATGTAAATGGCATTCAATACCACATTTAAATTAATTATGTTAAGGGAGCATACCAGTGAAGCAGCAATGTAAATTAATAAAATTAAATGTAGAATATTCTTGTGGATACTTCATCAAACTACTATTCTCTTCATTTACTGTTGCTCTGACAATTGCTGGAGTATAATAAAGCAGCTTGAGAGCCTATATTTTGGGATTTTTATTAGTATAAAATTTTCTGTGCAGTAGGTGCTCCGCATGTGTCTCCAAACAGATGACTGCCATAGCAATTTGATAACATTCAGATACTCACATGATCAAAGAAGTACAGTGACTACTTAAATGTGCAAATATAATACCATTTATTTTAGGAAACTAAAGTATTGATATTGATATTGATATTGATATTGATATTGATATTGATATATCAAACTAAAGTATTGATATTGATACTCAGTGAAATAAATAAATATGCCAAGTAGTTTTTTTTTTCAGTTATTTTTAACAGATTGTATCATGGTCTTTCTCACAGAAGCCATGAAAGGATTCCCAAAGAGCAGAAGCAGAGGTTCAGAGATGTCAGCTATATGCTTAGGAAAATATATTTTAGTAGGTCTTGACAGCCATTATTTGCTATGCCTCAGATTCTCTAAAGCTCTGTATTCCCACTGGAATTGCCATACACAATTTTAAAGAATTGCAAGGTGCTTAAATGTCTGGACCTCATTTTTCTGGGGATACATGAAGCTTAAGAATGTGCTAGGAATTTTTAAAAATTAAAAATATTGAGACAAAATATGGGAGTTTTTAACAGCCTTTATAGTAAGGGAATTCTCAGAAGTTCTACATATCTGACATTGTAGCTTCTTTTTTGAAAAACCAGAAATCGATATTTCAACTGAAGCATAAGATAAACTCTTCTACCAAATAGCAGTGATGGTCAAAAGAAGAGTAATCATCAACAATTATCACTGCCTTTGCAATGTTTATTTTAGAGCGAATGAGCCGCTAAACTGCCGCTGTGACATAAAAAGCAGTCTGCTTCCTCTTCAGAGCCATACTCAGCTGAAATCCTTACTCATTCTTAAAGTCAGTAATGTCATAACATCATAAGAATATAGTAGGGAGGAGAAAGGAGCAGAATGACTGGGGAAACCAAAAGGATGACTCCTGAGGGAAGATTTGCAAAGCTTAATATATGTTCAAAGGTATTAAAGAAAGAGTTTTATTTGTGAAGAATCTCAGAGATAAAAAACCTAGGGGAAAAAATAGAGATCAGAAGGAACATAACCATGTATTGATTTGTTTTACTAGGGACAGGTGTACTTAATTTCATGAATACGTCCCTGTTTTGTGCTGTAGGTTTATGCACACTAGATTAATTTCTAGGTCATTTCCTGAAGGTTTTATTTCTTGAGATTATTAGCAGCAATTTGCTAGTCTAAAGGAAATTAGCTCTATACTGATAGTCCTCTACAAATAAGAAATCAATAATAATTACTTTGCACATAAAAAGAATTAGATTGGCAACTGTTGAAACTTTTCATTTGCCAGGATAATATTGCAAAATGAATAAAGTTATAGTCGAAGATATGATTGCAGCATTAAATATAGTAGATTAATTCTCAGTGGCTGAAACTGAGAGGCCATAATTTAAACTTCATAATTTAAACGTCATTTACCTGTTACACTTGTTACTGGGATGAAATAAAATGTAAAGAGGAACAAGTATGTTAAATCACCTCCAAAGTATCACAAGAAACTGTATATGCCAGTAGTTTGTTACAAAATTTAAGAGAACCTCTGGTGTATCTTCAACAGACTCATAATTTTAGTCATCTGTGTAGTCAGCTTCAGAGAGAAGAACTGAAGTAGAATCAACATTCCTTTGGGCTGATGGAGTGTATAGTTTTGCAAATTGAATCCTTTGTTACGTTAACTGAAAAAAATAATATGTTTAGCTACATTTTCCTCAAAACAAGACTGGTTTTTTTTTTAGAAATTGAGTGATGACAATAAATAATGTACCTCTATTACAGTTTTAAAAGGGGATTACAATTTCATAGGTTGAAGAGATGACAATCATCTCTTCAGAAGTAATACAAGGAAGTCAACTGTGCAAAAAAGCACCCTAAATAAATACAGAGGTTCTCCAACAGCTTTAATCATAAAAACAAATACTGTGTTCCTAAAAGCAAACAAAGCTTGGAAGTATAACTTAAACATATGTGAGATAATTTGTTTTCAAAAATACAATTATACCTGTACATTGTAGATAATTGTAATAAAATGAAAGTGAGCTTTATTCTTTTCGTGTTTCTTGGATTTTTTTATTCCAGCATGATCCAGTTGCAAAAATGGCATCTGTTGAAGAGGCATGTGAGGGCAGAGACAAAAAACTATGGACAGAAGAAGGTATAAAATGTTACTGAGAAAAAGGACTGCTCCTCTAACACTGAAGTTTGTGAGCAGAATGGAATTATTGGCCTTTGTTGTGATCTCCAGTAGCCCATTTCATTGTGCATTCTCCATATATATCAATGACAAAAGGAAAACAAAGATAATGTGGGCCCATTGCTAAATGGGGGGAGGGACCCTGGCAACAGAGGACGTGGAGAAGGCAGAGTTGCTGAAAGCCTTCTTTGCATTGGTCATCACTGACAAGACCAGCCCTTAGGAATCTCTCACCCACAAGACCAAGGTAAAGGAATATTGAATGGAGATTTTGCTTTGGTCAAACAGGTTTGGATTAGAGAACATCCAGGCAAACTTGACATCCACAAGGCCCTAATGGGATGTATCCATGAGTACTGAGAGAGTTGGCAGACACCAAAGCAAGGCTACTCGTGATTGTTTCTGGAAGGTTGTGGCCATCAGGAGAGGTGCTTGAGGACTGGAATAAAGCAAAGGTTGTCTTGGACTTCAACAGGGCAAGAAGGAGGACCCAGGGAGCTATAGGCCAATCAGCCTCACCTCAATCCCTGGAAGCTGATGGAGCATCTCATTCTGAATGCAATCTCTATGCACATGGCTGACAAGACGGTAATTAGCAGTACTCAGCATGGATTCAATAAAGTTAAATCATGCTTGACCAACCTGATTGCCTTCTACGATGAAAGAACTGCCTGGATTGATGAGGGGAGAGCAGTGGATATTGTCTACCTTGACCTCAGCAAGGCTTTCAACACTGTCACAACATCCTCATAGATAAACTCAAAAAGTATGGACTAGATGAATGGACAGTGAGGTGGACTGAGAACTGGATGAGTGGCAGATCCCAGACGGTTGCAATCAGTGGCACAGTGTCTGGTTGGAAGCCTGTCACTGGTGGTATCACCCAAGGTTCAATACTGGGCCCAGTATTATTTAACTTATTAATGACTTGAAGGCACTTGAAGTGCTTGCTCAGTAAGTTTGACACAAAGATGGGAGGAGTGATCCATATCCCAGAGGGCTGTTCAGCCCTTCAGAAGAACCTTGACAGGATGGAGAGAGGGGCAGAGAGGAGCATTCTGAAGTTCAAAATAGCCAAATGCAGGGTCATGCCCCTGGGGAGGAATAACCTCAGGTACCAGCACAGGCTGGGGGCTGACCTGCTGGGAAGCAGCTCTGCAGAGAAGGACCTGGGGGTCCTGGCGGACACCAAGCTGTCCATGAGGCAGCAGTGTGCCCATGTATTCAAGAAGGCCAATGGTGTCCTGGGGTGCATTAGGAAGAGCACTGCCAGCAGGTCAGGGGAGGTGATCCTGTCCTTCTACTCAGCCCTGATGAGGCCTCATCTGGAGTGTTCTGGGCTCCTCAGTATAAGACAGACATGGAGCCCCTGTAGCAGATTCAAAGGAGGGCTGTGAAGAAGATGAAGGGACTGGAACATTTCATCTTTTACAAGGAAAGGCTGAGCAAACTGGACCTGTTCCATCTTAAGAAGAGGCAGCTGAGATGTTTCCTTATCAATGTCTATAAATATATGAAGGAAGCATGCCTTCATCCTTCATATGGATCCAGGCTTCTCTTGGTGGTGTGCAGCAGTAAGACAAGAGGCAACAGACAGAGACTGATGCACAGCAAGCTCCACCTGAATATGAGGAAGAACTTCTTTACTGTGCCTGTGACCATGCACTGGAACAGGCTGCCCAGAGAGGTTGTGGAGTGTCGCTGTTGAGACGGTCACAACACGTACACACACACACCAACTGCCCTGGGCAAAAGCTGTCTTTAACACTACATAGCCTCTTTTATACAGTTTCTTAGCTGTCACGTTACATGTTAATTTACTATTGGCTAACTAACTACAATACAATATTATTGGTTGCCTATAACTAGAACGCATTCTTGCTGCATATCAGCCAGTTTCCTCCCTTCTGCAGGTGTCCATCCTCCCTCTTTCTTTATGCTTCACGCTTCTGTTGATGTTACAGTTCTCACAGGCACAAACCGAATTCTCAAGGGTACACAGTGATTGTGTCCAAGTCGAAACCTGTGAGATTTTCAGATCAGCTGTCGGTCCCCACAGTGGAGTCTCCCTTACTGGAGATACTCATAAACTGTCTGGACACAATCCTGTGCCATGGGCTCTGGGATGACCCTGCTTGAGCAGGGAGCTTGGACCAGATGATCCACTGTGATCCCTTCCAAACTGACTGATTCTGTTATTCTGTGGTGTTGCTTATCCTTGTATTTTCACATAAACAATGGGTTTATGGAGCAGCTAGGCATTTGACTGCATGATAAAACTGTATTGGGAGCCTTGTGGAAGATGACTTCTGAGATTCAACGATCCTGAGAAAGCCATGTCTGTTCTACTGGGACTCTCTATTCCTATATGTGGAATATGAGGTCCATAAGGAAAAAACCCCAAAATTGAAGTGAATCTGGGTATTATAATGTTCTAGTAACACTATTATGATACGATAATGTTATCTGTTTTGTTTTGTTTCCATGATACTATAAATGAATACTTGTGATTTTGGCTTTTCAATATTTGAGGCACATGCTTGGTATTGAATAATGGAAGAAGAGGAAACAGGCAGAATAACATAATATGGTATCATTTTACAGTGGCCAAATTAATGTGACAATTTACTGCTAAAAAGTGCAGTATGTATTTATATTCACTCGAGAATTAGAAAAAATAGTGCTGTAAGTTCTTACATACTTATATCCCAGATACTGTGGAAGACATGAATAAATATTTTAGCATCTATATTAATACTGCTCTTTTATTTTCATGGCTTGAAATGAACTGAAGCGCCAGTGGTTACAATAAAAAACAATCTCTTTAAATGCATGATCTTCCCTCAGAAGTCATTCCAGTCCCCAGACATAATTATGAATGGTCAATCTTCAGCCTCAGTTATCTCTAGCGTGCTCTGAATTCATGTTTGATATTGGTAAAGCATTTTAGAAATTAAAAAAAAGACAAGATGACACAAACCACAATGAATAAATCTTAAATATAATTAATATTATGTAGTCAACTTGAAGAATGCCCTTAGTCTTTGAGAGAAAGCACGTGACTATGAGAATAAGTTAATTTAGTGGCATAAGGAGGCAGTGATAGAGGAGATACAGCACTTTAATGCAATGCTCAGATAAAAATTACCATTACACAGACTAAATGCTATATTTAGTGTGTAAAACAGTTGGAGAACATCACAAGATGGATGATTATTGATTGAATAATTCTGATTTTAATCAAATTCTCTGTGGATTTTTCTCGTATCTTTTGCATCCCCACTGTTATATTTATTTCAGTTTTGTCAGATATGTCTATATGATGTTCTTGGTACATCCACAAACAATTTATGCAGAACTACATAGGCTGCATAGATTAATACCTTGGGGTATCTCCCCTCTTCAGGTCTCCAGTAGGAATTTCCTGTACCTCCTCCTACTTCCTCAGAGTTCTCAAAAAACAGAAAAAACCACAACCAACTAAAGAAATAATAATAATAAAAAGGCAAATAGGAAAAAGACCCACTCCCTAGCAGATTTTAAAACCTGAATAAAATACATTTGACATATATTTATTTCAACACAACAAGGACATTGCCTCATCAGGTAATGACATGCAAGAGGAAGTGTTAGATGAAAGAACCTTTGTTTGCTGTCTCTGGAGTATTTTATCAAAGCAGGGAAGGCTACCACAGAAATATAAATTTAAAAAAAATCTAACTGTATTTTGGGAGGAAATATGTTATTGGAAGTGGATGGAAATTGTCCTAGGAGATGAAGCCAAAGTTTTCAATTGGCCATTAAAACAAATTGAAACTACTGCAAACCACACAGTGGAGATGCAATAAAGTATGGTTGAGTGAGTGAGCTATTACATTTTACATCCCACACTGATGAAATGTTCTTGCAGTGTTATGCCAGAATGACTTCATAGTAAACTGTGATAATCTGTGGAGATAGGAATTGCCTGGATAAATGTTCATAAAGGAGATTTGGTCAGTGCGGTTTTCATGGTATCAGAAGCATCTTCCAGGGATCAAAAAAAAACATTCCACTGAAAACTCCTAAAACCAGAAGCTGATTATCTCCTGAAAAGAGCGTACAAAGATTTATATCTTTTGTATATATCCAACAGTCTCAAAGGACAGATTATGCTCATTATTGAAATAGCTTTTTATATGGTCAACAAGATTTTATTACCAGGAGATTAAACAAAGTTCTGAGCAGTCTGCTTGACGATGCCACACTAACAATATTTAAATGAGAATTATTATCAGATTTTGTCAAAGACAGCATGACTTTTATGAATGGTGGTTGTCACAGTAAAAAGAGAAGTAAAATTGAGCAAAATAACTCTAAAATCCTTTGTCATCCTCTCATGTTTCTATATCAAAAATCAGGATGCAAAGTTGTTGGTGGTTCGGACTACTGGAAACAGTGGACAGAGACTGTGAAGTGAACTACTGTAATCTAAGGGAACAGAACTAACTACTTAACAAAGAATTCTTTGACAAAACTAAATATAAATCTAGTTTCCCTCAAAGCTGTGTTGGTTTTACTAAACTAATTCAATCCAATACTTTTAGGCTGTTTCACTCAAGACAAAAAAACTTAATAAGGTTTTCTAGTGAAGGAAAATTTAATTATTTCTTTAATGTCAAACCAATATTTCAGGCCAACTCAAATTTGATACAGAAACACTTCCTTGCAGTAAAGAAGAGACAAGTTGTTTTTTCTAGAGATGTAAATTCTCGATTCGTAGAATATATTTTATTTCTTCTAGATGCTATTTCTCATTTTCTTTTCAAAGAAACAAACCCAAGTATGCTCTCATTCTTTGCTGTAAGGTCTGTCTAGCAAGAAATAGATAAGAATAAGCACATAATGATACTATTTTATATAGAGTATATTTATTTCAAGAGATAGAAAACTGTAGTGTATGCTTTAAGAATTATAGGCCATATAATATGTACTTCTATTTTCAAATTTTGGGATTTTTTTGATTTGTCAGCTGAAAATAGATGAAAAAATGCTTTTTTACTAGTTACTTAAGCAAGATTTAAATATTTGATAATGAGTTTATTTAAAGGGAAATATTCTGCTTTTTATTTTTAGTAAATTTTTGATTATGATTTTTTATTGTTGTATACAAAATTACAATCACAAAAATTACTACATCAAATGTTCAGAACTTCTGTAATTTTTTTTGTTTTACTTCATATGAAATTTTGAATCTCTACTTTTTTTAGTCCTCAAACTCAAATAAAGTCATGCTTAATTAATTTCCTATAGAAAGGCAGTACTGATATTCAGTGAATCCTATGGAAACTAAAGATTGAACAGGCAGGGAATACAAATCTGAATTCAGATCACATGCGGTGCCAAGTCAGGTCTGACAAAATAGAGAGTTTATAGGAAATGACAGAGATAAAGTCATATTGCTGAAGGGTTTTCTTTTGTGGCTGGTGGCTGTGACAGAATTTTGCCTAACGATAGCAACAGTTTGATTTCTTTTTACAAAATACTTTTAATTATATTAAGATAAATAGTATTTTCTGAAGTTAGACATAACTTAGCTTTGTTTATTCCCTGGAATTATTCGAGGCCAGGTTGGATGTGGCTTTGAGCAACCTGGTCTATTGGAAGGTGTCACTGACCATGGCAGGGGCTTGGAACTAAATCATCTTTAAGGTCCCTTCCAACCCAAACCCAAACATGATTCTGTGATTCGCTAATCTTATTTGGCAGGCAACACCTTTTGTGCCCAAGTACAAACCATTTCTGTGACAGTGGCTCAGGTATCTACTGTTCCCCTTTCAGGTGACTCAGCTGCCGTGTGCACACAGAGCATTTGAGCTCAGGCTTTTCTTCCTTTCCAGCTATTGCTATCAGCATGATCATCCCCAGAAAGCAGCAGGTTTTGATTTTTTGGCCATATCAGGTCTCATTACCTCTTCTAAGGGTCATGGAATCAACAGTAAGATCCCTTGTCCACTGTCTTGTTGCTAAATGGCTTATGTGTAATTTAGAAACAACTCTACCAATTAAAATATTTCTTGGTGTTACAATTATATAATTCACTGTTGCTAGTTATATAGTTGTCATGGTAACAAAGGAATTGTAATCATTGATTTTTTACTTCTGTTTATCAGCCAGTGAAAATCACATTTTCCAATCCAAAATACCCAGAGCTAAATGCCTAAACTCATAAATATACAAGCTATCAGAACTGTATTGGGACACATCTTAGCCCTCACTGTCCTCTGAAAAGATACTCTTAACTCTAATTTCTAAAAGTCAGATGTGAAATCCAAAAAATTATCTCAGCTGCAGAAAGAACCTTTGATTTTAATTGATACAAATGTCTTTGGAACACAAAGAATATATAGAAGACAAATAATATATAGAAAAATAACTGATAGAGTTTTGCATACTGTAAAATTTTTAATTCCTTGGCATTTTTGTAAGTAATTTCACCAACTCCAGTTAATGATCTAATCTGAAGTAATTCAGTCCTTCAATCATTTTCATGTGTCAGCTGGTAAATCTAAGCAAGTATTATAGTTGTACTGAAGAAACTGTTTCTCCTCATATTATGCAGAGTTCTTTAGCATAAAGATTTTCTCTGGGAAGCTTAGAGGTTGGAGAAATAATAGCTGAATTAAATACCTAAATATCAATCACTTTGCAATAAAAATGTGTTAAGGAGTATCCAAAGTTTGTGTGCTGTTTGTTAATAAATAAATACATAAATAAATAAACCTAATTACCGTCAGAGGAACCTTCCACTATTTATTTGATCTTTGAAGTAACAGACACAGAATCATTAGTGTAGATCTAAGAATTTATTGTTTATATTTCTGAGTGCAAAATGGAACATATTCATTAGCTGGTCTTATTCAAAGGCATACACACATTTTTTAAGGCCATAAAAAAATTAGGAAATCCCTATTCACTGTCTGTTTTTTTCTTCTGCATAAATACCATTTTCTGATAACAAATTGATAATAATTTTGTTGAATAATTAACATTATAAAAGCAAACTGCAATTTGAGAAATTCCTTTCACTGTTTGTACGGTACATCAAGTTTCAGACAGGTTCTAGAAAATTTCATCAAATTATCATCAGTTATTTTCCAGACACAGTGGAGGTTTTTAAATAGTTCTTTAAGGATCCACTGAAACAAATATTATTTCCATTGCATAGAGCAGCAATATCACAGTTTATTTCTCCAGGAAATCTTTCATAATGAGAAATGCTCTCTAATTTGTGTCTGTAGAGAAAGTTAGGTTTCCACAGAAAATAAAGGACTTACTAGCAAAATGTGAACAGAGTTCTACCATGAGATTAGTGCCTTCTGTGAACAAAACCACAATATAAGAAATTTATGGAGTACTTGCACAGTGACCTAGTATAAGTCCTTAATCTCCGCTTGCAGAAGATGAAATTTTGAATTTTGCTTTTTATGCTGAGGTAGTGAAACGTTGGAATAGGTGCCCAGAGAATATGTGGAAAGTGCATCCTTGGACATCTTCAAGACTCAAGGCCCCAGTGGTGCAGTTGAATCGTCATGGTTGACCTTGCAGCAAACTGGGACCTTAGAATGTGCACCTTGGAGGCTGGACAAGAGAGCTTTTAAAATTCCCATTCATTCTTAATTATTGTAGGATTTAGAATGCCAGCCTTGCTCTGGATGCATTTCAATTTTTAAGAAAAATACAGCTCTGCCAAATTTTTTGTTGATTGTATCTCTTCTTGGATGCTGCTGCTAGGGTCTGTGCTTACTGGTCAGCAGACTTCTAGGTATACCTTACACAAGTTTTGTCTCTATCGAGACACCTAACTGGCAGCAGCTCTGAGTCAGACTTGACAAAGTATTTGAAATAGTGTCTTATGTCTTGAATCACCTTTCTGACACATGCCATAGAGTCATGGACTTGTAGAACGGGTTGGGTTGGAGGGCACCTTTAAAAGTCCTGTGACATTAAACATGCACTCACCAAGAGCTATCTAGTCCTAGCACCCACCTACTCAACAAAAATGTGACTCTTAAGGGATATTTTATACTCAACTTTTTAACACACAAAACTTACTGTATTAAGCTTTAACACACAAAACTTGCTGTATTAAGCTTCATGTGAGCAAGTAAACTCACAAAACTGTAAAAGAGCATATGTGCCCTGTGAGGATCCAAGAAAATAATTGACTTTGCACTGTGGGTAAAGGCATGCAAGTGCTTAGCATCAGCTCAGGATTATATTACCAGCTGAAAGATGTGAACAGGGACACAATGGGTAGTTGAAAATGCCTAGTGAATGCAGCATCAGAGAAATGGAATCCTTCTGGGTTCAATATCTATAAAATCGAAAGACAGCAAGCACCCACACTCATTAGGGCTTTTGCCTTTAGCTGGGGAGTTTCCATGATATAAAATGGATAGAAAAAAGTCTTTTAAAGGCAGTCGAATCAGTTCCAAGTCTTGATTACTCTGTGTTTTAGGGAAGTTTAAATCAACTTGAGAAAGCAGAGTGTATAGGAATTTTTTTAAAAAGTGGTTTTGTCTCAGATCAGAAGTGCCTCCAAGAATCACCTACTCTAAACTAGGCCAGAGTGCTTAATGATTCTGATCTTTTACACATTCAGTGTCTAACATACATTGTACTTCAAGGACTTTTCCATGCTTGGGGTGATACACTAGACACTGACCTGACACATTTTATTGTCCCTTGAATGCAACTAACATTAACAGATGTATGCTATCACAGAAAGCTGGGTTTCATTAGTGGGAAGAAAATAAGGGCAAATCCTTGCTATAGATTTTACTGCACATTTTGAGTATCAAAATGGTTCTAAAATTGTCATGTGCCAAACTGTTATTTGTCTTGGTTACTCTGAATAAGGTTTGCTGGAATTCTTACTGCAAGGTACAGAGAAAGATCCCATTCAAAGATTTTTTAAAATTCTGAGTTATTTTCAGAATAATTTTAATAATGCCCTTGTTTAGAGTGGAGAGAAGAGGCAATATTTGTCATCAGTGGAGTCACCGGACTATTATTTAATAGAGAAGTTTGAATGGAAAATACTTCGGGAATCTATTGCAATAAAAGCCAAACATTTTTCTCTTACTAATAACTATAGTTGTGCTTAGCAGGTATCTTTCTCTAATCCAAAATGAATGCTAAAGAAAACTTTAGAAAATAATTTAAATAATTCTGCTGGTATTTTGTTTTTATTGTTATAATCTAATTCTCACAAATCTTATGTAAACAATTCAGACACATGTTCAGAGACCTAAAGGGAATTCTACTGTGATTTTTCAGCTTTTCAAGTGTAACTACATGTTAAACACCCATGATTACTTTAGCTGAAGAAATTTTAACCCTCCCAGATCATTGAGTCACTTCTGGACCAGAAAAAAGCTTCATTTCTTTCAGATATGTATCCAGTGTGCCCTGTTTTCCTGAGATCCTCTTTTGCACAGATCTTCGAAGATGCCCTAACTTTACAACATGCAGCTCAATTTTGCTTTCCTAAATCTCTGTCCCCAGCATGTCAACAGTGGTTCTCTGGCCAGCTGCTATTAGGTGCAACAAGTCATGGCAGCTCTGCCTGCCTTGCCTCAGATAATTAAGATCTTCTCTTCACCCAACTAATAATCTTCGAAAGAATAATTTGGCTGAATATGACCAAATTACTTGAACTTTTAAGATTGGTTTGTTGACTGACAATATGGTAGCAAAACCATATTTCCCTTATGAAACTAAGCCAAAACTAGATTAAAAATCTATTTCCATTGACAGGGATTTTTATCTTATTCTGCTGTTATTGGTATCAGCACTGTGTCATTTGAATCACTGTGACTCAATAACTGTGAATTATGGACTATCAACACAGGGTATATCTCAGAACAGAGAGCATCTTTGTACATTTATCTGCAGATGACTTCTGGGGAAAAAAATGACCCACTCAACCAGTAATTTTTCAGTCTGAAAAACCTTTTAAATAGCTTTTAAAAAAATACTGATGTTGGAATGCATTCTTCTAAGCAGGTACACAACATTAAATGTAAACCTCATCACAGTGATGGAAACTGGTAAGGACTGGCTTTTTACATGTACACATTGACTATTTCTGGATTTGGGTGTTTGTTGTCTGCTTGTAATTATTTGGTTGTGTGAATAAGAAACATCTGTTTTATGATCCAATGAGATTATGCAAAATAGTTTGGATTAAAATAGTATTTAAATGAGGATGAGCTATTCAGAATTAGGAAATGCTGGAGTCAGATTGTTACTGAAAGTGCATCGAGTATCTTTGTGTTGTCTAATAGCTTCTGAGACAAGATTTATCCAGGGTCATTAAAAACTGTCTGGACATTCTTTAGTTTTTCCATGCATAGGAGAGAAGATAGGGAAAACAAGGGCGTAAGGTAGTAGAGAGTGTCTGTACAGGTAGCACTGCCCAACAAAAGCATATCTTTTTTCCAAGCAATGCAAAGAAGCAAAAGTATTCTAGGTTAAAGGAACTTCTACTCTCAGGTTGAACCTTTTCAAATAGGAGTGGATTTTGTCACCCCCTCACACAGAAAGTTAATTTCACCAATTTGTTCTAGACTATATTGTTTTGGCATTAGTCTCAGGGGGTTTTTTTAAGTTAGATATCTTATGTATAGACATAGACACTCCCACGGAATTCAAGAGAATATTAAACTCCCTGAAGTGGCTCACAGGAAAAGACAGGAGCTAAGGGGATTTACAAGTTCTTATCTATGTTTTTAATTGCAGAGGCATATTTAAACTGGTATAAAATATGAGAGTAGCATGCTTATATACCCTAAGTGGATTGTGATAATCAACCTACTAAATTAAAACCCAAATTCAGTATTCATGACTGAGGCAAAAAGGGAATTTGTTTTTTCCCATGTGAAATAAAGTTTTTGACAAGGAGGACAATAAAACAGAAAAATGATGCTACAATTGTGTCTGGTGCTACAGTTAGGTGTAGTGGTCATTTTATTTTGAAATTAAATTAAATTTAGATTACTTTTTAATTTATGGTACTGCAGCAGATGAAGCATAAATCTATGACAAAGTCAGTGATTCTGACAACAACATTCTGAATTTGGATATGTAGTAGTTCTCATTTCAGTTACAACTAATTTACAGAGAATGTAAACTGAAGAAATCTGTAAAGTTAATTTTGGTTTGGCATATGGTTTACAGTATATGATGACAAAGTTTCTGGGGAGTATTGTGAAGCTATTGCATTTCAATCATAGTATTTCTTTAAATAACAGTATTAAAGGAGGGAAAGATGTTAATAAAATGTTTCCTCTTAGTCTTACATACTGTTCACAGCAAGTTGAATGGGAAAAGGAGTTATAGAAGGCTTTCTTAGCAGATCTGGAGGAAAACACAATGTATTTGTCTGGAGAAAAATTCAGAATATATATCCACTTTGCCTGCCTACAGGACTAAACCTCATTTTGCGTGTGGGCTGGCTGGTGAGAAAAAAAGCCGAGCATTTTTTCACTAGCTACATATATGTCTTATTAGCTCACTTTAGTTAACAAGAAAACGTGTTTTGGTTTGAATCCCAGGTTAAGAAAACTAACTGTAATCTGTAACTGAAGATAAAATGATGGTGTGCACCTCACTTTTCTTCTAAATTTCTCCAAGAACTGACATAGAATAAGTCTATACCAAAGTTATTGAAGATTTTATTATTAATTCCAGCTATATAGATACACTTTGACTGAAGAAATATGAGAGTATTTTTTTTTAACTTTTAGAATTGATTACACTGCTCTTCAGATATACTAGATTTATGGCTGTGAAGCCTGAAATGCTCATTTTATTCACTTTACATCAAAAGTTGTCTCCACATTATTTTTCCTAGAAGGGACCTAGAGGAACTTGTTTAATGAAAGAAAATAGAATAGATCAATCTCTGTGTTCATACAATCGCTTGTGTTTGTGCTGAAGCTTTAAATGTGTCAGTAACTGCTTTGTTTTTGAGACACCATTCCTATAGAAAATCAATTGACATTCCCTTCACACAGACAGCTTTTGAAGGGATGCATATTTGAAGTAATATATTTCTATCTAGGGAAAAATAAAATATTTAGTATAAGTAATCCTGAGTTGCTTTCACTGTCTAGTCATGGGAAACACTGTAAATAAATACCAACTAGATCATCCTAATAAAGGTTTCATTCAGGACATGCAATATCATGTAAAACGTCCCAAAGATAGCTATTTAGGATTCAGCACTTCAGAGGTTAAAATGTCTTATTGATAACTCAAGAATATAATCTATTTGAATTTGAAGGGGGGGAGGGTTTTGATTTTGGGTTTTGTTTGGCTCTCTGATTCAACAAAGTGAAGAAAAAGGCATTTCTGCACAGGGAAATGATGGGTAAGGAGGCTACTTCACTTAAACTGCTTAGCTCATCTCTTAAAATTCTAAGCAATCATCATTCATCTGTGTGTGCCTGACTAATATTCAAAATAGTCCAAGTAGTACCCGTCATGTCCAATGATACCCAGCTAATATGGTGGATCAGGAAATATAAATGATAGGTATCTGGTCTGCTTAGCAAAGGCTGATCATCTTTGCTTCCTGGAGAATTGTGGTGTCTCAGAATAAATGACTGCAATGATTTTGATGGACTTCTTTTCTATGTCATATGCTGCTATGAATGTGTTTGAAGAAATCACTGTGTGCAATGTTGAGATAGAATGGAAATAATGACGGTATGTATGAAAAAATAGCTTCACTTATTACTGAAATGTGGCATCAAAAATGTGACTTAGGGAGAAAAAGTTATCTACCAGCTTCTAGCTGTTGTATAGCTAAACCAAAGTATCTTTAGAAAATTGTGAATGAAAAAACAACCAACTGTATGATTAGCTGAGAGTTTTCAGAACTAATTTCCTAAAATATGAGCAGGATAGAAAAGAGGTGTTTTAAAAAGATCTTGAAAATTCCTACTCAGCCATTGTGTATCTAGCTACTTCAGCATGAACAGAAATGCTGACTTTACAAGGCCTGATGATTTCACATTTTGTATTATTCTTGGCGGCATTCTGTGTGCCAGCATTACCTTCTGGATTCTTCCTGTTGCACTAATTCTCTGCTGCACTTGGACTTTCCTCTTTCAGAACCAGAATGAACCAGTTGTAATCCTCAGTGATCCATCATTGCATTTGAGTGTCCTCTCTAACTAAGCAATCTTGCATGCTATTCTGAAGTTAGCTGTTCTTTCCTTCATAGTGCTTCATATTTACTTATATTTCCTTACCAGCTATGACCTTACTGGGTGCCAGACTAGAAGGTATTTTGTATGGATTTTATACATTGATTTAAGCTTCTGAGCTAGATTAATTGTGTTCCACATGCAGATAAGGAATGTGTTCAAGAAGCAGCTCTTTCTAATATACCAATATTAATTATATCAACAATCTGTGTGGAGAAAAAGATTTATTAATCCCAGAGATAGTTTTTCACTAAAAATTTTGCCTTCCAACAGCCTTTTAAAGAGAATTTTTTCTCCTCTACTGTATACATGGGACATTAAACTGTTTAATAAATGAAATGTCTGCAAATATCTACTCATATTGTTCACGAGTTATATGTGTTGAAGCAACATTCAGTTATGCATGTCTTAAAAGCTTAAATCATCTTACAGTACAAATTATTTTGTTTCACTGTTATTTGATTTGTACTACTACCAGTTTCTGAATATTTCTTATGTTCAGAGATGTAAAAAATTGATCAGATGTCATCAGAGTTGCTTTCTAAAAACAAGGAGGTAACCAAAATGAAGTTTCTGTGGCATAAGATATAGATAGAAAAATCCGACATGCAGACAACAGGTCAGATAGAGACTTGACACATTGTACATTTTTTAGTTTGCTCTCTTTCAAGAAAGTTAGCCAGTTCCAAGGTGTCCTGGGTTGCCATGTATTCTATTACCATCCTCATGAGCTGTTAAAACCAGGTGGGTCTGTGTTTCCTTGCCTCCTCCCTCCAGACTATCTTCTATTAATGGCCCATCAACACCTTGCCTCATGACTCATCATCCCCTTGTGAGAGGCTCCACCCAGAAGGAGGAACCAGGCATTCCATCCTGGATATAATCTGAGATTCCAAACACCACAGACAACATTTCCACTGGATTCCCAGAGTACAGGAGGTGCATAGTCACCACTGGACCTTCTGAGGAAGAGCAGACCCTTTCTACAGGATCACTGCTTAAACAGAACCACATCCACCATTTCAGGACTGCAGCCACCATCTTATTGGACTGCTACCACCACCCTGACTAACAGGGTGTCAGGTTGTATCCTGACTCTTTAACCCAGACTTTTCTACCTTTTTTGAAATTTCCCTATTAAATTGTTATTCTGACTTGGTGCCTCCCACTGGTTTGTTTTCAAACTAGTACACAAGGTGAGAGTGCCACATATTCATCACAACTAAGCTCAGTTTGTGCTTACTCCACACTATTTTCTAAGTCTCATTCTTTAAAAAAAATTATATCTAAATACTGATCTGACTCTACTTAGCCAAGCAGATGCATTTCCTCACAGCTGGATCTGGCAGAGCTTCAGGCAATTTTCTGCTCCTGCTGTGCAAATACTTATTCCATTTCACTGTCACTTGTTCTGCCTCTTCAGAATAGAAATAATTCGAGTAGTAAAAGACCGCATCAAACTACCACAGCAATTAGACTATGTGTGTAAAAGCACAGAGGAAACCCCAGAACTCACTTTTATTCTAAAGGAAAAAAGAAAAAAGAAGCATTGCTGACCTTCCAATCAATACTACAGAACTTCTATAGTCTTAACATCTCCCTTATATCTATTATCTTTTAATGAGTTCACTAGTCATTTCCATCACTCAATACTTATCTAATTTTGCTCTACTACTATTTTATCACAATGGATTTTTTTTAATATGAGGGCTTCAGCAGATTTAGTAATAGTAAGAAATTGATAACAATTATTTAGATGAAATGGTTTTTTTGTTCCACAAGAAGGTACAGCAAATCTTATAATTAAAAAAATCTTGCCCAGCTCAGGAACATCAGATTTTCTTTCCTTGAGAAAATAATTTCTTTTGAAAGATCACAAGCAAACTGAAAAGAAAGGTGAAGGAAAACAGAGAAATGAATAAACACTAATTTTGCTACTGTTGAATTTTACAGTATTTCCCATTGGCTTTGCAGGAAACAGAATTGGTCATATGAGGATAACAGGATTTTGAAGATGTTAATTAGTCTTTCTACAAAATTTTAGGACTATTTCTTTTTTTCCACCATTTAATTTTTCAGTGATTTTGGGGTAAAAGAAAATTTTAAAGAAATTCTGAAAGGAAAAATTTTACTCTAGATTTTACTCCTTGCTACTATTTATTTGAGCTTTGTTATCCATGTTGGCTTTTAAGTAATCAGTATAGGTATGCTAAATAAAATTTAAGGAGTAAGAAACAGTTGTGATATCAATGTTTGAGCAAAAAATAGAGAACTCTAGAAATCCTCTTTTTGTCAGGGAAATTACTTCATGTAAATAGAATAGTAACCATTATATATGATAATACACTTTTAAAGAAAAAAAGGAAAGTTTTCCAGTATTTCTCACTTTACCATACTTTTATCAAATCAGTATTTTTCTAAATTAATAATCAAGTTAAAAAAAAAATTCTTGTATTCTTAAGGAAAACCTGGAAGAGGGAATGAATGAAATTAAAAAACTTTAAAGGACTGTCCATGCTATCTGAAATAAATTTTTTTATAAAACCAGATGAAAAAGTATCTATTTATTGCTGTTAAGTCTATCTGTTTTGATTTTTTTCTCAGTACTCTCCCATTATTCAAAGAGCTCCAAAAGCTGCAGTGAAAGAGCCATGAGGTATAGAAAAATGAAGAAAATAGCCCTACGAGGGGGGCAGTTACAACTTGGTTCATAGTTTGCTTTTCATCAATACATTAGGAGTTTGTCATCAGCACTGAAGACTTTTTTGGGGACGTGCAAAAGATGAAGTATAAAAGACTTTGATGGGGCCTCAGTGCATTTATGGAGATAAACTAAAGACACCCATACCAGAATACCTTGAACTTGCAGTGTCTGTCACATTTTCAGCTTTCCTTTGTTTTCTGTTACCTTCTTGCTCAGAGTGAACTCAACAGTGAGCAAAGACATGGAGTAATCTTAGATGCTGTCTGCTCTGCCTGACCCATTGACTGCACTGATGGTTGTCTGAGTGACCTAAAAATTAGTGCACTACTTATCTCTACTAACACACAACCAAACATAAGTATTAGAAATTCAAAGGAAAAAAGTTTACATTTTCACAGAGCACCGAGTGCAAGAGGCCTCAGGATCATGGTTAAAAGTGTGCTTAACTGATATTTCAGTCTGTATGATATTAATTGTATTTCAGTCTGAATAATGTTCTTTCATTACGCACAACAGAAACTCAACTTAAAATGTGTTAAACCATATTTCAGGGACTGCTTGTTTCAGAGCTGATGACGGGTCCTATTAAAAAATATTCTATGACCAAAATGTGAAGACAGTTGCTTTAAGTCACCAGAAATTAAGATGGACATATTAAATAGTGAGAAAACTATAGCAACAGCAACAATTAAACATGACAACTCCTGCCAGAAATCTCACATGGAACAAGCTGGAAACAATGTCAGAAGAGTCTTCTTTCCAAAAATGAGTAAATTCAGCTCTTAGCTACAGTCATTTTATGTGATTTCAGAGGCCCTTGAGGATTCAGGATATTTGAAGAACATCTTGTATGCAGACTGCAGATCTGTTTGTTCTCCTGTCACCTTTCCCAGCACCCTGCAATTTTGTCTTTGACATGTAATGGTTGAGTACAATACTGATTTCTGAAAAAACCCTCTCCTGTTTCCGAAGTGAAGATTTTCTCAAAAAAGGAAATAGACATATGTTTTGACTCGTTCAGATAATGTTGATTTTTCTAATTTTCTAGATTTGAAATAGCATAACAGGAAATAAGGAAAATAAAAAAAGAAATGCAGTTAAAAAATAGTATTTGCAAGAATGAGTAGAAGAAACCTGAGTGTATTGGGTCTGTCTGGGATGGAGCTAGTTTTCCCCATAGCAGCTCTCATAATGCTGTGCTTTGGAATTGTTTTTGGAAGGAAATTGATAACACACCAGTGTTTTGGCTACTGCTGAGCAGTGGTGGCACACTCCTACACAAAGGCCAGTAGGCTTTGGATGATCCAGAGCCTGGGAGGGGACATAGCCAGGACAGCTGGCCCAAACTGATGAAAGGGATACCCCATATCCTATGACATCATGCTCAGCTGTAAGAGCTAAGAGAAACAAAGAGAAGGGGTAGAGTAGGGTGGGTGTAAAGATTATTTTTGATTTCAGATTTTAACAACAACTTTAATTTCTGGCCAATTCTAACTATTTTTTTTTCTCACAACCTCAAGGATGCAGAAACCTGCTGTTTACACTTAGTCCACACTTTACTGTTTTAATTTGGTTTTAAGTTTCTGCTCTGAACTGTAATCAAGCATAGATTCTGTGAAAAAGAGGGAATGCCAAAGTAGATTACTTGATATCAAAAATCCTTTTTTTCCCCTGCATCTCAGCAATGTATGATTCCAGAAGCTCTCCAGCTGCCAAGAGAAATCTGCATTTTGCCATCCAAAATTCATAAATAAGAACTTTCCAAGCCATGGGACATTTTTGCATTTTTCTACTGCTATGCACCTTTCATATCTGAAATTACCTTCTGAAGATAACAGGGTCTGCTGTTGAAAGACCCTGCTTGGCTGTATGCTTCTACTGCTCATATGATGCTTTTTTACTTTCTCTTATTTGTGATAACATCAGCCTGGTAAATAACCCGGCTGATCAGCTGTTGGGCAGGAAGTCAAGTATCTCCCAGCAAAATTTCCAGACCTGTGGCATGAAGAGAGCCAAAAATTAACTCTGGCTGATAGATCTTGTTAAAAACCTGTTCTTAAGCTCATTTAGACACCAGCCAGGCTTTAGTCAAGCTAAAGAAATTAAGAATTTATGGATGAATACTTCAAATGAATTTCATTTATTCCTCATGCTTTACAATATTTTAATGAGTTAGAGATTAGCTCATAGTCCTTGAAAATCAGTAAGTGTGTTAAACTAGGCTGGAATATATATGATTCACTTCTAGCTGATAAAAGTATTACAATTGGGAGTATACTAATCATGTTTCTGGTATTATGGTAAGAATTGTATTAGAAAAACAAAATTAGTTTCTGTGGTATCATAGAAAAGCTGTTGTTTACGTCCTTTGGAATTAATTTAACTTTATGCTCTAGAAGTAAATTTTAACCAAACAATATACTCAGTACACCATGCATAGGAGTTAGGCTAACTCAGGAAATGAGGAATAAAACTGAATAACTGGAGTATTTAGCCAAAAGAAAAAAGGAGAAAAACCCAGCCCAAAACCAAAAGAGAAAAACACCAACAGCTAAACATCTGTGAGGCATTACATTTTCTATTTAAATGTGCTTCTGGACATTTAGAATTACTAACCATTAACCATTCAAACACTAGAAAATTGAGGGTGAATATGGTGCAAAATAAACCCTGACAGATATTAAATTTTTTTATGACTAAGAAATTATAGCTTTTCTATACAAAACAAACTAATCTTTTTCTCTTGAACTGACAGCTAGTTGAATTACAGAAGGAATGTATAATTGTCTTCTGATCATTATAAATCTGTAAATAATTTTGAATATTTTTCATTAAGAACCAGTTCACAGTTGTTTAGTTGTTAATACAATGAATTTCATTTTTTAAAAGTGCTTATTATTGGCTAAACTGTTCTCACTGACTTAACAAAAAACTTGAAATTTTTCCTTTCAGACTTCTAGACAAAACTATCCAAAATGTAGTTCCATACTAGCCATGGTGAAGAAAATTAACTTTATCCCAGCCAAAACCAGTACACTGGAGACCTTTCAAATAGTGTACTAGCAAATTCTCAAAGAAGGAGAGAAATTTTTCTCTGAATCACAGCATCAGAAAATCCTCTATATCAGGAAGGACCTTTTGAAATTATCTAGTCCAATTCTCCTGCTCAGTCAGAGGCAATTAGAGCAGAACACCTAACATCAGGCCCAGTCAGGTAACATGATCCCATGTTTGACCTCACAACAAAACAGTGTTTTGTTGTGTTCAGATGTATTTTCATGTGTTTTAGTTTGTTCCAGTTGCCTTTTGTCCTGTCACAGGACACAATGCGGAAGACCATGACTCCTTCATTCCCTCCCATAAAATATTTATATCCGTTGATCATATCCCCTGGAGCTTTCTACTCTTCAGGCTGAACAGTCCTTAGATTTGCAAATAAAAATAAATACATAATACAAAAGAAGCGGAGAATTTAAATTTTTTTAATATTTAAAGCTCTTAATAGTTCAATAACCTTGGATGCAATGATAAAAAATATTGTGGAGTTTGGGATTCTGCTGAGCACACTGAAAGATAGTACTAAGAAAAAAGTTTTAGATTTCAGAAGAACAAACTTCAGCTCTGGGAGGGATTCCATTGGAAACTTCCATGGAGAATAAAGGAGCCAGTGAGTACTGTGAGTTTTTCAAGAACCTGCTCCTAGAAGCACAAAAACAGTTCATCCCTTTTAGAGGTAAGGAAAGTAGCCAGGGCAAATAATCCCTTCTGAGCTTCTGAGCCTGCTCAAAACCAAAAGAGATGTGCACCAGAGATGGAAATGTGGACAAATACCCACTGAGAACTCTAAGGGCATTGGAAATGTGGACAAATACCCACTGAGAACTCTAAGGGCATTGCCAGGGCCTGCAGAGATGTGGTTAGAAAAGTAAAAGCTGAGCTTGAGGCATTGGCCACCTCCCTAGGAAGCCAGTTCCAGCATTTTACCACCCTCTTGGTAAAGAAATACTTCTCAATGTCCAGTCTAAAGTTCCTCTCGTGCAGCTTTGAACCATGCCCATGTGTCCTGTCACTGGATTCCAGGGAGAAGAGATCAGCACCTCCACATCACCGCCTCAGGAAGGAGAGATTTGCAGAGAGCACTGAGGTCCCCCTCAGCCTTCTCTCCAATTTAGGCAAACCCAGGGTTCTCAGGCACTCCTTCTAGTCCTTGCACCAGCTTTGTTGCCTCTGCTGCTCTGGATGCATTCAAGGATGTAATGACCTCTGAAGTCCTGCTTCTCTGAGCACATGAAAATCAGAACAGCTATGGTGTTTCCTTGAGCAGAGCTCCAACTCCCAATTTGATCCAAGGCACTAATCAATGAATCAAAATCATAGCCCTAACTATGTTTTTTGGACTGTACTGGACTTTAATTTTTTTTCCATCATCTTATTAAAAAAATTTCTTGATTTCTCCTTTTGGACAGTGTAATTAAAATTACCCTTAGCCTGCATTGTGATTTTTTTGACTTTCTGCTTGGCTTATTTATTTATTTATTTAGTTAGTTAGTTGGTTAGTTAGTTACTTAAAATGTTTATTTTCCTTTGTTAAATACAATGGTTCCCAGGTACACACACATTTAAAAAACAATGGATGACTGAAGCATAAGATGTCTTGAGTATTACAAATAGATTGCTCTAATGTTATCTTAAAGATGGGGGTTTGTGTTTTGAGGCATGAAAAGTGAGGACTTTAATATAATTGAAGGAAACAACTTTTAAAATTTTCCATTAAACAGTTAAACCTGACCATTTATTTCAGTAATTATTATAGTTCAAAGTTGAAAACTATTTACAAGCATCCAGATTAGAAAATGATTCTTTAAAGACCTTTTAAAGCTGTTTGCAATATCGGATACCTTTATGTAAGTATTTTTATATAAATTTAAATAATTCATATTATTAACTTGTGATGCCTTTTCCTGTAATGTCTATAATTTAGAACAAGTTCCTCTAATGTTTTCTGAACATATGACCTTTTTCAACTTCAAGTTATCACATCCTATAAACCATATATACCCCATGTAATTAGGTAAATCTGGGTTTTAAACATATTGTACCTCAGTCCTAGCAGTTAAGCATAGGCAGGTCAAAATGTACTGTTCTGGAAGATCTCACTGAAAATCAATATTCAAGTAATGTCTGCAAGAAAATCTATTTAAAAGGGATTGATTTCACTTTTTCTTTTTCATTGTGTTATTGGAGTTTGCAAGTTATTTTTACTTAGCCAGAAAAGACAACATCCAAGCTCATAAAATATGTATGGAGCCATCCTCACACGTCAAAGGTAAGGAGGCTGGAAACTCATTGAGAAAGTCTGTCTCCTGGATATCTCTGCTTCATGTGGCAGGATGGCAGTGCCCACGCACCGCTCACTCGGGCACTGATGTGAGTCATCACTGACGGAAGGAATACTTATGCAACTTCTTGCCCTTGCACACTTTTATTTCATCATTTTTCTTTATCAAGTGATGTGTTGATTCCTTAAGGGTGACAGACAGTGGCCCCACTAGTTTTAGAGGGAAAGAATAAACCTCATTAGGCATCTTGGCTCAGAGCAGCACCTTGCTTTTGAAGCCCTGACAGTCTCTATTTACTGGGCACAGGGCTGAGTCCTCAGGGTTGTTTTAATGCAGAAGAACTAGATTCTCTCCTTGGGGAGCCAAACTGGGAGTTGTGCTCCAAAAGTCTCTGAGCCAGTGTGACTCATGCTCCCCCAAGACTCTCTGAAGTGTGCAGCAGACAGCTCCTGATGGATCTAGAGGACTCACAACAACCTGGAATGTTTGTAAAGCAATATAGAGGGACAGAGGCTGTGAAAGTATTTCTGCTTGCCCTTTGCTGCCAGGCTTCAGCTCATTCTTCTGACTCTGTTGCTTCTTTTGCATTCATCTCTTGTGCTTTCTCAGGACCCTATTTCTGCTGTTGTCTAAACTCATTTATTTTGCTGTTACTCCCCTGATCTCACTGAACATCTTAATGTTCAGTTGAACTTTTAATAATATTTAAAATGATTAATTTTTTTTCTGATGTTCCTGCCATGTTGACACTATTCACTTCATCATTCAGAAAATTCTAGGAAAAGGAGCCTTTGGCAATATCAGGGGTTGTTAACCTCTGTGTGTGAAAGATGACTGTTTCCAGGTACACAGCACAGAACTCAGTACCATGATGGAAGCATCCTTGAAATCATGCTTTGAAGGTATGCACTTGCTCCTTGAGCACTTGAGAGGTCTTTGACTGGAAGCACAACTCTCATTCACACTCCTGAAGTGACTTGCCAGGATAGGAAGACATGAGAAACCAGAGGAGTATGCAGCCCTGTCTCTGCAGAAGACACCTGCAAAGCTGCATCTTACAACCATTCCTGCAAAGTTTGTGTCAGAAGCACTCTTTCTGTGTCCTCTGTTACACACATAAGCATGATCAACCATTTAGAGATAAACACAGACTGGACTACAGTTCTTGTACAGGCATCACATATACACAAATATGTATATACTCATGTAAGAATGAACAGTAAAAATGGCCCGATTCTTCTCTGTCTTGCAGGATGATGAGATTCAGAGCTCACCAGGAGATTTTATTTGAGCCTCTCTGGTAGCTGTCTGAAATGTATGGTCCCTTCAGTGTCCGGTCCCTAAACCCCTAAGCCTAAAACTCCAGCTTGTCCAACCTGAAGTTTGTTAGTGCCACACACACACACACACACACAAAAGTGTCTCCCATAGCTGGTCCACAAATCTTGTCCTACTCTCCCATCTAGTCTGGCTTGAAGCACCACAAATGTCAGACATAAAGAGATGAGAACAATCATACTGAAAAATAGAGTTGATCAGGTGCAGGACTTGATCAGGCAACTGTTCTGCTCAGTGTCTGGTCAGGCCTGTAAAAAAAAAAAAACAAAACAAAAACCAACCAAAAATGAAAGAGTGGAGTTTTCTGTGTAGTTGCTAGCAGAACACTGAGCACCTTCCAGGTTGACAGGAATTTGAGTGTCTGGAAAGCAGACTGAGAGAAGCACAGGATGCTCTGTGGAAGGGGTGGGAGATGCTGAAGTGTTTTCTGGAGATCTTCTGCCTCTTTAGTGTTGCAAAACTGTGCTCCCAGGCAGCAGCTGGTGAGCCAGATGTGGGAGGAAAAAGTAACTCAGATGATGAAAATGTTGATTTCCATAACTCCAGGGTCTAATCAGCCAGCTCTGCTTCCATAACCTTTCTCAATTTTCCCCCCTCTTGAGCTGCAGCTGCTACTCACAAAGTTGCCATGAAGCTTCCTTCCCTTTGTCCTACTCCCTGGGAGCTCTTCAGTGAGCCACAAGCAAATATGTTCTTGTCACTTTATTTAGCCCTTCCTCATGAGCTGAATGTAGAATTACATTCCTTGCATTCTCCAAGGCTAGCTGCCCTTACCAGGGTGCAAGAACAGTATGTACACTGCAGGAGACGGGCTGTTTCCCAAAGCATGTGCAGGTAGCAGCCAAAGTCGTCAGCTAATATACAGGAAGGGTCAAAGAGAGCTTTGAAAGTCCAAAGAGACATGATGAAAATAATCACACGACAGTCAAAGGACTTTGGTGTAAGAGTGAGGGGGAAAGCAGGCAAACCTTAAAGAGGAGAAGAGTATGACATCACTCCTTCATTCCCACTCTTTTTGCTTTTATCCTTGGGAAGCTATGCTTTTTCATTTTTTCATTGCAGTTACTACTTCACACTAGAAAAGGAATTGACATTTGAACATATTCCTTCTGACATACTCAGTTCATTCCTAGATATATATTCATAATTGTTAATAACCAGGGAGCAGAAGTTATTCTTGCTTCAAGAACCATACTTTCATGTGATCTATGTTCTCACACAGGTTTTGGAGGGCTACCTGCTAGAAATGATTCAATGTGGATCTAGGGGCTCTCTAGAGAGCTTTTGGTGTTTTGCATGGGAACTATGGATTAACGTGAAATCAACTTTGGTGCATGCTGTCTGGCAATCTGCTTTCCATCATTTTGGGGGCAAAGGGCACGGTTGGAATAACTGTGGCCATGTGTGGATAGTCTTATGACTCACCAACATGGGAGTAGGAGTGCAGGAATATGCAGGTTATCCACAAACATCTTCACATTGAATCAGCCCATTTCTTCTTAAGACAAAATACTGGTGCTCCCCATTAACCTTAATAGAGTATAGTGCAGGAGCTGATACCTCTGGATCCCTCAGTCTTAGAGAACTGAGATGCTCCAAACAAGGTGGTTCTATTTCCTTTGTGATGATTTTGCTTCAGTCACTAAGAAATGGGTAGAAACCTCTCCAGCATGAGTTTGAAGAAGTTCCTTTACAACCAAAATAAGAGTTCCTAAGCATCTATTCTATAAGTTAAGAAAGTAAAATTGTATTCTATATTGATATTGAGTGATTCTACATGCAACTGCGTCTGCAATAAAATCATGGATAACTGGCAAAGTAGTAGTAAAAAAAAAATGAGAGGGGGATAAATATTTTTTGTCTTTATGTTGTCAACTAAATTATCCGAACTCTATGTCTAAGCAATTTACGTCACATTAATAAGAATATAAGCCTGATTCACACAGAGTAATTAATAATTTTTCATTAATGAAACTGGAGGACTTATTCAGTCTCTGCAACATGCAACAGTTTTTCAATTAAGTTTTGCCTTTAAAAGTTTGATTCCTGCCATCATTCTTGTTCTGTTTTTCCTCTGATCTGAAAAAACCCCACGTTTTTTAACTTTATAGTAAAGGAAACTAAAAGTCATGGTTGCCTTTTATCTAAACTGGGTTAACAATACAGTGTTTCTGTGTTTTAATAGTGGAGTGAACTGGATGCATTCAGTCCTAGTGTCTGAGGAACCAAGATTCTGTTCAGTTTTCAAATGCAGAAATGGTGTGGTTTTGTGATGTAAAAAAGCTACATTTCCCTCTCCTATTGAGCCATCTTGTGGTTAATAATTGTAATGTACTTTTGAATACACTTCTAACATGATGGGAAAGGGTCTGCTCAGTGTTATTCCAATGTTACATTAATGAGAGCTACTTTCTTATATTCTCAGATGTTAAAACAAAAGGTTTCTTGGAGTGTAAAAGAGACATATTATAGTATGATACATGTAAATATAAAATAATGTGTAAAATATGGAGAGGAAGTGGAAAGGACACCTCCCACCAGTCCAGGTAAGCAACAAAAGAGATTTCTTCCTTGCACTACATGTATGCTGTATTATACAGATCACACAAAAGAGAAAGTGACAAGTGAATGCATCTGTATTACATTACTAATAGCGGTTCAGTGAAAGAACATTATGGGGAACAGTAGAACCATGGAAAAATTTCCATTAAAAAAGAGCCAAGTCACGCTGTGGAACATCTTAGAGCAAAAGTGAGTAATTCAGTTATTAGTCAGAATTGAATGAGTCTCATTTTTTGTACTAGTGACTCTGTTTAATGGTTAAGGTCCATGTAACTCCATGCATTGTGAAGCAGTTCTTTTACAGATTTTGCAAGCCTTTGACAACATTTGAAATCCATGTGATATCTGGCATAAAATGGAACAGTGGCAATCCTCTGAGGGGAAGAACAGAACAGTGAATAGATTCTCTAGGAGCTGTCTGGAACAGCAGAAATGAAAAAGAGAAGTTTAAAACATTTCACCCTGTATTCTCCACTAAGGGAACTAAACTGAAAGTCAAGTTATAAGGTAATCTTAATACTGACAGCAGTTTTTTTGCAGTCCTTGATGATTTACTATTTCTTGCTTAATTTTGTCAAGGGGTGCTGATTAGGCAGCTATTGAAGACATTCAACATCCAAGATAAAAATTTAATATGTATGATTTATACTATTAACAAGGAAAAAGATAATCCAGAAGGAAAGATGTAAACATTGGAAGACTTGTGCCTTGCAGAACAGCAAATCTGGCTGGTTAAGTGGGAGCCTGCTAAGGAACTCAAGTGACTTGAAGTGACTTGCTGGTACATCAAGAGTTTGTCTTGACAAATTAGTAAGAATTTACTGAGAAAAGGCAGTCACTGAATTCAAACTGAAGTTTATGAAGGTTGAAGTTGTTCTGATTGTAAAATGTGGTAGGAAATCTGTAAGACTACTAGTAAAGAGGCCTGATAAAATACTCGGAATTAAAGACAAGCAATTCAACACAAACCAAGTCACTCTGATATGTTCTGGTGTGTTTGTGTTAGTGGACATATTCGTGTGTGTGTGAAGCTTCATAGGTACTAACAAAATGTTACATTGGCCAAGGAGACAGCTAAGTTTTAACAGTGGTGACAAGACTGAGTCTATCTGAAAAACAAAAGGGAAGTTTATTAACTGATGCTAATGTCTGTGGCAGATCATTACTGGTATTGCTAATATTGTAAGGATCTGGGGGTGTTTAGTCTGGAGAAGAGGAAGCTCAGGGGAGACCTCATTGCTCTCTGCCTGAAAGGAGGGTGTAGCCAGGTGGGGGTTGGCCTCTTCTACCACATCTCCAGTGAAAGCTTAAGAGGGAGTGGCCATAAGCTGAGCCAGGAGAGGTTCAGATTAGATATTAGAAAAAGAATTTTCACTGTAAAAGTGGTCAGGAACTGGAATAAGTTGCCCCTCCACGGAGGTGGTGGAGTCACCATCTCTGGAATAGTTCAAAAGGCATCTGGCTGTGGCACATGGGAGTATGGTTTAGGGGTGATTATGTTGGTCCTAGGTTGATGGTTGGAACAGATGATCTTTGAGGTCTCTTCTAAAGCTAAAGATTATGTGATTCTATGATTTGCTATCACATAGGAGTATGTGCATTTGTGCATTGCCTTGGAGGGCTTAATCAGCAAATCAGCAAGAATCCATTCCTGCAGGCAAGCCACATAACTCATCACTGCTTCAGAGGAGCCAACAGCTTCATCTTTCACACTTGTTCATGTTTCTTTAGTATGCTTTATATGTGTAGAAAGCAAGTGTAGTAATTAATTTAATTTAAAAAAAAGGTTGGAAATGGGAATGACTTACAGCTTTCTTTTGTGATTACAAAAGGATTTAGAAAACAGAACCTAAGAATATGTTCAAATGTGACGTTGACTGACTGGTTTTGATAGATGTGTATTTGCATACAGCTGGAATACTCTGTGTGCTAATGGAGAATTTGTTGCCTTCTCCTGTGTTAGGAAAATACCAAAACACTCTGCTGTTATTTCAGAGTTATCTGTCCTTCGAAGATTAAAATAATATGCTAAAAGTGAGGGTGAAGGGCAGGAAGGCTCAGAAACAGGGTAAAATTTAAAAAACCTCTTTTAACAAATGCACAGTTCTCCAGATTATTCTTGACAAAAGGCATAAGAGGACACTTATGACTCCAGTGAAATGACCAGAGAGCACTTAAAAAGACACAGATGGTGCAGGATGCATTTCCTTAAGATTACCTAATAAAACATATGAAGAAAATCCTCACTTCATGAAAATTTATAGAGAATTTTAGTAATATTTTACTGCAGATGTAAAACTGATTCAGTACAAATTAAATTGACTAGAAAAAAAAAAAGAACAGTGAAATCTACAGAGGTTTAAGATCAATATATTAATAAAAAACCGCAGGGTTGGACAAAGAATGATCGCTTTCTTTATGAATGTTTCTGTAGCCGGGCAGAAAGTGTTTTTGTTTCATTATTGCCCGTTATAAGGTTCAATAATCAATTCGATAATGGATGGAGCAATTTTGGCTGCTGGGGAGCGGGGCCTCTCCGGCGACGGCTGCAGGTGCGGGAGCGGCCCGCAGGGGGCGCGCCGGGGCCGCGGGACCGCCCCAGCCCCGCTCGGAGCCGGGAGCGCCGGGAGTGCGGGGCCGGGAGCGCCGGGAGTGCGGAGCCGGGAGCGCCGGGAATGCGGCTCCGGCCGGCTCACGGCTGCTCCGCGGGCGCGTTTAACTCCCTCGCCGCCAGACAGCTCTGAACAAGCGGCTAACAGCTAGAAAAAATGCAAAATCCTGTCGAGCTTTTGACGGGATACCCTTCCTTCCCGGACCAGGGTAAAAGAGAGCAGAGGGTGGTTGCTGCTCTGCTAAGTTCTTTATTTCACAGTCTCACAGCTTCTTGAAGGCAGAGTTCGAAGGGGGTTACATGATAAAGCCAAGCAGCAACAGCAGCAGCAGCAAAACAGCAGGCAGTAAACAACTTTTTCTTCTAATTTCTTCTAATGAATAATGATGATGAATGAATGATTTTTTTTTTTTTTACAGAAGTGTGGATTATATTTGTTAATTAACCAATGAGATTTACATACGATTCTAGTTTTTCTTTTCTTAAACTATCCTGGTCTAACTCTAACAATCGTAAGCATTATATAGGTATTACACAAATTTGAATACACAGTTTCTATCAACTCTTATTATGTGAACACCATATCTAAAAAATGTGAACACTTTCATTCTATTTATATTTGTCTAAAATAATATATCTAAAAAATGTGAACAATATAGTTCTATCCATATTTTGTCTAAAATTAAGAACTCTATGAAAGGATAACACTGCCACAGCAGAAAGAACTATGCTCAAGGTCTCTGCAGCAGCTTTTCAATGTTTAAGGCACTTAGCATGTATTTCTACTCGAAGTAAAAAATTCTGTATTTCTATTTCACTTTGGTAAGATTTCATGTATCTCAGTTTGTCCAAAGGCTTTAATTCAACTCCTGTGCTTTGGCTTTGCTCTGGGCCTGAGTCCAGAGATGCTCTCACTCCAACAAAATCCCAAACGTACTAAGTCTTAAAGCAGATTCAGAAAAAGACATGGTAGTGAATCGCAACTCAACAGAAAAACAGAAACCATCCCTTTTGCCCCATACAACCCCTCTTTACCACAAGGTACAAGAACCTTTATGTAGTTTTCCCTACCCTTTTTCCCATTTTTAATTGTGACATTTCAGGTAGCATTGTGACATTCCCTTCTAGACAGACAAGCCCAAAAATGCTGCAAGAAAACTTTAACAAGTAAGCTCAAGAAATTTGAAGCTTAATTTGAAGCCTCATGAAAACAAAAAACCCCCATCCTGAGCTCCAAAACTAGCTTGGGATGGATGCTCAGTAAATTCTTTGGAATTTTTTACCTTGTAAATACATGGTGCATTATCCATATTTTGGGTCACTGGTACAGCACACATTTTACAACCAAGATGGTAGTGGACTAAACTGTGACGTACATTCAGTGCGGTAACTGAAGTAAAATAATTTTAATTCTAGAGCTTCTCATGATGTCTCAGCATAAGAGATACTGCGTATTTTTGAGTCTTCCTCAAGATTCATCAAATCTGATATCTAAAAATAACTGAAATTAAAATATTATCATTTATATTAGTACTCCAGATTTGTCATTAAGCAGTGTTTAATAAAACATCTTAATGCCCACCAGTCATCCTGGGTAACCAGAAATTTCTCTCTTAGCAGAGTTCAAAATGACTGACCATTGCTGTGTGACTGTGTAACATCCTCATTGGAAGCCTCGCTGCAGAAGTACAAAGTTGAGTACCACAGGTTTATTTTGTTTAAGAGAATACACGTGGGATGTTATATTTACACTGTACAAACCTGAATTTTACAGAACTGGGCTAGGGTTCTCATGAGAATACACTCTCTTACAAGTTTTGTAGCTCAGCTGACTTTTCTAGTAAAAACTCAATTAATATTTTAAAACAAACAAACAAACAAACCCAAACCACAAAATTCAAGCATTCCTGTGGGACTTGACTGAAGCAAGAATTAAAGTCTCAGTAAACTGAAAAGCTGCTAAAAGCTACCACCACTTGGTAGTCCAAAAAGGGTTTGACATAGGTCTAAGAGAGGAGTAACTCTGGAAATAGAACACGAGACATGCACAATCCCTTCCTCTAAGAAAGTTCATGAAGGTTCGTAGCACAGTGTCTGCCTCTTAGTCACCATTAGTCATCCTCTTAGTCACCCCTTTTCCTCTTATGAATAAAGAAAATGATGTGTCCTGGAACTATTTCAGAGCTGTAGGAATTTCATCATTCTTTTGGTCTCAGCAACAGAACCTCTCACATGTCTTGGGTGAGAGGAAAGGGAACTGATGCCTCAGAGTAGCTGCAGTTTTCTAAAACTTTAATCAAGCTTTAAGGTCCTGCAGCATTTGACTGGGCTAGCAGAACTGAAGCCCCTGTAGAACCACGCACCTTCACCCTGTGGGGAGGCTGAGACAAAAGCAGCACATTTCTTTCTGGAAGCATAAACTGTGAATTCCCATGGAAGATGACACCTCGCAGTGGGAAAAATACTTGAAAACAAGCATTCTTTCTAGTGTAAATGAAATAAATAAGCATGTCATCAAATGTGGAAATGTTGTAAGGTATATTCTAAAATGTCTCACATATTAACTAGTCTAGTCTTCAGTTATCAAATCTTGCCCTGTAAAACCTGTTCACTTTGTCCTACAAGACAGCTATAAATCCAGAGAGCATTTAGGAAAAGTAATTATTTTTTAATGACTGTTGCCTGATTATTCTTTCAAGATTTCTTATTCTTTTTTTTTTTTTTTTTTTTTTTCTCTCCCTTTAAACTATTTTAGGGTTAGAATTTTGTCATAAAGTAATAAAAAGAAGCCAGGAAAAACTTATTTTCTTGTTTGAGGAAGAATGATCTTGTACTGCACAAGAGCATTCAAACAACTTGGGAAGATTTATGTATTTTTATACTAACAATTATAGCATTTAAAACCCTATTTTTTATAATGTTAATTATACTAATTACAATAGGATCTAATTATTTTTAATATAGATTTCCCATACATACCCTAACTTCATCATATGCTTCTCTGTGAGGACATTAAATCTAAGACCAAGTCAACACAGCAGTGAAATGAGAAAGCAAAAGAAATTCAAATGTTTCACTATTTCAAGGTTCAAAAAAGACCCATTTTATTATTAGCTGAACTTACTCTAAAAACCAAGTGTTCTGCTCAACACACACACATGCACACAAAATTACCCAGTTTTCCTAGTAAATGAACAAAGAAATAAGAAGTAATTGATTTCCTTCTTCAAGGAAGGTTGACAAAATGCAAAAAAAAAAAAAAAAAAAAAATTCAAAATCTACTGCCAGTTGGAGTTGTTTAGAATTCTTTGCCTCAGATTCACTGGTCCAGGTGGAGATTTACCTTAAATTGAGCCTGAAGACAATAAGTAAATAATTACTAATAGAACTTTTAAGATTTTGTCTTTTTGTTTTCTTTCTAGTAAAAGGGGAGCAAAAGTTGTAAGAACATCTTCACCTAATGATTATGGAAGAGAATTTTTCTGCCAGAGATGGGAAATATTCTCAAAGATGCCTGTTTTGGAGTGAGAGCTGAAAAGTTTTACACAGCTCCCTGTCTTTGTAATGGAGTAAATAGTCCCAGCAATCATGCCATGCAAGATTTCATTATCAGTCATTGCCATTCCCTCCCACCAGAACCCTTGCACTTCACTTTAGGTAGCTGAATGTTTATCAGGCAAAGAAGTATCTGGAAACAACTGACTGGAGCACTGGGAAGTTAAGAAAGCCTGTTTGAATCAAGCAGCAAGAGACTTAGAAGTAAATGCCACAAATGCCTTATATAAGTGACTATTCCATGGGGCTCCTATGTAAATCATGTTCTTAAACCATGCAGCCCTGAAATTTCTCCCCTTGGCTGTATTTTCTGCAGCATGAAATCCAGCTGGTTTACCCTGATCACTCCTACTAGGTCAAGCCTCACACCCAAGTGGAAACAGCGAGGGAGAAATATCTGAATGGGCTCAGGTGCCAACCAACTTAGCCTCAGAAGCTGTCTTTAGCAGGTTTGTCAGCAGAAAGACTGGCATCTTTAGTTTTAGGGGCAGATATAGGTTTCGAAGATCAGTGTTTAAGCAGTGGTGATTGAGATAATCCCATGCAGTGCTGAGATTTGGAAGTCCTTGGCCGGCTGTGGATATAACTGATCATCTGAGATTTGCAAAATTTATCCTAAATCTGATACTTGTTTTTCTAAACATATACAATCCAGCTTGTTACAGTAATTAATGAAGTTACGCCTTTTAATTACATTAGAGCCCCACTTCACAGCAATAAAATGCAGTTGATTCCCCACACAACTGGTGTGCATTTCACTGCATAATGTGCAGATTGAGACACCCTGTTTTGCTCTTTTACCCAGACCTTTACACTTTCCTTTTTTTTCCAGCTTCTACCTCCACATCCAAAAAAGCACACAACCAACAATCTCATGCCAGATTTTCCCTATATATGAACACCTTTCTCTTCCAAATAGTAATGTAAGATTCATATTAGATCTAATGTGGGGCTGATTTGAGTTGTAGTGTCAAAGCTGAATGCTTATATTCAAAAGCTCAAATTCAGCATTTTCTTTTGCATTGCCCCAGCTGGTTGTAAAGGCCTTTCTTAGGATATTGCACTGCTTGGGACTCAGACTCTTTCCCTCAGACCAGGTTTATTAAATCAAACTACATTTACTCATTTGTAATTCCATACCTTTAATCTTCAAAAAATATTTCTCTGAGGCTTTCCTTTGATTTCTATCAAAAGGTGTGGTCTATTCCACTTAAAAAATGGAACAATGAAATGGATGGTAAGAGCAGGAAGACATAACCATTGTCACTCTATTTTAAGATGAGGGCAGACCTTTCTGGTTATTAAGTCAGAGCAAAAGAATAGCTGTTAGAGAGTTTAAATTAAAAAAAAAAATCTATTTGAATGAATTCCAGGGAAGATAAGAGAAGTACAAATGATATATTCCATTATAAACCTTGTAATAACTTAAAATTGATTAGTGTTTGAAGACTGATGGATAGCTACAAAGCATTACTATTATAAAGCAAAGTGCAAGCAACTACTTCAAGATCTCTAATTTTTCCCTTTCTTACAATATTCATAGCAGAAATAAAGAGATATCTGTCATTCATGAGAAATGAGTCTAGTTCTGAAAACGATATTGTTAGTCATATCAAGTTTTAATAGAAAAAGTGAAATAATGATTTGGAAATAGGGGGAACCAGGATCAGAAGGAATGGTTCAGACAAGCAAGCACAGGAGGTCTCTATCTGCTTAGAATCTCAATTACAGTAGGTCAGTCAAAGGGAGTTCAGCTGCAAATATGAAACTTAAGATGAATATATTCAGTGACATATGGGAGAAAAAGCCCATACAGGTAAACTACAATTTAGTAATGAATTCCTGAGCAGACTATTTAATCTCCTCCTTACATTTTTCCCTACCTGGTGTGTGAGAATTTATAGGGCAGTAGTTAGAAACTGGGACATGGGAAATGGTTGCTGGCTTTAAAGAATAAGGCAGAGCCTCAGAAAACGTGTATGATCTCAAGTTATCTTTTACCAAACAATGAATAAAATATTACATTAGAATAATAGAATTTAAAATCAAATTTTGAACTCAAGGCAATTCCATTTAGAAGAACATTCTTTCTCTGATTACAGTGTTTTAACAAAGCCAGCACAATTTAGGATGGTAGTCAAACTATGTCATTATAATCCAATGTCACAAATATGACCAGCTTCTTTCTACTTCTTATTTTTCCATATAAATAAATTTCTAAATAATTAAATTGCCTTTCATGTGTTGAATTTTCAGATTTTGGCGAACCTTACCTTCTCTTTAAGCATCTATCAAGCTTCAGACAGGTACAGGATGGTCAGATTGATAGATAGATAGATATGGACAGGTCTCTGACAGACAATGTGATTAAAGTGAGCATGACAAGGGCTCTTGAGAACCAACATGTAGCAGGGTAATGCACTGTACCTGTTGAAATTACGTAAGGATGTGTGGTGACAACACAGATGCTAAGGTCACTGTGTATTATAAAACCATTCTCCCCCACGCAGACCTCAGACACAGTTTTCCTTTCTCTGACAACACAGTTAAGAAAAAGTGCTGGGAAAATAATTGATTTCATTTAAATTTAAGTTTCCTGGTAGGAAATGAACAAATTCATTTAAGAAGAAAAGTAAATTACCAATGATTTCTGTCTGGTATTTTTGTAAACCTCTCAGTAACAAACGTGGACTTGACAGGTTTCCAATGGAGTTGCAACAATGTGGATAAGGACAGAGAAGAATTTGGCTGACCTGTGAATAGTTACCGCTGGTAACGACTGATACCATTTTAGGTGGTATATGAGACAATCAGGAGTTTGCATGTTTCAGATGAAGCAATGAAGGATGAATATACTGTACTTTTAGAGTTTGAAAAAGAGCTTCGAGCATATAAGATTGGGTGAACAGACTGAAAAGGTGTCTCTTGAATTTCGTTGTTCTATAGTGCATTCAGGGAACATACAAGAACAGTTTCAAAATCTAAACTTAAGGAAAATTAGCTGCTGGTAGATAGATTGACATCTTTTTCTGTCATTTGCAAGGGACATGTTTCTTTCAAAGGCAAAGAGAACCAAATTCCAAATGGACTTCTAGCCCTTTGGAAAATGCCATCCAACACCTCTAGGAATCTCTAGTGATCTGTGTTATAGAAGGCAGTTTATCCAAAGCAATAATGACAGCATTTGTTCTAATGTTGTACACATGAACTGCATATTTTAGACATGGGCTATAGTGCTACTATCAATTCCAAATGTTATATTCAGAGTTAGAGTAAATTTTTAAAACTTGATGGAATAAGCTATTATTCTAGCCAGAAAAATGGTCATGGGAAGGGAGAGTTATGAATGTAGAAAACAAAATTCTGTTACAGATGACTAATACTTAGCTATACACCAGTTGGATAAAAATCAACAAACTTCAGGATATGTTGCAGATGAGGAAAGCAATTATTTCTCAGCAGAAATTGGTTTTGACAGATGCCATAATATGCAGGTGACACTAAAAACTGGTGAATAATTTAAATGGCAATCTAGACAACATCTAAATAGATTTGAAAATAGAAAATTTATATAGAAAATATACAGTTTATTTAATTTTTCATCATGCGTCTTCAAAAATAACAATAATGGTCCTAACATGACCTTAGCAGAAATAAAAACTGCTTATGGGAAAAATTGTAATTCACTCATTAATTCTGAAGCCTTGCCGTAATAAATTGAATTACATAACAGACATCAGTGCAGTCTTGCATGATTTAGTTTCTTGAAGTGTGATGTAATCTATCTTTTTAAGTGTTCTTTAACATGAAAGAAGAAGTTCTTAGGAATATAAGGATTTTATGCTGGAATAGAGCAAGAGTGTCTCTACTCCAGGAGTCTCCTTTGAACAGACACCACCCAGATACTTCAATGGGAACATTAACCTTTACATAATGCATAGAATAGTCCAAATCTGTATCATGAAAATAAATTCCTTTTTTTATTCCCCAAGGTATTAGGGTTGATTGATGTGTTGTATGGTTTGGTCTTACTTGAGGTTTAATTAAAAGAAGACACATTTATCCCTATTAACGCTGTTTATATTCTCATCTTAATTACTCCAATATAATTCCAAAGTAACTTCCTGAATATGAATGCATTGCTCTGCCTTGCAATTGATGCAAATGGATCTGAAGTCAAAGGTCCTGATTTGAAACTTTTATTAAGATTTAATCCACGTCCAGAGTAAAGGCAAAATTCTATAGCAGTTAATATCAGCACCATTGGACATTACATTTTATGTTTTATTTAGACAGCACCTTTGATCTAAAGCACAAGGAAATGATAAATGGGGAGCAAACATAGAAACAGAAGTGGTAAATAAACAAGGAAGTAGGAACAAGTTATCAAGTGCTTGCACAGAAAGGGATCAAAGAAGACCCATCAGGTGGTCATTAAAACCTGTGCTAAAGCAGTGCTAAAACAAGTAAAAGAGAGACTTAAAATAAAAATGCAGGATGAAGTTAGGAGAATCACCTGGAAAACATCCTCCTTGGGAAAAGATGCCTTTGTGGAGAACAGCATTACTCAGAACATAAAAAATGCTTAATTTGTTCCAAAAATTCACTAAATAAATTTATTTATTCAGCACTGCCATTGATTAGTAAAAGGCAAATTGTATCTTGCCAGAGAGAAATAATTCTCTTGTTTGGGAGGAATATTTGTAAACCGAATGTTTGCATCTCAAACACTGTGTTTGCATGAAGACATGAGCATTAAATACTGACAAGACAAGAAAAATACTGAATTTCTTAGAATATTAGAGTAAAAGAATCTGCCATTCTCCATTACTATGCCTGCAAGTTATCAGCTGCAACTATCAGGGAGAAGTTGTCAATCAACTCTATTGCAAGGATGAAAGAGTAGATGGTACAGTTTAATTTTATTATGGAAATTGATTTGCATCTTTTATATGTCTTGATTGAAAACTTTCCAGGTAATGGCATTGAAGAATACTCATAAAACTGCCATGGCTGTGGTAATAACTATTATTATGATCGAATTTAATAATAAAAAAACCTGCCTGCAAGATGGGCAATATGAATAATTCATGTACAGTGTTGCTTAAAATGTGATAGAGAGAAAAAGACTTGTAGGAAAATTCTTAATGTATCCAGACAGGGATGATAATTGGTTTTTGCAACTAAATGAGTACTTCATGTACAAGACAGCACTAACAAGGCAGGAAAAGAAATTTACACATTGGGGAGACAATTTCATTTATCTGGTTACAGCAGGATAAGTGGAATAAATGGTTTTCCTTAAAGGAATTGACAGAAAATGCATATCCTGATAATAATTAGTTTTGTTTACAACTAGAGAACAACAGAACAGGAGACACAATAGCATCTTTTCAATATGTAATAACATATGTAGCATATGCTTATGTAGGCCTTACTTATGCCATTAATCAACTACCTGCAAACACTGACCAGATCTCTTCCAGTGCTGCCTTTTAGTTGCAAGCATGAAAAGCAGACCAGCATATGGAGAATTGTTTCACAGTTGCACTTTATTTAATTTTGTTTGATTCCTTTTAAGTATACAGTAACAGATAAGCTTCTGTTTCCTGCTTTTATTGCCTACCATCTGGTGGGAAAAGCATGGAACAGCAGAAAAAATGACAGGTGACTAAGAATATTTTAGTGGAAGGGTCTGAATTTACAGTGAGTAAGAGTTCATAAAGGATAACAACTTCAGGAACAGAAAGCCATGCAAGAACTCATCTCTTTACTCTTGTCCAAAGGCAAAGATTAAGTTTGAGAATTGTCTTCTCACTTGTTGATATAAGTTGAATTCCTTTTATACCACCTTCTCAAATTATTAAAAACAAATGAAACCAAAGTTTCTCCCTCCAAAACTCATAGGAAAATCCATTTACAATAACATAGCAAAAGCAGTTAAGTAAACTGAAAAAAACTTGGGAATTGGATTTAGTCAAAATCCCTGTAAATACATTGTGCCTTACCCATTTCTAATTCTCTCTTACTTGAACCTGAGATCAAATGTCTTAGTTCTGGCTTGCCACCAGGATCTCTGATCAATGTTGATAAAACAAAATGACAATAAAGAAAGCTTTGAAAGCTACTGCGAGAACGGTGGGAAAACAAAACGAAATGAAACAAAACAAAACTGTATTCTTTTGTTATGACTATGGCCTGTGTCTCTGTGTGTTTGTTTATGATGGATTACTTTCTATGGAGATTAGATCTAAAGGGAGTTACACTTGAGAAGCTACACAATAATCTAGCTAAGAGGCATCTCAATAAGTACTAAAATACAGTTGCTTATTTAATATATCTGTGCTTGCATTGCGAAGACTAAGACCTTGAAATGATGAACTCCCCGACCCCCTGTGCCAGTTAAAAAATCTGCACCATGATGTAGTTTACAGGATGGATCAGATCTGCTTACAGATCTGTAGTTTGAAGTCTGACTATTCTTGTTCTTCTTGGCCATTTCTAAATGTAACCATGGGGAAGACAATTTTGTGTTTCTGGATCACAAATAGAACCTGGGTATTTTGTTGATTCTGCAGTAAAACTCTTTTCACCTTTATTAATTACACTGGAAAAATCAATATCAGAAAAGGCCATAGTGACATATCAAAAGATTATAGGAAATCTTGTTCCACTTCATTAACACAGTTTCTAGAATTGCTGTTTCTGCATGTTATTGAGTTGTAGCAATATACTGGAAATCTTAGAAATGAAGGCAACATGCTCCTGTAACTTCTGAGAGAAAATAGAAAAAGGGAAAACAAGATTCTTGTCTTCTCATTGAGAAAAATAAATGAATAGTCCTTAGTCTCCACAACTGGAACTTTTAAACAGCTATTCATTAGCTTATTGGTGGGGAAAAAAACAAAGAAACAAAATAAAAAAACAAGAAAAACCCTCCCACACATTAGCTGATATGCAGTCAAAATAGACCCAAGAAAATCAACAGAGCTAATTATTCTGGCTAATACACATTTATTTTTCATACCAAAGTATTGTGGAGGAACAGAAAGTTTTGATGAAACTTGCAAATACAGAATATTTCCTCTGACACCAGCAGTAGTACGAGGCCAAAGGAAGCTGCTCAGGACAAGTGCTGGAGATCATGTGTAGAAAATGGATGACCTGAAGAGACACAGCATGTAACATCTTGAAGGTAAGGAATTATATCTGACTATGATAGTGAATGAAATTTCTGTAAATTAGCTATGTCCACAGGGTGTGTAATGTAAGAACTAAATTTGTACAGCTGATTTTGCGGATTTCATAAAAGTTTCAGAATTTGAGGAAGATAGGCATTCTTTGGTCTCTGTACTGACTTTACACAGCTTTTTGAGAGAAAACATGTAAATATGGTCCAGAAATCCAAGAATTGCTGGTTTTCTATTTCCACTGAGAATAATTACCTGCATCATTTGTGAATCCACTATAAATTTTGGATGAACCTTCCCTTGTGCCTACAAGTACCCTCATGTTCCACTTTGTGACTTAGACTAACCCCTCCTCCATCTCCTGACATACATTTTATAGTAATTTTCCCTTCCAGCTCAAATATGACTTCTGTGAACAGTGGGAAAGACAATTCTTATTGGGAAGGCAAACTGGGTTATCAGCACTATGAGAAAAACCTTCCAGGTCATGAGATTTTATTGTCATACCAAGGTTTGCAGGAAGGAAGAAGTGATGGGCTGTCACCCTGTCTCTTTTCAAAGGTTTACAGATGAAATTCAGTTCATTGTTCAGTCCTTTGTTCTCAACTTTCAAACTTTTTACTTAAGGGCAAGATGTTCTTTACAGAAGAAAGAGACATGGATGTCAGCTCAGATGATATGCTGTGTGACAGTTGTTCTTTGGCAATGGGTTAATGGTCTCATTTCATGCCTCTGGGTTTTTCCTACAGTTGAAGGTACTCTACACACAGCTTCAGGCTGGGGAAAATTAAACAAAATGATCAAATGAATCTTTTGTCATTCAGAAATGCTGCTTCTTTGCAACCAATATATACTGCAGTCTAATACAGAACAGATGAAGGAAGCCAACACAGGAAGAGAGGCTACCTTTTAGTAATTTGCTAATCGAGCAAAATGGGAGTAAGAGCTGAGCACTAGTCCTTGAGTTTAAAAAAGGAATTTTAACTCCTGGCTGTTAGGGGAAGTGTGGGGCAAGAAATAAAGGGCTCAGCAGGAGTGAAAGAATTGTTTGGTTTCTCTCAAAGGATCCAGAAGATCTTATTTTTATTCCAGCTGAGATGAAAGTAAAATAAATCATATATAAATTTTCAATGTATCTCATAAAGTTGTTATTACATCAAACAAACTTTTAGCTCTGAGATGATTGACAGTAAAAAAAAAAAAGCAAAGGAAATAAGCATAGCAATAAAAAACTCTTGGGTGGGTCATCAGGTAAATGAGATAGAGCCTGAGATCTCTTAATCTCAAAAGCACCAGTCTGTACTGTCCCATCTAAAAACTCTTTCCTCTGTCAGAGTCCTCAACTGTTGAACCCTCTCCTCAATGACAATAAGAATGTGTTTAAGTTACTCATGGACATGCATAAAACACATGGGTGGTCTGCTTTGAAGTGTCAGTGCCTTAGATTTAATATGTTAATAATATGCTAATAATTTATGCATAAAACAGGTTGCATTGAAGGAAAAATCCAATATTGTCAGTTTCCATGACAACCAGTGTGCTAGCAGATTACACTGTCTCACATCAGATGGTTGCCAAGGTTGTGACCTATTTCTTAGTTTTAATCATTTCGTTTGCAGAATTTAGAAATGCTACCTGAAAAACAAATTATAAACTATTGCTCATGGTTAAGGATATAAAAGAATAACAATATAAAAGAATCTTGCATTCTAGATTAAGCACTAGGCTTAGAAACTGAACAAGAAGCATAAAGTAATGATTCCAGGAGGGAAGGAAGGCATGGACAGTTGTGTGAATAGGCAGTGGGATGGTGTACAAAATTTCAGGGTGAAGTCAGTGGCTATATACAGCTTATGTCAGTAGCAGGGACAATTTTCACAATACCAGGTTGCTCAGAGCCCAATCCAACCTGACGTTGACCAGTTCCAGGAATGGGACATCCACAGCTTCTCCAAGCAGCCTGTTCCAGTGACTCACCACCCGCATAGTAAAGAATTTTTTCCTAACATCTAAGCTAAACCCACTCTCTGTCAGTTTGAAAACATTCCCCTTTCTCTGGTCACTACATGCCCTTGCAAATAATCTCTTTTCACTTCTCTTGTTAGCTCACTTCAGGTTTTCTGGACTTTCTGGGCTGTGGGCAAGCATTGCTGACTCTCATTCACCAGCACGCCCAAGTCCTTCTGGGCAGGGCTGCTCTCCATCTGCTCATCCCCCAGCCTGTGTTGGTACCAGGGGTTGCCATGACCCAGGTGCAGCACCTTGTATCTGGTCTTGTTAGACCTCATGAGATTCCCATAGGCCTATTTCTTGAGTTTTTTCAGATCCCTATGGATGGTATCCCATCCTCCATGTGTGTCAGCTGCACCACTCAGCTTGGTATCATCTGTAAACTTGATGAGGGTGAACTTGATCCCTTCATCTGTGTTATTAATGAAGATATTAAATAACACTGGCCCCATGCAGGCCCCTGAGGGACACCACTAGACACTGATGTCCATCAGGACTCTGGGCTGTGGACCACTACCCTCTGGATGTGGCCGTCCAACTGATTTCTTATTGATCTAACAGTCTACCCATCAAATCCATCTCTCTCTAATTCTTGGAGAAGGATGTTGTGGAGGACTATGTCAAAGGCTTTATAGAAGTCCAGATAAACTGCAAGTAACCCTTCCCTTCTCCACTGACATAGTCATTCCATCACAGAAGGCTGCTGGGTTGGTAAAATAATCAAAAGTTCCAAAGATATTTTTTTTAAAATGAGTGCATAAGAAGGCAAATATTTTATAGGTTGTGTGGCAGAGTATAAAATAAATTAAGTGCTATTGCAGCTAAGTGAAAAGAAGCATTTTCAAACACCAACATATGCTAGTGGACTAGATGATGTAATGTTTTCTGGATTCTTCACTGACCAAAGTTCACTACAGTTTGAGTAAGCCATTCTGGTTAGTAATTTTTTATTTTTTTTGTGCTTAAGAAAGGTATCAAGTTGCCATTCTTAAATAAATAAGTTGCAATAGTGCCTTCAGGGGCTGACTGTGGTGTTAGATAGCAAACAAATGGTCCTCCACTACTTGCTCATTTTACACTGTGTCAGTGTAAAACAATCCAGGAATGTAACAGTTTTGTCACCAGGACTCTTAACTGACATTTTCTAGTTGACTGAAGAATTTGTCCTTTATTTTTCTCTCCTATCAGGCTACAAGCTTGGAAGGCAATCACTGTCAATCCTGTTGCTGAGATCGATACCATAAGCCCCAGTTCCTACTACTGAAACCCTGCTTTCTGTGGCCCATAAGACAAATAATCCTGCTAGTTTAATCAGATTGGTCTGACCAAGTCAGTTGAGGTAAAATGGAAAACAGCTCAAGCCATTCTATTTTTTTTCAGGTTTGCTGAAATGTCTATCAAGTGATACAGTTATAATAACTGCAGCAGACCTGTATAACCTCAATAATCCACTGGAATTTGATTTCAGTTATCACAATATGATTAGAGGAACGCATTAATCATAACTTGAATAAATTATCTCTTTTTACACCAGTATTTGTGGACCTGCTTTGTCATTCTTTTTGTTCTTTTCCTCCACTCCTCTCTTAAAAGTTGTCCTATTGTGGTAAAAGATTATCTTTGAGTTCAAGGCTCTTCAGTTTTGTCATACTAATAATTTTTTTTTTTTTTTGCTAAGAGATGCAAATAGTATGTAAGATGAGACACTGCAAAACCTGTTTCATGATGCTCTATTTTTCTTCCAGTTCTTATTCTTTAACCTATTTTGTTAATGACACACACATTTATAACTGGCCTTCTTTGGGACGGGAATTAATTCTAATGAATAAATAGAATAATGAATGTTCCTGCTTCCTTCTGCCCCAGGCTGGTCAGCTAGTCCGAGCAAAAGGATTTACATAGAACTGTTGGCATAGATTTGAGTTATTTTCTAGCTGCCTGGTTTATATAGAAATGTATTCTATGTAAATACTTACTGTTCAACCTCTTCAGAAAACACTTATTACTGTAGAACACTCTTTTGTTCATATCAGAACATTCCTGTTCCTAGGATTTTTTACAGAAAAGAAACGAAGGCTTGTCTTTCTAAGGAATCAGGCAAAACCTCATCTGGAGTACAGCCCTCTTTCATTGATATTGAAACTACTTACTATTCATTGACCTACTTGAGAGAAGTTCAAGTATGGCATTAATGGATGAGAGAGGAAATAAAAAAATGGGAGGAGGAGAAGTGTATGTCTAGCAACGCACAAGTATCACAGCTATTTTATTTCTACCTACCACTTGCTATTTAGTAACATACTGGATAAAATAAAGTGTTCCTAGAGAGGCACAGCTTGTCCTAGGAACTACTATCTGTGACTTTCTGTCACTATGTAGAATCATTTCAGCTGCTCACTGTGACTCAGCCCACATAACACTGGAAAAAGGGGCTCTCAGCAGGAGACAGAAAGGGGCAGACAAGCATAAAAAAGACAAATATAATACCTAGATCTCTTACCAGCTGAACACTTGGGATAGTAGTTTGGCGACATGTGAACTCTTGGTATATGGATCAGAAAAGCTGGAATTTTTTTACCACTTCTTATGGGTAAATGGGAGCTGAAGGCAAGATACTGCTATTTTTCCTCCTGCTGTTACAAGTAGTGACACCTTCTTGGCTCTACAAAAGAGCGTCAAATTTCGGTGGCCTTGTCCTAAGAAGCAGTGCTTTGAAAACCCCTTCCTTAAGTGTCAAGTTGGCTATGGGATGCTAGGAGCCAACTGGGGCTGGCAGGGTATCTTGGATGTAAAGTCTACACATTAATTCTTCTCCTGCGATTAGAATTTCCTGAATGCTGGCAGAGAAACTTAATCTGAGCCCAGTCCTAGTGAACCCAGTTGTGAGGCTCCCAATTAATTAAAACTGTACTCTTCGACATACTTTGGTAGACCATTAGTACCTTGATGATTGTTTTTCCCATCCATCTATATTTGACATGGCAAGACTATTTCCAAAAATTTCTAGTAGTAAGCCTGTATGTTACTTCTTTTTATTAGTGTCAATCATCATTATGACAAAAAAAAACCAGCAACAAAAAAGGGAACTCTTGAAATTTTACTTGCACCACTCACTCATCTATTTCTTTTATCCCATGATCTGCTAGTAGTATCTGGGGGTAAGAGTGATGTGATACCTTACACTCCTTGTGCTCTTTTCTTCAGAAAACCATGCCTCAAGTTACTAGTTTGTGAAGAGGTGAAAAGCAAAGGCAGGCTGAGGAGGGAGAGACATATTGTGTGTACATGCTTCTTCTGGTCTACAATGTTTTATCCACACAGCTATGTCAGTGAAGAGTGAGAAAAAACTCACATATTCTTTGCCAAAATAGCTATGCCAGCCAAAAAAAGCCATGTGGACACAACTACGCTGACAAAGAAGAGATTTACAGGCTGACCTCTGGGTGCTGGGGGAAGTTGCACAAGTATGAAGGCAGAAAAACTCCTTCTGTCGACATACTCTACCTCTAAAGAAAAGGATCCTGCTGACACAACTAAACCACTATGGATATATTTGCATAGCTATACCTGCAATATAAGTCCTGTGTTTTGGGCAATGGTGAGGAAATTTAAGCATGGTAGAAGAAACAGTTGTAGCTATTTTAAACCTCTGTGAATACTTCTTTAGCACTAGTCAAAATTTGCCTATCACAATCAAAACATCATATTTCTAAAATGTAAAATTAATTCTTCTTTGTGATGTTGACTTTTTTTTTTTTCCTACTTTGTCTCTGGAATATCTGTACTACACCAACATCGATCATTAGGAGCCGGTTTTCTAGGTCAGCAGTTTAATTTCTTGATTATCATTTATAATATGTCACGTTCCCTAATTGCATCCTAAAGTTTTAAATTTTCCTAATACGTACTGGAATTATAGAAATATTTAGAAATATTTTCAGCCATGCCATTTTAGCAACAATGTATACTATGAAAATATACATTTGTTTATGCACTTTTTGAAAACTGCAGTAGATAGAAGGGGACTACTAGGGGAATGCCAGGGAAACTGGCATTGTGCTGAATGTAAGTAACTTACAAAATACTAACAGGAGAATCCTAATAATTTCCTGTTGTTTTAAGGAAGCAGCTAAGTGAAAATGTGGCAATCAACAGGGCATGGAAGGATTAAGCAAATTATGCTTTTCACATAATTGTATAGAAATCACTTCATGTTACTCAATCTTCTTGTTTTGTTATTTTATTTTTTTCTTTTCTTTATTCAAAATGACTTGTTAAATACCCCCATAAAAACCTTGCAAAAATAGATGTTTTTCTAGCCAGGAAGAATTCCCAACACTTCTGTCTTCATTGTCCTTTCTTAACATGGTAGTAACAGAAATATTTACTGCACATTAAACTCTCATAACAAGTCTTTTACTCCTACTAGTGATGGTGACATAGTAGGAAATCCATGTGCTACTCCCTTCCTCCCATGTTTACACACAAAAGGAAAATGTAGAAGAGATTCAGCATCTCTCCTAAAAATACTCATCTTGGGACTGTCATTAGGACCAAGCTTTTTCCCTTTCAAGATAGTGGTAGTTTACCTTCCTCAGATTTTGCATTACTTATGTGCTTAATCAGCGTGAAATGGTCAGAGATCCCTAGGTTATTGTATTGGTTTTGCTTGGCCTGGGTTTTGGCAGCAGGGGGGCCACAGAGGTGACTCCTGTGAGAACTTCCTGGAAGTTTCCACCATGTCCAGCAGAGCCAATCACTGATGGCTCTGAAAGATGGACATGCTGCTGGCCAAAACTGGGCCAGTGAGAGAGGTTTGTAACACCTCTGTGATGACATATTTAAGAAGAAAATCAAAGCAAAGTCCCAGGATTTTGGATTCTAGTCAGAGAAGAGGAAGAGGTGAGAGCATGTGCAGGAAACAACACGGTGACACCAAGGTAGTGAAGAAGGAGGGGCAGGGGGTGCTCCAGGCGCCGCAGCCAAGGTTCCTCTGCAGGCCATGGTGCAGACCATGGAGAAGCAGCTGTGCCCCTGCAGCCCATGGGTCCATGGGGGATGCAGAGATCCAAGTGCAGCCCGTGGGGGAGGTGCCCATGCCAGAGCAGGTGGATGCCTGTAGGAGGCTGTGATCCAGTGGGAGACCCATTGGAGAGAGAGGGCCCTGCTTCCAGGCTGGAGCAGCCTGTCCTTGGAGGACTCCAGGGGAGGGTGAGAAAGTGACTCTTGTGGGTGCCTGGCGTCGGGCAAAAATATATTCATATAGACCCACATATATACACTTATGTATATGCATGATAGCTTGGATTTAAGAAGAAAGAATAAACCAAGATAATGTCAAAAGGCGGCATAAAAAAAAGCTCTCTCTTGAATAATTTTCTGGTCAGAGCATCTAAACTGTGTACAGTTTTCAGTAAGAGCTAGGCACTTACACAGAAGATCACTGTCTTACTTTGCATTATGGGCCTCATTTTGTATGTGAGTAAGTTTCTTATCAGGGAATGTGATAGCACAGTCTAGCTGCAAATGGTCACTGAAGATTGCAAAGCACTATTGTCACAGGGGAAGAATTAGTTTGGAAGACAGATGAAAGGACAGTAAGAGCTTTCTTTTCCTAATATTGGTCAAACAGAAGCGAGAGGTCAAAGAAGCAGGTAAAGTTTTTTCCAAACATACACACACTCACATTTTGTTTGTTAGATCTTGCCCCTCTCTTAATTTTTGAGGTCTAACAAAATCCTGTTCTCTCATCTCTGCACTGAGGAATGTGCAAGTAGGTCTGGCTGTGGGAAGACTCTTGTACTTAGAGGTGTAGGGCTCTTTTCCTTAACAATGAGGATGCCAAACTGGGTAATACAGGAGGTTTTCTACTGTTGGAACAAATTAAGCCACTTTTATTAAAGCAAACAAGGCAGTTGAGATCCTTTGATATATCCATAGTGCCAACATCCTGCAGATGTCTCACTTCAGTCAATTAATCAGCCATTTCCCAGAGCATGGTAATTGTTTATGCAATCCACTTTGATATGTTTTATAGCATTTCCTTTAATCCTCCCCAACTTTTCATCCCTGGCAAAAGCTTTATGGTAACATAAACCGTAATTGTGCAGTAAAGAAAATCGCCTTCTGTTGCAGTCTACAACTGCTTTATCACCCTCATCCTAACATACATAACCTACACTCAAACAGCTAAATATAGGCGGGGAAGCATGCTGCTTTAATAGCATGTAAACTCAATGACTTCTTGACAAAGAACTTAACCTCTGTCAGGGACAGAGTCAGAACTATCTAGGGAACCTTTATACTTCTCAGTCAATGACATTTATTGCCATTATAGCTGGCAGAAATTTTTCTGAATAGAAAATTTTTCATAAAGACAACAAGGAAGACAAAAGCCCTTTATCCTCCCAGAGAAATTTTTTTTTTTTTTGTAAATTGAAAGCATTCTAAAAAAAGTTTCTACTCTTTAAAACAGCAGTATTTTTTCATTAGATTTCTATCTTTTTATTTACTGGAAATCAGAAATTAAAAAAGCTAGAAGTGAAAACTTGTAAAAAGATGAACAGTGTATGAGAAATAGACCCAAATATTTTGCATTGAAAAAGTAAAGTTAAAAAAGTTAATCAGCTACTGAAACTTCCTTTAATCTTTCTTTATATCAAAAATGCGTTGGGATCTACCTTGCCACAACTATTTTCTGATCTGTTTTGAGGTACTGACCTGTGACATTCCACACTGACTCTGGTAAAGAAGGTGTGTAGAGGGATGTTTGTAAGCATCCAGGCATCCTCTCTAGTGTCTGCAAACTCCCTCTGCATTGTACCTTATAGCATAAACCTGAAGCACCATTTCACATTTTAAGTGCTGAAAATCACTGTGCTGAACTACAACTGTCAAGAAATAAACTTTGGTCATAAATCTCAATCTCTTTGCTCACCCCTTTTTCTCCTTTAACACTTGCTGGCTACCACTAAGAGAATCTAAGCCTGTGGAGAGATTCTCTAGGATTTATGAATAATATTTTTATGCAAATTAATCTATGTCAGCAAGTTTGGTTTTGTTTAGACTTCTCCCCCTCCCAAAGGACATATGAGATATTTCCTTCCCATCAGTAATTCTATTCTTTACTCTAACACTGCATAATTTTTTGCTATAGGTTTTTTCCACTTTTTTCTTTCTCTTTAGGTTAGAGAAGTGTTATGGATTAAATTTGGATCATTTCCAGTCTTACTGTTGTGTCCCATACTATACCACAATGATCCTTAATTGGCAGTAAATAGAGAAAAAGCAGTCATCCTTGTAAAGCAGGTGTTCTCTGGATATATGGTATAACACTAGTGTGGAGGCTGTGGTAGGAAAGCTGGGTCACAGATAGCTTAGATGGAGGACTTTGTCATATGCAGTAATTATAACTCCACTCTGAATTTGAGGGAGCAGGATGGGCAGGAGTCTCAGACATGAATTTGAGGGAGCAGGATGGGCAGGAGTCTCAGACAGACAGCCTCTCCCTTGGAGAGAAATGAGAGCATTCTGTTCTAAGAACTGGACTTGGTTCCCTTTTGTTCTTTACTGTGTTAATTGGAGAAACCTTGATGATTAGGATAAGGACCATTATGCTGGCTTTGTAGTATTTCATACTAGATACATTTGGTATTGTTTCAGACACCACCAGGAAGAGTGGAATAGTGAGATTTGGACTTACATACTTAAGTATATTTTGTAGTGTTTAGTGTAGGAAGAGTTCGGCTTGTTTTTCTATTGGGGATGCTCTCACTTCTTGGTTAACATGATCTTAGAGGGCTGCCATTTTTCAAAGACAGGAAATAAATTCAATTCACTTGATAATTCCTTTTTCTTATCACTAGACAGAACATAAGTTATCTCCAAATTCAATTTGTTTCAATAATACTGTTAAAAGAGACAGAGAAAAAGATATTCACCTTTTGTATATGGCTGCAAATGGGCTGGCTGTGTGCTCCTTTAATTCTTGAATATAGAAAACCTGGATAGCTTTTCAGAGTGAGCAATTGCAACCAGGTGGATGCAAATTCATTGCCCAACAACAAATTAATTTGCGTAGGTATGATACATCTTCTTCCTTTTCCCATTATGGTAATTGAATATTCATCACATAACAAGTGCAGTTAATTAGCAGATTATTCATTTACTGGACAAATAATGAACATCTTATTTTGAACAAAGAGGGATAGGAAAGCCAGAGGGAGAGAAAAGAAAACATACATTTTTATAAGGCTATTATTTAAATTACTCTTCTTTTAAATAAGAAGAGAAAAGGAATCACCATGGTCCCACAGAAACCAGTGGTAAGCCTCCTAGAATATTGGTGGGGCTAGATTTCTGTCCTCATTTTTCAAAAAGAGCAGAATATTAGCATCACTTTAAAACAAAAAATAAACTTTATGACATGTCAAAATTTATTCACATTTTCTTTAATTTATAATGCTGTCGTTTCCTGAAGTTTTTTCTCCAATTGCCTGTCATCATCATTCTTTTGTCTGTTTTCTAATGTTTAGACTGTAAAGACCTTTCACAAAGGCAATTTTTTTCCCTTCTGTATTTTTGCACAGTGCAGTCCTTGCCCATAATTCAGGCTCTTGCATAGTACATTCTTGTCATCACCAGCCAGAACGAAAGTTTATTGGTATAAATTGACATGTCTTCTTTAAGGGGAATGGAGCCAACCAAATCACTTTGAGGAAGAATAAGCCTTAATATTAAAATTTGATTACTTAGGCTTTAATATTTTTAGGGGTTTTTTTAATGGATATGGTAAAATAACTTCAGTTTCTTGCTGAGGTACCTGTTATCCAGAAATTTTACCTGATTGTTCAATGCTGAAGAGGCAAAGCCTATCTCTGATATCATTCTGCTAATGCCAGTGGTCTTGTGCCAGATTTCATTGCATCCAGCATCTTTAAGCTGTGCCAAGAATAATTCTCATCGAAAGCTCAGTGGTGAGAGGAAAACATTTCAGTTCTAGATGAAGCTAGAGCTGTTTTGTGTGCAGCTACGTGGCTCAAACCCTTTGTGGACGGTTTTCTCATGTTGTGATAGTTTATCATTAAACTACAACCTGTCAGCATCTGTCAGAACGGTTCCGATATTGGCTAACTTTCACGACTGTGTTAAAGTGAAGGTATTGGACCAAAAAAATTATATATTTGGAGGAAATTTTTGACAAATTGAGGGATTGAAGCAGAGAGCAAGGAAGGAGAAGGGAATAGGGTGAGAAAAGGGACAGAATAAAAAGGAAAAAAATAGAGCTTTCAGTTATGTGGATCCAGAAGTCTGGGGCAGGGGAATCTGGCAGGAAGTGGCTACGGCTTTACCTTAGCAAATGCTCCATTTTCAATTACACTGACCTGAGAAGTTCCTGTTCTCCAACAAATGTGGTTGAATTTTATTGAGAGACTGGAAATAGCTGCATCAGCCTCTAAAGTTATATTTAGCATAATTGACTAATTGTAAATTAGTACCTTGAAATTTACTCAGTAAAAATTGATAATGATTTAGAGTTATACCAAACATTGTACTAAGTTTATACAAAGACAACCAAGAGAAATGACATCTTAAAATGTTTGAAGGCTTTTAGTGGCAGTGCAAGAGGATTCTGACAACTGGTCTGATATCACTGCTGCAGCTGAATACAATAATCTCTAGATTAAGTTATGGCATATATCAGTTGCTGCATCTTTTAGCAATTATTTTCAACTTCCCCTGCCATAGGCTGGGTGGATTAGCCCACTGTTCAGATTTCTTTCTGTCCTTGGCATGAATTTAGGAAGCTTCTTTTTTCTGGAAAATGAGCAGAACTGAAGTTGAAGCTGATAAATGGGACACATCACACCAAAACACCAAACAACACACAACTCAGTCCTTCCATGCTAACTCCTGGCTTTGAGAATTATTTTCTCTTCCCTTCTGCTTCATCCCCCACTCTACCAACCTGTGTTAACTGAAGCATTAGCAGTAGAAAGTAGCAGAAATCACCTTTGCTGTTATTAAATATGAAATAGTGTAAAAAATAAGTGGAAGATTGTGGCCATTTATAAGGATAAGGAAAAAAACCTCAAACCATTAATTCAACATGAGAAGTGAGATTATTTTCTACACTTATTCTTCCCCCATGTCTCTAATTATTGAGCTTTTTTTACCAATTATAGAGGGAGTCCAGATTAACTGGGTTGGATTGCTGAAGCCTTCTACATATGGGCAGATAAGTAACATTCCTGAAGGGAAGTCTTAGTCAGGTGAGAATTGATCCTTGAGGCTATCACAGACAGTCTGTACTTCAAAGTAAGTATGATACTTTTATTCCCCTTGAAATCCTAATACAGAAATAATTTTACAATTACAAAATTCACAATTAATGCTTGTGCCAGACACAAAATTAGATGAAAGTCCTAACCAGAAATGGCTGGGAGCTTAAAAATGAAACTATGTCTCAAGGAGATAATCACTTCCCTTAAAATTAATATTTTTCAAAAGTAAATGTCAGTTTTGACATATAATCCTGAAGTTCTGTCAGGAAATCAGTCTGTATGGCACTACCCTCTGGCTTATCAACCACAGAAACTTCCAGATTCTTGGTACAAAGCTCTGATTACAAAAAAACCAAAAAATTAAGCAAAATGCTTCTCTGTATCTGACCTCTCTATTCTTCTGTTCTGTTCTTCAAAAATGCTTAATAACAGACGATTTTACTGAATGGGAATTATTGTTTGGGTGCTAATAATATGAAGTAGTAGAAAAATTGATTTTTTACCCTATAGACTTGAATATTTTTCTCGAGTAAAAAATAATGATTCCATAAATCAGAAATTGTTCAGTTATTTACCTGTTGTGTATTTAGTTCATTTGGAAGGAATGGAAATTTACCTTGGCATGTCACAGCACACAGGAGGGAAAACAAAATTTGGAAAACAAGTATATTTTTAGAATTTTGTGCTATTATAGGAGGAAGATAAGATTGGTCTTACAACTTTATTTAAAACTGTATTTTAACTCCAAGGGAAGATGCTGGATATGGCATATCAGAACATGCTTAAACTAAGGGTGATAGGTGGAAAACTCCTTCCAGGACATTCCTTTTTGAGATACTAGGGGTGAGCTTCAACCTGCTCAGTTTACACTCTTCACATCTAGCACTGGTTTTGGCTAGATCTGGGCATTAGCAGCTATGTCCTGGCATGCCACGTGCTGGAGTTGGAATAGGCATATTACAAATGGCTCATAAAGGGGAACAGGCAGTCGTGGTGAATGGGTTCATTAGTGATGTAAATGTGGGGTGTGTAGCTGACCTTCAGTGAGGAAGTCCTTGAACTGATGAGTGCTGCTTGCTGGCACACTGCATCAGGGAATGAATTGCTTTGCACTGGCTTTTTTTCCAAAAGCAGCTGCTCTGAGGTCCAGCTAGAGACAGGCGAGACAGGCATTTGCTTGTTCCTGCCTAGATCAGCAGGAGTTCACCACTAATACTGTAATATAATATTAATTGAGTGAATCACTCAATGGGGACTGATAACAACTTATTTCAAACTTATAAATGGGTATCCACAAGGCCAAGCCTTCACTTATCATGCTGTTTCACCCCACCAAGATAAACTCCACGTAGATCAAAGATGGATTGCAGATGCAAAGAAGCTTTTTGAGAAACATGAGGAGGGTGCGTGTTATGACCAGAAACTGAACGCCACAAATAACATGAGACAGAAATACTTCTTGGACAAACGCTTTACTTCAACTATAATCCACCACTCAATCTGGCAAATTCCATGGGTTTCAGGATGTAGTTAATACCCTTCATCAATCTGCATCCAGAATATGTAAGAGATTGTCCTAGCAGGATGCAAGTCTTGCTGCACAATTTCATGTGCAGTTCTGTTAAAGAGAATGAAGCTGAAAAGGTTGGTTCTGTGTCAGAAAATGAAGCTTCATGGAATTTTCGGAAATAAAAGTATAAAGAAAACCAGGTAAGTGGACAGGTTATTGCACCTACCACACTAGCAGTTTTGTATTGAGCAGCCTTGGCAAAAAGGGAGTCCTCCAAAATAGAAAATGCATGGTTTGAGGCCCAGCTGCAGAACAGCTTGGAACTTGAATCCATCTCACAGAGATTTGCTCTCCATGGGGCTGTGGGTATTTCTCAGGACCAGTCCAGAAATCCCACTCTCTAGCTAAGAAACTTCTCCAACAGAAAGTACATTTTGTGACAGGAAATATTTTCAGGAAGTGGTATATGCAATTAAAATATTCCTGATCACTCCTTTAATTAATACTTGGACTCTCACTTTTAGTTGTTGATCATGATGAGTTGATCATGATCATTGTGGTCCTTTTTCTGCTCACTTCCCGTGTGAGTTTTGCAAGCATAAAAGGGGTTCAGGACAGTTGCAGAAGGGAAAGGTGGGGTCAGTTTAGGTATAGAAAGATTAAAAATATAGTGGAATAGTTTTCCTCCAGTGGTAACAGCTACTGTGAGCAGATGAATGGAATTAGTGATCTTGCCAAGTGCCTGTCTGAGGGGTGAAAAAACACCAGAGGTGGAGCTTGAGGCAGATGTTTAATGATAAGGGGCTACCATGAAAATATGTGATTCGTATCTCATCTGTTGAAACTCACACACATGTTGCTTACAGTTCATGTGAAACCCTGCTGCTTTCTCAAAGCCTCAGTTATTGCAGAGTCATTTCAGAAGCTGCTACCTTGGTTAATTGCTATCAGGTGTGCCATGTGAAGCTCTTGCCAGTTCAGCCAGGTGAAAATCTGGGGATGTAACAGATCCTTTAGATGAAAAGAAAATTCTGGCACACAGTGAAATATGTGAGTGATGCACCAGCTTGAGTATATAGAGCAGAGTGCAATATGAGAAATCCAAACTGAAAAGTTCAGTAACTGAGGATCCAGTATAGACTGAATGAGCAGCATGGAAGTCATAGCTCTTTCTTAGTGACATCACTCACCTAAATCCAGGGAAAATAAAATGTTAGACTAGGGATTCTCACACAGGAGAGAGCTGGTGGAAAAATGTAATGCAGAGGGAAGAACAGTAGATATCCTAAGAAAGCTAAAAAGTAAAGGGACCTGTGTTAAAAGAGAGCACCATCTTCATCAACCAGAAAAAAATCACAACAATTTAACAAACTCTGTCCAGTCTTATATTTCAATTATTTCACTAATTCATGTTACTATCTGAAGTAGTAATAGTAGAATGTGAAAAGTCAAGGTGTATTTCCTCTACTAGGTGTTGCATTTCTAAAAAACAAAGTTAATAAACAGAGATAACATGCAAACGAGATTGTTTCAAATGCATGGTAGGTAGCACAGATGATCATCCTGTACTCTATTAATCTTGCTATACTTCACATATCTGAATCTATTATTTGTATAGCATTTATTCTCTAATAAGGTAAATTAAAATCTGTATCCCCAAGAGCTCAGGGAGATCACCAGTGTGAATTAATCGCTAACCAAGTAAAAGAGCTGTACTCCAAGGAAATTGTGATCAATTCTGATCTGCATATTAATTGATGGCTCATTCAGGAAGGTGTTAAAAAACAATTTTCAGTCAGACAAAATGAATTAATTCAGAGGAATAGTTCTTAAGATAGTTACATAGCTATCCGTGTTGGAAGGGAAAATAATAAAAGTCAAACCTACAAATATACTGCCACAGAAGGAAAAAAGGAAACCACATGTCTGCTCTGCAAAGGGAGACTGGTCTGAGCAAATGCACATGTGTTTCCATCATCATATGGAAGAAGGGTACTTCAAAGAAGGAAAGACTTGGAGTAGGGATAGATGTATCCTGCAGACTAATACCTAGAAGGAATGCGTATGCAGCAGAAACCCCACACGATTAATAACTGCTAGGTAACAAGAGCTGAAGTTTAACCAAGCTTTTATCTCCACTAGAGGACTGTATTTTGAATTGAACAGTCTAATTTTTAGAGTTGCACTATTTTCTATTAACTATACAGACCAAGAAAACAAAGGTTTATTTTCCTGAACTGTATCAAACATAATGAAATTCAGGATTAAATCATCAGTACTTTCCAGTCTACTGTAGTTTACATGTCAATGATTCAACTGCTCCATCAGCCTTCCATCTTGAAAGCCTAGCACTTGAAGTGTGTCCAGGGACTGGCAGAATTGGGTGGTTTCAGACCAAGGAAAGTGCATGCATGTGTGCACGTGTGTGTGTGTATGCTTGTGTATGCTTATTTATGCATCTGTTGAGATCAAACCCCTCACTAATGCACACCCTGCAGAGCTAGTTTCAGCTAAAGACACTCAGATGCAGCAGCTGCAGAGCATAAAGGATTTCACAACATCTTCAAGGATATTTCTGTCCACTTAAACCACCAGCAGGCAGAAATGTACTGTGCACTTCAGAGCACCAAGTTCTTCCACTTCAACAGTCTGCTTGCTCAGTGGGATGCTGGGTGCTGCAACAGCATTTGCTTTGTGGATCAATTTGAGGGATAGCTTCAAGGAAAATCTATGGCCCTATATAAAAATTGGAACAAAAATAGCCACTTGGGGCCGTATGCTGTATATCTCTGTCCGTTGTCAGTAAAAAATTCTAGTCAGAAGATGTAAGAGATTTGCTTAGTCTTTTTTCTTCCATCAATGCACATTTTCAGGACTTGTTGAACTAAGAGGAATAAGACACATCATTATGTTTGATAGACTTTGATTGGTCCACTAATCATACTCCAAGATATTATTTTGTAGTATTCTGCAACACTTTACAGTTTTTACCTCTACAGTACCATCTATCAAACAATTCCAGATGGAAATCTATGCTTCCAGTGAAAACTTGGGTTTTAAAACTTCTGCTGGATAATTTCAGTGCATGAACATTATTTCATCGATATTATTTTGCACTGGACTTTGGACCAGTCCTTATTAACTGATAATGTTTTATTTGTTTTTCCAATTGCTTCTGACATTGGACCCAGTGAAATAGAAAAAGACCCATGATGACATCACAGTTCTCTTCCTCAGGTGACTGTAGCTTAGTTGTAGACATCCACAGTGGACAGTGTAAAGGAATTTTTTTTTAAGACCTGAATCTCATGTTTCATTTTATTACTCAGTCATTATTGATGTCCGTCTGAATTTTCAATGTCTGCTTTAGTTTTAGCAATTGAAAAGAACTATTTATTGACTTCAAACTTTGTCATTCCACTTATTCATGTTTCTTTATGAGCTTGTTTAAAATATGATGGAATAGTGCAAATTCTCACGTAGATATTTTACAGACCTCTCATAACTGTGAAATTTAGTGTGATTTTTGAATTTCTATAGTCTGTGTGCATTTACCCCTACTCAATTCAACAAATAATGTGGAAGACTTTAAAAATATTTTGAAAGCTGTGCATACTAAAGCAACAGGATCACAGGTCCATTGATGCCTTTAAAGAAATCTAGTATATTGGGGTTTTTTATGAGATTAAAAAATCCCATTTTTTGGAGGGATGGCTTGTGTTTACAGAAAAAACTTTAACTCTTTACCAGGATATTATGCTTAACTATGAATGGCTTGAAGTATCAGTTTTACCACTTTTAACAAAATTAAATAATAGCTCACATTTCCCAGGTAACTCTGGAATCCTGTTGTAAACATCAGCATCACCTTTTCTTCTTCCACTCTTATACTGCTCTGATCTCGAAGGAATATTGCCACATATATTATGCTGAAAAGATCATTATTCAACAGTTCAAATCATGGAACCCACAAATCAGAGCCACAGAAACAGGGCAGGGTTTGAGACAATAGGGAAACAGAAATATCTGTAACAAGCAGGGCAGAAAGAAGAACATACAGATTTTTTCTGCAAGGAGCTGAGTGGGGTGGCAAGTTCTGAAGGAGGCACCAGTGTATAATGCTAATGTCAAGGTGAAGTATTTGCTGTGAAAATACAGTTGCTAGCAGCTATGTTTCTATGATTCTAGGATTCTGTGTTGGAAAGATCAAGTACTTGCCCTTGAAAGAAAAGATTGCAGTCACTTAACAACATCAAAATGTTTTCTGCGAGAGTATGAACAATGCTGCCAAAATATAGCCATAGCTCCTTTTATCTCCATGAAATATGAATTCTTTATTTTAAACACCTAGCTCACAGTCATTTCTCAGTTTCATCCAAGCATTACCAAATGACCAGATATTTCATGGCTAATCGAGGAAGAAATAGATGTGGCTGAAAATGAATAAAGTCAGACTACCAAAAGCAATAGTAATCTCAGGGCTTTGAACAGAGGATGAGACTACTGGTGGCACAAGGAAATCCAGGGGCAGCTAATAAAATAATGCTAAGCAGTTGCCTTACAATTATATTCTGAATGCTCAACTTGAGTGGAAAAGAGACATTCAAACTACTACTTTCAAATTTGCTCAAGTTTGCAGGATTAGAAACACATTCCTTTTCCTTGGAAGAGGAAATGTAGTTTTTCAGATATTGAAATAAATGAGGCTAAGTACATTTTTGAGCAGTCTACTTCCCAACTGAAACTTTGTTTTAGGTTGCACCCTAGTATTTTATTTTAATTTCTTTAATATACACTACTGTAGGGAATCATTAAAATTAATAGGTATTAATGTAGCTAGTGCCAGGAGGAGTTTATCTATGACTGCTGTAAAAGTGTTTATTGCATTGAAACTCTATCCTACACCAAAAAAAGCACGATTCAGATCAACTCACTTTCATCTGCAAAGAAATCAGAACTAAATCCAGAATATAATAGGCTGCTCAGTCAATGAGACATGACAAGCTGTTTACCACTTATAAGAAGTCTACTGATCAAAACTATGTAGAGTCTTCTGATATAAAGACCCTGCTGTTAGCTTTCATTTCAATATTTGCTAGTTCTGCTTATGCAGCTATAGCACAAAATAACCTGTTGTCATTAACACTGTATTACTTCCCTCCAAAGAATGACACAGTACAATGTACAGTACTGAGGCTGAATAACTTTCTTCAAGTATATCTGCTCATACAGACCAAATTAGAAAGCAACAGATTTAAAATCTTTATTTAGACTGAGGGAGTCTAGTGGCCACAGAGCAACAAATAAGGAGAACTAGGTTAAAAAGTGCTTAGAGGGGTGAGGAATGTGGCAATTGTGTGAGTCAGATTTCCCAGCAACAGATTTTGCAAACGTGGTTTGGAAATGAGAAGACATTTTAAATGGCTGCCTATCCCACAGGACTGCCCTATACACAAGGCCTCAGTTGTCAGGGGCTGTATTTCTTTCCTTCTCTTCTCCTGCAGCTTTTCCTCTCACTATTCTGTAGAAGAGTTACATGCACGACTTGACAACTCAAGATTGAGGATGCTCCTGAAATCATCTGTGATGCCTGCTGGATATCAGCTACTGCTGTTTGATACTCAACAAACAGAATATTAATCTTTATGCAGCATAGCTGTAGGATCAATCAAGTAGGCTGCTGGGGCTTAGAAGAGAGAAATTTCAGCCTCAGATCAGAGTTGTTATCCATTTATTCTGGAGACCTGTCACTGACCAGATGTTTCAGAGGAACAGGGAGAGAGAGACCCTATAGTACATGGACACTCTAAGGTAGTCAAAATCAGACCAAGGGAATTTAAATTGATATCTTTCTGTGAAGCTATTAGAAAAGATCTCTATTCCCCTCTCAAACCACCACCATAATTCAAGATTTCCCTTCCCTCTTGTTCCATAGGAAGGAGAAACAGATTTATCTGCTGTAGCTTAAACTGTCTTCCAATTATCATCACTTTGTGACAAATAAGAGTAATTATTTTAAACTGCTTATTTCAAATTATGTTTTAAAGTGTTCTGTTTCCCTTAAGCTATTATAGATAACTTGAAAAATATTGAGTCTCATTGTAATGGTTTAGATCAAATGTGAAAATGGTACTGATAACACCATATGATTTAGAGATACGAAGTTCAAACCCAGTGGGAGGTGTCTTTCAATTCAAAATGCTATTTCTCTCAATAACAAAAGAATGAATAAATGTTCAATGAATAATTATATTTATCAACCTAAAAATATTGAAATACTGTTTTGTTCAAGAAGCAAAACAAAATATTCTATGAAAATAAATTTCTATGAAGTTGCCTCTGCTGTGAATATTACATGCTGATAGAGAAGGATTTTGTTTCCATTTCCTTATGCTCATGTTCAAATTTGCAACTAATGTCTTGAGATTTATTAATTGTCTCACAAATCAAAATACAGTTATTAAATTTAACATATAGAGATAGTTTAATTCTTATTTGTATTTAGATTTTGTTATTAAGTGTGAATAAGTGGGTTATAATTAATTTAAAGTATTATTTTAATGTGTGATATGTTTTAGAAATGCATTTAGCTTACAAATACTGTACACATAAATTAATATACTTTATTAAAGGTGGAAAGAGAACAATGCTGTGACCTCCTTATTGTATGTCACTTGTAATTTTGTTTCTTTGCATGTAACAAAAGTCATAGTCAACAACTGACATGGTCAGGAAGAGTATATGTCTCAGATCTGAAGTCATCTGTCTCAGACCCAGTCAGTACAAATGGTGGCATTCTCACTGGAAACTTTTTAATTATATCAAATTGTTATTTCTTAAAGCTTCATCTCCCATACCACATAAGCACCTAATGTTGATGGTGAAAGACAGGCACCTCTAAATGTTCATGCAAATAGATTAGGGTCAAGGAAATGGGAGGCCAGAAGAATTAAACAATAAAGAACAATATTGAGAACTCATGATAAACAATCACTGCCCTGGTCCTGCTGGCCATACTATTGCTGATACTGGCCAGGAAGCCATTGGCCTTGTTCAGCTGCTGTTGACCAGCACCCCCAGGTCCTCTTCTCCTGCACAGCTTTCCAGGCACTCTTCCCCCAGCCTGTAGCACTGCCTGGGGCTGTTGTGACCCAAGGGCAGGACCTGGCACTTGGCCTTGTTGAACCTCATACTGTTGGCCTCAGCCCATTGATCCAGCCTGTCCAGATCCCTCTGCAGAGCCTTCCTACCCTCCAGCAGATCAACAGTCCTGCCCAAATAAGTGTCATCCATGAACTTACTGAGGCTGTACTCAATCCCTTCATCCAGATCATCAACAAAGATCATCTGGACTGGTCCCAGTACTGAATCTCGGAGAACCCCACTAATTTCCAGCTGTCAACCAATGCCATTCGGTCCCAATCTTTGAGCCTGGTCATCCAGACAGTTTTTAGCTCAGAGAAGACTGCACCTGTCTAAGCCATGGGCTGCAAGCTTTTCCAGGAGAATACAATGGCAACCAGCATCAAAGGCTTTACTGAAGTAAAATTTAATCTCAATTTCCCTAAGAAGTCTTACATAATGTTACCTGGCCCCATGGTGTTCATTTTGTTGTTCATTTGCTGTTCATTTTTAAAATAGTTTTAGACACTGCTACTTCACTGCAAAAGGCCTTTTCTGCCTCATCTACATTATTTCTCCAAAAAGAAACAAACCAGTTCCCAAAAGGGGAAAACACAAGACCAATATATTTCAAGTTTTCCACTGCAGCTCTATGCTTTCTAAGTGCTTCTGTACTTTGACATTGCTAACTCTCTCTCAGGCTTCCTGCTCCTGAGGTGTTTCATTGATATTGAAATCAGCCTTCTTGTTCTGCTATCACTGGCTCTTATTTTTCATTTTCCTACATGGCCACACCTTCAGTTTTCTGAAGAATACATTCTCAACAGAATAGATTAATTTCATCCTTCTTCTAAGGCTGAACACTTTTTTAGCTTACCTTGTCTTATTGTTAAGACTACATATATTTTATCTGAGACACCAGTATTTATATACTTTAACCCTCTCCATGCTGCTTGTACAGACTTCCCTCATTTGACTGTATCTTTTAATTTCTTCTTAAAAAGTTTTTTCACTTTTCCATTTTGTTCTCTTGTAGCAAAAACTATTGCAGAACATACTTTTACTTTTGTTGCTTTGTTAAGAATGTTAGATGTAAATACATTATAATCATGGATGCTATATAATAAAATTTTGAATTGAGCTCTGCGCTTGACTCATTCCTTTCTTAACTTGTAAATTTACCTGTGAGAATATAATGTCGTTCCATTTCAGGTGTCTTAAAATTTATTTTTCCATTATGTCTTAATGATTCCATGCTAATTTAACTATGTGCAGCTGAATGCTCCTTTTATTACTTTTTTTTCTGCCTTGATGTGAGTTTCCTTAATATATTTTAACTACTTTCATTCTCCTGGATGGCTGAGTTATTGTACTGATCTTGTGCTATGCTTTTATTTTTTCTGTTTGGGATTTTAACCCATAGGGATTTTTTGTTTTCCAGTTAGACAAAAGGCTTATTTGTCTGCTTGACTCTAGGATGTGGTAGAATGCCACCTCTACCAAGAAAAGGGAATGCCTTGGTCTGAGACTTTCTCCTTATTCCATATCTGTAAAAATATCTGACTTCCTGGGAATAGCTGTTTTCTCATCTCATTGGCAAATGGCAATCAAAATGATGGAATATCTAAACAAGGGAAAGACTGTAGGTGTGTTTGTTCCACAGACTCTCCACGGTCCTTGCAAGGGAAAGACTTGAAACTAAATGAAATCCTGAGGTACTGTTAATATGAAGAACAGACTTAAGACAGACTGCTTTTATTTTTTCCTTTATTCTACATAAACAAGAGAGCATTTGCTTTGAAGTAATTAAATAACTTATTCTTAAATAACTATTTTATTTTATTTTGTTTATTTTCTAATAAAACATTTCAATACAATAAAAGGTAATGTCTGCAACAGTCCTAAATAGCAGCTTTGCCTCATGACTCAAAAAAATCTTTAGTAAGAACACTTCAATGTTAAGTTTTTAAGCAATGATGTATGACATAGTGTAAGGCGAAAATGTGAGTATAAAATATAAATGTAGAAAATAATAAAAAAATTATATTCAATCCCTCATAATTTTTCAACATTACAATGCTGCAATACAAAAATAAACCATAAATTTTTAATATAGTATATTTTCCTGAAACAGACTTCTGTGACAGTAAGTTATTTTTAATAATGTCTTTTGAGTAACTTTATTAATGATTCACTCAATAAAATTTATGCTGACCAAGGGGTCTTGGTCCTGTTTTTGCTGTCCTCTCAGGCTGCTGCAAGATCATGGCAATCTTGTCTACAGAACAGTTGGAAGATTGTTCTCAGTAGGAATTATCTGACCACACCAACAAATTGAGAAACCTGCCCTTCATGAGGATACACATGACCTGGAATCATTTAGACTAATTACAATGCTATTTTTTTTCAGCCTGCAGAATGAAGAATAACAAAATGTGTGTTGTATGGGGGCACAATAAAATTGTGACTCACAGGAAAGATGGAAAGATTACCTAAGTGTATGATGCTTGGACAAGGAGTGGTTTAGAGAGTCCACTACCCCTAGTGTATGAAATGGGTCAATATAACACCAACTCAGAAATTACACAAACATTCTGGAACTAAAATATCTAAAAGAGTTAAGATAATCCCACTGAAGCACTGGAAACAAGCACACATCATTCCAGTTGTTCACTGTAGTCTCAGCATTTTTTTTTTTGATGCTGTGAAGAAACTTTCAAAATAGGGAGTGTGTGAGAAGTATTAGAATAGGTCTGTAGTGAAGATCTTTTTATATTTTCCATCCTACATCTGCAAAAGAAAAAAAAAGGAAAAAAGCAGCACATTTTTATAAAGTGTAATTGTGGTGTAATTTGAATGCCAGAAAGCTAGTGCCTAAGTGAGATGTTTGTTTCAGTTGTCCCAGCTGTATGTTGCCAATGTAGACTTTAGTTTAATTGCATGCGTTCTTTAAAATAAATCATTATCTGTCATTGTCATTCAAAAAATGATAAAACATTAAAATAGATGCAACATTCAGCACTATTTAGACAGATCTGAAAACATTTTAAAAGTATGTATTCTGTAGTCTTTAGATCACAGAATTTTATGCAATTTCTAGAAAGACCTTTCAGATCAAAATATAAGCCAAATTACCCATAAAAATATTGTAAGCTGGTAGAGGAAAAGAGGAGAAGCCTTCTCATTTCCACATTTGTCTGAAATTGGAAATGTTACAAAGATGTTTAATTATCATTGCATCAGGCTGTGTCTTCAGTCAATGAATTGCACAGAGATGGGGAGATATCAAGTAGCATTTTTCCAAAAGGGGGAAATCCAAAAGTCCCCAACAAGATATGATAAAGGAAAAGTGGTTGCAGTGTCTTGTCACTTTAGGAGAGTCATATATAAATGAAGCAGGTTCAGTTCAAAACCAGGCAGGAACACCAATTAGTGTAGCAGTTTCAAGGTTAAATTGGGCATTATCCCCCCTACCCCGCCCCGGCCCAATGTCCTTTCTGTGAGATAAACATTAGGAGGAAAGCCAAGCAGGCACGAAACTTGAAGAATATAGAGAAGTTGAACCCCCAGATGTAAAAAAACAGCAGAACAAACTTTCAGAGCTCTTTCTCTCCCCCACTTTTCCCCTCCCCCAAAAATATTCTCTAATGATCAAGAATGACCAAACACAAAATTAAGGGAAGTATAGTTTGGTACCCTATGAAAAATTTAAAGTTCCTTTGTGTAGCATGTAATACAAATATGACATACCACAGAATTGTTTGAATTTGATTGTGTGTCAGCCAAATTTAAAATCATCAGATACCTCCCCAGCTTCTTTATTTTTCTTCTGAATCAGTAGTATAGTTTCGGTACCAGAAACTATATTCTGTCAAAATATTTTTTCCACAGCTTCTTTTCTACATATACACTTGCTACCCATTGCAGGAGCAGCTAAAGGACACGGTGTGTGGAGGGGCAAAACTGAAGACAGTGGAGTCACTCTGTGACTGAGAAAGGTGAAGAGCAGTAGGTCGCAGATGCTGTGAGCAATAAGTGGATTCATTTGGTGATCATGGGATTTACACTAAACCTGTGCATCACTCTGGCTTAGTGGTTCTGACATATTGCTCCATATAGCACCCTGTTGTTGATTTAAGCAAGTTTCCTCTGTTGCAGGAACTTTGCCTCAAACAATTTTCCCTCTTAAAGTTACCAGAAGAAAAAAAGATCTGTTTCCCTGGATCATTCTTCATCTAACCCACCTGCAGATTAAAATTTAATGGAGCTTTGCATAATATTTGAGAGCCAAGATATACTAAAAACAAATTTAGCAACAAAGCAGAACCACTGCCAGATCTACCATCAACCCTTTTTGTAAGACTGTGCAGCAGAGAAGGTGGGAGAAAGGTGTTCTCCTTCCAACACAATCGCTTTCTTATAGCCACAAGTAAGCTAATATTCATTATCAATTGGCAACATAATTTATAGCAAATACACTCAGGTGGAAATGCTTTGCTCCAAAAATATATTGAATATCTTCCTCACACATCATAGTTTTCAAATCATGTTATTTAGAAGATGTTTGTATGGTAGGATCCTAAGGATGACCTAATTAAGGGCTTTTAACTGTATCTAGGATGCTTTTCATTGAGATTGCTTTTCCTATAGCTATCTGATACCATGTGCAATCTGTTTCATTGCAAATAGTGATTAGCCCATTTGTACAGTACCAATCATATTGCACCTGATCTGATTGGAGACAAGAGGTGCTGTCATCATATGAATAGTAATTTACTTTATGAGCTTCAGGAATAAGTGATTTTAAATGTGGGAGTGATTTCTCCATAACTAGGATAGCCATCAGATTTGCCAATTAAAGCAGGGCAATCTGGTCTGCTTAACTGCTCACTGTGTCGGGACAATTTCTCAAGAGGTTTCTGCAGAGCAGTCTGTAGGAAGAAATGCAACCCAGACTGTTACTCCATGGAGCATTGTCCCAGTGTGCTCTTCTTGGACTCAACCCAACTTTGCTATTTACACTGATATGCCAAGCCCATCTGGTTTCACTAAGTTCCTCTAGGTTTTACGAGGCTCCAGCCACATTATTTGGCTCCAGCTTGCAGAATGTGCTTCCAGGGCAGAGGATCTTTGTCTGCTATCACTTTTTGGAAATTGATCTCTAGCTATAAAGACAACTCTGAGTCCCCTAGGGGTCCTTCTACATCCTTAAAAAGCTTAGCTTGGTTCTTTCTTGGATCCTGACACCTGGTATTGAGGTCAGTGTAGTTAGCACTCTAGTACAACTTAAAACTCTATGAAAAGGATCACATGCTTTTTATTCTTTGATAGTTTGGGACTCCAAACTGTGTGAGTGCATGTCATCTGAAGAAAGGAGATGCAAACTTTTCAGGAGACTTCTAAACCAACATCTCTTCATTTTGGATAACCCAGAAAATAGTAGGAGCAAAACCAGTAAGCATCTACTGACTGCTTTTTCTTTTTGTTCTCAGTCACTGAGATCCAAGAAAACTTCTAAGAGATTATAGTGCATACAATTTTTTTTTTTTTTTAAGGAGTAATTAAATTAGGACTTTTGCTTTAGGTATAGTTTCCTATCTGAAGACAATATCCCTCTGTACATCTAGGCCAGCAATCAGCAGACCTGTTCCTACACAAGACACACTCTCCAATAAATTCACCTACAGGTTCCTGTTCTCAACTGTTGTGTTTTCAGACACTTAACAGAGCTACCTGCCTTTTTTTTTTTTTTCCCCCTCCTTTCTGTGGACTTTTTTACTCCATTGAGTGAGTTCCCTGCAGAGAACCTAGAGCAAATTGCTTTTGCTGAGCATGCCATCATTGTATTTCTCTGTTTTGACAAGATATATTCATGTGCTGATGGTCACCAGCAGGTGTTCTGGAAGACTTTACTGTGCCTAATTTATAAGCACTGAAGTCTTTTACTGTTTATACCTGATTATACCTATGGCAGTTTTGGGATAAGGAAAACTGCTTTTCCCAAATAGATTTTATATATATATATATATGTATATATATGTAAAAGTATAAAAAGATATATATATATATATTTATATATAATATTTACAATAGATATATTTATATTATATTTATATAATAGATATATTTATATCTAGATATATTTATATATATATAAAAGTATATAAAGAGATTTCTATACATATATATATATATATATAAAAAAATATTTATATTTAATACATATTTTGTACAAAGTAATGACCCCAACAGAACTCAGAAAATTTTAGGTAATATGGGAAGAAATCACGCATTAATATTTGAATCTTTGAGACTCAAATTCCAATTGAATTTGAATTTCTGTGACAGACAGGTTTTAATTTCCCTCTCAAATATTTGCTTTGTCCCATGACTTAAAAACTAATTTAATTTTGTTCTGTACTTTTTTTTTAATGTTGAATATCAAATTGGGTTTGCAGCCTTTCCTGATTTTCTAAAATCATGTCTATGTACTTGGAAAGTTATACATATTTTTTCCACTAAAGCAATAATATCAAAACCAATAAGAACTGTATAGATGGGTATTTGGTAGCTGTCTGAAATAGCAAGTAGAGTAAAATAATTTGGGCTGAGAATGTAACTTCCAACCTAGATCCATTTCAGGATTTGCACTGAACAGTCCTGTAAATGAAACCAAGAATGAACAATTCCCAGGAAGAGACTAAGAGCTGTGGATGGTTCTCAAATAATTTTGGAGTAATCTTCCCTTTGGCTGCCCTCATAACACAATAGAAAATATCACCCCTTTTGACTTTTACCATGTTACCTTTCCTTAATACAGGACACTCAAAACCTAGCAAGTGGAAACATTCTTGGTCTATCTTCTGTGGGTGAGAGGAGATGTTTTATTTATGTTCTGATATATTTATAAAATATCTGGCATCACAGACAGATCAGATGGTGCCTAACCCTGTCATAGGGTGCCTAACCCTGTCATAGCAGATAACCCAAATCAGACATCAAAAATATATTCTAGAAAGAACTAAGATTCCAGGGAAATAAACAGTGTCAAAATTATGCATATTGAGATATTCAAAAATATCAAAGGAAGATTTTTAGATTTCCTTATCAAATAATGTCTATCCATTGATTTCTATAGAAAGAGCAAGAAGATTCTGATTCTACTGGACCGTAAGATCCCAACAGTGGTTATGGTATGACAAGGAAAATAGGAGACAACCAGAAACAAGTTTAAGGTCCTAGGAAGAAGTAAGATCTGTAACTATGTGGGACAGAAGTGAAAACCATTTCTACAGTTTTAATCATTTTGGGTAAGTTTCCCATGGTGTGAATATTATATAGAGTACAGGTGTTTTATTTGCATTATATATTTCTGTAGTGTTCCTGTTTCAGTCAACATACAGAATGAACAATGATCCCTTAGCCAACATTTTTCAACATCTTTCTCTTCCTGTTCAGAGCATACTCCTGCCAGTTGCCTACTGCACACAATTTTGACCTGTCCCTCATGTTATTTTTTCTACCGTGCTTACCACTGATATATATGAGTGCTTCATAAACAATTCATTTGTAATCACAACACCTCTGTTGCGACCATTGCCTCTTTTTATGCACAGAGAAAGGAGGAACAGAGGTAAGAGTGAAAAGTGTACTTGAATGCGGAGTGGCTAATCTGAGATTTTTAAAATGTGATTATTTGTGTCTTAAGGTATGACATAGGAGTCTATTTAAACATGAAGCACAGCTTTAGTTACAAACAAGAGTGCTCAGCATTTCTGCAAAGCAGATTCCAAGGTGAAGATGGATACAAAGGAGAGAGGCAAAAAGTGTGCCTGTGCCTGTGGGGACACACAAACCCTTTGACTGTACTTTGGCTCTGTGGCAAGAGCCTTCTTTCCCTCCTTGCCTCAGCATCCTGGCCACTCAGGGAGGCAGCAGGGGAATATGATCTGGAAGGAAACCACATCACATTCAAACCAGGCACCTTTCTGGATGACCTGAGCATTCATGAGAGCAGAGTGAATGTTATTAATCCCCTGTTTAACATCAGTGGCTCACTATGAAGTCTTTGTGAGAGATAATGATAATATTCCTCAAAATGAGAAGGCAAATTTTCAGAATATGTTTCAAAGTTTTTAAAAGGACATTTTGGGTGCCTCAAAAAACATGACTGGAAATGGCTGGAAATTGTGAAGGCAATTGTCAGAGTATTTTTTGATTGTTTAATGCTGAATCCTGAAACCTTAATTTTAATTCACTTGAATTTACATTAAAATATAAGTAAAGTATAAAAATGGTTGCACTGGACCCCTTCACTGGAACAATGGAAAAAGGATGAAAATTTTGTTATAAATAGTGTTTAAAATAATAGCCGATGTTTCCCTTGATTGGCACATGTGGGGGAATAATGTTCACATTTGTTTAGAGGAATCCTTAAGACCTCACATACTCTCACTTATGCCTAGCAAGTGGTGCCAGTGATGTACATTTAATTTAACAGCAACATCCCAATTAAGGAAAATGACCTTCAGAGCAGTTCCGAAGAAAAATATTGACATGCTTTGAAAGACAAGTAATGGAAAAACATACCTTAATTTTCCAACAGTCAAATTTGGGTCTGCTCTGCAATATTTTTATGTCTACAGCAATAGGAAAATATTTATGTTTTTCATTTTAAGTCCAAGAGTCATGCTGAAAATGTTATCATAGATAAATAGGCTAATTGGTGCATGATCACCTGTCATTTTACAGGATTAAGACTACCAAAAATATAATTGCAGGAGAGGGAGAAGCAAAATCTTGTGCAAGTGCTTAAGACCCAAATCATTTGTGCCTCCAGTTTGTGACAGCTACAGTGGCACCCAGCTCTCCATGCTCCATTTGAAAACCCCAGCCTACATCTGTGCATATGAAATATTTTCTGTTTTCAGACATATATTTGCACTGTTTGAACGTTCAGGGTATTTTTTTTTTGCTGTACTTTGCATCATTTCAAGTGATTTTTTAAACCCCCACCTGCCTTACAGAGTGTTGCCAGCTGTAGTTCAGAATTCACCCGTGAAAGCTGTTTTGGAGCAGTAAAGGAGGAGAAGAGAGCAGTATGCAGACAAGCCCGGCATCCAGGCAGGCAGGCTGGGGAAGGTCATTTGCTGTCGAGTGCTAGGGACAGGAAAATGCCAATCCCACAAAGGGATGCTGCTGGGAACTGCGGGAGGACAGGAATCACTAGGTGGCAGAAGCGCTCCTCTGCTGCTCCTCCTACCCCGCGTGGTGTGGGCTGTAATTAGGTCAGTGTACGGTGAAGTAGGACTGGGTGATAAATAAAGTAGGTTTTCTCTCCTAGCACATACTGCAGCTTAATTTCGCTTCTTTTTGGGTGGTGTTACAAGGTGGATTAAAACTTTTAAAGGGGAAAGAAAAAAGCCCTCTTGCCAAAGTAAATGAAATTTAAACTCACTGAGGAGTAACAGCAGAAAAGGAGGAATAAAAAAAAGGGAAAGATGACTCCTCTCTGGTGACATTGATATTCTGTTCAGAAGAACACTGAGGAGGGGGAGGGCTGTGCAGAGATGTGTGTTAAATCTCAAATCCAAACAGGCAAAATGTGCAGTTTTGCCAACTCTGGTGCAAAGCAATAACATACACTTTTTCCTTGAGGGTTTTTTTTTGTAATTTTGCTAAGAAAAAGACAGTTTTAGTCAGCAAAACATGTCTGATTTCCCCTTCCAGAGATCAGAGTAATGTATCTCACTATGGAGGTGGTACTGAAGGTCAAAGATGAGATAACATCTCCTGCATCACTTAATCTCCATCTAACTGGGAGCCACATTACCCCAGAGCTCAGTGTCAGCTCATGGAAAGGAAGGTACAAGTTGTCAGAACAATTGTTACAGAATGTGCTTAATCAGATTCAGAAATCTGTTCTTTCTGGGTTAAATCATGTTAAGGACTCGATACTATTTCCAGAGAAGTCAATGCAAACCTCCCTTTGATTTGACTAAGATCAGATTTTGCTCTCAGTGCAACATCTGACTTCCCAAAAGACATAACAGAGAAGGAGTTTTCAAGAAGAGGAAGACAGAAGACAGGAATTATCCTCTTCCATGCTTGGCTTTCCACCCCTACACATTCAGGGAGAATAATAGACTTACTTAAAACAGTAGATGACCTGGCTGGAAGGAACAGCATAAAAATATCAAGAAAACAAAAACCAATATATATGCATGATTTAAGCAGAATCTGAAATTCTGCCTAGACCTAAAATGGTGATGCTTAAATACGGTTCTGCAAATATATCCTAAGAACAGAAACCCAGACAGCTCAGATCACTTCTCTATTCCATTCTCCAGGTGCTTACTTGTACTGTTTTGGCTTGGGGGCTTAGGTAAACAGCTCTTGCTTAAAACCCAGTGGGAATTTAAGATAGGTAGAATGCTGCAGAAAGTCACAATTTGTTCAATTTATTTAAGTATGGACAACTTACATTGACAGGATCTGGTTTTAACAATGCATTTTTATTTACTTCAGGTTTTAAACACAGCAAGGGATTGTGCCTGTGACCACTTAATATGATCCTCATGATCCAAAGTGAGAGGACAATTTTAGTGGCATCACATTAAGTGTGTATAAGGATTGTTGTTATATCTCTGTCCTGGCCAGTGGGAGCTGCTAGAACCAGGTCTGATCTACAGTGAGACCATGCCTCCCCTGAAGAACACCTGTCACCTTCTGTTCATAGCCACTCCTGGAGTGGCTTCCTTGGCTCTCTAAGTTATCATATGGCTTTTGACCAAATGAAGATTTTGTTGTTATTTTTTTTGGGTTTTTTTATGCACAGCTGAGTAGGCTGGACATTCCTGGCTTAACTGTTTGAAGATTCACTTAGAAAAGAGGAGGTCTAAATCCCACCTTTAAGTGGGTGAGATACGTACTTTTATACAGATTTGCTTTTAATCCCAATTCTACAGAGCACTTGTAGGGATCAGCCTACAGCTTAGGGCACTTGAGTGAGGAAAACCTCAGCCCTCTTTCCATCTTTTGTTACCCAAGCCTGAGCAGGTCTCTGAGTTTCCAGGTGAATTCTCTGACAACTAAACTGCTCTGTAAATGGTGGGCACAAGTCTTATAAATCATCTGGCTTCTAAAAGCAATGTAGTGAACTCTGCTCCTTGCAAGGGTACATAAAAGCAAACATTTCATGGGCTCAGGTTTCCTTTGTTCAAATGAAGCGTGGGAGCTGAGATTTCCCTTGCTTAGTGTTTTTCAGTGGTACTGGTAATTTTGGGAGAGATCACATTGCACTGTATATTGCATAAATCCTCACGTATACCAAACTGGATAACAGTGCTTGAAAGACATTGCTGTCTCTCTCTTTAGAGATGCTGAAGTCCTGTATTGGACCTAGGGCTATAACTTTGTTATTTATTACAGTTAATGAGTTTAAGTAGGACACCAACTACATTAGCATATAGATGCTGCTGTGAATTTCAGAGTTTTAAACAAGTTTAGACAAGAGGGAAAGGTACAACACAATCCTGGTATCTCTAACACCATTCTCTCTGAGATGTGGGTGGATATTGTGTGGTGGGAATCATAGTTATCACAGTGCAAAAATGCAAAGTGTGTTAATACTAGACAGATAATTCAGATCCTTGGGTGGAGACGGCTATGAAAGAGTTGAGAGAGTATTAAAATTGTACTGTCCTTCAGTCCCACCATCTTTATTTCTCATGTAATTCTTACTACACAGGTATGAACGGTAAGTACCTGTCTCAAAGAAAGTCGACTAAAGACCCAGTGCCCACCTACACTCTTTCTCTAAGGTGTTACCAAATTGGTTTAATTTTTGTGTGTTTCACCATCAAACAACTAGTAGCATCACAGCAAAAAATGTTACGGCCTAAAGATTTGGTCAAGATTTGGTCAAGTATGGGAAAGATAATTTTCACAATTGTCATTACAGTCTTCCATCTCCAGAAACAGCTGGAGACTTCATCTAAAAATGCTGTCCTTGTGTTTGATCTGGAAATAATAAAAAGGTAGTTAACTGCTTGGACTAGTTTAGTCAGCCTCTATATTTGCTTGAAAATGAACTATTCCAACAATCCTGGTTTTACCACCAGCTCAAGAAGCATAGAAAGGTGAAAGATGGTGGTAAAAAGATGTCGACAATGGACTCTTACCTACATGTGCTCTCTCACCAATGGCAATACCAGGACAGGAGAGCCATCAAAATTTCTTTCTTAGAAATTCTCAGTGTAAACAAGAGCTGACTATGGATTTAGAATGCTAAACTTACTATTTGACAAGTTAGATCCCAAAAGGATTATTTTTGTTACTACTAAGCTTGAATCTGCTGTAGAAGGAGGGTTGGATATTTTTTTCCTTGGTATTTTTAACTGCTCTTGAAAACATTTTGTTGAATAGTAGGAGTGGTTGGTACGTTTCCAATTTGGAACTGCTTAGCTCATGAGTTCATAAAATAGCTGCTACAACTGAAAAGTACTGCAGCAGCACAGAAAAAAAAAAAACATAAAGAAAACGCTGCAGACTTATAAACATTATTTTCTCTTCTTAATTGAGGTCCAGATGTTGAAAAGAAAACACATGGACATAAAAGAATTTTGGTCTTACTTTTAAACAAAAATAATACATTTTAGTTATTTTACTTGAAGGATGTTATAGAATTTAGAAATTCTATTTTACAGTTGTGTTACATGGTGCACCCTAAGAGTTAGTGTTACAAAATCAGTGGTACAAAACAAGATGCATTTAGCTTCATCATCTCAACTATTTTCCCATAAGAATAAAATCTTTGTGGTAAGGGAAGAATTTGTATATTGTGTATTCAGTGCTCTGCTTCCTTGTGAGAATCAACTTGAAACAGAGATGCCTAATCTTTCAGGCTGTGCTAGCCACAGAATCTGTGATGGGACCATGTCAGTGACTCATGCTGTAACTTCTCCCCAGCAATTTGTCATACCCTTGCCTCATGATCTGGTTTACACATGTGCATTGCAGAAATATCATGAGTAGATATACAACACCTTCCATCTCATGATGTTTTCCAAGTCCATAAATGCCTGAATTATCACATGACCAGCTGTGTGTATGCTCACCACTCCCAGTGTCATTGCCAGATGTGTAGGCTTATTGCAGAGGAGAACTCTCAAAACCACATACAACAGAAGCAAGCACCAGCTCACATGCCAAAGCTGGGCTGCTCCTGCCTCAAGATGTCTATTTCTATCCTAGAAAACCTGTTCAGTGCACAAACATTTTGGGATGGCGTCATGTTCTGACTGTCACATCAGTTTAAGCAGATGTATTAGCTTCCATTTATAGAACAAACGGATTTTTCTGATAAAAGATACAGCTACTTGATTTCAAAATCAATTTTATTGTGTGCTGAACAGGTGAATATTGGTCCACTCATTCATGAACTGCTGCATGGGAACGAGACGGTTTGTTCAGCAGAGATATCAAACTGTGGTGAACAGGTTGCTGCAGTTTTAGTGATGAACTTAATTGGCATCCAGTGACAATAAAATAACAGAGGGCACTGCAGGTCAAACTTCAACTCTATCAGCAGAGCCCAGGGGGGAAGCTTCCAGAGTACCTGCTGCACTATTGTTCTCTCTATTCAGTTATGTCAGCATCTCCCTTTCTGATGAACACTAGGCATTTTCTTTTAAACCAAAAAACTCCTCACAAGGGGTTCTATGTGCCAGGATGGTGTAATAAAAGCTTTGCATAAGAAAGAGTGATTAGTCCTTGAAAAGCAAGGAGTTGAATTTTCCTCTTTAGTGATAAAGTCTCATGTCACACTCTGCATCTCATTGTGAGTCTCCTATAAAATCATTTGATTAGAAAAGCAGAGGATAATTGGCATGACAAAAACAAGGACACAAGAAGTGAGGCATTACGTGTTATTTGGACAAATATTGCTGCTAATTGTGTCAATTAAATTATCTAATTAGTCTACAGTAAATCACTTGAACGCACACTAGCACAAATTCAAAGCATATGTTTCTACAGAGAAACTAATAGTTCCTAAAGGGTCAGATTTTAGGAAAAGCCATCAGACATGGCAATGAGCAAAGCATATCTCTGATTTTAATTTTGATAATTATCAAACATACCTAAGTATTTCACAGGTAATCCTGCTCTCTGGGAAGTGATCTGATAATAAGCTTTACACATGGCATGACAAAACCAGTCCTGGACATATCCTGAACATTCTGGGAAACAACCCAAAGCCATGGCTGTATCATGGCAGGGCTGAGCTCACATTAAAAAGCTTTTGTGAAAGGCAGGCCATAGGTGCTGGCCTGTGCTCCACGTTTGGAGCAGGGCATGCTGACCTGCAACTACTCCACAAGCAGACCAGTAGCAGTGAAACCTGTACTAATCAATCAAATGTTCCCAGCACCAACATCTCATCCACTGGGACCAGCTGTCAGGGAGTAGCCCATGCCCAAACCATTGAAACCTCTTGCAGCCTCCAAGTTAGATGCCTACTGGGAAGAGTCGCTGGCCCATGCTCACTCCCCAATGTGCCCAGGAGTACTTTAGGTGAGTGGTAGCTCACACAGGCTGAAACTACCTTGGGCTGTTCTGTCATTTGGACTGGTCAGGCAGTCCTGGGGGTCTCCAGCACTTTTACTTTTCTTGTGCAGAAGCAGTCAATGACATCTATTTTACTTTCTGCGTGATGCACTCTTAGAGGGCCATCACCATTTTATAGAGAGACCACATGTAGATTGCAGATATTGGAATCACAGGTTTGACTAAGACCTGAGTCCTTCTTCAATCTGAATCCTTTATCTGTGTAAGATCTTTATCTTACAGGCTGTAAAAAAGGAATCCTTTAGCTGTGGCCCCCCTCATGCTGTTCTACACACATGCATTTCCCAAACTGGTAGGCCAATAGCCACCTTCATTATCAAGATATCCCCTTAATCTTTGGCAACAACCTGAGTAAGATGTGTTGCCATGTGTGAAGAATGAGAATGGCTTTAGAAGACTAAGGACAATGAAAAGTTTGCATTCTGTTATTTGATACTTTCTGAAAGCAATTGTCTCCAATCATAAGTACAACATATAATATAAAGAAGGAGCATCCAAAGAGTAGTTAGATACAGATTTTTTGGAGAAATCAGGTTGGAAGAAGCTTCTGGAGGAGGCTGTTGTTTTTCATTTGCCACCATTTGTTATTGCTCACTGATGTTTTGTTTGTCAAATTTCATATGTTTAATAAGAAATTAAATTCTTATTTAGTTGTGGTGAAAACTCAAGCACACACATATTTTAAAGCTGACGAAATGAACCCTTTTGTCTGTCAAGGTATCTGAGTATGATATGCTCTACTGTTTTAAAATATGGCTAATTTTTAATATAAGCTTGTCTTAATACAAACTCAGATGCTGAATCTCTATAGAATATTATTTAGATGGTATCAAATGATAATTGAGAGGATTTTGCAAGTGAGAAAGTGGAATATGAGCACCAAAATAATTTAGATCCCTTAATCATAAATTAAATTTTTAATCAAAATTTGAAGCTGCAGAAATGTCCTCAGGAGCTTTAAGACCAAGTATGAAAGAAAATTGTTAAAATCTGTGAATTGTTAGAGCCTTTTTCAGCACTGAAAAAAAGTTTTGGACAACAAGAACTTTTGTCTTCCATTCAATAACTAGATGCTCCCCCCCAAAAATGGTTCCATACCCCCAAGTCAGAGAATCTCTTACTCTCTTCATAACCAAAATTATTTCCTCATTTATTGTTCGCAGTGGAGGCACTAAAGTTTTGGAATCAAATTTAATCACTAGACAGGGATATTTACAGTCTATAGAGATGCACAGCAATATTGTGAATTGTATCATTTTTCCAGAAAGCTGTAATATCTGTGTGTGCCTCTATCTGCAAGTGCAGGAGGCTACTTCACAAAAATATCAGGGTCTAAACTAAGTGCTTATCTAACTTCTTGTTATATAAATGTCATACATTTATATAAACTTGATAGTGTTCATGTTTTAGGTCATGTTACTTTTTCTTTCTAACTGAAGATACTATATAATGGCACAGTTGTTACGGAACAAGGGTTTATTAAAACAGTATTTGTAGTTGTGCTTCCAAGGATTGGGTGAGTCTTGCAGAAAGGAAGAATAAATCTTCAGTATCTGTATTACCAGGGAAACACCCTACACCTTCAGCATGGTCATTTCTCTCTGAGCAGTAACAATGACGCTTTTGTTTCTCTCTCAGTTAGGTCATTATTGCAAAGCTTAATTTGTTATTTTTTACCTTGTTTTCAGAATCTGTACTTGTAGCAAAGCAAAAGTGAAGTGCTTGATTCTCCAGAGAAATTATGAAAGTAGGTGTTTTAAGGGTGAGGGTATCAGTTTTAGAAAGTGAGCCAAAATTTTATCAGCTTGATAATCTTATCTGCATGCTGACCAGGCAGAAATAGGAATAGCTTTAGCACAGTGCTTGTAACCACAGCCTGGCAGTATTTTTCTTTTCTGTTACTTCCCACTGTACTTAGCACCTGCTAAACTGCATCGGGAAGTCTGATCCTGTTTTAGGTGCCCTGGTAAAGGAAAGACATTGGTAAACTAAAGCAAGTTTTTCCAAGATGGTTGGGGCTGGAGCACGCAGCTGTTGAGGAGAGGCTGAGGGACCAGAGGTGGTTCAGCCTGGGGCAGAGGCAGATTTAGAAGGACCTTACAGCAACCCCCAGCACCTGGGAGGGGGTTGGGAGGGAGGTTCAGGAAGAAGACAATGTTAAGCCCTTTACAGTGGGGCTTGGTTGGCGGGTAAGAGACAACAGACTGGAGTTGAAAAAAACAGGCTTGACTGAATGTCAGTAAACACTTTTTTCACCATGACAGAAGTCAAGCTGTGGAACAGATTTTGCATTCCCCACCCTCAGGGGTGTTCAAAATCTAACTAGATGAAATCCTGAGCTAGCTGAGCACCTGACCCTGTTTTGAGCAGGAGATTGGAATAGAGATTGCTCAAGGTCACTTCCAGCTTGAATGATTCTGTGATCCTGTGTTTCTATAACTTAAAATAAAAATGATTTACATATATTTATCTGCAAAAAATTGACCTGGAGAGCACTTCAATTTAATAACTACCAGTTGGCTCTTCACACCTAACAGCTTAGCAGTTTTGCACAATACTGAATCATAGAATCATTTAGATCAGAACAGACCTCTAAGATCATGGAGTTCACCTATTAACCTAGCACTGCCAAGTCTACCACTAAACCATGTCCCTAATATATTCCAGTATTGACCACTGTTCATAAGAAATAACTACCTCTTAAAAAAAAACAAACACAGATGCCACTGTAAAATAAGGCAATGTAATGACAGACAAAGGGCTATGCATTTTATACTGTGATATATTGGCAGAACATGTGTTACAAGTGAAACCAAGATACTTTATGCATCGATGTAGTTCACTACCTTTGATACTACAATTAGTTTGGGGAGGGACATCTGCCTTATAGTTAAATCTAGTTGAGCTGAGGTTGCCAAACCTCAGATTTTACATTATTGGAAATGTTCTTCTTGTGCCAATAAACATAGTTAGTGTTTTAGGTTAACTTTCCACTGAGGGGTAGGAAGACATTTCCATCTCTACTAGTTTCCCAAATGCATAGATTAATTGGCTTTCACTGTGCATTGAGCTATTTCAACAATGATTGTATTTCTCTTGCACTGTGAGAAATTGATGTTGTGCCTCTGAAACATGGGTGATCCAAGCAAAACAGAAAATGAGGTTACACCTGGGGTTTGGGACTGCTCTACCTGTCTCCATCCAGTAGTGTTCCCTGCTTTCTCACAGAGCAGCTGCTGCCAAACACTCTGGTTTCTGCATCTCCCACAGGAAGCTCTGATGGGTAGAAGGTAATACTTTGCTCTTCCTGCAGCATCTGCTGATCCAAAGGTTATTCTCTTTTGCCTCTTAAAGAAAAAGCAATGTGCTGTATTCATCTTACAGATGATTAGATCACACTACTTTCCACTTGTGAAAAAATCCTCTTGTACAAAAGAAGAACAAGTATTTGGACAAAAATTATACAGGCTCATATTGCCTTCCCCTTTCCCTCTCAATTCTTCTTCCTCATACTAACTCAGTTTATACATTCCAAGTAAATCTGGTTTTGAGTGGAAAACAGAGTTAATGAAAACAAATAAGCCTCAGTATCACAAGCAAATGCATGTTTATCTTTTAGAGACAGAAAAACAGCACCTACAAATCTTGCATAGTTGTGATGCTGTGCAGAAGCCCCCTCAAACACAGCAAACCCCATGTGACTTAAAGAAAAAACAACATCAAGGTCACTAAAGGAAGAGAAAGGAAGCCATGGCATAGAAGAAAAAACAGGTCTTGATTTTTCTTCTGGGGCTGACTTTTTCCACTTATTCTATGGTTTTAAGATATTGAACGTCCCTAGCACATGACCTTTATCAGGTACATCATGGATTCATTTTGCCTTTCTATTTTATTTAAAGATAGATATCATTGATTTTATTGACTACTCTTCTTCACAGACAGTGCAGGTGTTCTAATGAAACTTAGTACAAGTGTTACAGCCTCTTAAAATCTGATTTCTACTGGCCTGCATAACCCAGAAATAATTAGGCATTCACGTAAAGAAATTTCACAAAGCAAGTTCAAATATAGTCAGAAATATACATACAGGATTTTTTTTCCTCTTGGAAGGAAACAAATATTCTTATGGTGACAGATTTAATTTATACATATTAATTATCAGAAAATGGAATATGATGACAAACTTTTCCAAATGCATGTTGCAAGAATTGTTCTATTTTTAAAATTAAATTGCTGGAGCTTTTAAACAAAATAATGTTTTTAATAGCAACTAAGAAGTGTTTACTAAAAAAATATTGCTTTTCATGAAGACTGGGAAAGGACATTTGTACACTATAAGCCTCAGAAATGTGTCCATTTTGTGAGACAAAAAGTCTTTGTTTGCTGAGAGCACTTGTTTAATATGGATCAAGGGATTAAGTTGTCTTTACTTGTTGATTACCATAAAGGTCACAAATTCACATGGATGGACAAAGTTTCATTCTTTCACGTGTTGAAATTTCTCTTTTACATGTAGAAGATATCCTAATGATAAAGAAAACAAAAGATTCAGAAATTGCCTGAAAATATACAGGAAAAGTTTGGAACTCCATACCACACAAAAATCTTTCTAGACAAAAGTTGTCTTCCCAAATGGCACTTAGTACTGGATTTGCTTAGGGAGAAGCCATCCAAAGGGCTGCTTTCTAAGGCAATGATAAGTAGCCATTGATCACAAGAGGTGCAAAAGCAGCTGATTTTCCTCTGTGTATTTTCTTACGGGTGTATGTGTGCTGCATTTCATAGCTTGCTTTGCCATCATGCAGGGCTATCCCCTTCTTTCACTGGTTTCTGCACAAGTGTTGCAAGGTCCTGGCAAGCTTCTTCTTAGATGCATGCTCTAATTAAGCTATGCCTAAATGAGTGTCTTTTGGTTCTTCTGACCTCAGAAGTATGAGACTTACTCTTTGCTAGATGACTGGAAAGGTAGTAGCAGGACAAGAGTTATATGACGTTATTTATTAGATACAGCATACATATGCTAGATGTAACTGAAGAGAATACAAATATTGTTACTTCCCCAAAGAGTTTGTAGTTGAATTATAGGCGAGAAATAAGACAGTGGGGTGAGAAGGAAATAAAAGGAAGAAGATTACTATTAGGTAGAATTCATATTGTGGGGCTTTAAGTTCACTTTCTTGCTTAGCAATAGCTAAATACTTCATAGATAAACAAGAATTATAGTATCACTATTGCCTACACAAGTCTAGGAAAAAAGGAGTTGTTAAGATCTTTTCAATTCTGTATTCCATAAAGTTTTCTTTGTAAAGATGGATTATTATAAGGTTGGGTGACACGTGAAGTAAAATTAATAAATGAGAGGGAAAACATTTAAGTAAAAAGAACAGAGAATGTTGAAATAATCAAGAGAGAAAGGAGGAAGATTTATGGGATAAGTAGGGGGAGAACACATGTATAAACAGGTGGGAATAAATCACCTTTTGTGGCTGGAGTTCACTGGGCTATGTTTCTGTTTAATCCTGTTAAAGAATTATTTCTGGAGCAGGACTTACAATGTTATCTAGTATGTGAGAATTCCAGCTCTTAAACCTGGTATCTTCCTCCGTCACAGAGTTTGCAAGAATCCAAAGGCTACATCAGGATCACTGTGACAAAACAGTATATTGAACACCTATAATAATTTTACCAATATTGAATCTAATGAGGATATGCCATTCCTCCTGACCATGTTACAGGTTTGAGGTGACACACTTGTTTTCAAGGCCTATTGCATTCTACTGAGGTAACTTCTGCACATTTAGCCCAGAGTGAAAAGCTGCATGCTGGAAAGCAAATACAATGCGTGTCATTGTTGGTGGAAGACACAGCTGTAGCTTCCCACTTATTAGGCTGAAAATGTATCCTGTACTGTATTGCTTTGGGCTTTGTCAGCACACACAGTGTGCATTTTTGATACAACACAGGCTGATCTAACCAGACACAATGTGACTCATGTAACAAATGGCACTGGAAAGAGATTTGCTTCTTTAATGGATAAAAACAGGCAACTCCTTAACAACAACATTTGCAGCTGCCCTTTCATATTTGATGTAACTATGGTTATTAATAAGTACTTGACTCTGCATCCATATTGAATTTCTGCTTGTTTGTTCATTCAGAAACCAGACACATCACCAACATGATGCTTCAGAGACATTTGCAAGCTTCATAGAACACCCCATGTAGATCATACTCTGCCTACTGGGACCTACTGAAACATCACGGCCTCTTTCAGACATGCAGCTCTACCTTGTCCATTTTGTTCTCAGTAGCAGCAGCATATTGTAGACATGCGCAACCATTAAATCAGGAATTGCTTTCTGCATACTGGAAATAATGTTTATGTAGTTCTTTTTGTGCAAAGGAAAAGAATGTCCTGACCTAGTCAATACATTTCTCTGGCATCAACTGTTCTAGTTACAGACCTGGCACTACAAAATGCAGTGCTGAACTGTGCTTATTGGACAACTGTTGCCAATCCAACCACTCACAGAGTCAGCGTTTCTCTTTTCTGCAGAGTAAGTATGATCACGCTACTGGAAATGAGAAGGAATTGCTCTCCTAGCTGTTCCCAATTGAGGTAGTCGGGAAAACATTCTGCAGCAGCTCAGAAACAAATGAATATCCTTGACAACACTGCTTATAGAGAAAGTTACTATTAGATTTGCTTAGTTGGAGACAAAACTCAGTGACTGCAAGAGCCAACAGAAACAGGGGGTTAAAGTCTCCATGAGCCATCTCTGAGCCATGCAGTCACTGCTGTCAGACAGAGCCAAGAGCTTAAGGAATGCTTATCATGCATAGAAGCACAATAGGAGACAGCAAGATTAAAAAACGAGAAAAAAAATTATGGCAGTTGAGTCATGCACTGTTCCAGCTCCCAGGAGTTTGCTGCTGGCACAATGCACCCAGCTGAAGGTACACTGAGTACAACTTGCACTTTGCATTAAGCATCCTCCCCAGCTCTCCCAGTAGGCAGATGTTCTCCTGCTTAGCCTACAGGCTGCATTTCACAGACATTGTCCAGGGCCTTAAATCAAGGACAATTTTTTTTTAATCTGTCAAATTACACTGGAAACAGATGATAGAAACAGTTAACTTTTATTCTTTTCCAGGAGAAGCTGTGCCCTGTTTGTTTTTGACTTTCTGTCTTGCAAATTAGGGAAACTTCTGAATTTTATCAGGGTCTTCAATGGCAGATTCTGAAAAGAAAGACTGCCCTACTATGTGAAAAATTTCAAAAGATTGCTCTACTATGTGAAAAATTTCAAAAATTTAGAATCGTGTACAGTCATGGGTGACTTATATTTTCATTTTGTGGAAAATTATCATTCATGTAAGTGGGCTCAATAAGTCAACACAGTCGTTACACAAACAGTTTCTGGACACCTTTTTCTTAAACACACTTTTCCAAAAACCACAGCAGCTGAGCAGGCAGTGAAGTATAAATAACATTTCCCTATGAGCTTCAGTGCTTCTTTCTGCATCTCTTGCTATTAAGTCTGGTTCCATGTCATAAGCATTCTTCCAGTTACTCAAATACTACAGATATAATCTGATATTTAACATACATTGATTGATATATTCACTGCTATAATCTGTCTATTATTTATAATTTCTTGTTAGTGATATTAGAACAAGAAAGATTATCCATGGTAGTGGAAGTACAAAGTGACAATGTGCCTATAAACAACTATTAAGCGGAAAATGCTGTGTTTGAGGAGAATAAAGCCTCAGATTTGGGTATTGAGTCCTGTTTGGCTGTAAAACTTCCTGAAACAGTCATGGTACCTTTAGTTACTGGGCCACAGCTTAATATTGTACCAGTTAAAGGAAGAAAAAACATTGTTTTGGGTAACACATGGGCTGCTTCCATACACTTTGTCCCTGAGGACAAAGTCATGCATTAACTGTATTATAAAACTCCAACAGAACATTGAAAGGTCATATTTAATGGACTGAAAAATCCTCAAGGAATGCAAATGACCAGGACTAGAGGAAAAGGATTAAAAGTTGCAGATGTCTGTAAATAGCCTCGTGGAGCTGTGCAGGCATGAGGAAGAACTACATGTTGAGACTTGGGTAATGTTTAGTCCTGAACTTGGCCAGAACTGCAGGAATTGAGTAAGTGGTGAAGAACATATACTCAAAGGAAACATTCATGCAGAGAAAAGAGCCATGTTCCCAAATGTTTTGTATAGCTTATGTTTTTCAGCCCTCAGTACTTCCCATGAACCAGAACATTTCTTATCATCAAACTTCTAGTTGAAAAACTCTCCAAGGCAATAACATATTGTTGCCCAGTTGCAAACCATATTACTGTGTCCACAAAGTTCAGAATTGGGAAGTCACTTAGTTATCATCATTTATCCTGTTCCCACTGTTTGGTAACAGAGCTTTTGAGCCCTTTAAAATGTTTTTGTTGTGCTTCCAGTTTAAAAGTTTCCACTGTAGTTCATACTTCCCAGTTTTAGATGTTTCTTCATTAAGATCATGGGTTTGGTTCCTTTCTCACAAAAGAGAATTAGCCTGCATTTGAAGCAAAGCTAATGTTGTCAAAAAGCATATCTGTTTGGTAGTACAGGCACAGTGTGTTCCTATTTGCTTAAAATGCACTGTCTGGACCTATGTTCTGTAACAGATCCAGCTATTCAAAATGTGCAGCCACAGGTTATGCTTCTGGTTCAAAGATGCATGTGCACAAATTATACAGCTATTTCAGACACGACAAAATCACTGAGCATAATAGACTGCAGAAGAGTTGCAGTAATGGGAGAATGCAGTTACTTGAGTGAAGTTTAGCATATGCTTTCTGCCAACATTTGTGTTTACATTAGGCTTTCTTGACAACATTAAAGCGTGTAGCTGTATTCTACTTACTCTGCTTTTTAGAGAAAAGTCATTTGGTATTAGACCAGAAAAGACTGAACTGTGAAATGATGTAAATAGAACACTGCTCAGGATTTAAAAAGAAAAACTAAAATATGTAAGAAACTGGCATGACTTTTAGCCATTCATGCTCTTGCACATGTACTTCCACAGAAGAATGAGTGTAGTGCTCAGGCTAGTTTTCCCTCTCAGCTGTTTGTATCAAAGCAATCAAAGTATCTAGGTGCCAGTTTTGACAAAGTTTCACTGGGAAGGAAACAGTTATTATAGGTTTCATTGTGAAATAACTGGTTATGTGTCAGCAGCTGCTGTACAGAACTGCAAATACATCAGTGACTGTACAGAATGAGTGTGAGAGAGATTTAGATACACATCACTGAGTCCTGGAGAGTCTACAGACACTGTAGAAGACTGTACTAAATTCCTATTCTGCACAAGGCTTTCCCAAGGAAACACCTTCAGAGATATCCTGAAAGGGCAAAATTCAATCCAAAGAAAACAGATTCCTAAAAATCAAAATCCCAGTATACTTTTATGTTCTTCAGAATACATGTCAATTAAATATACCTCATACAATTACCTTTGAAGGATGTTAAGGGTATTTTAATTGACTCTCTAATTCTAAGAAAGACTCAAATAGAGATGATAATATTGAATTGGCAGAGACAACTAGTGATAGTAATAGCTTGATGAAGCAATTAGCATTTTAATAGATTTATATACAACACTAGCATTATACTGCAGCTATGACTAGTGCAATCTTGGATACTGTAGTCATTTGCTAAAGTAGGTAGTTATCTGATATTTGTCTTGGATCTTATGAAAATGGATCATTAAATCAATTTCCAGGAAGTACATACCACAGTACTTTCAAGTACAATCTATACTAGTGTGTACATTTTCAGTAAGACCTTTGTACTTTAATTCATTCCCGATAATTCAGGCTTCTACCATTTCACTACTCATAAATATATTAGGAAAGTAAGATCTATGTTTCTCCTCCTTGTGATATGCAGAGAATATTATCCACTGTCATTACAAATAATGCAGCTATGTGTGTCTTTCACATCTAGGCCTCTTTCTACTGATTGACTAGTTTAAAAAATACTAGTTTAAAATTTGTTTTTCTGTATATTTCTTCAAAATGTGGTATTTAATTCTTCCAATAAAAATACACAGGTGCTGACATGAAGTGTACACAAAAGAAAGGAAAAAGTTTGTATTCTTATCTGAATCATCACCAGCATAGGCAGAATGAAATTGTCTCTCATAGCCATTATACTCAAAAGTATTTTAAGTCGCTATTTTACGTTATGGGCTGTTTTTAATGAGTGGGGAAAAAAAAAATCACAACCCAATAAATTTTAAAGCAAAACTTTCTCAGATAATTTGAAAAATCTGAGGAGCATCAGCAAAGATGTCCATTGTCTAGATTACCCTGGCATCCACAGCATATATTAAGATCTTGGTAATCAAGAAGTCTGACTTCTGAAGCCCTGGCTGTATTCAGCTATTCCTGGGAAAACTATGTTGACACAAATTTGCTTATGTTCTGAGTACTTTGGGATTGCTTATCAACTTCTATGTGTAGCTGTTCACCTTCTTGATTATTTAGAGCTCTTAAACACAAACGGCTACATTAAAATGAGATGTGTCCTTGGGGGTTGGTGTTTTTTTTTTTTTTTTTTTTTGCACATGCTAAGTGTAATTCTGAATGTAATGTTCATTCAAAACAGTCAGAAAACATTTTTTATATGCAATTAATGTTTCTATGTTTTTATATACTTATACTGTCAATACTCATAGAAGGAGGTTTAGCCAAGTTTGGGCTTTCCAGTTCATAAATTCCAAAAGGGAAAAAAAAGCAAAGAAGAAAGAAAAGAAAGAGAAAAAAGTATAAAAACAGCATAGAGGAAAAGTTAACTTTAGCTATAATTTTTCTCTTCTATTCACTTCATATGTAGTTTCATTTGAAGTTTTGGGCACATGTTGGGGTCATTTCTTCTTTTATCAAAACAGTTTTCCCATCTTAATTAAAATCAGTGGACTATGCAATTCTGTTAGATTGGAGGAAAGGAGAGTTTGTTAATTTACATTTAAATAAAACTGATTTTCTGAACTTCTGATATAGTTGCATTTTTAATATCTTGTGCTTCATATTATAAGTGGTACCACTGGAATTATAGGGAGTCTTGGCTCACATTTCTTACTCCTATCCTTCAGTAGGAGCACTGGGTTTGTAGCTGTGGTAGTCTAAGAAGAGAGTCAAGGCAAAGCATATAGATGGAGGTCATTTTTTTTTTTTTAATCTATTGGTATAACTGGAAAAAGAAACAATTCAAAGAAGTTTTCTCAAAACATTGTATGCTTTTTCCATCTATTCCTTTTAGTCTAATTGAAAGTATTATTCAATAGAGGTGAGAATACAATAATTCTCCTGTGGTATCTTGAGTGGTAACTTTCCTGCTTTGATATTTCATGATTACAGTTTGAAGTTTATCTTCCTAATGACTGACAGATTCCAAAGTGTTCAAAAACTAAAGACACGAGGGCACTCTTTTTACTTATTTTTTTCAGTCTTTCATTTTCCTTTTTTACCTTCTTTTTGTTTTCTTTACTATTTGTTTCTAGTCTTACCTCTAGACTTCTAGTTTTCATTAAAGGCTTTGATGCTTCCACTAGAGTAGACAGGATGTTCAAATGGATGTAGTCAGAGACTCTAGAGTACAAATGAAGCACTAAAGTACTTCAATTAACACTTCAACGATGTGTAATTAACAGGAATTCTCTGCAGTACAGAAAGATGTAAGATTTACTTGCCACACTGGTACACTATGCATGAAGTATGTAGAGATGCACAAGAAAATTTTCTTATTTTAGTATTGAAGTAGGAATGGCTGGGAGAGAAACTTCCTTAATGATTTTCTATTTAATGATTCTTTTTACATGGAAACCTGAAGACACGTCCTCAGTTTAATTTTATGCTGTGATGTGTCCAAAATCTTCATTCTTGTAGTCCTTTTGGACTTAGCACATTTTCATAATGAATAATGCTTCAGTTAGTTTGCAGCTGATAATGTATATTTATGGTTTTACCATTAACAGGGACTGGAAATACTGATCTGAAGGTAATGTAACATTTTTTGAGAATGCTTTTACTTTATATTCAGTTGCTGTCACTGAATATAGAATTAGAAGGAAACAATTTTCCATCCAGTGAAAAGAGAAGGGTATTGGAACCTTTTCTAACCAAGGTGTTACAGAACGCAAAAAAAGATTTTTTTCATCAGAATCTGAATAATTCTGAAACATTTGATTTCACACCGCTGATTATCAATGGTTATACCACAGTTTCTAAGCTAAAATTGTTTCAAATAATGGAAAATCAGAATTCCTTTTTAAAACTGTCAAATGACACTTTTTGACAATTCCAACAATTTAAAAAATGTGAATAATAGAAATTAATTCAAACTAGCTTTTCTTTAGGTCTATCAGCTATTTTATCTGTTGTCCTGGAGTATTTATCCAACAAAAAGGAATGTAAGCATTTTTTAGTTTTCATAGAAATCCAAGTCAACTGAAAACTTCAGTAATTTTGTTATGTCAACAGCCTACCAGACTTCCTGTTGAATTTCTTGGGACTAATTCTCGGGATGAATACATGGGAATTTTTGCTTTTACATTGAAAAAGCCTTCATTTTGTCAAATTACTATTTCCAGTTGGTGCCAACCTATATTAGATTTGTTAACGCTACTGTAAGTGCCTTTACTTTTTCATTCACATCCTCCTCTGAAGCAATTAACCAATCTAGGGGAGTTGGTTGCTCGATTTTCTCATTGTTTGCTGTCAGTGTGATTCTGAAGTCGGGTAGTAAAAAAAGAGACAATGAGTGCTTCATTTAACGCTATCAACATCAATTATACATGAGCTCCGTTTACCTAGGAAAGCTGAATGCTCAGACTTGATCTTAAACTCTGGTCCCAAGAGAAAAGGCAGTCATCCTGCCGGGGATAATGATGTTCTATATAAAGCAACAAAGTTTTAGCTGTATTTTTCTAGTGCTATATTGTAGAAATTTAAATATCACTCAGGTTCAGGGAGGTTTTTCCACCATATGGAAACACTTGAAGCTGTGCTTAGATATATTGACTCTCAATATTATGCCTTAGATTTAATTGGCAATTCCCACTAGCTTAGTGGCAGGTCTGCATCTAAATCTTGTTGTATCATGCCCAAGAAATGTCTCATGAAAGACCATAAGCATTAAAAAAGAAAAGGAAAAAAAAAGACGAAGCAAAAAAAAAGTAAAGGGAAAAAAAGGCCTTACAATTTAACTGTCTCTATGAAAAAAAAGAAAAATAATAATAATAAAAAGAAAAATCTAAACCTATTTATTTTGTTGCAAAAATGGGAATGGCTCTGTTTTAAACATTTACAGTCAGAAATCTAAACCTTAAGATCTCTTTTGAAGCTAGTAAACCATTACAGATGCAGCTATCCATACCCAGGATAAACTTGGCGACAGATTTTGAGGCTATGAGAGTTGTGTCATTAGAAAAGTTTTCTCTTTTTCTGCAAATAACTTGTAGTCAATTAACATTTCCTCAGCTTGAAACTTAGCAGAACATTGTGTCATGCCCATATACTAATTGATTTAATTATGCTCTGCAACAGAACTTGCCAATAAAACAAGGTGTGAGGTACCGTTACTGCAATAGGCTTGCGAAATTCAAAGAGAAATACAATGTACTTTAAGTTCCTAGTGCCCACACACTCATTGCCTATTAATATTGGATTTAATTCTTGACAAATGTATTGTCTTGAGGAGTTTGTTTTCGTAGGTGTAATACTGGGCAGTGTCTGATACAAAGTTAATGTGTTTCTATTAAAAGAGTAGTTGTACCTCAAAATGTACCTACCACATTTGTGTGTTGAACCTGTATAGGTATCTAACATCCTGCTGAACCTATCTGTTCATGAATGTGTACAATACAAATATTTTTACTCTTTTAAGTAGAATTCTTACAAATATTGTGAATGTTTTTTCAGCTATACATTCGGGTTTTTTTCTTTATTCACAAAATATTGAGTATTTTGGAGCTTAACAGAATATTTTCATTTCTTATTGTATTAAGGAATGAATTTTGGGTGGGATTAGTAAATTCTGAGTGTTCCTGAATATATATTTCAAAAACCACAGTGCAGAGCATGGCAGAATAACAATGGCAGGAGCAGAGCAAGGTGAAGCAAAACAAAGAGAAACGTTTGAAGTTTATTTATAATTGTAACAGGAAATAAATGAAGAAGGCTGAAAATAGATAAATTATCTTCCCAGCTGCACATAAAAGTATTGACTGTGCAGTATAGATGCTTTATGTCAAGTATACTTCATTTTCCTCTGTCAAATCTAATCAATCATTTGTCAGTATCTGTGATGCTGCATGTCAGAAATCATACTGAATATAGATAAATTTACTATACACAAGAATATCATATATCAAAAATGCACCTACCTAGCAAGTTTAGTAAAATCATTGAAGAATTGTCCTTCACCTAGGATGAAAGTGACAAATATTAAAAATAGACCAGGACAGATATAAAAATACTTGAACTTGCAACTAACAAAACATTATCCAGAAAGTGCCCTGTGTCATCAAGAGAAGAATTTCACTCATTTCCTGAAGATGTGAGTTCTGATCTTGCAGACCCTTAAGTACATCTTCAGAGAAATCCCAGTGGATAGTCAGGTAGAACTGACTGTAGCTGAATTAACGCTTTTATTAGAAGTTTAAAAACATGGCTGTCATAAGAACACTGTATCCATCACCACTTTATTTTGATATAGCTTGTCTGTACACCTGAGGTCTACTCAAGGGTAAAGACATCCAACTTGAGGTAGGACCCAAGACCCTTGTGAAGATTTATACACCCCCTTTAAAAAAGTACAAGAGAAATTACACATCTAAAGTCAGGAATGGAAAGATCAGGCTGCTGAATGGGACACAAGTTTGAGCTCTCCTAGGTGAAACAGCTCTAAGAAGAAATGTCTGAAACTTTCCTCCTTCAGTTCCTGGAGCAACAGTTCCTTTCTGAGTTTAACCCAATCCTCTGGGTTAAAACCAATCAGAAATGTAGGGGAAAATGGAATTTTTCCACTTCAGGATGAAAAGCCAAGTCAGGGCATTGTATAAATGAAAACAGAAGGAATAGATGTGCCACACAGGGCATGTTTCCCTTCCCATTGATTCCTGTTGGTGCTGGCAATTGGCAGATTAAAGGAGTCAGGGATAATTCCCAGGGCAGAGACCAGAGACTGACCCTTCTAAGTGCAGTCTCTCTCTGTCCTACACCAGTTCTTCTAGAGGGGCAGTCACTTTCCCACACATCACAGTCCATCCAACAGGCAGAAGCATGACCCAGCCAAATTTTAGAGTTTGGTGAACAGCAAAGCACTTAGAGGAACTGTGATCATTTTGTTGCTGTTACAGTTGGTAATTAATGAGACAATGGCTTTTTACTATATCTCTAGGACCCATGCAATCAGTATCCTCCATGCATCCTCTGAAGATCGGGCCTGCTGTGTATATAACATAAGAATGACTCTACCTTTAATTGAAACAAAAAATATGTATCAGATTAGGTATTTCTGCCTGTGGTGGAAAATAAACTTTTAAACAATGTTTCAGATGTTCTACTGTTGGGTTACAGAATGGTGGCTTGACAAACAGTTAAAAAATGTAGGAATTTTTGGGCTTTCTTGTTTTGTCCACAGAATCATTTTCAGGACATCTGTAGATATTTTGGTTACTTCTTGTTAGTAAATTTAGCAATGAAAATAATTGAGCAGATATGTGTTTTCTCTCATTTACTTTCTTTCTTACTACTTTTTTCTTTTCCAAGCTTAGATGACTATTAAATATAATTTCAATTACATATTTGTTGACTACTACAACTATCATTGCTATAGCTTTATTTTTTAGATGTGCTCCTTTTATAAGGATGAGAGAACACAACAGAATTTTAAATGATAATATTAATATCCACACATTGTCTTTTACACAAGTGTGTCTTTGTCCCTGTTTGCAAAAAGTGCACTGAGTTTTCTGAAATGTTTATTAAGTTTCCTTGTAGTAGAAAATACTCATGAGTACCTACTGTCTCAGGAAAATAATTTAAAATACATACTAATTAAAATTTAAAACTTGAACAATTTGATTCAACAATTCTGCTGAAAATGGGCAAAATTAATCATTTCATCAAGAAAGACACACTTCTTACTTCTCCAAACGAAAGTAGTGACACCCTAAGAAAAATATCTGTATTACAATGTAACACTTATTTGTTAAATAAACAGAGAAATAGCAAATATTCATGGTTACCTATCATATTGAGAACAAGGGTGAATTTTTTCCTAACTAGGTCTTTTTATTTTTCAAATGAATGTGGTTTTTGTTGTTTTTGGTTTTTTTGTTTGTTTGTTTTTTGCTCATAAACAGAAAAATGCTCAGGAAAATTCTTCCACACCAGAAAATACTCAATTCCATTTTTATATGTCATTCTAATGTAAGAGATACATCATGATTCAAGTCAATCATAAAGGTTTTTCTTGTATCTTTCATGTTTTCTTCTTGAAATCGAATTCGTAGCAATTTGCCACAAATACTGCAATAATATGGCATTCTCTTTGTTGGAAGTTTAATTCATTATTACAGGAAAAAATATTAGTAACTGAAAGTCTGGAATAGAAGTGGTGGGTTGTTTTGTTGTTTTGTTTTGTTTTGTTTTGTTTTCCAAAAGCGTATTTTAAGATGAATTATATAAATTTATTCAAGATCCAGTGTTCTATCTATTGCTCTGGAATACAGTATTGTAACACATGATGCTTTGCTTTGGATTTCATGAGGAGTGTTATAATGTCCATCAGCTCTGTTTCAGATAAAGTGTGATTTTTATTCCCAGTAAAGAAAACAGGAAGGTTAAAATAAGCAAGCAGATCAAGATGAATAGATTGTACAGCAAAGTGCCAAGAGAAAGGAAAGGATAGCAGTTTAGAGAAAGGAAAGGACAGCAGTTTTTGTGCTTTTGTAAGTTAGTAGATTATGGGGACTGGCAAACAGAATGATCATTTGCATGGGTATCTGACATATGATTATGCCTCAGATGATTTATGTAAGACCTTGACAGACTACAGTGATGAGCATGCTAGAAATACGATAGATGGATGAATGGAAGGTACTCAGTGAGGGGAATGTGAATTGGAAAGTCAATATCAATTTGAAAATCAATCAGCAAGAATAAGACTGCTCAGTTTGTGTGCACAAAATATTCGGCTAAGGGCTGTCGGTAAAGGCTGGGTGGAATTTCTGAATCCCACAGAAAATATTTCTCCAAAAATGTTCAAATGTCTGCACTAAAACATGTGCAATTCAATTGTTTATAGCTCAAAAATTCACAATCTTTTTTATAACAGAACCTTTTCTTTCACTGCCAGGAGCCTGCCCTGTCTATCTAGGATTTAGAAGAGACTCATTTCCCTTTCAGCAACATGATCAGGGCAGGGTGGCTGTAACACCCTGACCTCTGGCTGAGAACCCCACTGTAAGCCAATCCTTTTGAAAACTGTTTTGATGGAGACACTTGGCTGGCCTCATCTCTAGCCACTTTGAAAGCCTTCACAAGAGAATAAAAACCAAAACATTGTCCTTATTAAAAAATATCCTAAATATGTAAAGCACTTTTAAAAAACTGCACCTGTTTATACAGAAAACATCTTAAGGGCAGGCATTATCTCAGTGATTTTGTGCAGCCTGGTACAATGGGACCACACTGACTGAAGCATTCAATAATACTTTTGATAGAATGCATCCAAAAATATGTTAAGAGAATAGTGGTGTTAAAAGCCAAGAAATCTAAACTTAGGAAATGCCAGAATTAATGCTGATCATACTTAATTCAGGATATACATCGTTTGTTCATTAAACACTGTACTATTTCTGAAAATTTCCCAGATTTTTTATTGCTTGGGACAGCTCATGCTCAGCATATGAGAAACAGCTCAGGCTTTCATTCCACTCCCTTTGTTCAGGGTTCGGCACCATGCTTTGTTTACTGCATACGATTTAATTGAGTCTCTGAATACAGAATTATTAATATTCTCATGAGTTTTTCCATGACACTACTATAGTACTGGAATGTATCAAAGGAATAATTTATTCACCTTCTTGGTATTTTTGTGACATGAAATATAATTATTCGCTTTTAATAGACAAGTGGGTAAGAGCCATGGTTTATTTTTTTAAAGATTGCTGTCATTTTGAATGCCCAACTGAAGATGGCCTGATTTGCTTCACAACTTATTGCATCACAGCATTATTTATCCAAAGCACAATTTGTGTGCAATTCAGTAACAGATGTAGGGACATGGTATTTCTGAAAAACAGATACGAATTTTTTGAGGAGACTAAAAATAAAGCAATCATTTGAAAGCTCGAGGTGACTTATCTAACACTATGTTAGGATATTCTCATGTAGATGGGGATAAATTAATTTCCCGTAGGCAGTTCTAGCTGTCTAAACTATAAATCATACTTCCTTTTCCTAGAATTCTTGCTTTCTGTTTACACAGTAAGTAGTGTAAGGGGAAGAATTCCTATGATGGAGTCCTACTCATAGCAATTCTAGAAAATCACGGGGAACAGAGGTAGAACTATTAGACTGAGGAGAAGAAGATGAGAAAATTAAAAGGTACAAATACTGTATTTCCAAGAGGAGCTTCATGAGCTCCAGGATGCAGAAAAAAGAATGGTAAAAAAGGAAATTATAAGCTTACAAGATCCATTATGTTTGTAGTGATAAATGATAAGTAAACAGAAGAGGAATGAGAAGCACGCAGAAAAAAGCTGCTTTTACAGACACTCACAAAAGCAGAACCTTCTTTCTCTTACTGCAAAAACACAAGGAATGCATTCTTCACATTTTCAGTATGGAAAACCTGTCTCTTACCACTCCGTATCTCCTGAGCATCCATCTAGCAGTGTTTTTATACTAAAATGGAGTCTCCTTCCCAGGAACTTTTTAGTATTAAGCACCTTGACTGCTACAATTATCATTAACTTACTGTCTACACTATGCTGCTGACATTCTATACATGTTAAAGAGCAGAGACACACAGGTCTGTAGCAACTACTGATGGCAGTGTTGAAAATGTACAAAGAGTAACTAAATGCTCTGTGGATCACAACTTTATTTTACCTTCTGTTCAGAAAGCCAGACACAGCCCCAGTCTGAGCAAGAAAAAGTAAGCAGTTGGCCACACAGCTCAAATTATCACGCTGACTATGAATTTAACATGGTATCAACAAGAAGGTACTGTTCAGGGTTCCTTACCTCCTTGGTAGGGAGAGATTCTCATCTGGTGTCCTAATTTTAAGATGCGTTTGCCATCTTTAATTCATCTTCTGTTTGTATTTCAGATTTTTTCTTAAATCAAAATATTCCCAAAACATAAAGGTTTCCAAATGGAAATACCATGCGTCTCTAAATGTCATCTTATTTTCATCTATCCTCCCAGACTCCAAGATTTGGAGTACGATTTGACTTAGTATTATACAATTAGGAATGCATACGTATTAACTGTTCCACCAAAGACAGTGTAATTTCTACTGAGGCATTACATCAAATGATGTCACCAAAGACACCTATATCTTTTATAATTTCAGATCAAGTTGCCAATGTTCACAGTTTCCCAAGCTTCAATTTTTCTACTGTATGTGCTAAAACTACAAAAGTGATCTCTTAAAGACTGCATACAGTCCTGACGTAGTTGGCCTATGCTAACCCTGTAAGCACAGGTAACATATCCATATGCCATAAGAGGATGTTGCTTGTTTTAGTGCATCTCACTTTCTCTCAAAAGTTCCGAAAGACAAAATACTGCTACTATGCTGGATATTCTTCAAAGATGCCCAGGGGCAGTAACCTATATGAGAGTCAGTTTGCAAAATCCTCAGACATTTTTGGAAAATCTAAACCATTTTTTTTACCTCTATAGTGTTCAAATATTCATTATTGCAGTAAGGTATTAAGGTTCTGCTCTCCTAAATTTGTAAAGCCTCTAACTCAAGCAGTCATGCTCACTAGCTGATAGCACTAAAATTCCCATGTGAAATAATAGATACAACCCAGAATTTGGGCCAAATGTTAGCTTCCTGCTTCTAGGTTATATTTCCCAGACCATCAAAAGTCAGTCTTTATAATGCAGCCCCTGAAATACATTTTAACAGCTATAATGAAAAAGATGCTTTCTTTAATTAATACATGTGCATAATCTCAAAAATGGCTTAGTTGTTGCTTTCATTAGTCTAATTTTTTCTGGTCATAGTGAACACTGCCTATGCAATTTTCCAATTAAAATTACAATTCTGTGACTGTAATTGAAGCTTTATCTACTGATCCATCAATTCAGTACAGAAAATTATCTGAATGTAACAACTTGATTACATTTTCCTAAATAGCCATCAAGGTTATATATTCCATTCTAAATATATCTGCACAAACCTATATAAAACAGATTTCTTTATTACTTAAAATGTAAACCAATTACTCAACAGCACAAAAATTCTCAAAAACTAAACTAATTTCTCTCATTAGAATCAGCCCCTCAAAGAGAGGACACTCCATGTCAAATTTTTTCTCAGTTGGTAATACATTGACAAAAAGGGTAAATTGTTTAGCTTTACAAACTCATAAATTTTATTAATAAATCCAGCTAGTGCCACTTTTTACTATTTTCCATATTATTTTCCTCCTCCAATTTATAAAAACTTGGAAAAATATTTAAGAATTTAGATTTTTCGCAAAACTGGGAGCTGTTGACCTCTTGCACTTATGCCTTTATCATTTGATGCACTATGTAACAGGGAAGACAGAGTGCAAATGGCTCATCAGGGCCTGCATTGCGTCATGAAGTTGAAATAAAGTCTTGGTTGCTTGGCGTTCCCAGACCAAAATCACAAATAACTGCCTATTTATTTATTTATTATGTTGCACATAAATTTACAAAAGCAGGAAAACACCTTTCCCTCAAATTGTGTTTCGGGGGTTTTCATCAGAAATTACACCTTTAAGTTGTCTTGGGAACTGTACTCCAGAGAAAAGAAGATAACAATTTATACTATTAGTAGTACTAGTGTTTTGATATGATCACCTTTCAGCATTCAAGATCTTCTGACAGACACTATAAATAGATTATTTTTTAAAGAATATGAAAAGTATGATAGGAATTGTCTGTAAGGAATTAGAAGATGATAGATTGTGAGAGAAATATGAATAAACGTAGGGAGCTTTTGAAAAGGATGAGTTGGCATACAAAAAATATGGTTCCATAATCATGAAGAACAATATTTTGAAAAAGTTCATTAGTGAAACAAGGCAAGACAGGAGACAGAAATAGAAACTATATATATCTTTATCTATTTAGATATCTATCTGTATTTATTTTATAGATCTAAGATATAGATATATATATAAATATGATTTTATCTATAGATATATTTATCACGTAGATGAGAAACACAGATGAGAATGGAAAATAGCCAGTAAAATAATAATTAGAAAGGATGAAATTTTGAAAACTGATAAGGAAATGTAAGGATACTAGAATAATTCTTTGACTGAGAGAACCATCTTAAAGCAATATTCATTGCAAGCTAGATATGACAAAATTATTGCTAAGAGTTATTCAATAAATGAGAAAGAGCATATATTCATTATAAGTACCCCTGCTTAGTATACCAACCAGGAAAATGAAACATGAAAAATGAAGGATAAACTCACTCTGTAGTGACAGCAAAATGTCAGGGACTGTCTATAATCAATACACAAATAGCTAAGTGAGGAAAGGGAGTGAGGCTATGGTTCCAAACTCAGGAAAATGGTAATACTGAAAAAGATACTGCTGAAAAACTGAGACACAATGTTGTTTCCAGAGATTCTTTCAGAGTAGCTTAAAACTTTCGTCCTCAGTCAAGTTAAATTCTCATCTTTGTGGCAGCAACAGAGTCTGGTTCCTGCTGAGAGGACCTGATGCCTTTATCTTGTCTCCCTGTGAGGTAGTGACTTCATTTCTCAGAAAAAAAAATGAGAGTATATTTTACATTTTAGGATATAAAAGTGATGGAAAATCACAGCACCGCATGCTGCTAAACTTCAAGCATCATCTACCATGAATAAATATATTCAATTAAGATAATATTCAAGAGTCCTTAAAAATTGGCTGAGGAAATGTCTGCTTCTCTGATGTTCATTTTAATAAATCTCCAAACAAGAAAATTCCAGCAGCTTGAAGAATTGTTAATCTGCCATAGTCAGTAGTTGGTAAGCCTTATATCAGTCCTGAGCAATAGTGGAAATGCCGGTATAAAATTCACAGATAAGAAATTCAGTGATAGGGATACAATTAATGCTAGCCAAAATAATTTTACATAACTTAGATCTAGTCAAATAAACTTGATTGTGGTATTTGACGAGATAAAAAATTTGTCTAGAGAAGGTAAAATTGTGGATATTGTATACTCTGACCATGATAGGCACCAGACACAGTGTGACTCAGAACTCTGATTAACATTACACGATATCAACAGATCACATCAGAAATTGATCCAACAGATAGATCTCTAAAGAGTATGTGCCAATGGGGAACAAGCACTATGTTTTTCCAGTGGAACTCCACAAATATTGGATTATTTCACATCCAACTTTTATGCAGCATACCTAGAAATGGTTCAGAAAAAAAACAGAAATCATGGATAAAACTGATGGATGTTGAACAATTAGTAATAAACATGCAATTAGTAATAAGGATGAAGATGCAGAAAGTGGGTTGATGCATGATTTCTGAGTAAAATGGGACCACTTACACACAGCCAGGTTCAACAGAATCAAAAAGAAGTCAAATGTCTTGTAGCAAGAGGTGCAGAAAATTTACACAGAAGACAGAGCAGTCAAATAAAAATCAAGATTCCAGAGAGGAAATAAGAGCCATAGCGGACAAACAACTTAATGTCTCTTGTCAGTGAGACAAGTAGCAGAAAGACTAATAGGGAGAGCAGAAGGAAGGCACTGAATTTTTCTTTATTGTAAGATTTAGAGAGGTTTTATTTCTGGAATGCCATTCACAATTCCTGTGTTCCCACTTTTTGAAATAATGCTGCTAATTTGAACCATTTGCACAGAATTCAGCAAAGTGCCACAAAAAACCCTGTGAATGGTGGAATTCTTCAAGCTTTTGCAAAGCAGGCTTGAGTGCTTGTAAGAAGATGAAGATGTGAGCTGATTGCAGTGTAGCTCTATTTTCATGGGAAAAAATAGCAGGATTATCAAGTTCCTTAACAGGTGAAGGCATTTGGTTTTCTTATACCCAGAGCCAGTGCCTAGAAGCTGAAACCAGCCATTCAAATAGGAAACAAGGAAAAATATTTAATAGCTGTTGTAGGAATCATAGTTATTCTAAGTAGGAATAGTCTTACTGTGGATAACTTCTCTCTTGGTTCAGTTCCATTTATGTTCTTTCATTTTCTTCCCCATAGTTTGCTTGAAATGTTCTATCTGGGCAGATATTAATGTTTTTCCATCCTTATTGAAGTAATAGACACCAAAGTTACCTAAAAAGACAAATACAAATGATCTTTAAGATAAACTTCTGTAACTCGTGTAAATGTTGGAGTTGATGAAGACAAAACCAAGCAGTCTTAAACGTATTGAAAGACATCAACATGTGAATTCTCAGCAGAATTAATCAAGAAGATGAATGCTTGGTGGATGCTTTGGTATAATAAGTAGGTGAAAATATCAGTTTACTACTCTGTGGCCCAGTGGTTTGGGCTTTTTTGAAGCCTGTGACATGTATGATTTCTGAGAACATCAGTGTAGGATGCACCTTGAAACTATCAGAATGAACACATCTTCCTGTGCTTTTTTCATTACAATTTGCATTTGAAGACCACTCTCGAAAATTTGCAGAACAAAAAAAATTATCACTATAAGCCCATAATGAATTTTTTGTCTGCAAGGATGGTGTTTTATGCCTTCTTTTTTTTTTTTTTTTTTCACTGTGCATGTTGCTGAATCCATTCTTCCTAGAAAATATATGCTGGCTCTTTCCCATTCAGTGTCTGTTATCCTACAGTTTTTGGCCTATGTTTGACATGATAAGCAGCAATTGAATTGAATGATAAGCAGCAGTTGAATCTGAGGCATAATTATAAAGGATTCCATGCCTGTTGTTTAAAATAGAATTATTTGCATGACAATTTATCCTGGAGAAGTAGAAACTAAGAACTAGGGCAAGCCTGAGCTTAAACAGGCTGCTGCTTGGTGTCTCCTTTAGGATGACCTGAATCACTCTCCATGCTCAGACACACATAAAGATCAGAGGCACCATTCAATTGACAGCAATATTTGATATGGGGATGAGAGTGATAACACAGGATTTAAGAATGTTTCATAGCCTTGTGGTTGTGGAATTTGGATGCTTATTGGGATAATGGGGACTGCTTCTATCGGCAGTAGATGACAATGCCTAACCTACTGAGCTGAGCCCTAGTTCGCTGTTAATTCCATTAACTGAAGGTCAATCACTTACTGCACCAAATGATCCTCATCCTTATTCTTACCAAATGATGCCTAGGACATTTAGGATTCTTAATTTAGAAATTAATACCAATTCAGATCACTATTGCCCTGAAAACACCAGTCTGTTTAGATTAAATGTGTAAAAGGTGAAACATTTTTGATACATACTAATTTCTTCATTGAGTCCCAAAATGTTTTCGATAGGGATTCAGGGATTGGGAAATAGACAAAAGATTGACTGTCTGAGCCTTATCTGTAGGTAGAGTCTTATCCAGGTCTTGCAGCCCTGAGACTGAGCTCCTGATGGAAAAGGAAACCTCATGGAATAAGCCTGTCTAATTGTGTAAAGGCTCTAGTGAGCCTTCACATGTGAATATTTCAGAAAGAAAATCCCTCTCTCTTTGGAGAGAGTCATACCTGATGCAGAGGGTACACCTTGGTTTTTGTATTCCCACCAACAAAACAGTAAGCCTTTGCTTCTATATCTGTACTAGAATGTTTTAGTGAAATTCTTGCACAAAAGAAACCAAAACCAAAACAAAAACCCAAAAGCTCCCCAACCTGCCCAAAAAAAACCCCAAAAATCATTCACTCCATTTAGTTCTGAGAAATCACATTCCTTTTTTTTTTGTATCTGGAAGAAATCAATGTAAGCCAAGTTTAAAAGAAAAATTCTCCTGGCCCAAAATTAATACTTTTAGTTTGGCAAAAGAGCAAGCGACAACAGTTTTACAGTGACAGGCTTTACAGAAAAATGACTGTAGTCGTCAGTACATATATGTCCTTCATAAAAAGAGTGAAATAAATTAAAAGCTATTGGGAAATGGAATGGGAAAGGGAATTTCATTTTTATAAATCTGTTTCAGTCAAAAGCTACTATAAAAAGAGAAACTGAATCAGTTGTGTCACACAATTCTTTATTTCATGTTTCTTCTTGATATATCAACTCCTGGAGTTGTGAATTTGTGAAAATGGCTACTACCTTTAACTCAGCATCACACTCATTATAAAAATAGAAGAGTGGTCAGAACTGCCCACTAACTAAGCTGTAATTATTGAAGAGAATGGTTTGGAAAGCCTTCTAGCAGTTGTAACACTAGAATTGCTAAAAGATTAGACTGTAAAACGTACTGTGATTGCTCAAGACTCAGACCTAAAGTGGGAGACACATGAGACACACAGATATTGCAGAAATTGTGCTTGAGACTTGAAATATTGTGCTTTTAATAGTGTCTTCTGTAGACTTAATAATTCTAAATGAATTAATTAGGTGTATAACAGATCAATTAGCAGAAATCTAGTTGAAAATCATGGAGATCCTTTATAGCCCTACACTGGGAAAATGCACACACATATTTAAAAGCAATATTTAAATATCTTCCAGTTACTTTTGTTAATGCAAATTTCAGAATAATTAGACATTATTAATGGACACTTTTGTGAATATTTTATGTATTAAATACTTTAGAGTGTTTAAAGCCTCTTTTTTGAAATTTTGTTCTTCTAGGAGAGAAGTCTCACAGTACAAAATGGATTTTAAAACAAGATATAAGAATGTGACAAAATAAGTTTAAATAGTAGTGAAGACAGCATAACAATTTTTGATAATTCTGCTCTCCTCAATATTCATTGGAAATAAATGTAAACTTTGTATTATTTCTCTCTTTTTTTAGCAGGGTCATAATGAACAGAATCAAATGTTTTACAGCATTAAAAACAGAAAAAACAGAAGAAGCTTTGAGTTTCATGTTCAGAGTAGAGAGAAACAAAGGATGCAACATATTAATTTTTCAGAAAACATATTTCTACTGTAACTATCTAGCACAATATACACACAAAATGACTTGGGATGTCAGATCTGTGGAAGCTGCGTTTCTGAGGAATCATTAGTCAGGACAGCTGTATTTTTATTAAAATATTAGCTTGAATGCATCTGTGAAAACTATAAAATAAAGTTAATATTCTGGAAGCTCTAAAAAAACCCCACCTAATGTCTAGTTTCTAGTAATTTAAGAATGTCAGCATAAGAAACAGATGGCAAAATATCTCAATATCCTTTGGAAAATCTTCTGTTACCATTAAAAGCTACACCTGGTGAAATGTGTGATCTTACTTTAAATGTAGAAAAGCATTAATAGGAATGTACAGCAGTATGGTTATATCTCTTAATTGGTATACCCTAGTGGAAACAAACATGCTAATTAAGCAATCATCCTGATTATAAGAGCCTGATAGGAATACACAGTGCTGGGAGATACTAGTTTCTATTTCAGCAATGGCTTTAAAAATAATCATAGTTAGATGACTGAAATATACATATAAGTGACTCACTATGGAGCTCATAAGGAGCATGAAGGGAAAAGGATTGAAGTAGAGATATTTGTGATGCAGAACAAAGTTACAACTTCAACTTCCTCTGTAGAGTATTGTGGACAATACCAAATAATAATTTTGATTTGAGTAGGTTTGTCATTTTTTTATTCATTAGAAATGGAAATTCATCACATTCAATACATTCAATACATTCAATGTATTTTCTGGACTTATTTCATTTAAGGTTTTACTTTAACCCATGTGCCAATCTAGAAACTGATTTCAAAGGTCTTGTTCAAAACTCCTTCTGCAACATTAATTTGGAATACTTGGTTCAAAATCTTCTAGTTCTCCTTTAGAGGTTTTCAATAGCTTTCAATGAAATTTGCCTCCATACTCAGAGTCCAGTCCCACCTTCACTTTTAGCTGGCTGATCCTATCAAACTCAAAGTAGCTGCTGGGTACAGACAAATGAGAGGGGCATCAGAACATTCAGACCCCTGTTCATTAAACACAGCAGATTCAGGTAACAAAATAAATATTTGGTTCCTTGGAACTTTCTGGTCTACTTTTGACTCCAAAGAGAGATAAAAAGAAATAAAATTCAGTTGGAAGTAGGCAATGCGGATAGAAACCAAAGTGTTGTGTTGTTTTCTGAAGGAAAGCCTTTTTTTTTGGAAGTACAGACTATTTGCTCAAATCCAACAAGGACTAACAAGAACAAATGTTTCCCTTGAGTAAAATGCATGCTTATATTTGAACCATATGGTTGAGGAGAAACAAGATCAGCATTTATTTGATCCTTGCAATGGCATGCACTGAATAGACAACAAAAGACTACAAGAAATTACAAAGGCTGTCAAAGTACCGTATATCATATGGAATAAGGACTGGAATAGAGGTTCACTTCACATGTTAGGTCATTAACTACATTTGGAGGTATGCTTGTTCCTAGAAGAAAAACACAAAAGCGTCAAACAAAGCATAAAGTTACTGCTAGATTTTAAATCCAGTCTATTAAATACAATATTTTGTAGGAAGTTGAACATATTACCACAAATTCACTCTTAAGCTTACATAGAACCTAGAGAAAGAGGAAGTTTCTGCAATATTGTTAACAATATTAATCACCTGGTATTAAAAAAACCCCAGCATGTAGGACAAAACAGGTTTTATTCCTTACTGTATGTAGAAGAAAATAAGAACATATCTGCTTAGCCTTTCCTCTGTTATGGGTCAACAAATAATAAAATAATTTTATTTATATTCAAAATTTCACAAAACACTTAGCACTTAGTGTTGTGGTCATGAGAAATAGAGTTGCTCATTAGCTGGCAAAAAATACACTCCTTCCTTTTTTTCAAGTAGAATTAATAGAATAAAGCTCTAAGAATCCTAACACTTCTTTGGCAAGTCCTTTCTTGTCTCACTCCAGCTGAACCCTGGGCTTTAAAACTATGTGCCTCAACCCTCACTCCAATACATTCCTGAACTGTAGGAAATCCACTCAGTGCTCCCTGAGCTTTTGAGAATCTGCTGGAAGCTGCTTCTTCAAGATTTCAGGAATAGTTTACTATAAAATGAGATCTGAGTCTTTATATTCCTATCTAATTCACCAGGTATTTCTATATAATTTAAGGGTTGCGGAAGTAGGTCAAAATAAAAATAAAATTTTACTATTTGGATACCAGGATCGGCATATAGAATATAAGATACAGTATGTATGAAACTGCAGAGATGTGGCATTACTCACTACTTGAGTAAAAGAGTAAAAGATCTCTGAGCCCAAAATTGTTGTTGAATGGCCAGAATTAAAGAGACACAAGTAAGAAAAATGCAGAACCAAATGATGCCATGATGATTTTTTGCCTTTTATTTTATACCCCTGTTATGCCTTTTTACAACTTCTGTATTCTTAGTGCTTTTTTGTGTACATTCTTGGACTTGTTTATCAAGCTGAGAAACTAACCATTTTAGAAGCTTTGTAGTTAAGGATCAGTGACCCCAAGGTCCTCTCCAGAGCACATTTTGTAAACTAAGATAGAGCCATCCAGGGGCAGGTTCCTTGGGGAGGGGGGCTCATTCTAGCCTCTCATTGGAGGATTTATGATAGGTATGCCAATTATTAAAACCTATAATGCTATACCAGATCTTTTGGGGGGGAGGGGAATTGGCAGTGTGCATTTGGGTGCATTTGACCTGGACGTAGTGCACCTAAGGATCCTTAAAATAAATACCAAGGTAAAATCCCTTTTATCCCTTCTAACCGTGTTTGCCTCTTGATTTTAAAACCAGGAAAAGGCATCACAAACACCCCTCCTTGCTACCCTTGTTTTGTAATTGTAATAGTAGTAGCTGAAAAAGTCCATAGTAGCTCTATGTTTCCTTTTCTGAACTTTAGGTGTGGGTCTCCCTGTCAAATTTTTGCATGTTTTACTTAAAAAGTATTCAGAACACCAGGTGATCAGATTCCCCCAGTCCTTCTTAACGTGATTTTTGAATCCTTGACCTTACAGCCTACATAGGTATTATTGCACATGTGCATTTGTCTCTGTAAAGTATACACATACGTATGTGCATGTACGTATATTTGTATGAATATATAGTAAATGGAACCTCTCAGAAGTTAATGAATGACAGCTACAATTTAGGAATATTGAACCAAACTGTGCAGGAAAGAAAAAGCCTTGCAAGTGCCCCTGTGTTAATGGCTTCTGCATTTCCCTGCAGTCTGTTGCAACGTAAAATGTCGTTCAGCATACCTAAAAGACAGCACCACAATGAGAGCACCACAGACCTTTGATACACGTGTGGGTAACAGGACAACAGGGCACTTGCTGTAATAAGAAAACCAATTGACAAGACTCCTTGTACAACTGAGTGACAGCACTGGAATTTTCAGTGTTCAGAAGTAATTAGAAAACAGCTGCAAAGGAAAATCAATTGTTCCTAGTCATCAGTGGCTTATTTTCCAGAATTAGAATGAAGAATACAATACGACATCTTTGAAAGGAGCAAGTAATTGTTTCTTCTTTGTTTACTGTTTTAACATTTCTCCATTTATTTGTGCTAGTTAACTTTTAGTTGCTTCAGGACCACTTTTAAAATTGATTCTCCTAATCATATTGCAATCCTGTCTAGTCATAAAAATATCTTTTACAGAGTTCTTTAAGGTGATGACTTATGATTCATGAAGGAAGAGTTGAACAAATGCTTATAAATTACTCTTTGATGGTTTCATAACAGAAGCATTGCTAAATGAAAAAAGCTGAAGCCCATCAGTGAAATTCCAGACTTATTAATATTAATAAGTATCTGACCCATGAGAGGCCTGAAGTCTTCAGATTCTTTGTCCTGATCTTTGAAGCACTTTTGAGATACACCTGTATTCTAATATGGTAATTTTCTTTTTGTTGACATTACCATGAAAAGAGTAGGAGTTGAAGAGTATTGTGTCTGCCCCATAGTGCAATTAACAGACTCTAGGAAGAACCTCTGCAATCCAAATCATGAGATAAATTTTAATTCTGGTAGGAAAATATGAGTTTTGAGCTATTATAATTTGTATTATGCCAGTGTTGTTAATATTGATTTAGTCTTAAACAGTGACAGAAATTGAAATGCCAGGAGTGATAGCTGTGCTGAACTGTTTTGAGCATGTAAAATGGTGCAGTATTCTATTAAATCACCCTAGATTCATTTGTTTATCTTATGCTGTACTGTAAATTTAATCTCACATTACATGATTTGGATCCTAATTTACACAGGATTCGAAGCAGGAAAGCAAAGCACAGGTATTTGCAGCAATATTCCCTGCTAGCTCTTGTTAGAGTGAGGGAATGTCCCCTCAGAGTGAGAAATGCTCATGTGAGTGTGTGTTGCAGGGACCTATACAGCTTTTCAGGGGAAAAAACAACCCTGCTCTCATTGTGTGCTTGCACACTGCTTAGCCCAGAGAGGCCCTGATCAATAATTTGAATCCTGAGGAATTACTGCCATGCAGCTGACTATTGAGACAACCGTGCTAACAGCTCTTGGGAGCTGTTCAGGAGCAATTCTGTGCCTGCTGCACTGTGCCACTGCTGGAGAGGCTCCTGCTCTGGCAGGGTGGCAGCTGCTGGTGCCCGAGCACTGGCTTTCAATGTCGACATCCAGCTGCATGCTATAAAACTGTGCTCACCTCTGGAGGGTAAGCTGAGGCACAGACTTGCAGCAAGCTTGTCTTAATCACACTCTTAGCCTTTCTTCCTCAGTCCTCAGGGCTGGTGTGTCTTCAGCCCTTCAGTCAGATGCCAGGGTCACAGTCACAGACCTGGACTTATATTCTGCTGCCATTCTTAAATTAGCTTGTTCATTAAATGGTTGTAAAGAAAATTCTGCTAAACACAGACACTCTGAACAAGATATTTAACTGCAAAGGTGCTAAAAACACCCTGCAGAATAATAATAAGGAGCTGCAGTTCCCATATTTCTTCTTCAAAAAATCAGACTTCACAACTTCCAAACAAGTCTGCCAGAAAATTTCCTATTCACAGCTTTGGACTTCATATAGGAAATGATATTGTAACAGCATTCATTTGAATGGATTATATTCCTTCAGAATTTTGGGCTAGCAAAATCTAGAGCTTAGGATCCAGACAAAACCATAAAGTATTTTCAGAGTGTTAGTGAGGACAGATATACTGCCATCTGCAAGTTTCTATCTGGAAGTTTTAAGAGACTATCTTTACTTGGCAGGATTCATAGAAATCAATGAAATAAATCTGAAGCATGATCTATTAATTTACTCAGAATAGTGGTACGAACTTTAGAGAGCACATTAAACACTGGCACTGGAGTCACTTTTTGGATAAAAGCTTTAAATGTCAACTCTTCTACTTAAAACAATTTTACATTGCTGGTCATTCTGTAACAGTGATGAGGTTCCTCCTAATTTACACCAACAAAGATGCAATGAAAATAAAGGTCAAATGTTTTCACAGATTGAGTAACTTATTTTCCTGTGGCAGCTTCAGTGTCTGACCAAGAAGATGGAGAGCAAAGGTTGCATAATCCAGCAGATGAGCAACAGGTCTTAAAGGAACATGTCTTGTTCCTGTTTCCTGACAATAAGCAGCCAAATAAACAGGTAAATAAATAAAGTAGTGCTAACACAACTGGCAGTCTTGATGAGAAATTCTCTATAAATAAGTCAAACAATAAGGATGAGGACTGAAGAAACACAGAACAAGTTATTTTACCTTCTAGGCAGCTTCTGAAGTTGAGTATTGGTTTTGAGGCAGCAGTGTGGCAGAGGAAGGGGATGGAGCATCCCACAGTTCTGGCTCTATGACCAACAAACTTTTATGAACATTGAATTTGTAGGTAAATTTATTTTCAAACTGGAAACTGAGCAGAAAGAAATTTTATAAATGATTGAAAAGAGATATTTGAAATGCTTATATGACATGAGTGAATTGTTTACCTGATTGGAAAACTATGGACTAGTGTGAAGATTAAAAACCCAGGAATAGCATAATTTGTGTGAATGGTGGCTTTGGAAGTGTGAAATGAGCAATTACAGAAAGTGTATCCCATGTACAGAATTGTAAGGAGAGTTTATTAAGACAGCATTTTGCAAAGAAAAAAATCCTCTAGAATAAATTTGCAAGACAAGAAGGTAAGAAAGAATAAACACTGTACTAGTGGCTTGTAGTGAGAGGTGCAAAGAGGGGAAAGAGATCAAGCAGGTATGATATGGGATGAAGCATTTCAATTGCAAGAACAGAAAAGGAAGGATTTAGGAAACAACAGAAAAATATCACCTGGATATATGAAAGTTTTAATGGCTTAAATAAGAGGAAGGTTATGAAGCAAAATAAAGATTTTAAATTAGATGAATGATCTCTTAATTTTAATATTTTCCTTGATCCTTACATTCCAAACCACTGCTTTACTTCCAACATTAGCACAGCTAATGTATCTAACTAAAAAGACATGCTGCTGTTTGTCGTACAATTAGTAGTGCAAGGGGAGGGATGCTAATGGCTGAGCAACAAAGTTTGAAAAATAATGACATTCCAGGAAAGAGATCCAGCCCCAGACTTCTCCAGATTCACCCATGCTAACTTTTCCTTCTTTCTGTGTGTTTTCGACCTCTGAGGTTTTTGCAGGTGACAGCATTAAGATTCCAGGAGGCACGGGGGGGCATTGAAATTCCCTGCAAGCTTTGACTCTCTCTCTATTGATCGGTGTGTCAGTCCATGATGCAGTCATGCACAGATGTTACACAACTGCAGCAGCAGGTTGCGGAGCTCTAAAAATATTTGGATTTAATTGAAAAAAAAAAAAGTAAATGTTTTAAGCCCTTTGTTTAATGTCCCAGCTTCCTCTTTGGCATGAAACAGTGGATGTGGTAGTTAGAAGGTGGCTTATTCTTTTTGGAGACTACAATTGATTCACACAGAATTTGAAAGGGGAAAAAAAAGGAACAGAAAACATGGCATCTGAAAAATAGTGTAGACAGAAGAAGAAAGGGAAAAGCAGACACTTGAGAAATTTTTCAAGCATGATTCTTTGTCTTCTTGAACTCTGATTTAAAGGTTGCTTAGCAACAGTGGCAGTAACAGCTGGGACACCCTTGATCTTGTTGTGTAAACTATTAAAAATAGGTGATGGAAAGTAGCACCATGGAAACAATGACAATTCTGAAGCAGGTGTCTGCAGTGTTGCTTTTCAGCTTAATGTCAGAGGTGTGAATTACAAAATTTATTTCTCCCTTTAATCTGAATTTTTAGAAAGGAAGAAACCTTTATATTCCCAAAATTAAGTAAGACTGAAGATTACATTATCCCATTCTGTGGAACTGACTCCCAATTATTGCTTTATATGCTTTCCTTCCAGAACCTTTAGAGGATCTTCATTTCCAGAGACTGAGGTAATTTCACTCCAGTGAACTGCTGAAGCAGTTCTTCAGCAAGGGTCATAACTGGTATTTACAGTATTAACCTCAGCTATGAAAGGATCATAACCTTGATTTCTGTTGGACAGCTTAGCTAAAGCCTCACCCAGAATTACTATTATTAAAATCATAATCTGAAAATGCTTACCTTATATGGGGCTAATAATCACAGCTAGGATTAATAAACTTAGACAATGGAATCAGCAACACTCCTTCTGAAAACATTTAGAGACCCAAGGTCAAGTTTTTCTTAATAAGACTAGTAAATCTGTGGCATGCAAAAGAGGACCAATTCTCAGAAAGAGTAATTATCTGCCCTTTGAAACAGCATCCTTTTAGGGCTCTTTAATTCAATATCCATGTTAAAGCAGAAAAACTTTCTTTAAAAACATGGGATTTACCTTTTATTAGGCTAAGGATATTGAGTGTGAATAAAACACTCTGCATTATTAGTGAGATTTCTATGCATTGCTAAGCTAAACTATTACAAGAGAGAAAAAATATTCCTAACCCATGGGATAGTTGTATTTTACATTTCCTTTATTTTTTATCTATTTGTAATGAGAGGTAAACAGAGTCAAATATTCAAAGATCTATTCATCTATTGACATCTCTGCCCCTATTCTATGTCCTTAGTCATGGGTATCCCTGCATTTTGATTTACTAAAAATCACCAATTGCATAATTGAAACAAAGAATTATATGGAAAAAGAGCATAAATAATTTCAATAAAACCAGCTATGAATCTAAATAACAACTACTTGGGGATATTCTGACAGACTGGAGCATCTCCATCTCTTTACTGCAAAATCTTTGAAGAATTCAGCTTAATTTTTTAACACTTCTTATGAAATCGAGACTTCTTTCCTTTGACCATCTTTCCTGCCACTGACATTGGTACTTTGTTAAAGCAGCATCTTCTATCAGTCTTCCTTTTTCTTATCTTGGAAGAGAGAAATTAGGTACTAGAATGCATAATTTTGATATTATGTTGTAGCCCACTGTACTACTTTTAGGAGCTATCCTGCACTGAGGCAGGACAGAGCTGACATGCAATGTCCTTGCTTCCTGAGGAATTAGCTTCTTTTGCAACCTGGATATAAAGGAAATAGTGGATATAAACTTACGTTTTTTGGGTTACAGAAAATGTCATAGAAACCTTCACTGCTATTTTCCTTGGGTTGGCATACCTACAGTACCATAGAAAGGTTTGGTTTGGAGGGGTGCTTAAAGATCATTTAGTGCCAACCCCTCTGTCATGGCCAGGGATGCCACACAACTGGATCAAGTTTCCCAGGGTGTAGGGTAGCATGAAAGTTAGAGACTGTTTCTTCTAATCTTCTTTAGTCTTACGTACTTTCAGACATTGCTAGGCAGAACAATTACAGGCACAGGCACATTCAAATAGTCAAACTGACACTGGGCTGTATTTGAAAGAACATAGGAGTATTAAACCTTTGTGCTCAGCACCCATTTCTTCAAAGACTCTTCTGTAGTGTGCAAGAATGATGTGCTATCCAAGCAGATAGACTTGTCTTCCTGACCTCCATGAATTAAACTAAGTGCCAGAACTGACTTCACGGAAGTATCTTCTTTCCCATAGTTTCATAGGAGCAATTCTACAATAATCTAGTAATATTGAATTATTTATTTTGCTCAAATTATTTTGTGAAATAATGTATTTAGTTTCATTTGTCCTGCCCTGTATGAAAAGCAGCCTGTCCTGCTCTGCAATTTAGATTAATGGGGAGTTGTACGAAAATGTAGGATTTATTTTCAATGTTCTGTCATTTAGATCCTATTGATAGCAGCCAATTCACAAAGAAAGCTGCTTTAAAAAGTTTGATTGGGGAATTTAAGTAATGGAATTTATTTTAATTTGTGGCATATCCAAAGTTTGGACTGACACCTACAATACAGGGGAGTAAAAAAGGGACTTTTCATTTTTAACCTGAGTATTACTTTAGTCTCTAAAATCATCTGAAGTCAGTGGCGTCAGCTAAGGAATAAAATAGCATAACTGGCTATAATGTCTGTTACAGATTAAGAAAAATTTTCAAGACCTATATCTGGTACTGAGAAAGTTTAATGGAAATTGTTAAATATTCCTTTAAATATTTTGGGGAGAATAAAACTTATGACGTGTGACTAATCTGTGTCTTCAAGCATCTGTTACACCAAATCATTCCTTGAGTTATGCTAAAAATTTTGCCAGTGAAGGCTTTAGACTATCAAGGTGTTACACATTGCCTTTACTATTTGCTAATGTCCTAAGTTTTCTGAGGTTCCTGAATTTCTGTATGCACAGAAATATTTTTCTCTAACAACAACCAGAGCCACTAGGGTAGGATATCCCAGGCAATGAAATCAATTTTACAGGATGATTAGTAGTTAGTAAAACATTTTAGTACTCTACCACCATCATATCAAACACTAGAAATTTCTAAATATGAAGGAGTAACTGTCCAGGTTATGCGTTTTACTGTCCAGGTTATGTGTTTTACTAAAGGAAAGTTTTCAACTGAAATTTTCTCACAAATATGTCCTCTTCATTGGAAGAATTTGAGGGATAAATCCGAGGGAGAGATAATCTGTGTTTCTACTATTAGCTAAATGTTTCTTTAGATTCTTTTGCACTATTTACTAATGTTGTGTTTCTCTGGGAATTCATACTTTAGACAGATAATTTTCCATAGCTTTTCATATGCCTCTAAAAACCTGGTTTCTTCCTTTTTCTAATGTTGTGTTTCTCTGGGAATTCGTACTTTAGACAGATAATTTTCCATAGCTTTTCATATGCCTCTAAAAACCTGGTTTCTTCCTTTTTCCTTATTTGCCACTTGCATAAAAAAGCCCATGTATTTAGGAGTCAAAATTTTTCTGGGGTCAGTACAAGGTTACCAATGACACCTGGGAATTTAGGGCCATCGTGAACCTACTGTAGTCTCTACCAATCCCTTCTAAGCACAAGGTATACCTGATTTCTTCTACAAACATATCAAAAAGTCCTACCACAACAACACACTTCATTGAACAAGATTTTCTTTATTTGAAGGAGCTCAGGAGAACAACTAAAGCTACAGAGGTCGATCATGTTGCTCAATGTACTGCTGCAATGGTCTATGATATTCAGGATGGGAAAACTAAGAGCAGTGAAATCCGAGGCTACCTGTTGGGGCTGAAACACCCTCTAATTGATCACTTTGTCTGGAAGAGGAGCTGCCTGGAGGGTTTTCATGTGGATTCTGAGACTACAAAATTTAGCTCAGCTATTCTCTTCTGTGTTTGTACAACATGAAGGATTATGTCCCTGATTTAACAAGGGGAACCCCGCGAAGCTGCTGTCTGAAAATGAAATAAAACCGAAATAGTCACAGTATACATGGTATTTAAAATCTTCCCATATGACTCCCCCACTTTGGCAGTGCTCATCATCTTTTTGCCTTTCCTGTATTGCTAAAATTGATCACTGAAGTAGAACTGAATGGGAATGAGGAGTCTTAGAAAGGAGGCCAGTCATCTTGTCATCCACAAAATCCCATACCTTCACCACTGAGCAGTGTGGGAAGCAGGGGGGCAGGGGCTGCTCAGGATGCTGGAGCATTAGAGAAGGCTGCAGGGCTGACTTGTCTTTGAATATTGTTGCCTCAGGTTTCTGTGGGTTTTGGAGTTGTGGGACAGACTGGGGGCCAAATCCCAGCCAGGGGTGAAATGGCATCTCTGTGCCACAAGGAGATGATAACTTAGGGGGCTCAGGTAGGGCTGGTCCAGTAATACTTGAGGGAACACTCAGGGCCCTGATGTCTTTCTCCTCTGTCAGGCACATTTCAGTCCCCATCCTCCACTCCCTCTCTTCCAGCCTCTCTGTCTGTATTTGCTGGATTCAGCATTTTCAGGATCTTTGTGTGAGACTGTTTTCTGTACATGCTAGCAAATAAACATATGGAGCGGTCCAACAAGCCCATGCTCTTGCTGATTTCACTGCCTGCTGGGCAGTATAATGAACTACCAAGTAAACTGTTTGCCAGCAATATCTTGAGATTAATGCTTAAAAAAATTAAGCTTAAGAATAGTAATGAAATAGTTGAAAACTGGACTAACCATATTCCATACTTCAGACAAGACGTATTTTATTCCTGCTATGTCTTGACAAGTATCTTCCCACCAGGACTGCAGCTGGCAATGTAGAAATTAATCAGATGTTCAAGATAATTAAAAACACATTTTTAAGTGCTGTTGGGAAAGAGAGATGTGGAATGAAGGGACAAGCTCTTAAATGGACTTACAGACAATGATTTTACAGTTCAGTTCCCCTGAGCATCCCCATTAAAATGAATCTTAAAGTTACTTTCAATCTCTTTGCAGATTTACAGTATCAGCAAAACAATTATGGACACTTTTCTCAAATGAAATGCACATTAAAAGATTGGGGATTTTGGGGTTTTTTCTTTCTTTTTTTTTTTCCTCCCCTAAGTAGCACCATTTAAGACAGGGGTGAGTGGAAAAAAATAATATTTTATTCACAAGGAAAAGAAAAGCATAGAGGAAAATAAAAGAATTTTATGAGGAGGTATTGAAAATCTAGAGGCAGGCATGCAAGTGAAAAGTCATTTTCAAGAGGGATATTGGGACTACTAATCTAACAGCAAGCCTAAGTCAAAAGGTCTCCAGAAATACATCTGTGGCCTGAAACCTACAAGCCTGTGAAGAGTCCAAGAGACCTTTGACGAGATAGAGATGATGACTCTTTCACATTTGCACAAGTCATGGAAATGGTGAATCTATTAAGGGATTTGCCTGAGAACTTCCCCCCGTCCTCCCAAAAGATAAGAGGCATTCCCGCTGCTCCCTCTTTTTCTTAGGTGTTTTCCCAGTGGAACGAGCTGTTGGAAATATTAGAAGGATTTGTTTCCAAAAACCTTACAAAGATTCATGTGACTATTTTAGGAAAAAATCCATCCCTTGATATTTTTTCACTGAGAAGATTGTGCCTTTTTAGTGCTCTGAAATCAAAATATATGCCTTTGTAATTAGCCCAAGAGAGGAAAAAGAAGTGTGATCTTTCAAACCAAGAGGAGTAAATTATGTTTTCAGTAACATTATACAATTTTGGCCACATGTTATGTATTTATTGAAAAGATTATCTATTTTTCTGCTCGGGTATTTATTATTATTATTATTATTATTATTATTATTATTATTATTATTATTATTACTATTTACTTTACTTTTAGAATATCTTGCTCTTTTCAAGGCTCATTGTCCCTTCTGGCACTGGAACTACATAACACTGAATATGTGTGATACCACATTAATTTCCATAGTGGAGGATTAGGCTATTACAAACATGGGATTAGGCCCACTTGACGGATCAAAGCAAAAAGAGAAGCAAGATGTGAAGAATATTTTTTTTTTTTTGCCCAGCAAACAAATATCCAGGATAATAGAGCAAAAAAGAAAGCAACTGCCCAAGTGACTTTTTATAATTTAACTTGAACTCCTGATCCTGAACTAAGAATATTGGATTTTATCTGATGTATTTTTTACCAGTAGAAAAACTCTGAGTTGTTTGTTTTCTTTTGTTTTCCACTGCAGCAGCGTTATTCATACAGAAACCAATACAGAATCTCAAACAATATCCCGAGGCCATTTTCATACAATTTAGCATCTTGTATTCATGTGCATCATCGAACAGCTACACTTCCCATTCACGTTGCTAAGTTATTGCAGTACATTTGTGGTTTATTTTTCCATTGATGCTAGAGTAGTGTATAATTAGCAGTGAATAACTTATTCCATGAATTCAACCTCATTTTCCTCTTTGTGAAATGTCCACAAATAGATAAAAACATACCCCTTATTCCATTTCATTGTGGAATAAAGAGAAGCTTTCTGTTTTAAACTCTGTAGGTTTGTATTGTGCTGCAATTATTCCATAATTTAATTTGGATATTAAACAGGTATTTAATAATATTATTTTTTCACCTAATTGTCATAATTTTTTATCATTTAATTTAAAAAGTGTTACAGTTTCAGGATGAAAGGTTCTTCTCATACAAAACTAGTATACATTCCTTAAAAATAAGAGCTTCTTTGGGGGACTGAAACAAAGAAAACTGAAGCAATGTGGTATGTGTAGAGGCATTCTGGACAAAACAGAAAACTATAAAAGAAATAAGGTGCTCTGAGCCTAAAAAACCCTACATGATTTCTCTTACGGAAAATGTTTACCTATACCCTCCATCTTCCTTAAAAGATTTTTTGATTTCCTTCTTAATGGAAACACTGGTTCAGTAATCTCTGGCTCTTGACAAAGCCAAAGAGCTCTAATTGATTCAGAAAAGGTAGGAAGAGAAACATGATTTTCACATTTCTTTTTCACATTACTTTCCTTTGTTAAGCTGCACCAAATACTGTTTTCTTTGTTGTTCAAGCAATCATCTGTTTTGCTACCACATTTGAACATGATAAGTTAATCTACATGGAACAATGTCTCATTTCATAGGAAATTTCCATAGCAGTCTGAAAATGTATATATTTAAATTTAAATGTATTCTTTATGATCTCCATACATAAGTACTGCATTCCTTGAAGATTAATGAAAATGCCTGTCACACACTCAGGAAAGAAAACAAAATGATTAATCCCTTTTAACTATCCTTTATTTTTTTTCCATCTGGAGGCATTACCAAGAATATTTAGGTACTCTGTTCAGCTGGTGGATATTAGGATGAGGGAGGTTTCTCTCATGGACAGTAGGGTTAACAACGGAAGTGTTTATCCTTACTTGTAGGTATGTGTCATTCTGTGACTCTGTGATTCTGTTTGCATCAGTTCCTTAAAAGTGACCATGCATGTGTAGGAAATTATGTTCAAAAATAGTGATGATGTACCAGACAGCATCCATTTCAGAGTTTAGAGCACTTATTACAGTCAACAGTTAGCTCAGATAAAGTGAATGAAGAGCAAATGTTATTTGTGATTTGTCAAGACTGAGCCCCATTCCCCAAAATGACCAAAATATTTCCCCATTTACCCAAATATTTGATAAATAGAAGCTGCCTTTGAATTAACTTTGTAAATCAGTCTTCCATACCGTGAGTAAATTAAAAGTATATATTGCCAATGCATGACTGACAGAACTACCACCAAATCTAATTGCATATGGAACTTGAAGATCTCACTGGAGAGTCCTTCAATGAAAATAATTATGTGCACTTTAGGCTGTGCACTCTAGGCAGCAGAGTCTGGAGAGCTTAAAAGTTAAAAAAAAATAAAAATAAAGAAAACCAGAAAAGAAAGCAAGAAAGAGTGAGTGAGAGCATTTTCTTGCCAGGCGTATTTATCCAAGCTCACAGCTCAAGATTAATCCACAAGGGCATAGAGGCAGAAGATTAACGAACTAAAGACAGTCTTCATTCCTTGCTGAATTTTATTTTTACTTTGAAGCTATTGGAAGGAATATGTCCATAATATTGCATTCTGTCAAGCACAAGACATTGTTCATGAAACAGATGTCCAATACATTTGAATCATCTGTGTAGTGGCACACACGTACAATTGCACAATGAAAGCTGTATTCTCACAGAAGCTGCAGAGGAATTTATCACATGTGAGTAAGACATCAAAAAAAAAAAAAATCCCATTTGCCTTGTTTTCAAGCAGCGCTAAAATTAAGGTTGTATTTACACTGAGGACGGTACGGAAATTTTGATGGAACATAGCATTCACAAAGAATTATAAAGCAGCAAAACAAATTCCTCCCTTAAATTTGAAAGATTCAGGAATTATACAAACCATGGGCACTCTAAGTATGCACTAGAGAATAAGAACAGAAAATTTAAAATGTAGCAATTATTAAAGTTTGGTCTTAAAATACAGAATCACAGAATATTCTTAGTTGAAGGTACCCATGAGGATCACCAAGTCCAACTCTTAAGTGAATGGCCCAGGGATTGAACCCAAAACCCTGGAGCTGGCAGCATGAGGCTCTGACTGACTGACCTAACCTATAAGAGGCACTCAGTCAGATAGCAGGAATGTGCTCCAAAGACACTCATACAGCCTTACACTGCACACCAAAAATTTAGCTGAATGAAATTAAATATAGATGTACACATACAGATGACTAAAAGGTTCCAAGTAGAATACATAAAAGAATTTGCTACAAACCAGAAATTATTTGCTTACTTCTAATAATGCACTCATGGTTTCTCAGTTCTTTTTGTTTTTGTGTTACTATTCTATGGCTAAAAGTACAAAAAAAGCCCCCAAACAAAAATACCCACATATTTGTATTTGAAATAAAAGTAAAATTATAGTATACAGAAAGCATCTCATATACATTGCCAAAAAAAAAACTTGAAATGAGCTCTGAAATGAATTAAGTCTTAGGAAAAGCGATGGGAGAGAAAAATTGCCATAAATAATGCAATAACTTGGACCTGTTGGAGATAGAATATTTTTCTACTCATTCATGAAATCAAAAATACCAAAAGGAAAGCATTGATTCTGGTAATGGAAAATGCATGAGAACGATAAGACCCAGATGACTTAAAGGGCTGTATAGATTAAGGTAACTTGCACATGTTTGATCACAGAAAAGGATTTCTGGAAAATGAACATATACAGGAGCATCAGAACGTAGGTCTTGGGTCCATGCTGGACCAGACCTCTACCCTGCACCGCTTTTCAAAATTCATCACAGCAAGACTACTGCTATGCTCAATGTATTATTCTTGTCCTTGCACAGTTATTCTGGGGCAGTTTATATTTAGTTCAACAACATCCTAGAAAATCAAGAGATTTTGGAAGTGGAACAGTTTAGTACAGACCTTTTCAACATGACATATAAGTGGTCTCTTCCTTGAGTATTTTCTCATTTAAACTATGTCATGCAAAAGCAAGGAGAATTTGTGGTTTTAATCTGGAAAGGAGACTCAGGGATGAATGAAACATCTAGATACTGTACATTAGCTTCCTCAATGAAACTGCAAAATTTATCCAAGGTGCAAGACACATAGGTGAAGCTGGGATCTACTTCAAGAAGTGGTAAAAGTTTCTGCTAAGTCAGTGGAAACAGAATTTCACACTATACAATGCCAGTCCCTCTCTGACAGACCAGTGATAAGCAGTTGCTTATGAACACCAAATATTCAAGTATTAACTGTTGTGCAAGTAAGCTGCACATTAAAAACACACAAATTTGATATTAAAAGAACAGCAGCATTTTTTTTTTAATACTTGTGGATAATCTTTTAAGAAATGCAGTACTGTATTCAAGACATTTATTGCTTTGGAGGAGTAAACATATAAGAAGGCTATGCTCTCCTTCTACTCCAGATGTTGTGGAAAAGAACTAAGGAAACCCTTGTGCTGGTTTGGGCTGGGATAGAGTTAATTTTCTTCAGAGTAGCTGGTATGGGACTGTGTTTTGGAATTGTGCTCAAAACTGTATTGATATTTCAGGGATGTTTTTGTTACTGCTGAGCAGTGCTTGCACAATGGCAGGGCCTTTTCTGCTTCTCACACCACTCCACCAGCAGGATGCTGGGGGTGCACAAGAAATTGGGATGGGACACAGTCAGGACAGCTGATCTCATACTGTATGATGTCATGCTCAGCATATAAACCTGCAGGAAGAAGGAGGAAAGTGTGATGGTGTTTTGTCTCCCCAAGTAATTTACTTGCTTCATTTTGCTTTTTGCTTTCATGCATGGCTTTTGCTTTCCCTATCTCAGCTCATGACTTTTCTCACTTTTACTCTTCTGGTTCTCTTCTCCATCCCACCAAGGGAGGTGTGGCGCTGAGTAGCAGTTAACCACAACAGCCCCTTAGACAAAAAGAATTTATTACTATAATCTGAAAAAAAACCCCATGAAAACTCTGAAATTTTTTCCAATCTAGGCACTGCAAAGTTTTCTAATTCAGTGGAAACAGAAGCCAAATGATGGTGATGTATTTGGACTGATATATGTTGGTCTCAACATCTAACATTCTTCACAGTCCTTGGAACTGCACTGTCAGATCATGTTCTATATATGATCATCCCTGAATCAGAAGCAGGAGGACAAACAGTGATTGTCCAGGCTCTGATCAGAATTTTAGTATCTAAAGTAAAAGTGAGAGCATAAAAGTATTTCATTGCCTCACATGAACTGGGTATATAATACTATAAAATTACCAGTATTTTTGTTTTGTCAATATCTTGTCTTTGAACTATATACACATATAAATGGCCTTTGCCTTTCAGAGGATTGGTATTTAGGACTTGGAATGTCTCTACAAATACATCTGGCTTATACAGTACCATTTCATTTCATCTTCCTTACAACTTCAGCATCTCATGCAATGTTTCTTAATAGCTGTAATAAAGTGACTCCATTCAGGAAAGTGACAAAAGTCCATTCTGCCAGGAAACAGAAAGCAACCTTTGCTTGTCTTATTCTTGAAATTCTCTGTACACTGAGCACCTGATAATTTTCTTGGCCATGCGCTTTGCATTTTTGTGACAATTCCTGATTTTCATGTCAGAGAACAGCAAAAATTCCATTATTGTGGCTTAGAACCAGCATAAGAAATACTGTAGCAAGAAAATATATGTGAGGAACAAATAAAGTGTGCTGCAGTGCAACCAAAACATGGTGCTGTGAGTTAAGACATGACCGACTATTTCAATAGGAGTCAGAATGGTTCCTTACTTAAACATGTAAGATGTAAGCTCTGCATTAAGCAGCAGATATTTTTTCTCTCATTTCAGGCTTTGCATAACCTTTAATATGTGATATAAATTTTCTTTTTGTTGGTGGTTTTTTTTGGTTTTTTTTTTTTTTTAATGTCTACTTTCTCTTTTGAAAGTAAATGAGTGCACTGGCATTTAGCTCTAAGGTTGTGCAAATTCTACCCAGTTAACTAGAAGTAAATACTTTGGTATTTTTATAGCAGCCTGAACATATGCAAATCCCTTGGGCCTTGCAAAGACAGGAAAGGTTCTAACCCATTTTTTAAAAAATTCTGTATATATGATGGGCACACACACAAACTGGGCAAACTTTGATGTCAAACTCCTGTAGACAGCTTTGCCTGCAGACCTCAAAGACACCTGTTCTCCAAGTTATTTCTTCAATTAGAGAGCAAGTTTTTTAGAAGATTGCTCTATACATGGCCAAAATCTTAGACACGTTTTAGATATCACCCAGGCAAATGTTATGTCTGTGAATTCAGTTCAAGAGCATCTTCAAAACAATCTTCTAACTTGCTCTGTGTATTGTTCTCAGGTTTCTTAAATAATTTTTAGCCTCTTCCTGCCTACTCTTTCAATTCATTCACAATTTTTTGAATAATGTTAAACAAACTCAACTGTCAGTAACCACATTGTCATTTAAAAATAACAGCAACAACAACTCAAATAGGAGAGAATTAATTCACCATCAGAAAAAAAGCATCATGGTCATAGCCATTAGCTGCCCATGTCATCTTACACAGAAGAAAAACTTGTGCACATCAGAAGGTTTCCTAATGATTCCAGCAGCTAGAAACTCGACTTGTCCCTGCAAGCTAAATCTACAAAAAGCAAACATATTCCAGTTTTTTTGCAGTGGCTATGGCAACAAAATTTCAGACATTAGGCAAATGAATTCTTAATGAAATTACTGAGGGAAACAGAGACAGGTTTCCTAGAAATTGGATTATTCTGGGACTTCAGGATACAATTCTGAAATTTGTCCATCTCCTTTGTATTGGGGCATTCCTAGATGTCTGATCACCTCTATGCCCAATGGGAAACTAAACTGTACATATGCTAATTGCTATGTTTTCTCAGGAAGGTAGCAACTCTTGTGAGGTTTCCCAACTTACATTCTGTCTGGAAACAAATTACCTTAGTTCAGAAACTGGGTTGCCACGTGGTCTTTAATTTTACAAGATTTTAAGAGGAAAAGGCTGCATTTATTTCAGGGGGGCTGGCATGAATGTGGGAAAAGGCTTGAAGGAACCTGAACAGAGTCTTACTGTACACTGATAATGAAATAAATGTATTCTTACTATCTTCTTGGTATTGCACACAAAGACGCCTCGAGATCTGAAGAGTTCTAGAGAAGCAAAAATACTCTGACTGCCAGAATCCCTAAATCTGACTGTAGGCTCTAGTTCAGCTCAAGCTCTTGACTCCTGTCATTCCTTGAGTTCATAGATCCCATTGGGGATCCACAAGGAGAAACCTAAAGAAGCAAATTTGAAGAGGTACAAGTATATTTGGTTTTTATATGATACAACATCAATAGCATAGTCAGTGTACACCAAGAACAATAACACTGTCAAATGTGTTTCATGTCCTCAAGGACTTCACAAACAAACCAGTGTAACACCACCATACTGTGTGGGTCATTAGAGGACTCCTGGAAAAAATAAGAGATGCTTTTCACAGCAGCAGCAGTCATGAGGAGCTTCCCAAGCTGAATTGCTAGGTCAAGTTTTCTAGACCTATGGCTTGTCAAAGACCAATATTCAGATTGGCATGTCCAAGTATTGAGTCCTATGGAAAAAGTGTGGATGGAGAGTGAGCTTCCCAATCTGATAGTTCATTTGGCTCTTGATCAATTCTGAAAAAACTAGAAAATCAACATAAAATAAGCATAGAGAAAGCATATGGAGAGAGAATCTTAAGGCCCAGTATGTTTTTGCTTCAGAGGTAGGTATCAGAGGTCATATTCAGTCTAATGATTAGCCTAGATCAGCCTTTTTCTTTCTAAAAAAGGAAAAGCATTAGAGACACAAAGACTTTATCACTCATATAAGAGTAAGAATTCTCTTACAATGGTAGTGATAAATGGGCAGTGTTGTTCTTCCCAAAACACGTGAATTAGATGCAGGATGACAGGAAAAAACAGCAGTAAAATTAATGAAACAAACAAAAAGATAATGTACCCTGTGATGGAAAGACGAAATTGAAAAACTAAAGAAAAAACAAAAAAAAAACCTCTGCTTAGTGAAGAACGCTGACAAAAAGTACCTTATTTCCTAATTCCGTATTGCCTGCAATATTGTTTCAGAAGAAAAACTTTCCGAAGCAAGGTACTAGTAAAAAAAATAACACTGCATTACAGAGTTTAGCAGTATTTTTTCAGGATAGTTCCTTGCATATGTGATGGCACTGTGCAGATTACAAAATAGAGAGCAACTTAAATTATTGCGGATACTATGTATTAAAATCTCACTAAGGTTTTCACTAAAGCTGAATTTCAGGAAAACAAGCAATTTATAATTGCATTTTCATACATAATTATCATATTGTCATCGCAGAAAATGATAGTCAACCAACAATTATAAAAGAGAAACTTTGGAAATGAGAGTATCATGTACTTATTAAGTAAAAGGTAGGTGTCAGGGTTTCAGAGGGGTTTATGTATTTAAAGAAGAAAATGTTTTGTAAAGAAATTTTCAAGAAGAGTCAAACAAGAGATGTTGTTAATTAAGAGAAAGTTCTGTTTAAAAAATAGGAAGATTCAGAGAACACATGTGAAAGCTAATGTCCACTGAGCCTATCATTCTTTTAAAAGCTAGAGAACACGCTTGATACTGTATTATTAAACAGAATGTTTAACCTGAAAAATTAACCAGATGAAGCAGCCCTGGTGCTTCAGAAACTCATCTGATGAGTCTTCTGGAAATACCAGGGAACTAATTGATGAGATATGAGTGTATTGTCACAAGAAATAGGAGGCATCCCTTAATACTATGAGATGAAACTTCACTGACCTCATGCCTGACCTCCATATTCAAATGATTTGCTCTTTATTATTAACAAGTGTTTTTATTGGGACTTTCACCTTATAAATTAGGGGGCAATCCTGCAAAATTCTGAACACTACTGAGTGGTTCTAAGAACCCTGAATTTTAAGTGCAATTGAAGGAAATCATCAACTTTCAGTGTCTCTTTTGAAACTAAAAATGACTTTTAAGCATTTAGATTTCTGTACTAATGGTCAGAAACTGGTATACATGGTTTATACACTGTGCTTGTGCTCACTCAGCTTAGAGGAAAGCCACAGCTGAGTGGCTTGATTTCCTTCATTTAACAATAACTGCTGAAGACAACTAGAGCATAGCATGCTGCAATATCAACTTGCACCTACCTGAATAGGCACAGCATTTTCATTCACTCTCAGTGCTGTTTGTGGCAATCTTTTGAGTGTTCAACGTGCATTCCAGTCCTGGAAATACAATAAAATCATGAGATTAAATCTGACAAGTGAGCAATTTTTTTCAAGGGAAAAATATCTGCAGACAAAAATTGTGTTCAAAAAATTATCAGGAAGTCAGTTGCAAGTATCTTCTCCATAAAGAGTAAGAAAAGCACCCTGAATAACTGTGAATTTTATAACAGTTACAGAAAAATATCCATCTTTTTATATATTAGATGTCTGTACTCTTAGTAGCACTATATAGAATAGGACTGATTGCACCTGTCAGTCTCATAGAGTACCAGAACAATATGCAGTATTTCTTCCTTAAATTATTTTAAACTGTTTCTGTATTGCACACACTTTTAAGGATTTTCCAAGCACTATGAGAGAAACAAACATATGTGACTGATGCTAGGATAGTTTCATGACTCAAAATAAAATATATGAAGTGCCTGTTCATAGAAATATGAAAAAATATCCAACCTGACATTGATCCACACAGGCTTATTATTTTAAATTTTTTAATTTGGAATTACTGCGATAAAACTGATTTCATGAGGTGTAAACATCTTTATGTATCACTTGTGTTATGTTGCATATAGCAATAATTTCCAATGTTTGACTAATATGTTTTCTTCTATTAGCATAATGCTTCAATATTAATTTATATAAGTAATATTGACTAGAAACTTTTCAAGAAATTAATGAAAGCAATGGAGCATAAGCAATGGAATGCAGATATTTGTTTCCCAGGAAGAAAGAAGAAATCACTGGATATTGATCATAGGAAAGTTGATTAGCACCTAGTAATTAATAAATCCTGTTTTATAAAAGTGCACTCATAAAGAAAGAAGTTTTCTATAACAAGACATTTGCAGAATTTAAAAAGACAATACAAATGTATAATTTTTGGAACAGTCAATACAGCAGAACAATGATTTTTGGTTAATATTAAACCTTTGAACTAATTCCTTAAATTTAATTATGATGGATTAAGGATTAGAAGAAGAAGATTCATAATCAATTTGAAATTAAACCACACACAGAGAATAAGTGACATTTCTGATGCCAGCAATTTTTGATAATGTTCTGCTTGGGGATAAAATTTGAGGCAGTAACTTAAAACACCCAACCTTCCTATGCCTAAGACATTGAGTATTAGTCCTCCAGGAGACTAAATATTTGAACTAAACTTGGAAAGGAGTATAACACTAAATGAAAAATTGTTTCAGGGTCTTTGATGCATATTCTATAGATCTAAACTTAAAAAAATTCTGTTGTCTGCAGAGACACTTTCTACCAAGGCCTGTAATAACAGGACAAGGGACAACTGTTTTAATCTTAAAGAGGGTAGATTTAGATTGGACATAAGGAAGATTTTTTTTTTATGATAACCATGGTGAGGCATTAAAACAAGTTGCCCAGAGAAATTCTGCATGCCTCATTCCTGGAGGTGTTCAAGGTCAGGTTGGATGGGGCTTTGAACGATCTGGTCCAGTAAAAGATCTTCCTGCCCAAGGCAGGGTGTTTGGAATATGTGATCTTTAAAGGTTCTTTTGGACACAAAAAAAGTGTCCAAAATTGCGCCGTTCTATGACAAATTTTTTTTGCTGTCACTTATGTTTTCTGTGACTTCTTCTCTAATGTGCTCCTGAAAATCTCGATAGAAGGATTTAACTAAGATATACACTGTATATCTAAACACATTATACATCATTAAGAACTTTGAGAAGAGTGTGGACATATCTGTACATTATGCAGTTTTTCTACTGAAAAGCCACTTAATGTAGACTTTTATAGAAAGAGATCAAAGGATGCAAGCTATGTAAACAGATTAAATTTTTCTGCTTTTGGATATATGATTGTTTTAGCAAGGCGGTGGAATAGCCTGACCCTCCATTTGAAAAGGGCTTGGGATAAATTTGCTTTAAATTAAAAACAAACAAACAAAACCAAAACAGAAAAGGATGAAAGTTCAAGGGCAAGGCATAGCAATGTTTTTATCTGGAATGATTTAACAATCGCTAGCAGGCTTGCTGCAATAGATAGATTTTTTCAACTTTAGGCTAGGGCTTTCAACACTTGCCCATCTCCCACATTCGATTGCTTTCTATGAGATGAGGGAGGATGTCTCTGACAGCACTTCTTGATTTAATTTTGTACTGTTGGGCAACAACAGATCAGCCACAGTGCACCCCTGGTGGATTTGTATGAGCTGGGGGATATAGCAATATCCTATTGGATTTTTTGCTATCATAGGCAGGATGCCAGACACAACAGGGAGAATTAATTATTTACAGCGCTGCTATCTTTCCAACTTAGCTTCAAGGCACTATTTTGTTTGCTCTCACTGATGGTGATCATTTCTCAACTGTTCCGTATATAATGAACTGCATATGCCTCTCAGATTTCAGGCCTTAATCTAGCAGGTTATCTGCTGTAGCCACAAATTTCTTCAGTATCCAGGTATTGGAGTCTGATTTAAACTACAGACCTCTCTGGTGTGACAGTAATTGGTACAGCATCTCAGTAAAGAGCATGTTCAGGCAGATCCATGGGACACTGGACAAATTCATGGAGGATGCCCATTAGGGGACTTCGTGTTCTTATATTCCACAATAACAGCTAAATTCTGCACGCTAACTGATGGAGAGAACTACAAACGCACTGAATGGACTCATTTGCAGGTGACAACTGCCATTGCTTCAAGAAGGTGACAATTCTTTTTCAAGTCTAAAAAGTGCCTCAAAACTTAAATTATTGTGAAGTTTAAGGGCATATCTGAACAATCTTTTTTTAAAATCTGAAAATTGCCATTTTCCGTGTTTTCAAAATTCAGTACTGCAGCATTTCTTCCCCAGTCAAGAGCATCTGCTTAGTATGACATACAAGCCATTAAAAACTCACAAATATGTATGATTGTCTTTGCATGTTGAGGAATGCATAATACTGTCAATATTGCACTCTTAAATCACACTACCAGTAGGCTGAGGAAAATTAAGTGTAAAAATGAAGAAAAAGATTCGAAGCGAGACTTACAAAATGACCCTAAAATCAGCAAACACTGGTATTTTTTCACGAAAACAAGTACTGAACCAATGAAAAATGAGGTTAAAGCTATTTGTTTTCTTAGTACTTATATAACACCAAAATTATTAACGTGACAAAATAGGTAAAAATGCAGCAAGTAATTGCTTTTTAAGTGTCCAAAGTAGGGTTTTCACTGGTCCTATTATAAGGAATTTCTAGTTTAAGCATGTGTTCAACAACAAATTGAGAGCTGTGTAGGTAATTTCTTCTCAGAAGCAGTTAAAATTTTGAAATATGAATATTTTAAAAGATGTTCACTTAAAAAAAATTACATTAGAAAATACAATTTCACTTTAGAAAAATATTTTCCCTTTAGAAAAAATATTGCTTGGTTTAAAATAACTTTTCTATTTGAGACTTAAAATAAGTTAAATTACAACTCTTAAAATGTATTTATTGGCTTATTTATTTCATATGTATCCTAAATATAATTATTCAAATATTACAAAAATAATTTTAGAACAAAACAATGTTATGAGTTGGAACATTGTGAGACAAAATTCAACCACAATTTAATGAAAAATTCCCACATATAGTGAGACAAAGTGACATCAATCAATTGGTATTTTTAAAGGGGAAATCATTATATGTCAAAAATGCTTCTCATCTTCTCTTGAGACTGTTACGAGACTGTCTCAAAGATTAACCTGTTTCATTAGATTAATGGTAATATTCAAGTGTTTTCAAAGGAGGTCTGGGGGTGCATCTTCACAGAGGAAAGAAAGAGAATCTTTTTTTTTCATGTGCCATTTCTCAGTTCTTTCCTGCGTATAATAGGGTAATGAGATACATATTTTGGATTCTAGATTCAAAGCCCGTATTTGAAATGTGTTTTAATGGACTCTGTATTCTTATTTAAAGTTAATAGCAGAGAAGCTCAAATGTGGCACTTGGTATGAACTAGATTAAATTTTTAGCAATATTGAATTAAATTCTTGCCCTCATTTATCAGGAATTTTGGTCACCGCTTTTGCTTATTTATTTAGAATAAAACTAAAAATGGTTCTGGACTTTTATTTATAAATTACTTACTAAAATCATGCTATTATGCATTTTTATATATAAAGTGAATGAAGTAGACAACCAAATTAGGGATTCAAAGTTATTTTGAAAGATGTTATAAATTCAGTGGGGTGCCACATGCTACATAGCCTTCAGCAATCAGAAGATGATAACATGTAAGGCTTTCATTATTTTCAAATACTGATAATAGCTAAGGCTGAAAGATGAAAAGAAAGAACAAGAGAAAAGTTGCAATAAAGATATTTATTTGTCAAGTCTCTGTGCTCCCTTCTCTCAAGGTATGATTTGAAGTCTTGGTATCTTGTCCTTTGCATAGTTTCTACTATGTAAAAAAAGAATGCTGTAGCATTGGAAAATGTAACCTCGACTCTCAAAAATTCAGCCTGAATGCATTGTATGTATCCACCAGACAACAAAGGATGCAGCTTAGAGATGAAATAAGGAAAGCAAGCAAAAAGTCTAAAAATCTGTTTAGCTTAAGAGACTTTTCACAAGTATTTAGGTTCTCTTTTGGAGGTTGCTCTTTGTAAACAGCATCTGATATCATTATTATATCTTCAGGAGGATGGAGATTATTGCAAATTTTTTTAATATATTAATTCTGGAAATAGTAGTATTGCAACAATTCAGGCAATGTTAGCTTGAATGTAGGTGGAAATGAAGTGTGGATTTCAAGTCTAGCTTGACGACAAAATAATTCCTACTTCATAAAAACTTTGACCAAAATGAACTTTTCCAGAGGACTTAAATTGAACTTCTGGAGAGAATTCCCATAGTCTATTGCAATATCTGTTTTTCACCAAATGCAACAGATAACGTTTATGACATCTATGTAAATTCATTTTTCAGCTCATAATTCTTTCCTTTCATCCTTGCTTTGTAACCTGTTTTGAATTGCTGAGGAAAAATGTTGCTGTTCAGCAACATATAAACTTCTGGGAGATGTCAGATTAATTTTTTCAATTTTAATTGGCATTTCTGCAAAAATGCTCTATTTTGCCACACAGGAGCAATACATACCAAAGATATTTTGCAGCAGTACTGCAAAGACTGATGGTATTTTTAGAGCACAGTGGAGCTTTTTAAGAAAAGTGTTATCCAAAGCCCTGGTATTTGCTGAGTAAAAACAACGGATAGCCTTATTTTCACTTGCATGTTTGTTGAACAAGCTTTGAGCATTATCATGTGGTTTTATACTTGACTCATTTGTCTGTTAATTTTTTTTCATGGAACAAGCCCCAGAGAGTAATAGAGAAAAAAGTTAAATACATGAGCAATACTATCTGTTCTCAAATGTCCATAGAAAAAGAACTGGAAATCATCATTATTCATTGTGTTAAATAACATCCTTTTAATGTCTAACATTTATTTTGAATGTTAGAATCCAATTATATGTAATAATAAAGACCTTTACAGTACAATATCTTTCAGCACAGGGGGCTTATGTAGCTAGTTTCCATTCATTATTTGTACATTTCCAGTTTGTTTAGTACAAGAGTAAAATTATGGAGAAATATAGGAGAATAGAAAACAGTTCAGTTTTGTCAAAAATGTATACAAATAGAGCACACTACAGGAGAACAAAAAAAAGACATTATTAAAAAAGAAAGGCCAAAGCATTAAACAAAAAAAAACCCTTTATCTGCAAGAGAATGCAATTGAAACAGGAGTAAGACAGCTGAGTAACTCAGTTATATATGACCTTGTTAAAGATGATCAGAATGAGCACCTGAAATAAACGTCAATATGATCCAAAATACCCCGAAGGGATACCAGGACTAAGACAAGTGACAAGCTAGCATGTGTCTGTCCTACAAAACTGATGTTGCTGTAGCTGCTGCTAGAAATAATATCATCCAGGACACACAAGCTCTTCTTAAACAACAAATAAACATGCTCTTGCACAGAAAAAGGCATGTAATCACATTGCTTTTTATGCTTTAAAATGGGAAAACAATCATAAACAGAAGGTCACAGGCAAAAGAACAAACTTATTTTATTCCTATCAGAAGGAAAGAAGGCCAAACCGATTAACAAGTTAAAGACTGACTGAAACATGAATCTCCATTCTATAAGTGAGGGTATAAAGCAATAAGAATTACATATGGTATGGATCCAAGTGGATAGAAGGTTCTGAGAGCTGCAAGAAAATAGATGAATAATTATGAGCAAGAAGAATCTTAATTAGCTACAGACCAAGCAACAAAGAATCACAGACTTATCTCCATTTTAGCATCTCTGTGCCAAATTATAAAGCACTTGGGCTATTAAAAGAAATACTGCTGGCTTTCTGACTTTTCTTTCATGTGTTCCAAAAATAATGCAGTTTTGTGGTTGAGTGTCACAGTAATATCTCAAAACCAAACAAGAAAAGTAGTATTATCCACCTAGACAGCCCTTATATATTTGCATATCTACAGTTCAGAATGACTACTAAACTGTATATATTTGATTACAGAATATAAAATCCTCTCTTTTCAAACTTAGATTATTTTGATAAAATCCTTTTGCTTGAGAAAACTGTTAAAAAAATGTTTATTGTGTAAAGTATGCCCACATATATATGTATATATGTATGTATATGCACACACATATAAATACAATATTATCAATATATATTATTAGAATTGATGTTTGGAAGCCCAAAATAGGACAAATTAATGTTTAGATGCATGTTACCCACAACTCAGATTTTCTGATGTTTTAGTGTTTGTGTCTAGCCCCAAAATATCAGGAAAATTAGGTCTTTTGAGATGTAGTATAAAATTAGTACAATCCTATAAATCATTAGAGGCCTTACTGCCACTGCAATTTACTTTGCATAGGTCTACAAACTACAAAATAATTTTAAGGTAAAATACAAGTGTTAATACTTTCTTCTCTTTACTACTCTCCTGCTTTTTGATTTATTGATTAGCTTTACTGGCAAATCCAATACCTGCAAATCTCTGAAGGGAGATACATTCATCTTTAATGTTCTCCCTTTAAAAAAACTTCACACAGTTTGTTGGGATTATAAAGACAGCAAACTAGGCACACTGTATATTTTATTTTTCAACACAACATGCTCAAGTGAATGCTATGAGATACAAAATGAAAGGTAATTTCTATGTTGTCCTACACCCCTTGTGCTTGAAGCAACTAAGTATGATCTAAGGAACAGAAGGTTAAGGAGGTAACAGATTATTAAATAGAAGCTTTTTAATAAATATGTTTCAGATAATTTTTCTCATAATCTAGTTACTATTAATACTCTGTTATCAGAGTGCTTCTAGGGAAGAAAACCATCAGTTTTAGTGAATTGATAACTCTGCACTCACCCACTGTTCCTTGCCATCACTTTATCATCTTATCTCTTTATATCAATTACCAATGTTCCCCTCCTGAAAACAAACAAACAAAAATATTAGTACAGAAAAAATAGAAAATATGAAAGCTGTGGTGATCTTTGTCCCTGGAGCTATGTACCTTCAAATGTGTGCAATTACACCTGCAAAGGTTTCTCCCAGCTTGCATGGCAGAAGTTGGGTGGTTGCCTGCATTTTAGGCCCACTTCAGTCCTAGGAAGACCTTCTTAATTGCTTAATGGCTATTTCCACAGGCTGCTTCCGTTCTCTGAACTTGTGCAGAAATTCTGATGTGGAGAAGAAATTATTTATATTTAAATTTTACAAACTATCTAAATTATCTATAAACAACTGAAGGGACTTAAACATAACCCCATCATAACTTTAGGTACCTGTAGGCACAGTTTTGCCCTGTGCTCTGCGTTGTATTCACAAATGATAAAGGAGGAGAGTTGATACATGATGAAGCAAGTGGAGGACCACATGGATATCAAGCTCAAAAAAACAATTAAAGGAGTAAGAGTACACGATATCAGTCTAGCTCTAATGTGGCACAGGTTGAGAAAAATAGACTTTAAATTCCCTGGCTAGTGAAATCAGATTGAGACAAAGAATATATGATACATGCGTGATCATTCTGATGCTGGACTTGAAAGCACTGGGAAACACTTTCACCCATGATCATGTGTTCAGTGTTTATTTTCTGTACTCAATGTATTTAATAAATACCCCTACAAAACTTTACATGCAAAGTTTTTTGTGCCCTTTAATTTGAAATATTATTCCAGTATTCAGGGGCAGGGTGCAAGGATATACAGACATATAGCATGCATATTCTTAATAACTGTTTCTACTTATTCGCAACATACATTTTGCTGTTATAAACTTGGGCAAAACAGTTTTGAATAAGGGAAGAAATAAGTAAAACTTTTTGGTTTTTTAAGCTCATCTGAATAAAAACATTTACATAATTTTACCTTTCACGTGTCTCTTTCTAGATGTAAAGGAGTTGAAGATTGACATAAAGACTTTAATAGTAAGTGTTTAAGACGGCACAATTATTCATAGGATTCATTTTTGTCCTGTATGACTTCCATACTTTCTTCTTTTCATCACTGGATTTTGAATTATGCTTGCTTATGCCTCTAAAAAACTGTTTGAACCCTTCAGAAAACCTACTATCATGGTACTCCTTGAATTCTCCAAATTATCCTCTTTTAATATACAAAGATCTAGAGTATACAAATGAAATAATCTAAGTATTCCTCCTCACAGTCTACAGTGCCTTGCAAATGTTGCAAACCAGTCTGCAGTTGTTGATGCTTTTCAGTATTCAACTCTGGTAATCGCAGTCAAAAGCACACTTCCAAAATGTGTAGAGGAAAATGTGGCTCCTGCAGATCTTGCCCAGAACAGCAAATCTCCCAATCCAGCCAAACTGACAAGCAATTTTAATTCAATATCATCATGTGTTAGTGACAGATTTTTTTTCTCTATGAAGTTTTAGGTTTTTGCCATCATCTAGGTCGGTGCCCTTATTGCGAAAGAATTAGTTACAAAAGTGATTTTAATAGTGACTATATATCCCTGCCCTTGGTAACAAGCCAAAGAAACTGATTTTTCATAGAATTTCTAATACAGTTTCTTTGAGGACAGAGACAAAAGTTGGCGATTTTAGGATAGCAGAAAAAAAACCAGAATTGGATTTAGAATAAGAACCTGTTTTCAGACTACGAACACTTGGAACTACAAGGTTAGAGCCTTATCTAGCATTCCAGCTACAATTTCTGTTTTATTTGAAAACAAAAAGGCAGTCTTCATGTTCATAATGCACACACATACATTTCTGTGCTACAAATATTTGAATCAAATAGCATGTTAGTTACAGCAATATGAGCCATTTACCACACAGTATAATTTTGGAGTTTAGAGTCAATTATTTGGGAAGACAAAATAAGTCAGCACTGTAAAGTCAGCAGTCAGTAGATTATTTTGAAGCACACACCATCATACTGATGTTTTGAGATGGATACTAAATAGTCACATGGGGAGATATATTAAGTAGTTTTGAAAACAGTAGATATATCTAAATTAGCAGGCCTGTGCCTATAGAGATGGAGATTTCATTTATATTATTCTATTCTATTCTATTCTATTCTATTCTATTCTATTCTATTCTATTCTATATATGTGTTAGACAAAAAAGCTCAGAGGTTTCATAAAACCTGCACACTAAAAGGCTTTATAAAGAGTAAGCAGATACTTTTTTTTTGCTCTGATTAAACTTGGAAGGAGACACCAGAATTATAACACCTCTTATTTGAGAGATAAAGTCTTTCTAACTGTAGGCATTTCCCAGTTTGTACAGAATATAAGTAACAGGTGTTTTGAGTCAAGAAAATGACTGCGGCTCAATTTGCTATGGTATCTTGACAAAGAATAATGGGACTTTATTCAATTCACTAAGTATTATTTACTGTAGGAGGAACTACAGCTGAAAAGAAGGAATCAAAGACTTTAAGACAGTGATCATCTTAATCTGTCTTTAGCTAAAAGAGAATACTAATTTTATGTGAATGTGTGGGGGAAATATGCATTAAGAAGTCACTTTGTAGAGAGGTTAAAGCAATTGCAAAATATCAGTTCCAGGAACTGCTCAGAATATTGTGCAAGAAATCCTCTACTCTATGCTGGTAAATCCAGTGGTGGGAGGATGACAGCTTGGGGATTATTTTTTTTTTTTAATGGAAAGTAGGTTTTTTGCTAGGAAACAGCCCTAACCACAAAGAGAAAGATTCACTGTGAAAATATGGACTTGGTTCTGTTGCAAGACTAGTTTCATGATGGATGCAGTATCTCTTAAAACCCTGGCTGCTGAAATAAAGAGATTAGAGAAACACCTCAGCTTTCATTTTAAAAATCAGTATATATTGATCTTTTCTACCTACAAGGGAAGCCAGAACAATATTCAAGTTCAAAAATAAGCGTGGAGGGTTACTATTTTCTATTTCAAACCACACTAACTTAAAAATCAAACTCCTGGCTTATAGAAGTCCAAGAGGCAATGTTAGGAACTGGTATGTAAGCTGTATGCTTACACTCGTGATAAACTCACAGGCAGTCAGGAAGATGTTTCAGCATGTTAAAATGTAGGTCAGATTGAAACAGTGATACAGGGACACCTTGATTGGGAAAAGAAATATTGCTGTCTATCAAAATTGCAGAAGCTGGTAACTTCTCACACACACACATGCACAGTCTAGCAAATGACTTTTGTGTCCCATCTAATAATTCTCTTTCAAATGGGAAGGAAAGTCAGATTTCAAACACCAGGCAACAGAAGAAATGGACCATTAAATGTCATGGCAGAATTATGAAGTCAAGGTTTTATTACACCAAGAAATCCGAGAAGGAACTACCTTAGGACATGTCAGTGTAAACATGCAGACTCAAACTCATTGCAAAACAGCTTATTGACACAGGTGAAGTGGAGCACAAATTTATAGTCTTCAGCTCTGATCTACCTCTGCTACAGCAGTTTGAAGCACTATTATGTTAAACAATCAACGTTCCTTCTGTGTGCTAAAGGGAACAGTTGATATGTGAAGAAGAAATAATATTTTGTATCTTGGCCTTACTATGACCTGTTTTTGAATAGAAAATGCAAATGTGGTTGATGAACTATGCAGAGAGAAGTTAGAATCATTAGCAAAATGTAGAGGTGTGTTGAATACAATTCAGCAGAGATCTCGCTTTGGTCTTGACCTATGCAATGTTCCACAGATAACATATATGATAGAGCACAGGTGATACTTTTTTATATTAAGCCAGTATGAAAATGGAAAGGATTTGATTAGAGACGTGTTTGTGGCAAATAAGACAAATGTCCTGGAAAAACAAACAAACAATGGAAATAAAACACCCGCAAAATTTGAGAATGAAAAAAATAAAGACTGTTTAAGCATAGAATGAGAAAGTCAAGTCTGATCATAAAAGAAGAGTCAGTAAATGTGCCAATCTGACAAAAGTATTTGTGGCAGGAATAAAGCCTGTATGATACGTGACATAGTTCTTTGTTTTATGCAGCACTGGCAGTACCCCAGCAAGTGTATTGCAAACAGATTAGAACATCACGCCTCTAAAAAAAGTGAGATGCCTTGAAGACCTTCCAGAGGAGAGCACTGAGAATGATCTGAGGTCTCTAATGCTTTGTTCTAGAATGAGAGAACAGAAGACTCTGAACAGTGTAGTCTGAACAAGGGAACAGAGGACAGGAAGACACAAAAACAGACTTCAAAAATGTAAGAGACTGATACAACAACTGGAAAAAACCTGCAGACTTAATTTGCATGTCGCCACCTGAATGACATAGACGATATTGGTCCTGTCATTGTTTATATAGCCTGGATCCCTGGAGTCATGTTTTTTCAAGACAAATTCTTCTATCTCCCAAGGTGTGCTCCTCATATTGAACTGATCAGAGATGAAAGTGATTAAATTGGCAAGCATGCATTCAGATGCAATTTTGAAAAAAAAAGGAAGGAAATGGGAAAACTTTTAACATGCTGCAGATAAGAAACATAAAACTCTTCACAAAGTTTGCTGAGATTGATTAACAGCTTTGGTGTCTCAGAAATTCAGCTGTATGGTTTTTTTTTCCTCTAAAAACCATCTTAGTGATGCTTTATATTATATGATTTAATGATGACTAATATACACAATCTAATATATAATGAATAAGAACCTACATGTAGATTTTTATACAATTTTACCTCATGTTTTTTGTATCCTAAAGTGAAACAGTGGTAAGAAGATTAATTTCTATTCTACTTCTTTATATCAGAATAATTTGAAGGGGAGATGGCATAGCACTCACAGATATCTAAAAGTCTAGAATATTTATAATCAAGTATCTTTCATCCCTAACCATAAATAACGTATCAGACTAATTCTATGCGGTAGTTTTTAAATGTTCAAATATTTAAAAATGTGAATCATATGCATTATATAATTAAAGTAATTCATTCCTATCCATTAAAAAAATGAAGAAAATATGGTTCTTTCTACTTTCTTCCCCCTAAAAAACATGATAAGTGGTCTTTGGCTCATCATTTCTTTCTGTATTGATTTTAATTAAGGACATTTAATTATTGAAAGCTAGAAAGAGATTTAAACTTAGTAGTAAACATCCTATTTTTTATGCCACTGTTGTGGTTTAGGCAAGGTATTCCCCAATTTAGTGCTCCCACCCAAACCATGCTGGGACTCCCTTCCCTTCCCTTCCCTTCCCTTCCCTTCCCTTCCCTTCCCTTCCCTTCCCTTCCCTTCCCTTCCCTTCCCTTCCCTTCCCTTCCCTTCCCTTCCCTTCCCTTCCCTTCCCTTCCCTTCCCTTCCCTTCCCTTCCCTTCCCTTCCCTTCCCTTCCCTTCCCTTCCCTTCCCTTCCCTTCCCTTCCCTTCCCTTCCCTTCGCTTCCCTTCCCTTCCCTTCCCCCAACCCCATCCCATTCTACCTTTGGGTGGGTGGTGAGGAGAGTTAGAGGCATAAAAGGCAAAGATCTTGGGTTGAGATAAGAACAATTTACTGGAAACAGCAATGAGATAAAAAAATGAACATTTACAGCAACAATACTAATGACAAAAAATGCAGAAAGAGAGGGTGATTTGCATGCAAAATGTTTACCAAGGCCAGGAGGATGAAAAACCAATGGCGGACAGACACTCCACCTGCCATGCTCTCCCACCACTGGAAAAGAACGGCCTTTCTTCTCGTAAGCAAGAGAGAGTCTCTTTACCCCATTCCTGGCAATGATGTAAGATGGTATCAAATAACATTAGGCTTTTGGCCACACCCACATGAATCCAGACTCCACCCCTTCATGGCTACTGAAAAAATTAACCTGTCCTTGGCCGAAACCAGGACAGACATATGAAATGATACCAGCCTGAACCACTTCATTATATTCTCAAAAATCATTCAAGGAATAATTTGTAAGTCTAGAGACATTACAAAACGGAAAAAATTCTTAGTGAAGAAGAAATTATTGAGTTACACGAAATACTGAGTTTCCCTTTTTTCCACCCTAAATGTTAAGTATACACCATAAAAGCTTTATTGAGCTTTTTGAGTGTGCTAGCCAGATATTAGGCACTTTATGAATCCCACTGGATTTTTAGTATGTATATGTCATGCTGGCAGGTGATATCAAGACCTAGACAGCAATGGAAGAGAAACACAGGGGCTTCCTTATTCATATCTGGCTCATACTTAGGTGACTGAGAATTCTGTGAGTACTTACTCAGGTGACTGAGAATTCTGTGAGTGCTCTGTCAGGCAAGGACAGAGTCCCCCAAACACTGCAGTGTAACCCTCTGAGTCTGACCAGTCAACCTAACCCAGGTGCCACGACAAGAATGTGCAAGCACCCCATGATTGAACATTGAAAAGAAACTGGGTTTCGCCAACTCAGCTTAAATAGTTTATTGAACCTCTTTGTTTGGGTTTAAAAGCTGATGTGTGAGGAAGGGGAGTTAAATGGCTAATGCCACCATTTTCTCATTTCTTGTATAACCAACTTGCCAGCTCAGGGCTGTTGAGATGCTTAGCTCACACTCACAGAATGGTATTATTTCAATGCCATGGCAAGATTTCTTTGTTAATAAAACAAATCTCTGCCTTTGAAATTTGAAGGAAGTTGTTTATTATCAACCAGAGATATGGCAGAGACTTATGCAATTTTAACATATTATCATTTCACTAATTTGGATTAGTTCATGGTCAGTATATCATGCAAATATATGAAGAATAAAGTAGTGATAGTACCTGTTAGAAGATCATGGTTTGTGACTTATTTAATAAATGTAGTATTTGTTTTTTTCTGTATTTAAACACCTGTCCATAAGCATAACTGACAAGAAACAAATGCATCTACTACTATCTTCAAGTGTGCATTGGCAACTTGGCTAAATATACACTTGGATTTGTTTTCTTTACCTGAACTGGTTTTTATACTGGGATATGCTTATGGTCTTTTTAATAGCTACAACTGAAAATCTGTTCTATCATTTGCAGGTTTTATTTTATGCAGTTTATTTATTCAACAGCATATTTAAAATTCAAACGACTCGTCTAGGAATGATTCTTAAGATTTTAATTATTGTATGTTAGTGCAATTAGGGTAATTGATTCATTGAATTTTCAGATAAGCAAAGTGCCTTAACAAAAGAGAATCCATTTTAAAGGAAACAGAGTTTGAGACACTGAATATAAAAGAATATAACTGTATTATCAGGATGCTATGAAATGTATATTTTTATATGATTAAATTTTGGACCTTGATAAAGTATTTTTCAACTCTGCTTCCTCTTAATGAAATGTCCATTAAACCCCGCTTGCATTTGTCTCTCTGTGTACATGAATATACACAAAAGAGTGGATAGAAATGAGAAAAGCATATCTATACCAAAATACTATAAGGGAAACAAGTTGTCTCTCATAGGAACTCCAGACAGCCACTGTGGTGCTTCCTGACAGAGTAAAGCAGCAGGAGACAGCTAATGAGGCAAGTCATCCGTTATCATTGCAGTGCTTAGCCTGATTTAGTTATCTGAATCAAAATGACAGATTCAGGAGGAAGGCTCCTGGGAACCTGACTGAAAATGTTGTGTTGATGTTACCATGCATTGATCAATCTAGTGGAGTGCCTCTTCGTCTCCATGCCAACAATGAATAGAAACAAAAACAGGGGTTAAAGGGCATGCTTTTGGAAAACTGATATTGGGGGAGATATATTCTTTATAAACAAGTTTTGTTAAACACTGAAATAAGCTTCATGTCTGAGACAAGTCATGGCTCTTCAAAATATGGGAGGCTTTATAATGTAATTTCAGCTTGTCAGGAACAATTTTCTTCCTTCCTTTTAAGATTGCATAGAAGTTTGGCTTCAGAAGCTACACTCTATGTCACTGGTTGCTTATTAACTTTATTCTAACATTAAGAGAAAGAAAGAGACTTTAAGCATTTCAATACCAGCAAAATGCCAGTCAGTAACCTTTTAAAAAGTGTGATCATATTTTTATAGAATATTCAACTTATTAGATGGGGAAAGTTAATCTTCATAGCATTAAATTTTTTTAGAAAATATGCAGTTTAGAAGACAAAAGGTTGTTACTATCTGCAAAATGAAGATCTAAATGGTGGCTAATTTTGATGAGGAGTTAAAGTTAGAGCTAGGGTTTTTTGAATGAGAACTCTGGACTAGGTTTTCTTGCAAAATGGATAAATGATATTTTAAAAAGAAAACAAAGGGAAAAACAGTCTTTGAAAAGAAAACCAAGTCCATCGAATTAGAGAATCATAGGCTATACTGACTTGGAAGGGACTCATCAGGATCACCAAGTCCAACTCCTGATCCTGTGGAGGACACTCCAAAAATCATACCATGTGCCTGAAAGTGCAGAGAAGAGCAGGGCAATTCGCTCCTTTCCCCAGCTGGTGATGTTGTGTCTGATGCACTCCAGGACACAATTGCCCCTCCTGGCTTCCAGGGCACTGCTGACTCATGTTCAACTTGCCATTGACCAGGACCCCCAGGTCCTTTTCTGTGGCACTGCTGTCCAGCATCTCATTCCCCAGTCTATAAACACAACCAGCATTGTCCCATCCCAGGTGCAGAATGCAGCACTTTCCGTTGTTAAACTTCATACAGTTGGTGATTGTCCATCACTATAATTTCTAGAGGTTTCTCTGCAGGGCCTCTATGCCCTTGAGGGAGTTGATAGCTCCTCCCAATTTAGTGTTGTCAACAAACTTGCTTAGTATCCCTTCAAGTCCTGTATCCAAGTCATTAATGATGATGTTGAAGAGAACTGGGCCGAGGATGAAGCCCTGTGAAATCCCACTGGTGACAAGTCACCAGCCTGATGTCACCCCATTCCCTGTAACTGTTTGTTCCCAACCCATGAGCCTAGTGTTTTCCCTTTCCCTCTTCCAAGTTAGATTAAAGCTTCATCATGGAGGCCCAATAGCTACTGTGCTTGAATTCTTTTTCCCATGTGAGAAAAGTGCATCCCATCAGGTTTCAGTAGACCGGGTGTTGAATAAATCATTCCATGGTCAAGAAACCAAAAATTCTTCTAGTTACACCTGTCTCAGAGCCACACATAGACCTGATGGATCTGCCTATTCCTATCAATATTACCCCTCATTACCAGAAGGATCCAGGAAATCACTACTGGTGCGTCTTATCCTTCAACTAATCATCCCAAGTCCTGAAGTCTCTTTTGATTACTGTTGGGCTTTTCTTTGTTATTTTGTCACTGCTGTCTTGAACAAGCAATAACAGATGGTAATCACTCCTTACTAGTGTGGAGAGTTTTCCAGTAATGTCCCTGATTGGAGGAAAGTGTTAAAAGCGAAAGAATGGAGAGGAGGATGGTAGACTCGCTGAAGTGACTTTGTGGCTGGGAATGCTGAGGTCTGCAAAATAACAGTGTGGGAAACCCCACATATTGTGCCTCCTGCTGTTTATCCTCTGCCTTTTTTGAGAAGTAGAATGTCTGTATAGAGGTAATATAGGTGTTCACGGAGACTGGGAGGCACTCTCACAGACATGCCTGAGCTCCCTATTTTGGGAGAAAGATCAAAGCTCAGAGATCCTAAAGAGCACCGGGGAGATCACAGTATGGTGGAAAACTACAGATGTACAGACCTTTGATAAATTGCTGAAAACAGCAGCCCCAGAGCTCTGTCAGGACAGAGCTTAACGGAGCCCACATTCCGGCTTGTGTGTCTCTGCCTGGGTATTGCTTCAGGATCCTCCAGTTGGAGAGGTAATGGAACAAATTTACTCTTTGCATTTCAGCCATTGTTTTGTGATTTTCCTACCTGCCTGCCTGTGGTGACTCACACAGTCCCTTACCCAAGCCCCTGGGAAACAGCAGACTTCCTGGTGACGTGAGTCCAGTCTGTATGTTGGGCTCTTCATTACCCTTAGAAGGGAGTCACCTTTTAGAACTATTCTACCTCTTAACTGAGGAGGTCATATAGGGTACAGATGGTGTTGCTTTAGGAGGCCCCTATACCCCAGAAGGGCCTTTTCCCACGTCATCAGTTGTCTGGACTTCTGGGCCTCATATCTGTTGCAGAAGGTGCCAGTCCTACTTATTACATTTTCAGAAGGAGGAGTGACCTTGCTCGTACATGGAGTGACTTTCAGCTTTTGTCTTCAAAATATCCTTGACTAATTGCCTTGCAGGGTTCTGTAGCTTCTCAGCTACAACTGATGTTTGAAACTCCTGAGGGTCTTGAGACTGTAGCATCTCTGAAAATAACCAGTGTTGCTCATTTCCCCAAACGCTACATAGCCTATTCACTTCCTTTTGTAGCTCCCTCACCTGGAGACACGGGTCTTCAGTCACAGGATGCCTTCTGCAAAAGAAATGTTTGTTTGCACCAGCCTCGCAGGAGGCATGAGGCAATACTGGCAACCTGTGTGCTGGAGCATTGCCAAGTGGGAAACTTAAGTTTTACTCTTGGTGGGGCCAAGACAGTGTCTCTTGTACACTCAAAGGGGCTGCTGATCTCCAAAGGAACCATCATTCCCTTTTTTCAGCCATTCAACAGGCAGACGGTGCTGAAATCAGAACCTGGAAATTCCAGTATCCCAAACAATAAGAAGTCACAAACCTGGAACAATATGGCCATTTTTCTATTTATATTTGAAATAAGTATTTATAATAAAACCAATAACAATGACTATGAAACTTAAGCAACTACAGCCAAAAGGCACAGACTGTGGACTTAAGAGACAGTAACTAATACAGTGTTGAACACTTCTAAATAAGGATACAGAGAAAAAGGAGTTTGGAGATGATAAGAATAAGAGTCTTGACCCAAATTTAGAATCATAAAATTTTTCACATGGAAAAACTTTTTAAATTATCAAGTTCAACCATTAACCCAGCACTGACAAATCCACCATGAAATCACGTCCCTAAGTGCTACAACTACCCATCTTTTAAATAATCCCAGGGATGGTGACTCAAACACTTCCCAGTGCATGAAAACTCTTTCAGTGAAGGCATTTTTCCTAATAATTAATCGAAACCTTTCCTGGCACAGCTTGAAGCCTTTTCCTCTTGTCCTGTTGCTGATTTCCTGGGAGAAGAGGCTGACCCCCACCTGGCTACACCCTCCTTTCAGGCAGTTGTAGAGAGTGATAAGGCCTGTCCCAAGCCTCCTTTTCTCCAGGCTAAACACCCCCAGCTTCCTCAGCTGCTCCTCATAAGACTTGTGCTCCAGACCCTTTGCCAGCTCAGTTGCCCTTCTCTGAATACACCCCAGCACTTCAATGTCCTTCCTGTAGTGAAGGGCTCAGAACTGAACACAGCACTCAAAGTGTGGCCTCACCAGTGCTGCGTACAGGGGGGACAGTCACTGTGCTGGTCCTGCTGGCCACAGCACTTGTGATGCAGGCTAGGATGTTATAGACTTGCATAATTTTTTTGTGCCTCTCTTCATCATCTCCTTCATAGCAGTTCTCATCCTGTCTTTGAAATCTACACTTTAAGCTGCCTCAGCTTTTCATAGCCATCTAACCTGATCAGACTATCTAAAATACTCATATACCTCATAATATGAACATGCATTGCTTTGTATGGAAGCTCATAATTATTCCCATGTGACAACAAACTAATACAGAGTAATCTTGTACCTGGATTAAAAAAAAAAAAAAATGCAAAGAAGGATCAATGGAAAAATATGTAAATATGTGCAGAGAAAGAGGTTATGCTGTCTTGTTATGTCATATTCATATCAGTTTTTTATTCTGCTCATAATTCAACTGCAGATCCAGTGCAGAGCTTGTAGCAAGCTAACCATGGTGCATTTTCAGATATTTCTTAATATTTTTAAGGTCCTGCTTCTTTTGTTGTGGAAGGTTGTAAGGATATTATGATGCTTGAAAAATGCAGGATGTTTACAAATATGTAGAAATTGGACAATATAAATTTATTTAGAAAATTGTGGTTTTTTAATGTTCACTGGATGTCCTCATCTTTCCTGGGAGCACAATATGTATTACCATCAGTTCTTCCATTTGACTGCTCTGTCACAAATATGGAAAAGCTGTTTTTGTTGAAACAGCTGAAGTGTTCTTTACTGAAGCACCTGTATGACACAGAAAGAGCTGGATATCTGTGGATGTGCAAGCTCCTGCTAGAGTGGCATTATGCCTAGCACTCCAAGGGAATTCTTAGTATAAGTAGTGTTTGCATAAATGGAAAAAAAAAAAGTTAAAACCTTACAGAAATCGGAAAAGTTTGGGTTGTAACATTGCAACCATGTCACAAAGGTTCAAACTTGTGATCAAGGCTTATAGATTGGAAGATGGTATTTTTTTATGTAAGAGGGATTTTATCTTAACTTGCTTGAATCCCCTTGTGCTCAAGAGATGGGGGTGCTGGGTTGTTTCCGGGTTCTTTTAAGCAAAGTCTCTTATTGCATAGAATAAATACATAAGAGGGGAGTGCTATGTCTGGAGTGGATTCATCTACTTTTCTAGCACTACTTGTGTTATTGCTGACATTATTAATGCAGGATGCAGACGCTGACACAACTCAGTCTTGTGTGACCTCAATAAAACTAGTGTTTTAATAGCCTAACTACTGTAAATGTCATGGATGGGATGGAGACCTGTCAAACGGGCAATTTATTACCAGAAGGAATATGAGTGAAAATATATTCCATGATCTTATGGGGCTGTAGAAATTGTTATATTTTAGTTTTTTGAATTGAACAGCAAATGAGATACAGAGAGCAAATTATTTTTGTCTGTCACCATTAGTTGCAGATACACTGGGTAGAGTGAAAACGCAGATTTACTTCCTGTCTTAGTAAAATACTTCACATTTCTTTACACCAGTGCTGTAGTAGGTGGCAGGAATGATTGACTGGCTCAAAGCAACCAGGTGGGAAGTGTGTGTGGGGGGGACAGAGAAAATTCTGCATAGGTGGGACAGTGCTTAACAAATGCTAATGACTGTCTATCTAATCCTTATGTGCTGAGATGGAACAGCACCTATACCTATGACTAAGGGATACAAAAAATACCATTAAGCAAACTCAGTAATAATGAGAGTTTTACATTAAATAGGCTGAGTACATAAAAAGCAGAGTAGACACATGGTGCATAAAGAAAGCTAAGTTGATGTAACAGAAATTTTGATGAAGTGCAAGACTGAAGATTGCACATGTCAAAAATACATGGCCTAGATTTTATACTCTTTAATTACTTATTTTCATTAGTTTTCTTGCCATATTAATTTGTTTTTCATCTGAGGCATCGCTTAAGTTGCGCAAATGGAGTGACCTAAAGTGTCTTAAGAAATAAGTCTAATGCCATTTACAATAAAATTGCTAAAGGAAATGGTCTATTCAATGGTAAACTTTAAAGCAGAATGTAGTCCTTAAAACTAGTTAATTTTCTTGTTCCCATGTCAGATTTGAAGGATACCATTTATAAATTGTGTTCAAATTAGGAATCATATGCAAACACTAGGCTTCCTGTTACATTCAAAAAGGAAAAAACAGCAGTTTGAATATTATGAAAGGAGATAGCTTCTGCTGTAAACTTACCCCAGAGAAAAGCTGAATCTAAAATTAATTGAATCAGAGCCAACACTTTATTTATAAGCTCTGAAAGTACATAACCACTTAGTTCTTGTCTCCTTATTTGGGAAAAATAAGTTAACTCTATCCCTTCCTCATTTAAAGGTATTTCCAGATTGTCTGCTAAACTGTTATTGCATTCAACTTATCTTTGTTGCCGAATCAGAAGTTTATTGACTATTCCAGCCACCTGCCATGCAAAGAGAGTTTGATTCATGTTCCGTGTTCATGTTGACTTTCTTATCTTTGAAAGAAGACTCACTTAAAATATTTCAGCTGACTTCAGTATATAGTGGTCAAGTTTGGCTTAGGAAATCTAAAGGAAGTACTGTATATTAAAAATGGCCTGAAATCAGATGGTTTCCTTCTAGGAATTTCCATGTAATATGGATTGGATTTAAATATCTATACAGAGGAGCACACTGAATTAATAACAGATGAAAAGTGAAAGACATTTCTTCTTCTAAGAGGCATACAAGTTTCTTAGTATGGGAAATGGCAGGCAGTGTTGTGTATGCATCACACACTCTCCTTGAAACTTGTCAGGAGTTCACAAGCTCCAGAAACCGTCTGTAATGATCTTACAGAGCAAATCACAATGACTTTTCTTCTCTGTGTTTCTTTGTGATTTAGTGTAGTTCAGGTATGTCAGTGGCAGTGGAACGGAGGACAGACTTTCAAATTGCATTTTTTGTTACCTAGTACAAAACAGGACAGAGAATCAGATTCCAGAAGTAAAAAGCTTTCAGGGCCTTGTACTAAACATTGTGAACAACAAAAGTGTCAGACCATTGCCCTTTTCTTTGTGGTAAGAAATGTTTAAGACACTTTTAACTTTGGTAGCATTTCCATTCTTATCTCCAAATAGTGCAGCAAGCCTCCTCTAGTGCAACTTGATTCTTTGGGGTTGTTTGAATTGTTTTCCTTCTTGGGTTTTTTCATAATCTTACATTCAGTTTACAGAATTCAGTCATTCCCTTAACGAACTATATATGGAGTCCTAGAAAAAGAATGCTGCATCAGGCCTTGCAATGGTCAAGCAGTAGTAGTTCAGAGAATTAATTTGTTCATTACAAAAGCTCTCAAAAGGGAAGCGTCTCTGTCATGGTTTAGCACAGCTTGAGTTTTAGTTAAGGACAACTCCACCAGCCATGGAAGTGGTTTTCTTACAAGAGGCTGCAGACGGCTTTGTCTAGACCCGACAGAACCAATCAACTGGCTGGTTTGAATATTGACAACTCTGTTAAGCCACTTAAGAAGCTTGACACGCCTCTGTGATCCACATTTAAGAATGAACAAAGCCCAGGAAAGCTCTCTTGCTTCTGGCTTTTGGACAGGTAACTGAGGGTACCATTTCCCCAAAGGACTTGTTTTTCAAGACCCAAGATGGTGTTACAGGCAGTTATATATACAAAAATCACAAATTTACTTCAGGATACATCAGGTGAAAGCTGGCTGTGTTTCCAAATGTACAGAGTATTATTTATTATATATCTTTATAATTTTCTTTGAGTTCAAACTTTTGTTGTTGCTTCAGTATGTGTCCAGGTCTTCAGTTCAAGGTAGAGTTGGGTATCTGACAAGTAGATAGTGGAGAAAATTTGGAAATTCGTTGGATTATTTTATTTATTTGTCTAAAAAAATCTGAAATAGACTTAGTAATACCAAAATCATCTCTGAATTTAATGCAACTTTAGCCACAGTTTTAATAAAGAAAGGCTGAAAAAACATTAAAAAATGTTATAGTTTTAGGCTGTATGCTTCCAATGCAATTAATGTTTTTTCTTCCTTACTTAGAACTGTCAGCATTTATTCTGTGCCCTAACATTTTAACTTTTGGTTTAAAAAAGGGATATGACAATCAAAACAATGCTGATTTTTTTTTTCTTTTGAGGATTTCAGGTTTTTTTAGATTAATGCAATTTATGTTTTTAAAGGTGTTTTTTCTTGTTCCATCAGCAAGCTGAGAAATCCACCTACTGTCTGCACAGTTAAGGCTTCATGTTCACCTGTCATCCTTGGAACCTCGTTGTTCCTTTTGTCTATATTAATACAGTGACAAAGATTCAACAGTGCAAAAATATTCACTGACTGCAATTTGCGTGACCTCCTAGTTTTCAAATTAAGTTGTCATTTATGCACATCTATAATTGAGGGTAATGTTTGTCCTGCAAATATTTATTACCATAATGTGAGAGAAGGCAAGAATGTAGCTTGTCTCAGAATGCAGTCAGCACAAGCATTAACAGCAATTAAAAAAAATAAAACTTTTTGTTTGTAAACTAAAAAATTAAAGGCTGAAATAATGAAAACTTAAACCATTTTAAAGTCATTTTACACACTGTCTTTTCTATACATCTTCACTTCTTCCATTTAGCCAAAGGCAAAGAAGGGAAAGGGAATGAGTAAACAGCCTGAATCTGTTTTGTAAGAGATCATGTCAGTTGTTATTAACTGTTATATTATGTTTCATTGGGCTGGTTGAAGGCGAACAGAAGGGCAAAATATTTGTTTTTCTTATTTGGCTTTCTTATCTTTGAAAGAAGATTTTCTTAAAATATTTCAGCTGACTTCAGTATTTTTTTAATGTATTTTATTAGAATCAACATTTTCAGCAATATTTTTAGAAAGTGGAAGGCTTTTGAGAGGAACATATGGATGCAATACCTTTGGGGGGTGGAGGGAAGTGCTTATGTGGTGGTATAAAAATGTCATGCCTGTAAGGACTAATATGAAGAACATGAGCTCATTCTACCTTAACCCTGCAAGCAAAGGAAGATTATTATGAATTGTATCAATAAACATTAGGAATATTCCGCATTCCCAAGTATTATTGTCAATTAGTGGACCTAAAAGAACTGGGTTTTTTTCTCCTTTTGTTTTGTGCTTTTTTTTTTTATTCCAAATGAAGGAAGCATGAGTTATCCAAGGTAAAGTGTAGGCAATGTCAGAGCCAGTAAAAGAACCTGATTTGCCTGAAAACCAGCTATTTCCATAAGGCAATGTTTTAAGTTTTTCTGCAATCTTATTTTAACCATACTGACAAGTGCAGCTTATTCCCTGGAATTTTTTTCATTTACAATCACAGTCTTGCACTCTTTTTTCCCATGCTAAAGACCAATCTGAGATTTATATATGTTACCACATAATAATTCTGTAAACTGTTTCCAGTGGTTTCGGGAGTTCAGTCTATTCATCCCTACACTAGCAAGTTCCTCACAGAGATGGACATTTTGTCCCACAGAATTGCTGTACCCAACAATGCCATTGCATTAAGTAAATGCTTCTCTTTGTCCATTCAATGATGTATGATGTGATAGGCTCTGGCAACAGACATGGTTTCCTACAGCATTAATGGCGCAAGCACAAAAGCTCAGCACTACATAGATTTGAAGCAACCCGCCCTTCCCCGCTGTCAAATGGCAAAATGCATGATATCAGCTTGATGCTGTAGAGTATTCAATAAAGTAGAAGCTTTCACAGCTTGGCATCATAGACAAGTAAAAGCCCCTGATAAAAGTATGGGCTCTGAAATTGCATGTTACAACAAAAATGTTGCATTTGCCAACATATGGGTGAGGCCCTTTCATCCCACCTTGCTTTGAGGGAGGAAGTGTCAGTGCTTTGCTCTTACCTATGTCTGGGGGGGTTCTTCACTGCTGATTTGGTGAAGAGAAGTGGCTGACTGGGTGAATCCATTATTTGAAGTAATTTTTCAAAAACCCAGAACTTGTTTGTGGACACTTTTCTCAATTTCAGTAAAAACAAAAATCATAGCAATATTTTTAAAGGATTTCTGTCAAATAAACATGAAATATTACATCCAGAAAGCCATGCTTACTTGGAAGATCCTATACAGAGATCGCCAAATAATCCCTTTTCAAGCGCTCCTAATAGTTAAACTGCAAAAAGAAACTTCTCAGGTAATTACTCTCAGAAAAACAGGAATTGCTTGTAGTTTCCCGCACAGCAATATTTCAGATTATTATTGTGATAGATGAATAAAGTGGGGCAGTCCATTACTAAATAGTGCATGAGTCATATGTAGTGTGCAGTAGATCAGGTACGGAGAATTGAGTTATTTTTAAAAAGCTATTCAATGCTGGAAAAATCTGTGCCACATTTACACATACTGTAGAACTCCCCCTGGGATTCCAAATTTATTTCTAGAATTTTAAAAACAGATCTTTAAGATGTCATTATTTAATCTCCCAGGCCTGGGAACAAAGGAACAGAAAACTTCTAATTTTTCAAGTCCATCTATATTTTTCAAGTACTACCAGTCCTAACTATGTGCTAGAGACTTTCACCCAGTACAAACAGTTATTGGAAGGCAGAGTGGGATGCATGAGTTAATAAATTACTTATAATTATGACAGTTTTTCTTGAATTATCCATCTGTAAAATTTTTATATGAATGTCCCTTCAAATAGCTTGGAGCTGAGCAGGTATTCCAGTGAGTTAAACTGACAGCAAAGAGGTACAACACACTAGTAATGAAAACCAGATAGCAGAGACTCTAGAAAACACCAATTGAGTTTTAAGATGGTTTTGATATGGTGGTAATGAGATAAATCAAAGAAGCAATATATATAAACAGATTCTTAGGAAGATAAGGAGCAAATGTGCAAAATACAGTAGCTGGTTGTGAGTACTGTCTTTCCAGCCACGTGGGGGCCTGTTCAATAAAGCATGGTTTGGGTTCAGAGGAATCTGTAAGTTTTTATTCTGTAGGGATTTTTAAAATATGCAGACCTGTTTTCTTCCAGCTTGGACAAGGAGACAGACATTTTAACTGAAGATAACGTGCAAAAACTATTATTTGCAATCATGGAAGTGCATGCATATTTATATGTGGTTAAGATACCTTGCACTGTATACAAAACTTATTCATCATGCAAGATGGATCAGATTGCAAAAAAGGAATGCTTTTTTAAGTTTTATTTGCTGTGAAAGATGAGACTGGGATGGAGGATCAATCAAGGAAAGGGAAAAGAAAAAGGAATGGCTCCATTTTTAAATTGAGTGTCAGTCCACAAAATTATCCTTATCTGATAAAGAATTTCTGCATGAGTTTAAGCATCCTCTCATGAGTAGTCAGTAACTGTGCATTCATCATATTCTGGGCTTGACCTGAGATCATGGGGTCTGGTCTGTGGAAGTGTTCAACTTTCATGGATCTCACACAAAAGTGCTTTGAACCTTTAAATGCTCTGTAATGCATGCTGGAAAATCAGATTCTGTGCCCTCAACTTGGACTCTAAAAATCCATGAGTGCACTTGACCTCTTTGTCTCTTTCTAGTACCTATAAAATTGGGAATTACACCATCTCTTCATATCACTAGAGTGCTATGAAGATTAAATAATTTTTGTGAAGCACTCTGATATTGCTATTTGGACATCATAGAGAAATCCATGAGAAAATTAATCATCCTGTCTTCAGAATAACTGTGCACTACATAAATCCTAAGGCTACATATTTGACAATGAGAATAAAATTTACCTAACATCTAATTTTCTAACTTCTTTGTTCTTGTTCTTTCTTCAGTCATTCTTCTTCTTTTCTTTCCCACAACGCCTGAAAGTTTTTTCTCCTACACTTGCCAGAGATTCCTGGTGATAACAGCCTTCCACCAGGCCTCCAAAATTTATCCCTCTATTCCCTCCCTGATATGATGGTGAATACTACTCTTCCCCTACTGCCTTCCTAAAGTACATTCCAAAGTAAATAACACAAAACGTCTGAATAATTATTCATTGATGTCTTATTATGTCTTCTATGGAGAAGAAATAATTTTTAATGTGTGTGTAACCTGGTACAATGAGTTCTGATCCTGATCACAGCATTTTCATGATGCTATAAAAGTAAAGTAAAATACTATTACTGTCATGGCTGTCTCATAATTTAGTATAGGAATCTTGTACCACATGCAGTTTAGTTTGAGTATGACCTCATCAATTTCCTGGCATATGAGAATTAAGAGGGACAAAAAAGAGTGTGAACACTGTTGTACATTTTGCTGTTTTCCAGTAAATTTAATCAATTCAGTTTTTAGCATGTGTCTAGAAGACCAATCTCTGTATTCTCTTTTTAATTTACATAATTTGTTTTTGAATATATAGCACACAAAATAGTTCAGGAATCATTTGCCTGTACCGTTCTTCTTTAAAAATTCTCTGCAACTGCTTTCCTTGCCATTTTTATTGAGAAACTGTTCTTAAGCCCAAAATGCATCCTGAAATATCAATCTGACACACTAGCTTTGGTTAATGACTTCTCTTAGATAGGAAACGTTAGCTATGCCACTCTAAAATGGATTTTTAAGCTTGTAGGGTCAGAAATACATATTACGTAGCTCCCAGAATTTAACAGAGTTAGCAAAGTACAGGAAGAGAGAAACAGGTTCATAAAAGCAGGTTTAGAATAGCTTTGGTGAGTTGTTTTTATATTTCCCAAGGAAATAATTGTTTTATAAGACAGCTACAACTGTCTATCTTACCTCAGCACAGATCTGAGTGTTTCAGAAAGCTTCAGAAAAAAAAATATTAATAGGAAGATAAAACAGGGAAGAAAGACCACCAGAAATTGAATTGGTGATTTATGCACACTTAACCTTGGGCAATTCAATTTCCCCTGATTTTAAAAGTGAAACTACCTCTTTAATGGAAACACACTCTATTAGATTAGATGATTTGTAAAAATATTTGATATAAATTCCCGCACAAATATTAAAAGCAAAAAAGCATTTTAACTGTGTCACAAGTGGGTATAAGAAAATCTATATGTATCAGTTAGGCAATTGGATTTTACTATGATAAAAGTGTTTAGAAGACCAGCAAATCAGACCAGTTTAAAATTTTAGGATGACACTTTTCTGGGTTTACGCTTGTTAACAATGAATGTTGTGTTGTCAATGGCTGTTTAAACACTAACAATCGTTATTACTGCATATGCAAAATACTGAGACCTTAACAGTCTTAACCTAAATCAGCTATGAGTCTGCAGTACCCTGGAATTGATGTGGTTTTAGTTGGCACTGAGAGCTGTCCTTCACTTGACCAACATCAGTCACTCAAGGTTTTTCCCAGGGGAAGGCAGTTGCAGGGTGGACTCTTCTTTCCTCCCATCTTTCTTTTCTCATTGCTCTGTCCAATTCCCTAAAAGAAATTAGGTCATATCATCTAGTTTTGACAACTTATTTTTTGGGATCAGGATGCAGACTGGCTTAGCTTATTCTGCGGAATTCTGGTTTCAACAGACACCTGTCCTGCGTATTCCTCATCCTTAGCTCTGCTCCGGCATATTTTACTGTTTGTGCATTTTTCTTCTCCCTGTTTGTGCAACTAGAGACCTCTCTTTGCTATGGCTATTGTTTTAATATTTAAGCTTAGCTGTCTTACACAGTGTTATTAGTAGTGCTACAATGGTGCAAAACTTTTGGTCATTTTACCAGTGATAGTATTTTAAGGTTTTTTTTCCTTTGGATTGGAAGCACGCAAATATTAATAACATCTTCCTTAATGTCTTCCTTCTACAGGTCCAACTGACCTCTGCTTTGTCTTGAGGAGTGGTGGATCTGTCTTTCATCAAACCAGCTAGTAATTTTTCATGTTTTGTCCACTAAATTTATTATTACATCACAATTTGATGACCAAAATATCATATATTTAGGAAAACACCATCACCTGATTTCTAGACCTTACTTATAGCTGGATTCCTACCCACTTGGCTTCTGACCATAATACCTCCACTGGAAAGATGCAACCTAGGGCCTCTAGGAAACTCTTGGGCCAGAGCTCATTCCCTTACTATGATAATGAACTAGTTGTGTTCATAAATCTACAGTACTGATCTTAAACCAAATTATGTTTCTGGAAGGTCCTGCAGAAAGACTGTTTCAAATCCTCAGTCCTCTTGAAGCCTCTAATATTCAGACTAAATATACTCATTGATGACCTGCGTAGTAGCTATGTTCTTGTGCAGTAATAACTTTGCACAGCTTTTCTAGCTTTGCATCATTTATCCTAATTTCTCAGCTCTTTTTGTAGGAAAATATGTTTCCCTTTCCTGTGGTAGATGTTTCCTCTTTCCTGACCATACCCATTCTATGGATTGAGTGGGAAATTCATCCTGCAGTGGTTCTCAGGAGAGCCATGTAGTTGTCCTGCTGTCCAGGACCTGGCATCAGCAGCTGTGCTTGGACAAGGCAGAGCAACCTCAGACCTGTTCTGCTGGCCCTGGGTCATTTCTGAACAGTGGCACTGGCATTCTCCAGTCCTTGTTAGAATGTCTCACTAATGTGTCTGAGAGGTAGAGATGTGACAGGAAATTGCCATTAGAGGGGTTTCTGACAGAAAATGCCTTTTTATCAAAAGCAATTTTTTCTGCAGAAAAATTTTATTATTTGTTGTGAAAGTTACAAAAAACATTCAACTGTTCATTTCTCAATCTGTCTTGCACAGTAATCAGGAAGCATGTCTAAGGATGCCAAGAGGATTGTTCTGCCAATCCCTACATTGCGTTTGTTTGGATACAAATTTCTTTTCCAGTAGGTGACTACTGAAATCTGTCTTAATCCTGACATGTCTAGAAGAACTTTTAACAATAAGGGACATTCTTCTGAGTATACACATTCATTGAACTCAAATCCACATGCCTTTTAAGCCAAGAGGTTTGGAATGAAATTGCTATTCTTCCTTCTCCACCCTGATATGACCCAACCTCCCCACCCTGGAGTGAAAATGTTAAAAATGAAATCTTTATAAGTGATTGCAATGGTGGTTATCTGAGTTTAGTTAAAATGTGAATATGTATCCAAAAATAAGGTTGCAGCTTCATAATATGACAAGTGATTGAGCCTGCCAGCTGAGTCAGAATTTTTATGCGAAAAAAATCTTTTGGGATGGTTCTTCCTGCTTTCACACACATTAAAATGACTTTTAGGAAAGAATCTGTCATTACATTATAGTTCCTCCATTTTGATGCATGCCAGAATCTACACAGTATTTCTATTAGTGAAAAAAAGAAAATGAAAAAAGAAAAAAACTAGGAATTCTTGCAAGCAGAATAAATAGCTTAAATAGCTTAGCTAAGAGACAATGATTTTTGAACAAATAAATAGAGGGGTTTTGTTAATTGATTTAGTCAGTCACAGGAGCAGATTGGAAGATTGGTGGATTTTTTATATCTATTTTAACCTGGTGAATAAATCCTTCATTGATTATACCTATCTAAATGGAGTGTAAGTATTTCAAAAAATCTGAAGGCAAGTCTTTTTCAATTCATGACTGAAATGGAGCTCCATTCCAATAGCTAGGAAATGTTTTATTTATTTGAACTTCAATCTTCAAAGCATTTTGCTATAAATTAGCTTAATTTCCAAACATAATTGTCCAAATATACCAAAAAATATTGTATTACCTTTTGAAAAATGTCAAATATGCACTTCAATAACTGTATAAAGTCATGATTTCTTTATGCAAAATACATTTTTCAGAAATGACCATTTCTCAGTTGCTGTCTCAGTTTCAACAAATCCTTCTTTCCCAATATGTGAGGTAATATATTGCTAGAATTCCCTTGGTCTTCTTTATGCTACAGTGACATTTGGATGATAACTACTGCTCCCTGCTTCTGTGGTCCTGGGTAACTGGCAACAATGAGCAGCCCATGTAAAACTATGTCTTATGCATTGTTTCAATGTATTCCTGCTACCATATCATGACCTTGACTAGACTGTGCAAATTAATGCAAATTATCATCTGTGATTTGGTTCTTCTCTGGCAAAACTGGAGCAATTATCGCTCCTTGATGCCATATTGTTATGTCGACCTAGGTAGGTGGTTACTTGGGGCAACACCTGGCATTTCCTTCATATTTCTACTTCCTCATAAGGCAGCTAACTCATTACTGCTAAATAATATAAATTATAGCTATCATTCCAAGGAAATAAAAACAGAAAAAAATTATAAAATTTATCTTTTTGTAAAGCAGTTACTGATATCACAAATAAATCTTTATCAAAATAAACAGGCAGGAGTTCAACTTCACTGTCATTACTCTTTTTTATTGAAAAAACCTGTTAGGTATAGGGAAATGTTCTTCCTCCATGGAGATATCATTACTTTTCTTGGCCATAAACAGGCTGCCACAGCAAACAGTGCACATTTGTCTAACATTCTAAAGGATAATTTTGTCTCTGGTGAAATACATCATTTTTCTCAGCAGCCTTGAGTGAAACGAATGCTTCAATTGATTCAAAATATTTTATTCTCTGGCTCTGTGAGCAACATAAACCAAAAGCAGGGAGGTAAAGGACACTCTTCTCCATTTTAAGGAATTTTTTATTTATCCTATATAATAGACAAGGATGTTATACCTATACTTAGATATGCTTAATTTCCAGTACCCTAAAAAGTGGAATAATAACTGAAGAACACAAACAGTGTCAATGACATTTTTTTCTTTCATGTTCTCTGAGTTGCAGGATGAAATTGGGATTAATAAACACAGCAGTTTTCCAGTAAATAGTATTTTTTAGCTTTCTGTAGTGTGTAGCATGGCAAGCTGGAACATCAATATTTCTTCAAAATCACTTTAGTGCTTGTCATCAAATGAAGGATTAATTCTTTCACAGTAAACTTGCACACAATGTGTAGGTTCCAATTCTCTGAAAAGCATAATGATCCTAGAGCTTTGAGAGATGCCAAGCCTGACATTTCAGGAGACTGAAAAACTGTACTTAGCCATAAAACATAGAGATCACAGAGGGAACTAACTCCAGCATGATTCTTTCCTTCTATTAAAGTCACCTCTCCTCCACATGGCAAGTACCACTTCTAAAAACTTGCCTTAGATATGCCCACTTCATCCCTGTCTGCAGAAAACTCTGACAACTAATACCTGTGGTGGTGACAGTGTTCTGGAAAAATATGTCTGATAAACAATAGGAATTGCTAGGATTTCCTAGCAATGTGCATTTGTTGCTTGGCTGGTTTTTAATTACCTTGATAAAGCTGTTGGAAAGATGGGTGATGAAAATAACTTTACCTACTTCGACTACTACCAATGTCCACACATCTCCAGGCAAATTTCATGTTTTTCTCCTTGGTATATTTTTGACTTCTTTTCCACAGCTGCTTTCTTCTCACAGTCCTGTTCTGGCATTTCGTAAATTTAACTGTCCGTTGCAATTTGGCTGTGGGTCTTCTTTTGCTCAGTTTCTATTTCAGAGGAAATAAATATGATGAACTCATAATAAATCTGTTGGTGTAAGCAACACAGGAAAAGGAGTAGGATAGCTATTCCAGTTCACACCAGAAGAGAACAAGCTGTTGCTTTTGCTCTGCACCTCCTTTTTCAGACACAGGCCCAACCTAGGCAATCAATCTCAACCACTTACTGAAGTGATATGCATGCTTTAACTAGTCTAAAATATGACCATCAATTATCTAACCCTTTAGCTTTTATCTGTTTTATTTTCTTTCTTTTTTTTCCTTTTCTCTTCTCTTTGAATTCACTGAAATGACAAGCTAATTAAACATAGCAACATGTTTATACTGCAAAGGATAATCAGAAACCCCCCACCATTCCCTGCAGATTTCATGAAATCCAGGTTCCTTTGAAAATTCCTGGATGTAACAAATGTGGGCTGATGACAAACAGATCTTTCTTGTGCAAATTCATTGTGTCTTTACCACCTGCATGTAAATAATGTAAAATACCTTTTTTTAAATTGGAAAAGAAAATACTTGAAAGGGATTCCACCTCAAGACTGGAACATGACAACAAATACTTCAGATTCCACCGTCATGTCTTGTCCTGTATGAGTGATAAATGTAATGACTTCTTCCAGCTTGTCTAGATTTAGCAGTATGATACTTGAAATATGTGTACAATCTGCACAGGATCTTTCAGGTAAAAAATCCCCCTCTAACTCATTTTAGCAAGTATTTCTAAGCTTTGAATATGAGTTTCTCCCCAGTCCTGAAGGAACTGCTTGCACTGAACCTCCAACTGCCTTGTCACCATGCCAGACCACTGAGCCCTGCATGTGGCTGATGAATTATTTCAATCTGCTTTAGGATTAACCTGTTTTTTCTATGGCACAACACCTACTGTATGTTGACTGGAAAGGGCGATTAACTAATTTTCAATTTGTTTGTGGACAGACTCCCATTTATAAAATAAACAGGCAAATCACTTCAAACAGAGAGAACACTCAAAGCTAAGTGGTATATTTCTTCAGCTGATACCCAATGACCTTTCAAGATGAAAGGATAATAGTCGACACAGAAAAGGAAGAAAAAAAGCCCTGTGTGCTGTTTGCAAGGTTTAGAGGTCACTTGGCTACGGAGAGAGAAGGATACAATGGAAGCTGCAGAAAACACTGCGGAGGCAAACATGGGCTAGGGTTTAGATTTTTTTCTTCTGAGCCTCACCATTCACCACTGGCCATCTCCATTTAACAAGAGCCTCTGTTTCCCTGACTAAGGATATGTTCTGTTTATTGTGTGGCAGAGGCTCCACTTATGTATTAGCTGCCTATCTGAACTCCCCTTTGGAGAGCAAATAATTGGTCAAACCCAAAAACAAAATGGCATGCTTATCCCATTCAGCCGTCTGGTGATCATATGACAGGGTTGAGAGAAGATGGTGGGGGTCTTACAAGACAAAGTAAGATATTATTCCCAATGAAATCCTGTGGCTAGATGCACCTCTGTCTTCAAGTACAATCAAGGTCTTTGTTCTGTCACAGATCCTGGGAGTCAGCTTGCTTCTCCCTTTGAGAAAACTCAAAGCAATTTCCCACACTTGTAGCAAGACATCACCAGGCCATAAAGATTGTTCTGTCCTCTGAGCACACAACGTTTGGACAGAAATAGAGAATTAAAAACAAATTCCTTTTCATTTTACTGACCTTCAGATGCTATACTCTTAAAAACAGACATAGCATTTGCACCAAAAGAACCTGAGTCTTCACTAGACAGGAGATGCTTTCAGAAAAACTTTTTCCCATGCTCACTTTTGATTAAAACTTTTTATAGTGCTTCTCTTGAAAGAAATCAATGTTTGTCAGCTTAAGGGCTGGAGATACCAGTCACTTCCTACATATTTCACATCCTTGCACTTTCACTCTTGCACATACACACATCCATCCTCACACAGCCACCAAATTAATAACTCTTCTCCCACATGCAGGCTTGAGAAACAATCCTGATCACTGCTTAGATATGTTAAACATTTTTTTAATGGTAGTCTCTGTACAGATAAATGCTAAACTGATCACCATTTTCAAGGCAGGAATCAGCATTCCAAAGTCACCTTGAACACTACTGTCAGAAATTATTGTTTACCCTTGGGCTATTCTGTCTGCATTTAAATAAGAATAATAAAAAAAGAAAATGATTGAAAGAAGAAAAAAGCTAGTGAAATATAGTTTAGTTTTATCATTAGTTTCTACATGGGAGCAATATGTTTCCACCTTTATCTTACCATTCATTTGAAATATTATTTTTTATTATAAGTTCTTTTTTACTTTTTATTGCACTACTTCTGTAAAAATTACAGATTAATTGTATTTCTCCTCCCTGAAAGTTGTCTCCAGGTTTGGTTTTTGTTTTGCTCTGAAGCTAAAGGTTTTATGTAGAGGAGCAATATTTGGATGGTATGAAGGTTAGGTTGCATATTTAGCAGGAGGTTAGAAAAGCTCTGTTTGTTTAGCTTTGTGAAACAAAGGCTGAGAAGGAAGTCTATAAATACATCAGCAGGGTAAACAACAGGAGAGAAAAGAACCATTTAAGTGAAACGCCAGTGTTGTCACAGGAACAAATGGATGTGAACAGCTGGAAATAAACTTAGCGGGAAATTAAAAGAAATGTCCCAATTCTTAGAGAAGTCAGGTTCTGGAACATAGCCCTCCAATAAGAAAACATAGGACACAAAAGCCCCCAAAACAGTTTTGAATATAAAGATTATTAATATATGAGTTTTCTGAAAGGTGAGAAAATATATCAAAGAATTTCAAAGACTTTCTCCAGCCTTAGGTTCTTTGGATTTTTATAGTGGTTTTATTTATTTATTTTGATTTGCCATAGCTGAAAAACCTGAATGGAATTTCAAAAACAAGCTAAAGGAACTAGATGTTGAAAACAAGTTAATTAGGTCTCTAATTTCTGCCTGGTCTCCTTTGAAAATCCCAGTGCTGAAATGGATCTCTTTAGATACGAGTAGGGATTACATTACCTTGCTCTTGAAATATTCAGTGCTCCTCTGGGAAACTGAAGCTCTCGAATGACTCAGGGAGAAACAGGCATAGTGGCTAAAAGGTGAGTAAAGTGTTTTTAAGCAACCGTCCCTCCCCATGATCAGCTCTCAAATACCCACAGTTACAATTATCTGCCTACTGTAACCCACGGTCTGTGGGTCCAACTATTTGCAGACCAAGGCCCAGTTCTGTGAAACCCAACTGTATGACCTTGGCTTGGTTTTACCAATTTGGTAAAAGTTATTGCTGAGCTGTGGTAGAGTTCTTACTCTGAAGATGTTCATGATGAAAAAAGAAAAAAAATACCGAGATGAAATTTTTGAGGTGATTGTAGTTACTAGCTCAGGGAATAAAGAGAAAAATATCAGTGTGAAATGATATAAAATACTGAGAAAAGAAAGTAGATAACTGAAAGGCAGAACTCAGCAAGAGCCTTGTTCAAAAGCTGATATTCCTCCCCCTGCCCAAAGGGTGTCTGGGCAGCATAAGCTCATCAAGTGTCTGCATGCTAGTGATTGGTCTAGTAACACATTAGTCTCAGGTACATACCTATCTAACAAGCACATTAAAATACAAATAATTGTTGTACACTTGTAAGCTCTGCATGAGTTGGTTTTTTACCAAAAAGATGTTGAAATGTGATTCAGCAGAGAAAGGGTTACCTGATATGAACAGGAATTCAGAATAATATTTTAGGATTCAGAGGTTCAGGACAACAACTGGAAAACTCAGTTTGATCTTTTTAGGCATATTAACTTTTTAAAATGCTATCCTCCTGGCAATTTTGGCCAAAATTCTTACTGCCTCAAAGTCTCCACTGTCCACTGTCACCTTTACTGAGCTGGAAGTATTTTGTGGATTGTGACAGAAGAGAGGATTTAAAGGATTTCTGCTTCCACCACAGGCCATGTCATGGCTTTCCACCATACATGTCAAAAGTGTTTCCTGTCAGATCGAATTGGCTCCTTATTCCTTAATATCATCTGCACTGATGAGACAGATGAGCACATTTATATCTAACTGGTGTTAGAGCTGCACTGCAAACTTTGCCTTTTTGATGGTAATGCTGTAAGGAAGCATCTGTAATAAGTAACAAGATGGTACAACACAGAGCAAATTGCTTGGAGACAGTAACTCATGCAGTTGCTAAGAGGAGCAGCTAATAAATATGGTTTGAATAGAAATGCTAATGAAATAGAGCTGGATGCTTGTTACGTCATTTAACACTACTGCATATACAGCAGTTAATCTTTTTTGGGATTCTCTTTATTGTCACTGAGGTCTATGCCTTTTTTTACTGCTTTTACTGCAAATCAGATAAATATTGTCACATGGCAGGAAACAGTGAACAAATGTAGTGATGTAAGGTTACATTCAGCTGGACACCATCTATCTGAATGATTAATTGAAGGTGTATGCAAAAAGCTACTGAAACTCAGCACTTCTGTCAAACAGAAAAAAAAAATCAATAAGAACACCACTGTCTTGGTCTGTTGTACTTTTGTGAAAAACACAAAGACAAATCAAGGATATATTTTCAAACCTTCCAGGAAGTTGCTGCAAGATGAAAGTCTTTTATTTTTTCCCCACTGAATTATAGCTTCTATTAATAAAATGGCATCTGCAGTAAGGACAGAATCTAATATGCAACAGTCTTCCCATACATTTCATCATCCCTGAGGTTTTAAATGCATTCTTGTTCAACCTTTAGTTAAAGATCATTGCTACTACGAAATCAATTTTTGCTGTTCTCCTGGGTAAATGATTAAGAAAGATTTAAGTGCAGTTATGTTAGAAAAGGGTCATTTTGGCACAAGATATTTACATGTATGTGACATGTGCCATGTTCAGTTAACTTAGTCCATTGGAATACCCTGATGAAGGAATACTAAATTCTATAGACAAGTGACCAGTGCATGTCCGTCTCCTTTACAGTTCATGTCCATCTATGTGGGACTTCTTCACTGGGGTGCTAGTGGGGAAGCATCTTTTGTTGTGAGTCTCTGAACCAAAACCAATTTACACTTCAGAACATGTAGAGCTGTATCTAAATTACCTAGCCACTATGCCAAATCCATTTTCAGCAAACACACAAAGAGACTGAGTGTTTCAAGCCAAGGAGCTCAAACCACATTGGGGAGTACCAAAGATAGCTAGTTTCTAATCCTAAAAGTAAATGTCAACAGTTTCAGTACTTGCTTTATCAGAGAATGAAGGAATGGTATTTGTGATTTATTTTTCCCCAAATAAAACTCCCGGTCCAATATGTTGTGAGATTTTTAAGATCAAATGAATGCTCTCTGAGAACTCTTGCAAATATTCAAAATGCAAGAAGCTTTCTGAGTGCCATATGAACTCATTCTGAGGCCAATGTATTTATCAGAAAGACAAAATGGATTTGTTCTTTAATCCTCTCTTTGAAATACTACATTCATAGAATTAATGGAAACAGTATGATGTCTCTTTGCTGACTAGAAGTATGTGAATAAGCAAAGCTTACAATCTTGGTTCCTGTTCAGTAGTTTTTAATGTTATTCAGAAATAAATAAGCGTCCAATGCAGAATGATTCACTAATTCACAGACATAATGAATGCCTGAATAGTTCAATGAACTCTAATGAATGCAGTTTCCAATGTCATATCTTAGTAAGATATGCTAAACATCAAATAAATAATATTGAGAGTAGTATGCCAGTACACATACCAGAAGATTTTGCCTCCATAATCTGTAGCTGCTTTTGAAATACAGATTTTTACTTCTGAACACATTCAGAAGTAAATTGTACTTAAATCTGAACACATACAGTGTAGCTCCTGGAAACTGAAGAGCACAAAAGCTTTATGAAGAATATTTTATTAATGTTCCTGAACTAGAATCAAAAAATAGACAAGGAGAAAAGGAGTTTCTGCAATGTCATGGTTTGATTCAAGAAGTAGAAATGGGATGTAAATGGTGCTTAGTGTACTTGAAACAGACTATACCTGCACTGGTCTGTTGCCAGTGTTAACTGGCTACTAATGACTTTTCTAGAAGCCTTCACACAGGTGGCCACAGGGCAGAATAAAAAAGCAATGGGAGGTATACAGTGACTTCTCTCTATGAAATTCTCAATCTCCTTGTCAGATTGTTGACATTTCTGAGTAATATGAAGTTCATGTAAGTTCATAAAATTTGTCTAATAAGATTAGATAACTTTGCTAAGCTGATATACTTAGTAACGAGAAAATAGTTTTAATTGCAAGTGGAAAGAGATGGAAATCTCCAAGGAGTGATGTATCCTCTCCTAAAATGGTAATTCTTAGGTGGAATTAATTGCTGCCTGGAGATATCCACTTCTCTGTATCACTCATCCTTACCTGAGGTAATGATTCTGGGAGATCTCTTCCATGTCTCATATGTTTGATTACGTGCACAAGGCTTCTAAGGTGAAGACAGCAGATCACTGCATTGCAGTGATGCCATTGCTACAGACCACTGTAGACTTATAAACTCTGTTTTGCTTTCATTTCCTGAAGAAAGCTGAAGATGACTAACAGATCATGTTGAAATACTGAGTTACTAGTAAATAATCAAGTAATTAATAACTTTAATAACCCTTATGAATATTCAGGAAAATTGGTATGGTTGTTCAAGATAAGAAGCTAACACCTTAGATTATGGCTTATGCTTGCTTACAAAAAAGCAAGAGATAAAAAGAGAAAAACCAGAATTTTGGTATTGCTTTTGATTATGGAAACTTGTATGTTTGGCTAAAGATGAAAAAAATGAGGAAGGCTTTTTGTAAGTCAAATTCTTGCTCGAGGAAGAACGTTGTTTTTGTCATTAAGAAGGACCTTTTTTGTAACCACCTATGTTAGCAGAATGTTTGCTTACCAATGCAAAGCAATCAGATCACAGAATCTCAGAGCTGCTGAGTTTTAAATACCCCATCAGCTATTTTTATACACTGATAAGATCCCGCTGAACATTTTTTGCTCCAGGCTGAACAATCACAACTCTCTCAGCCTCTCCTTGTATGAGAGATCCTCCAAGCCCTTGACAATATTTTTGGATCTTCAGTGGATTTGCCCCAACATGTCCAGCTTACTCTAGTACTGGGAAGCCTTGACTCAGAAATCCAGATGTGTCTTACATGAGCTGAGCAGAGGAAAAGGATCACCTTTCTTGTCATTATTTATCCTGACAATGAAAACGTTTCATATATATATACATATATGCGTATATATGAATGAAAATACATATATATATTTTGCAGGAAATTACTGTTTTCAACAGTATTTTGGATAGTGTGAGAAAATGGATGTTCTGAAGCTTTCAGATGTACTACTTGGAGAGTAAAAAATTGTTCATAGTTAATCTGAAAAATATTTCACATATAGAAAAGTTATTTACAAGAAAAAATTGGAAATAAAAAGAGAAAATTTAAAATAGAATGTATTGCTTTACCTTGAAAGAATATTCTGAATAATTTATTTTATATCCTTATTTAATGCAAGACATTTATTTGGAATTCTGTCAATTGTAATAGGATAAAAAATAATGTGGAAGGCTTAAAGGTTAAAAGGTTATAATGGAAAAAAACCCAAGAAATAATGATTATTTGCTGCTATGGTAAGGCAAAAAAAATGAAAAATATTATATCTCTCAATCTTAAGGAAAATACCTGGTTCATTCACATAACAGTCTGATCTTCAGAGAATGATTATTTACTGATTTTCTGGTTATTTACTGATTTCCGTTCAGTCCTTCTTGCTTCACCACAAAACATTCAAGTTTTATAAGATGGTGCATAAGTTCAAATACTGCTGTCTAATTTTCTGGGGTTTTTTCTTAAATAAATTCTACTTTTAAGACACACTCTTTTATTCAGTAAGCAAAATGTCTGATCTACAACAAAACTACTGAAATTACCATAAAAATGTTGTTGCAAAGTTCTGGCATTTTGGTATACTATAGGGAGAAGATTTTGTCTTTTAATATATCCAATGTATTGCCTTGCATTAGATAACAATTGAACGGATTTACTCTTTTACAGATTGTTCATTAGTTCTGAAGTCGACCCATTGAAAGTGTTGTCAGCAACATGATTTACTTTAACAAGTTGCATTGATGTTAGAGTTCTCTCAGGTGGTGTGTATTCAAGAAAATCATCATCTATTCACAAAAATTTCACAATGATTTTCCCCTTTACTCATTCCCTTTTTACTTCATCAAAACTGATTTTACTATGACATGCTTTAGGGTGGTCAAGTCTTTCGTGGCAAACCTGTCCTTTCTTTTTACCCTCCTAGAGTTTTACAGCAATGACTGAACAGAAGCTTACATTTTAGAGGATACTTTTTTCAGATTTCCTTTGACTGTTTGGGCTTTGTCTGGTAAAAGCTGGCTTATAAACATTTCTGGCATTAACGGAAATCAATGAGAGACTTTTTTTGCCAGAACAGAATATGAGGAAGTCATGGATGAAACACCAGTGACCTCATAATTGGGAAGTATATGAGGTTCTGTACAAGTAATCTTGTATTGAAAACAGAAGTCTTTCTGAAGGCCTGTTGGTAGTCCTAAGAGTAAAGCTAATTTATTTTTCTTGTTATTATACCTCTAGCTGCCAGGTCATTTTTTAAATAAGAAGACTTAATAGATGTCAGTGCTGATTTAAAATTCATTCTAAGATTTATAAATCTCACTTACAAGGTGAAGGATGGTCACAAAAGCCAAAATGACAGGCACCCCCACCACTGTTCAGGGAAGAAACAAAATCTGACAGAGGGCAAATGTTAGCTTCCTTTTAACCCTGCTACCACAGAAAAGTTAGAGATGTTAATAGAATACATACATCTCATGTTTGTTTTGCCTGTGTTGTTGAAATTACAGTTTGTTTTGGGGTTTTTTTAGAGTGAGTAAGACTGTAAATACATGGATTTCACTTACTGTATTAGTTTTGGACTCTACATATCACAGCCAATCACTTTTTTTTGGTTTTTTTTTTTTTTTTCCCAGTGCATTATTATCCATGGGAATCTTAAGAGTAGGAAAATAAAATAGGAAGCAGTGGAGTCCTTTTTTTTTGTACACATAACGAGCATTATATTTGGAATAGGAAGAACATCTCCTCTAAATTATTTCAACACAATTAAATGAGCGCAGCAATCACTTAGGCAGCACGGAAGGAAATGTGAAAATATTAATTCCCTTAAGAAAAGGTGAATTTTCTTCATATGACTAGCTCTCCCAATGACTGAGACTTCTGCTGAAGTGTGTGTTATTGCAAGGCAAGATGCAAACTATGAAAAGGGAAACAAATGAGAAGCCATCACCTCTGACCTCACTGAAACAGAACTCTTAAGAGAAAAATGCACTCCATGCCTCTGGTCACAGGATTCTGATTTAAATTAAGGCAAACATATTGTGCAAGGTGCAGATTTTTTTCCTTTTATATTTAAATCTGTGCATAACAGGCAAATGCATTTCCTGTGTTGTAATAGGTGTTCCCAAATCTACTTTGATTTAATGAGTATTTGATGAAGAAATGGAGAGGGCTCCTTAGGGGGCCACAAAGCAGGGACTTGATGGCCAAGACCTGTCCCATCACCTCTGGACACCAGCCCCCATCCAGGGAGCAGGACAAGCTGGGGAGCAGCTAAGAAACACCCATATCTTATGTAACATAAATAAAGAACCAACTTTATTTGGAGAGTAATTGGACTGAACTACTTTAAAGAACGCCTTACATAAGGATTTGAACATCGTTTCTCCTCTTGTGTACTTAGTTGATGTCTAAGGGGATTATATAGCTGTTTCTTTTTGTCAAGTAGATAATGGCATATTTAAAATAGAATATAAATTAACAGAAGCAATTGTTATTTACTATAGACAAAGGAAAGACAAAAGTGAATGGAAAAAATATAGAACACTTTGTTCTTACATGGCTCAATACATTCAAAAATAATTTGGATTGATATTGAGTTAAAAGGTGTCTCTATAGAGAATGTATGTTTTAAAAAATGACAGTAACTTACTTTTAATAACTGATTTTAATTCCGGTTGTAGCCAGTAGTTCATCTTAATTCAGGATTTTTCATTTATCTCCAGGGCCCAAGGTTACCTCTATTCAAAGGTAATGTGCTGGTAAAGACCCAACTCTCTCTTCCCTTTTTCCAAGAGTTCTGTCTTTGGCCATGATCGTCATATTGGACTCACCATCATTAGCAGTCTACTGTCATTGGAACAGCTGGCATTTCCATAGGAAATTTTGGAAGAACAACAGGGAGAAAAAAGTGGCTAGCAGCACATGGACAAGAAACAGAAGAGAAAGACGAACTGGCAAGACATTATTCTGAAATATAAATCCTGTAGCAACTCAACTCCCAGGGGACATTAGATGGAACTCTTTTACTCATTTATTTAGATTCCTGACAAGACCAGAGACAATCATGCATATTCTGAAAAAAATGGGTAAAGTTTGAAGTACCCAGGTTGTTGGAATAAGACTGACAAAGACAAGCAAGATTGATTTTACTTTTACTAACTGGAACCTCTTGAGCCCGTGTTCATTCCTAATTAGTGGAATGTCTTGCTTCTCTGTTAAATCTGAAGAGAAGCAGCAAGCTGAGTGGAACAGGGCTTTCTACAGTTTGCACAGCAGACTTTTGTCAACAAAAATCCCAAATCAGGCTGCCTAATCAGCACAAACAAGGCCCTACTCCAGTCTGTTAGGCCCAAGTGAGGCTCCGCAGTCCTGCCAACTTCTGAATGAGACTCAGTTCCTGAAAAAGTGGCTCCCAGGATAAGGTCATGTAAAGCAGAAAGACTTTTCAGCAGTTCTCTCACCTAGGCTTTTCACTTCACAACATCCCAGATAGCTCGCTGCTTATACAAAGATCTTCTAAGTCATCAAGTCCCAAACCTATCTGGAAACTCTCCTGAAACTCTTTATATTTATAGCAGTAAACAACAACAAAAAAAATCCCCCAACAAAACCAAAACCAAACAACCCCTCCCCCCCCCCCAAACAGCCCTAAATACAGCCCTAAATCAAATGTTTCAGGCTGTAATTATGCCAAGAACTCAATAAAAATAACACTGACTGTGCCACTGAACAAATCACCTCTGAACTGGTGCAGAGATCTTTGACCAGTACCAGATGTTGGAGTGATGCCTGATTCATTTCTCCTTTTTTACCACACTTTTTAATTGATAATTCCCTGAGAAGACTATGTCTTTTTTCCACTTTCAGTGAAGTTAAAAGCAGGATTGTTAATGCTAATTTCTTTGAAAGAAGAGGGAGAAATATTAAAACTACTATTAGAAGCTTAGGGTTTTAAATATTTGCTAAGACACCTGCCTAACCTTCACCATATGGCATTTTATATCACACGAGCTGTGTGCAGGAGGCACACATGTTTAACATCCCATAGGAATGGAATCACATAAATTTTCTTTAAGAGTATCTATCACTTACACAATTATTTATTACGTAAATATATTTTATTTATTACATAAATTATTTTATTTATTATGTAAATATATTTTTGAATATTATTCTTATCCAGACAGTCTCACATCTAACTATGTATTTTTCCTTGTTTGGTTATCTTTATTTTATATGGAATACTAATCATTATTTTAAAGTGCAATTTTCCATGAATGGATTTCTCTCACTTTTCCCCAAACAGATCCTAATTTGACATGGAGGAAAATACTTTAAAAAGAATTTCACCCACAGGATATTATTCTGTTTTATTATAAAGACTAACATATTGTCATTAGAGTTGAATAGAATATAGCTTTTCCAATCTATGAATGTTTTTAGGTTAAGAAAAAATCTCCCCCACACTTAATAAAACCCAAAGGTTTGCTCTAATCAGCAAAAAACCTTGTTTGCTGCTCAAAAGTACAATGATCTGTGAGAGTTAGATTCAGTAAGGATCCCGCTATAATAATTACTTACATGTACAAAAACTTCAAATGGAAAATATTCATAATGGTTTTCTTCTTCACAGACAAATCAGGACCAAGTGTTCAAGGCTAGAGTGTAGATTTCCAGACAGAATAAGAGACTTGAATTTTGCCTTTCCTTAACCTAAACAAGCACACAGACCCATAGACTTTCAACAAATCTGTGCTGAGTTCTCTTTCAGTTTAGTGGGAAATTAAATTAATTCTGAAGTTAGACTATCTCCTAAAAGTTTCCAAGTTAAGTAGAATTTTAGAAAAAAATGCTAAAATAAAATATATTGGAGACACTTCAGCTTTAAGCTTTCATTTTCTATGTGACAATTTGCAAATGTACATGTATCAAATATGTCAAAAAGTAGTTAAAATACCTAAGCTTAAAGATTTCTGAATCTGACTTCCCGCAAAGAGGAAATAGCCACAGATTTCCTCCAAGATGTTTCAAATTAGTGTTCCAAATTTAACCAGCTGAAGAAGGGTAGTTTGCATAAACTTATCCAAACAATTTATTGAACCAGAAATCTGAGCTTTTAATTTTTGCTTTTTATTTCCTAGAAGCAAAGTCTATTTTAGGATTAAAGATGGAAAAGGAAACAAAGTTTACATTGAAAACATACACACATTCAAATAAATTAAAGTATTTACAAACAATCTGGATACAGTAAGGGACTCCAAGATTTCTAGCAGACTTAATTAATAGGACTATTGCTAAAATGAGTCAATTTACTCCCTCAAGCATAGCATAATGCTCCCAAGTAACTGAATCAGAACCATAAAAACTTATGGAGAAGATCAGACAATTTTAATGATCTTCTTCATTACCTCTGAAAAGCTAATCTAAGTAAGACAGATATCTGTGTAGATCAAATGATACCACCAGTATCCAAATTTACGTCCTTCTGGTGACTGAAACCCTGGAATGGTTCTTTTCATTCCACTAAAAAAATGAATTTTAAAGCATAAATTCATTTGTGATTTCAATTCTAGACCAAGCTCAATTAGCTCAAAAATAGAAAGTAGGAATAAAAAAACGGTCACAAGGCTGTCTCAATAAATTAACTCTGTGTAGCATCCAGAATCATGATCATAACTTTTTATGCTAGTTACAAGTATACGCTCAATTATTTTTTAATGTTGTTTACTCTTTAAAGAGAATATAGCTAACACCAATAGATTGGATTAAACCATTTCATTTCTTTCTTGTGTACTGTTTAAGAAATTCAGCTGAATTATAGAACAAAGAAACTAATGATTAAATACCTCCACTTTGGGTGACTAACTTGAAACATCTTTTATAGCCATGATTTTTTAAAACCATGATTTCTGAAGTCAGAGAAACAACATTTTTATTAAGGGCCTTCAAGAAAAATGTGATGATAACCCAAATATTGAGATACTGAATAATTCCTAAACATAGGTTTTTATTTTCCTGTTTTGCAAAAGATGATTTGTCTGCTAGATTTTGGCAAATAAAAACTGAAAAGTATATCTAAAGCAATGATGTTGAAAAGGTGACCTGAGATCAAGATATGGAGTGGCAGAGATTTGCAGACATAAGTAAGGATCTAATGTATCAATATAAATGTCAAATAAACTCAACTGAGCTTGGTAAGGCACTGGTGATAAATAACCGATATGACTGTGTACTTAGAGATCAATTCATGCACTGAAGTGCTGTTGACTGAAACAAAATAAAATAAGCATGAGAAAGAGAGAAGTCCAGATAACAGTATATTAAAGGTCATATAGGATGTTTATAACAGAGCTGTGAAGTAAATCACTTGATTTTGCTCTTTGAGTATTTTTCCATGCTCCCAGGCCCAGAATGGGTACCAGCAGGGTAATGCCTGGGTGCTCGATCCACGTGCTTCATTGATTTCCTTCTAGCCAGGGAAACCACAACCACTAAAGGAAGTTCTAAAGGAGGTTTGGCCCTTGTGGTACTGTCAGAACAAAGCGGTTTAGTGTCCTGATTAGATTGCAATAATCAAGCTGGAGCCTGATCATATGTATCCTTAAAGCACTGATCGCTTGCCTGGTTACCCCTCTTCCTGTTTATTGACCTATCTCTTTGCTATCTTCTCTTCACCCCAGTCTTCTCCTAAATAAACAAAACTTTTCTTCCAATTGATCCCACTTTTGCTGCATCTATTGCTTTTTCTGATACTTGTAACCTAAGTGATCTCAACCTTATGTGGTGTTGTCACCTCACAAGACTCTTTTCCCAAAAGCCAACTCTTCAGGTACCTTTGATGTTTCTCCATTTGTCATTTGTTTTGTGTCCTGTCTACTGGTTTCACTTGTCAAATCCACATCCTGCTCAGTTAGCTTTACTGTGAGCCAGGGCTTTGTTGGGGATCCAGTCATTCACCGGCAGCTGTAATATCAGCTCACAGTTTCCCTCGTCCATTTATTTGTGCTCACGATGATGGAAGGAAAAGGAGACACATCCATTCAATTCTGAGTCCAGCCTGATCTTTGTCAGCTGATTGCACCTCCTCTAACTTCACAGAGATACGGTGAGCACAGAAACTTACCATTTCAATCTTGTGTTTCCTTTTCCAAGTTCAACTGCCAAGGCAAAAATCTGCCCTTAGAGTTAGCCTTTTGCCTGTCCTTGCTATTAAATAAGACCCAGGTGAAAATATATAAAAGTGAATAAAACTTAAGATGAACCGCCTAAGCCAATCATTTTTCTGGACTGTACAATAGAGAAATTTTTAATTACCTTACAGGGTTGGTTATATTAGGATAGGATTTGGAAGGGAAGGAAAAAGAGGCAGTAAAATAGCAGAAAAAGACTCCAAAGTATTTAATACAGTGGAGGAAAAAGCAAGCAACATGAAACAATGGAAGGAGATGTTTATTTTACTAAGAGGCTGATGCAAAAAAATGCAAAAGATGTATCAGAGAGAAATAACAGAGCTAAGTAGCATAAGATTAATAGTATTGCTGAGATTACTCATTTACCAGCAGAATGTCTGGACTTGCCAACCCAGAGAGTCCCTTTTGCTTTTATGTTCCTAAATTACATAAGCAGAAAGAGATAAGAAACAAATCCAAAATGTGTGATAAAAAGATTTCAGCAGCACTTTGTCCTCAGCTGTACTAGAAGAACTATTTATTTAGAAGATTCTCATAGGACAGCAACTATGAACTGAGCTTGCATTTCTCCAATAGGATGAAGAGAGGGAATGAAGGAAGGGAGGAAGGAAGGAAGGAAGGAAGGAAGGAAGGAAGGAAGGAAGGAAGGAAGGAAGGAAGGAAGGAAGGAAGGAAGGAAGGAAGGAAGGAAGGAAGGAAGGAAGGAAGGAAGGAAGGAAGGAAGGAAGTAAGGAAGGAAGGAAGGAAGGAAGTAAGGAAGGAAGGAAGGAAGGAAGGAAGGAAGGAAGGAAGGAAGGAAGGAAGGAAGGAAGGAAGGAAGGAAGGAAGGAAGGAAGGAAGGAAGGAAGGAAGGAAGGAAGGAAGGAAGGAAGGAAGGAAGGAAGGAAGGCAGGAAGGAAGGAAGGAAGGAAGGAAGGAAGGAAGGAAGGAAGGAAGGAAGGAAGGAAGGAAGGAAGGAAGGAAGGAAGGAAGGAAGGAAGGAAGGAAGGAAGGAAGGAAGGAAGGAAGGAATTTTCCAGAGGAAAATAGTAAAAAACATTTTTACAAATATTGTTAGCTGGAGAGAAAATTTGGTGTCTTTCAAAATTATACTTCCTTGTGTGTGCCAGATAATCCCTGGATTTCTCTGGTTTTGCAGGCATGCAGACTAAGAAAGAGGAGAAAAATTATAGAAATATTTAAATTTTGTCTGATCACTTCCTCTGGAAGAGGAATATGCAAAAGATTTAAAGTTAATGACCTTTGCTGGTATGCTGAATGGAACTGAGCAACTAGCATGATGATATGCTATTTGCATGTCCAAAACAGGGAGATAATTTTTGCCATTAATAATGCACTTGCATATGCAATTACAGACTTAGAGGGCTGTGTAGGTGTGAGACACAGCAATCACAGGGCTGAAGCTTTTGTATATGACAAAATCTGGTACTCACTGGAATAATATTACAACACAAATTCAATACGCAGTAGGTTAAACATCATAGTTCAAATCTTCAATACTCTTAGGCATTACAACAGCACCAAGGTATTATGGTGATTTGCATTCTGTGTGTCCAAAACAGATTAAATACTCTGTTCAATGTGTCAAGTCAGTTTGCAATGCAAAACAGATGCATATTTGCTTTGGCTTCCACAACCAATATTTAAAATAGAAACTGGGAACCTGATGCAGAGAAATACCATTTTAACATTCAATTTCATTTTACTGCTTTGTCTCTACTTAAGCCTTCATTTCAGCAGTAATGAATGCACACAGTTGTTGGTTTTTAGTATCTCTTTTCTTTAGCATAAAATTAAAATGTGCTCCTGTTGGAGCAGAACAAATATAAATTAAAAAATTAGGAAACAAAACTCCTTCTGCATCTCACATCTCTAAATTCATAACACTCTATTAGAAGCCTCATTTACTTTAATAAAAGGTGTTCCATAGAATTTAGATATTCCACTGTTAGAAATCACAAGATTCTTGAAAAAAACAATTATAATACTGTACATAATGACTATATGCTAGATCACAGTTTTGTGTCAAGATTTGTAAAACAAATTAAGTTGAACAAGTGTTTTGGATTAGCTTTCAAATCACTTCAAATTGACCACTACTGTCCCTTGGTGTTGCCAATCCAATTTTACCATATGCAAATGTTGTTGAGTCAAACAAATGGGTAAGTTTAAAAAATAACCCAACTCTACAAACCTGTCATCCTCAAGAACGAACATTTTGATCTCATGTGTTCTCCAGCTTGGTTTGATGCCGGTCCTGTTTCTGTTAAATTCAACAATATAAAATCTTTCTCCTAATTTCAGTGGATTTTAGTTTTCTAACGTGTATAAATGCTGTCCAGAACTTTTCTGTGAAAGACAATCATTTACAGGAGTTGTAGTTCCTTCCAGTCATCCTATAGTAAGGATCCCAGGAAGTTATTTCCTTGAGGGCTTTTTCCCCTATTTGTACTGAAGCCAGTGTCTGCAGGGTCACTTCTGACTGCAGTATTAAACAAGACCATAAAGATATTAAACCCACAAATTTTGGTAAAGAGCATATATTTACAGATGCTCTAAAGTCTCTGAGAATTTTTTTTCAAACATTCCATGTTAAACATTTAGAGACCAATTTTTTTTTTTTTTTTAATTCAGTCAGTTCTTTCTAAGAAGGATTCTGGCAGAAAATCAGTATCTTTCCTATCATTCATGAAAACTTGTTCTTTATTCCTGATCAAAAGTAAGAAAGGTCCTGATGCTCCTTTCTCCCACCTAAACAAATTGATGTAAATCAGAAGGAAAAAAAAAATGCACTAGTCTATCTAGACAGAACACAGTAATAGTTTGCTAAACTAGAAAACAGTCCAAGAAAAGATTGTTGGAGTACAGGAAGCTGAAATTTGCTGATGGAAAATAATAATTCTGTGGTTTTTTGTTATGTAACTAGCATATAGTTACATAACACTATATTGCAAGGACATCTTGTGTTTTGAATATTATTTATTTTATGTTGTTCTAGTGACAGTTCTTCCCAGCCTCCAGACAGGATGGTTTAGAATCTGTCAAAAATATAGATATGTTTTCCAATTCTATTTCTGACTATTCAGCCTGAGATCTCAACATTACATATTTCTGTGTGATTTATAAATGATCACAAATGATAGTGGTTATTTCATGTCAAGTTTTATCCTCTGGTGTTGTGTTGATTGCAAGATGGAAACCTTGGCAGATTTTTCTCACGTGGTCTTAGGAATGTCAACATGAACTTTAATATCCACTCTACCCGTGTGTCTTGACCAACATTTTCTGTGTCTTATACCTGTAGTGGTCACATAAAATTGTCTGTGTAACAGAATTTCTCCAAAGGATTTTGTAGTTATCAGAAGCAGCATGGTACTCTTCAAGTAAAAGTTTGGTTTTGGGGTTTTTTGGGGGGTTTTTGGTGGCTTTTTTCGGGGTGGGGGTTGTTGTTTTGTTTTGGGTTTTTTGGTGGGGTGTTTGTTTATTTGCAGCTTTTTCGTTTTTTGTTTGTTTTTTTGTTTTGTTGTTGTTGTTGTGGGGGTTTTGTTTGTTTGTTTGTTTGTTTTTTTGTTGGGGCTTTTTTAGATTTTTTCCACTTTTTAAATTTATCCTGGACTGTAAAAGGCAGTTTAAAAGCTACCTTCTACTGCTGTACATCTTTCTTCAATACAGACTTATAATGCAAAGTAATACAGTTCAAGTATCTCTTGGCTACTTTAGAAAAGACTCTGTACATAGGTAAACTCTAACAGCTATCAGTAACCTTTAAAAAACCTACAGAGAAATAGGAACTGCAGGTTTCTAGGTCTATCCCAAAGCTCCAGAAATTAACTTTAAGCAACACTGAATTCAAAGCAAACAGTGCAAATCAACAGGTCAGAACTGCCACAGTACATGCAGGTAATATTGGCATCATATGCTTAAAACCAAGCAGGGAATAACAGACTGAACAGGATGGAAGACCGTCCTTGAAAGACAAGGAAGAGGACTATGCAAAAGATTAACAAAGTTAATGACATTTGCAGGTATGCTGAACAAAACTGAGCAACTCGCATGAAATGGAAGTATTTAAGTCAATGGCTGGTTCAGGATATGGCCAAACTTGACTATTATTAACACTTTCTACTTTATGTAAAAAAGAATAAGTGATTTCTGCATTAACCTTCATTACTGGTGTAGCCAAAGTGATGCTGTATTAAAAAGGAAGGTGTTATGCTAAACTGTGAATTCATTTCACTGTGCGAGTAGGATGAAACAGCATTCACAGAGGAACACTTATGACTGAAAATTAAGAGTTTTCCAGAGCTCTGGGAGTATAATGCATATTTTTCACTAAATGTTAATGGGATTTTGGAACCTAACTGCATTGGTGACCTCTGAAAATCCCTATCAAAGTGACTGAATTGCAAACAAAAACCAGAGTTTTTCATTAATCTCCACTATTGTGCAAGTAGACTGGAGGGTAGCCAGTATTGTAGCCATCTTAAATGATGTGTTAGGGGTGAACATAAAAATTATAGACCAGTGAACATGACTTTAGTATTAGGTTAATTAGCTGAAAACACATTCAATGAGACTTGTAAAACACACAAATGAGCATAATATAATAGAAATCAGCAAAGCTTCTGTAAATGGGAATCACACTTCTTAAGCCTCATTTTATTCAAAAGAATTGAAACAATGATGGAAAAAGAATTCTTAAATGTAATTTAGTTGAATTTCTGAAAAGCCCTCTAGAAAATATCTGGCCCAAAGGTGTTAGTAGGAGGAGCAGGTACTCTTAGGAAACAATGTAATATTAGTGTAATGTTTAATAGGTCTGCTGATATGAAAGGAAATTTTTGAAAAACAGTGTCTATTAAAATTAAATATTTTTGAATATAAAAAAAGTAATAGAAATCAATAATGGAAATGATATTATGCTACTCTGTAGGGAGGTGATGGATCCTTAACACATATGGTTGGTTTTGGTCAACAAGCTTTAAAATTGCATAAAGGTCTAAAATACAGAAAAATACAAACAGAATAACAGGCCTCATGATTGTCACTATTTTTATCATTCTGTAACATAGATTTTAAAAGGCAATTACTTTAAAACTGAAAGAAAACAAATAATTATTGATAGTAAAAGAGTAATTACACTGTATTTATAGCTAATTTCGCCTGTTTCTGAGCCAGCAAATTGCTTGAGACTATTCACTGTCATTAAGGCCAGAATCTGCCAAGCACCTACATGCTTCCTAATAAAGTTTCAGACTTAAAAAAAACCTCAAAAACTCTTCTATTGAATATTCTCTGTTAAATCTGAAAAAAATAGGTAATTATTTCAGCATTGTAGTTTTATAAACCAAAAAACTTTCAAAGACTTTTCTAAAAATTTGATAGTGTTGATATCCAAGTTTCAGTTCCTAGAAATGTTCCTTAACACTTCTTAGTTAATATAGAAATAGCCATTATGGCTGAGATCCAGGTTCATTATTAGAGAAAAAAAGATCAAAATAAATAGATAAATAGATAAATAAAATCATCTGGAATTAATTACTTGATTTGCTACTTCCCTGTGTAATTTTTAGTACTTCAAGCAAAAATCAGGTTGTTACAATATTGCTACCAAGTCAAAACAAAATACCAAGCTTGTATTTTCCTAGAACTGCTGCAAATTAATATAAAATACTTTCATCCAAGACAAGGCAAGATTTATGCTTACAGTAAAAATTTCATTTACCACTGTGCCAGTCAGAAAACAATTATAAGTCTACCAGCCACCTCTCATCAAATAACAATTGCTCATTCCTTACATGTGTTTAGAAACAAGCTTGCCCTTTAAAAATAACCCCTAAACTGCAGCCTCTTCTAGCTGTGCTGATTCAGAAATAGTGCAGTCACTTGAAAACTCGATTTACTTAGGCCTAATTCTGAGTCCAGCCTGGCTCCTTTGAAGTACAATGTAGACATGCATTTGGAACTCCATGTTTAGCTGAAATCCATGAAGTTTACAAGTTTTGTAACGAGGCACAGTTCTGAAACAGAAATTCCAGGTAAGAGAAACCATAATTCTTTTCCTTTGGGGAGAGAGAATAACTGTTATGCAACTTGAGTACACCCACTTCTGGATCTGACAGTCCACAGCTTAATCTCTAGGATTATTATAGGTCTCACTATTCAGGACTGCATCTCATTCCCTGGAAGAGCTGTACACACAGAACTTTGTTTAGTTGCCTAAAGATTGCTTACCAAAGGCCTCTGTGGGATTTAGATGTTTCACGAGGAAAGCAGATAGGACAGTGAAGTGAGCAGAGACCTGCAGTTTTCTGAAGCAAGGAGAGTACTCCATTAAATTTCATCTGGCACTGGATGGAATAAACAGCAAGACTGTGTCTACTTTTTTTGGATGGAGTCCTAGAAATCAGTACATCAGCAGCAGGACTGTGACTACAATCACTTTCAGTACACTTTCTCAGCAGACTAAATACACTTACACAAATGATATGAAAGGCTTTTGTGAATTGGACCCCGCATTTTCAAAGCTAAGCACTTTTTTCCATTTACAGAAGCCATTCATTTAATTCCAAGAGAAAAAGACAGACATGCCATTTCATAACTTAGAATCTTTATTTGCTTGAGTGAATTATTGAAAAAAAAAAACAAATTTAATTTCACATTTCATTTTGCCCACAAATAAATTTCTGGGCACAGTACAGCATACAAAGAGAAGTTCCTTTTGTTGGGGAAGAAACATCATCACATTGAATGCCAAAATCTTTCTAAGCATATCTTTCTTCCAAAAGAAGAACTTTTGATTAACTTAGATATAATGACACATCACCTTACAGATGTAAAATATCCCATCTGTCAGCTTCTTTCTTTTCTTCCCCTAATGTCGAAATCTATGAGGTCAGAAACTCCCACAATACTGGCTGACAAATTGCTTAAGTGTCAGAAGAGTGGTTTCTGTGAAGGCACTATTCTATCCTTGTACTTCAAATCCCGCATCTCCAACTTTTTTACTGTTCCTCTCTCTAAATTTCTGATTTTCAGTGCATCTGATGAGTACATCTTTTAATTAGTCCAGAAAAAATAGGGCCCTTTATTTTTAGATTGTGTATCAATACGCTCTGCAGTCCTACAGCCTTTCTGTTCTACAAAACACACAGAGTATTCCCACTGGTTGTCATGAGAAAATCGTCAGCTCCCTGCTCTTTTTGTGCTGAGAAACTTGTAATTTGTGTTTGCTACATGACTACTAGTACATGTGGAGGTATCAGCATATGAAATACATAGTATTAACATCCCTATTAATTTATGACATCATTAAATACACATTCAGATATTCCCATACCTTTCCAAAAATGTCTTATTGCATGCACAGACGTTCATGACGCTCGTACTTGCAATGTTTGTTTGCCTGCTTTTATGAGAAAATTCTTCTCCAAGTACTGTAGATCATTTGGATAGTGCTCCACTTGGATATTGAGATGGTTTTTAAGTTGGGTGTATAAGGAATTTGTTTTTTTTCAGCAGAGAATTCAGGGTTGCATTTCAGCAGTATAAAGTTTAGGGAAGCAGGACTCAAAGAGGAAGTTTATATATTATAGCTTCCAGTCAGTAACTTTTGCAGTGTTTTTAAGGAGACAGAGATACTTGTTCCATCTTACATAACCAGAAAATACATTGCAATACAAGAACTAAGTTTTGAGGGCTGTTGATTCTCTTGAACTTTAAAACCTTACCTATGTTAACTGCTTGACAGCTCACTGTTACTTATTCTTATTCGGGTACACAGCAGTTAGAGATAAATTAGAAACCAAATCCCTAGTCCTTCCTAACAGCCAATTCCATTATCCATTGTCCTTCAGAGCTTCTTAATCAAGAAGTTTTCCCTGATCATTCATTATTTCTACTTTTCTTGGTTGTTTTCCTAAGCTTTCCCAAATAGTTATTTTTGTATTTGGAAGTCAGAGGACAGATGAAGTTACTGTAAGTTATGGCACTGGTAAACCAGGTAAGATTCAGCTGGGGTGTGTAATGGTTTATAGAATAATCTGGTGTAGAGATGTGCTGGTGAGATAAATTATTGTAGTGGACCCTTAAATAGATTTACTGTATCTCCATGGAAGACACTGAAGTCAGATGAATCCTGGGCAAAGTGTATGCATTGTGCCACATCAGCATATTTCTCATAGTTTAGTGCAGTATGAATATATTAACAGTAATATCTTACGATGTAGCAAATACAGTTTTATATGTGGCATATTGTACTGAGTCTATAATCCTTTACAAAATACATTCTTTGTGCTTGTTAAAAATACTATGGGCGTTTTCACAGGAGAAGGTACATTATTCCTAACTTCCTTTCTATATAAAGTAAATGTAACTCACATTTTTCCTCCTGGACCACTGAAAGTTCTGTGAAAGAGATTCTTCCTTTCCTTTATAACAAAACTGTAGTAAAAGAAAGTAAAAAAAAATACACTTTCCGTTAAATTTCTAAACTTTTACTTAAACTGTCCATCCAAACCTATTGTCATTCATGGAGATAATCCAGCATAAATTTCATGCCATTTTTCTACCAGTATATCTTCTCCTCTAGGGAAGTTATTGTCATCTGGAAGTTGCTATGGAATTTTCTTCTCAAACTGGAAAAGAAAGTACATATACTAGAGAAAACATTAAAGAGCTAACATCTTTAACTTCTAGAAGAGGCCATAACCATCTTCTCAGAATGAAAAAGTAAATTATTTAAGTCCATAATGTCAAATAATTGGAAGCAAAATTTGCTCAGAACGTTCTGTTTGTATTTGGTCTGACATTTTGGGAATTAAAGGCATCCCTAAAGCATTGTCAAAATGGATATATACAAGCTTAATGATTGCTAAAAGGATGATATTCAGGACCTGGAAAAATATAAAATATTTATCTGTGGTAAGATTTTGGCAGACCTTGTAAGAACAGGCTCATATGAAAAAGGTTACTTGGTGGCTAGAAGATAAACTCAATTTTTAAAGAGTGTGGGAAGAGTCTATGGAATTTCTACAGTTGTTTTACAAAGGTGACAACATTAGACATACCAGTATAAAATCAAATTAACTAAATTAATAAAAATACAAGGGAATAAGGAAAAGGATATATCTACTTTTCCATAGATATAATTTTATCAGCAGCTGTTAATGTGCTATAACTCAAGAGAAACTACATGCTCAAAGTAAATACATAAAACCAAAATACATTGTTTGAAGAGAGATGAGGTGTTATGCTTTATCTCAGTTATGAATAGAACTTTATAGAGAGAAGTGAAAAAAGATTCTTCAACAGCAGCAGAAAAAAGTGTCTGTTTAGTTTGCCAATACATCTAACGAGAGGGAAAAGCATACATTTTGTGGAAGATCCAACATGCATTTCCTAGAAAGCAATTTAACAACTTGGAGAATACATCTGCATGAAATAGAATCTTACTTTGTTTCAGTTTGGAGTTGAAAATTCTTGAATATAATCTGCTCAAGTTTATGGCTGCCATATGGTTTTTCTATGATAAATTGCTACAGTGTGTAAATAAATAAGAATACACAAATCATAGAAATTAAGTCATGCAATTCCTAACAGAATATTTTAGATCTAAACTACTGTTGACAGATCAATGGTCAAGCATATTTAATTTTCAAATTAGTGGAGGATATTTATGTGGATCATTCTGATAGTTAATCAATTTACAATATGTTTGGTATGCAGCCTTCCCAGCATTAGAATGAGTTACTCTGAGAGCAATCTTTTCCCACTTCTATTCAGTACATCTCTTTAGTGCAAATTGGATGCTTTAAAAACTACTAGAGATGGAATATGATTGTTTTGTCACCAAGAAGATCAAGCAGTTACAAATCTTGCTGAATTTTTTAAGGGGAGAAAGACGAAAACCATCAACTCTTCTGGAAGTCCCACCATCAGCAATCCACAGCAAGGATTTAAAATTAGTTATCTATGCCTATGTCCTCATATTCCTTTGCTGTGAAAGACGTAAGTGAGGACCAAGGTGAGATTGAGACCAGAGCTGTCATGGAGTGGGAATGAGGAAACACGGACAGATCTTAAAAACATCACACAGCTCCTACAAGTACAGGCATGGCCAGGAGTTAATCACAGCAATCTCTAGGTGCAGTGATGAATGATAAATAATCAGACTCATCCTGTGCTAGTCATTTGATATGGTGTTTTGGAGAATAGTGCCTAGAAAGATTATCAACTGCAGTGTGTAGAGGAGGAACACAGCAGTGGGAATGACACATCCTTTTTCCCCCTAAATATACTTGATTGATGCAAAAATGTGTGGCTCTTGTGGGAAACAGTAGAAAGGGAAAGCAGCAAATAATATCGTTTACTTTGTATAATTATGCAGCTTTGCTGGTAACTGTTAGAAATAGTTGAATCCCTTTTTCTGGTACACTTTTTAAATAGTTCCTGTTACGATGACTCAGATGTTTCTGAAAATAACATTAGGGTAAGAATCATGTTGTCAATATAAAAGAAATTATATTTTTAAATGAAACATTTTGCCTGTACTCTGGACAATGAACATGAAACTTGGAGAGTATGTCAGATGGGGATCAGAGAAGTTCCCCTGTTTCTGTAAATGCTGACTTTATTTTCCACCTAATTACTTCATTTATGATATTCTTTTTCAAGCTATTTATTACACTCTAGAATTAATGTAAAATGAAATAGTCCTATGTAACAAGAACACTATAACTGCAATAACAAAGTGCTAAAGATTTAAAAAGTGTCCAAATTTATTGACCTCCATAAGTTTAACTGGGTGTATTTAAACTACAAATTTTTAATAGTATGACAATGAGTTAATTTGTTCCTGTGGAAGGCTTGCAACACAGTGAAATCTCAAAGCTATATGGAAAGCATTGTTATTTTCCCATCCTTTTCATTTGATAATTTATTTAATACTCAATAGAAAAACAAAAGTCTTCTTCCAAATGAAAATTAGGACATTTTAAAGTGTCTATTTATTTTGAACTACAATTACATCCAAAGATTTAACATTGGAATAAAAGAGTTAGCATTCTTAAACAAAAGCAATTATCTATGTAGCTGCAGAATTTATTTAATAATGGTCAGTCTAGCACACATCAATACAGATAAGTCTTTACTCAATAATGAACACAAATAATGATTTATATTAGGCTAGGCAAAATCAATATAATTTGAAGAAAAATCAAAGTTAAAATGAAATGTTTCAATAGGATTGAAACCAAGGACACAAGCAAAGGAGTCCAGATAGGCACCTGTTTAGTAGGAAATAAACCCCCTCTCCAATATCTTTATTGCTTCTGTGGCCTCCATTCAAATATCCATCAAATCCATATTTATTCACTTTCTCAATGACTTTTCATTGGTATCTCAAAATGAATTACCATTGCATGCTTATGCTTATCTATGTACTTTTTGTTTTCAGTTATTTCAAGTGCCTGTTCATTACTTGGGGCACATTAGAGTTATGGCAATATCTTGCACTGTGTCTTTTGTGTTTTTATTTTACTTTTATCACAACACAGTAATCGGTTATGTAAAGCTGAAGGCTTTTAAAACATGACAATTAAACTTTTATCAATAAAATGTACATTATACATATTGGTTTAAATATAATAAAAAGGAAAGAATAAAATCTAGGATAAAATAAAAATACGGGTCACTGTTTCTAACATAACAGCTAGAAACTGCTTGAAAATGAAGTAAACAAACTCAGAGACACAACCCAGAGTAGATCAGAGTAGAAAAAAAGCAGTAACTTTGCCTGCCTGTCTAAATTTTCATTTGGTATGTCCTCCCACTAGGTTCGAGGCAATCAAAGAATATTCAAAAATTATTAATTTCTGTTAGCCTATAGTATGCCTGTACTCTAAATACAACAGAAGTGCTACCCTGTGTTAAGCGCACACTCCTTTAACAGTGGCAGTAATTAACCTGAGGAGCAGTTAAGGAAGAGAAAAGCTCAGTTTTCTCATTTTCTTTCTCAGGAAAAGACCTGGATATGCAAAGGTGTCCTTCTATGCTGTATTTTCTAGAGAAATAACCTTTCTTCTTCTCACTTCCAGTATTCCTCCTATCTTTCATTCGTGAACAGCTTTTCACCATTCCTGTGATGCTGTTTTCTTCCACCTTCTTTATAAACAGCTGCTGTATCATGTTCTTCACTAAAGAATCAGTAAAATTAATCAGGTTAGAAAAATGAGGGCAAATTTCATGCCATATTCCAGTGTCCATATTTTGTGCCTGGTCCCTGCCAGCAGTTGTGTGGGCCCTACAGAGGGAGAAATGATCTCCAGCATGAGAACAGGAGAGATTGGTCAAGGTCAACAAGAACTGCCTACTGGGAGTCTACCTTTTCTCAACATGTATACTAGAGACAAACACAAGTTATTGGCAACCGCATCAGCTGTGAGAACAAAAGATGTAGTACACAGATTTTAAAGCCTATCAATCCTTGAGAGCCTTATGGGGAGAGAGTTTGACTGGCAGTGCAAGGAGAGGATTTTGTCACCCACTTGGAAAATCTCAAATAGTTAAATATTATTAACTGCATTTCAGTATGTCCCATTAGAATTAAAACTAACATTTTATCTTTGACAAAGAATATTTCTTGACCCTATATTGAATATTCAGGTCACTGGTGTTATATATGTCTCTTTCCAGTAAAATATCCATCACCAGTATAATTTAGCCTCAAAAGAGAAATCTGATTTCATTTTCTCATGCATACTATACTCCCCCAGAAGATATGAAATATGCAGGCTTTCAGAGTTAAACATGTAAAACCAAAGCATTTTCTTTGTTAATTTTCAAAACTGGCAGCTGCCCAAGGGAGGTAAATTCAAATAAACACACAGATATTGAATCTTACTGCTTTCAAGTACTGTGTAGGCCCTCCTCTCTTCACTGAGGGCTGTATACAAACTGGATGTTATCTATTTATAGCATTCAGCACATACTGAATCAGTATCTTCTGTGATAGAAGAGTTACGCATCTGTGTAGGTGCAGTTTGACACCAGTATAGCTGATGTAATTCCAGTGTACTTAAATCAGCTGTAGCAGTCTAAGCATTTTTAGCAATACCTCTGTGATTACATTAGGGAAGGCAGGGGGTGTTTTAATTTTACCAACCAACTGTAAAGACAGCACAATAAGTTTGATTAGAATGCAACAAACTGCTGATATCTTGTGCCATAAAATCCAAATTCTGTTAAGGAAAATACTCAAAGATGGAAACAAAAAAAGAAAAAAGAAAAATAATATGGTATTGTAAAAGGCCAAGCAAAATGTGTCAGATTTTCAAAATAATTTTTAAACAACAGCATTCTTAAAGATGTTTGCTAATAAAGAAATTCAAGTAGCTGGTGGAGAGTCTTAGAGCCCAGGTCTGAAGAGACATGATAAAACCTCTTCTCTCATCTCAGAAAAATCCCTGATAAGAGGGGCCTTCTTTCTCTTTTAGGCAGTTTCCACAGCTGAAGCACATGTCCATTCCACAGCTGTCTTGGCTCTCGAGAAGTGCCCCTCAGAGAGGCAGCCACCTCCTGTTTAGGGGTCAGGATGTGCAAGTTCTGCTACCTGAGCTGTCAGGAGGCATCATCAGTGGAGGGCAGGGCCAGTCAGCCCACCTGGACCTGTAGTTTTCATCTCATTTTGAAAAGTGGGTTTCACAGGCGAAGGAGAAATAAAGGACAGGGACTTTTTACAAGGTGATAGCACAAGGGACAATGGTTTTAAAGTGAAAGATGGAAGATTTTGATTAGATATTAGGCAGAAATTCTTTACTGTGAGGTTGGTGAGGCAGTGGAACAGGTTACCCAAAGAAGCTGGAAATGCCCCATCCCTGAAATGCTTGAGGCCAGGTGAGATGGGGCTTTGAGCAGCCTGATCTAGTAGGCAGCATCCCTGCTCATGGCAGGGGGGTTGGAACTAAACGATCTTTAAGGTCCCTTCCAACCCAGACCATTCTAAGGTTCTATGATTTAGCTTCTACAGCCATGAAATAAGTACAAGCGTGTGCACAGAGCTCCAAGCTACAGGTAGACCACACCAGGATGGGGCTGAGCCCAAGTTACATCCTTAGCAATGGGAGGTGAGGAAGGCACTCAGACTTTTGGGTCTGTACTATTGGCATCACCTTACCTCCACCAATCCTACAACCTATAGGTAATGGCCCACCATCAGCATGTTCATTCAGGGAGAGAGCCATCCAATTTCCATAGGGAGAGCACTTTCTTTCCCAGTTCAAATTGTACCTTCACCTCAAAAGTGTAGTGCATTCCTGTAACACAGGAAAAATTATTTACTGCTCTCCGTGGCTGAGCAAGCCTTATAGAATAGGTCTTCTGCATCATGGGAGATTGTTGTAACGTCTGAACAATTACCTGATAGCAACATTATCCCTAATCCCTAAAGGAATGCCAAGAGTGCTGCTCTGGGTGGATTTTCAACCAGAGGCTGTCCTGTTGATCTCTAGGCTAGGTCTGAAATCAGAATTGCTGCGCCTTTCATTTCACCCCGAGACACCTGACTCTTCCTATGGAGCTGAAAATTCTTACAGACCATTCTGCCGTCCTCAGCTGAGGGCAGGTCTCTGAAGATTTTAGGAGTATAAGACCTTAACTGACCCAGCCCTACCAAATTCTGGACAGCAGAAGATAACGGCAGCCATTAAATATTCTGCAATGAGAAATGCTCCATTTGTGATTGTGTTCACATCTTTTAAATTCATGCCTTTGAGCAGGACTTCCAGCATTCAGAGATAATAAGAAGGTAATGAAAAATTGCTGGTTTTGATGTCTGTTTGGCTAGCAGCCACTAGCCGTGGTTAGGATCAAGAGAACGACAGATGTCCTTTATAATATAGCAGTTACTGATGGGAAGATCCCAGATCTGAAGCACCATAAGTCCCTTCAAGGGAAGGACATAAGGTTGGAAAATATCACAGAGGTAGAATTAGATTATACAAAATATATATTTCGCATGAGTACCTTAGGCATCTCTTTGATTTCTTGGGTCAATCAGTGCTAAGTTTAGTTATAAAGGATGAAACCAAGCAGTCAGACTGCTGGAAAAGATTGAAATAGAATAAGTATGTTCAGGACAATAAGTAAAGGATGTTTATCAGCTTATACCACATGTCTAGATTTAGAAATGATTTGCTAGAAACAGTGTTGGTATGCTTCCCAGAGATAATGTTTCTCTCTTTGCCTTTTCTGTGTGATACAGACGCTTTCAGATGGCAGATATTAAACTAGAAACAGCTGTATCCTCTCCACAAAATATTTTATTACTGACAACCCATATGTCTGTTGCCTGTCCTTCTTAAAAAGACAACTGTGTGCCACACAGCATGCAGAGAATTGGGGCATATAATACAGACCAAAAAAAAAAAAGAGGAAAACCTCTCTGTCAAGACTGGTATGGATTATGTTGTTGTTGTTTCACCCTGTACCATAACTAGTTGTTTACACAGACAGACACAGAAACAGAAGACAGATACCACTTAACTTTGTTAAGAAAGGGCATTTTCCACCTAATGTATGCTTGTGCCCTCCCCACACCGCAGCTTGGACCTCCAGAAGAGACTGTGCCTTTTCCTTCCTGTCCACTGTCACAGACCAGGGTTCTCCCCTCTTCTTAGGTATTTTCCACAAGCCATTGCTTTCTCACACTCAAGAGTTTAAATTTGCAACCGATTTCATATTGCTTTTTCCAAAGGTCAATTAAGGCTGTTCTCTTTTGGCAGCCGGAGTATGTGCAAATCTCAGAATTTCTCATGAAGATGAAAAGCACAGATTTTTTCAAACAGAAGACTGGCTATAGAAATTATTCAAATGATGCAAAAGAGCAAGAAATAAATGCAACTTTTAATTTGCCAAAACAGACACACTCACAATTTTGATTTGGCCTTAGACTGAAATGACATTCATCAAGTTGATGAAAACTTTTCTTTTGAAACATCTCAACCTCAGTACAGAGTATGTGAAAGCCCACTTAACACTATAAGAGATACCTGTGAGTACTGGTCTGCCTCTCCACATGGAACAAGAGTGTGCAGTATCGTGAAATTCCTAACTTGGCTTCTGCACATCATACAGATATATTTGCCTATTTTTAATGGCATGATATCCTTTCAGCAAGACTAACAGTCTGTACTTAAACAGCGAATTTTATCTCCAGTATAATGGCCATCTTATGCCATCAGCAATTTAACCCAGTGTAAAGTAACGCATTAATCTTGGAATATTTTCTAAAATTCAGAGACAATACAGTTTATACATATACATGTACATTTTTATATGTATATATAATCTGACCAATCATTGGGTTCAATGCAAAATCTGACCAATGACTGGGTTCAAATCTGAGTAGAAAAGTACAACACACCTCCACTGTGATGGAGATGATACTTCTCTGGAGCACCATCAGATATCATTTTCTGGTTTATGTGGCATATGACTGAGGATGGACAATTTCCCTCATGCACATTTCTGTTGCTGCAAACTGCAGTGATTGCAAGATACACTCAATTCAAATCCTTTTAACAGTTCAGAGAAGTCGATGGCTCAATCCTTCATGTTTCCTTTTTTTTGATTTCTGTAGACTAAATTTAACATTCTTTAAATTTACTGGAAGGAGAGATTTTGCCATTCTCTCCCACAGTGGCCCAGAGAGAGACTGAAAATTGAATACATTTTGGCTCCTAAGTTCCAAACAATTCCCACTCTAACTAATTATAGATGCAGTTCATCATGCCTAATTTTCAGTTGTCCAAAAGTTAGATATCTTAGTATTAGCCATCTGACACAGCCTTTATATTCTGTATGCAGAAATGTGTGAATTTCAGGAGAATGATCAATCTCATCCTAAAATAGGTATAAAAAATTGAAGAAATGATTCAGTTGAAAAGGTTCCTGTTCCTTTCCATTAACTCTGATGATTAGCTGAGATTCAAACATTTAAGAACATTTGAACATTTGAGTTCACCTGGAGGAATTCCAGCTATGGTGTTGTGTTTTGTTATTTTTTTTCTCTATGCCCAATCCTGAAACATAAGCATGAGGTTTTCAGCATAAGAAAATACATCAGAATTTAGATATATCACTTTGAATACTGAGAAATAGAAATACTGAAAAATAAGCTGTGTCATGTGTGATTTCACAGAAAAAAAATGTGAACACTGAAAATTGTCAATAAATACTTGTGGATTGGAATTTTAACAGTATTTTCTTCTTTACTGTTAAAAAGAGGTGCAGGTTTGTCCTATTTTTCACATAAACACCTGCCTCTACATAATCTGCAAAAGTGCATTTTTGTCTTCTTCATTATTCATAAGTAAAAGTTCAGGTCTTACTAAGAAAAATACATTAGACATGTAGTTTAACTACAATTGCATTTGTACAAAATATTGTATGATTTGTCTCCCAACTGAAAAAGCTGAAAATGGAGAACGTCATTTGTCAAATATGCTTAGTGACAGAAATGCTGACAGGAGGAAATCTACGGATTTTGGTAGCACTATACTTGAGAATTTAGATAAGCACAGAAGAAAAATAAGTTGTTTACATCACTGCTATATTGTAGAAGCCAATGCATTGGAAATGCTCATCAAGACATTTCTTCCATTATATTATAGCATTTAATAAAAACACATTTTCCAAAGTTATCAAAACTCAAATGCAAATGTACATGGAGCACCCTAATGCATAATTGTTCAGTTTGCCAACCCTTTCAATATTTTTGCAAAAATAATGACCTTCATATTTTTTCCTGTCCTCCTCACTATACAAATTTGTTGGACAGAATTCTGAACTGATTGACAGAGCCCAAAGGAACAGCTTTCCTTCAGGATCTCACTTTAGCCTCCTGTTATATACCACAGGAAAAGGTGATGCCCTACTTAAGAAAAAATTATAAAATATCTTCATGTAATTGTAATGTGAGCAATAAGGTTAAACATACAATATCCATACATGAGGAAATGGGACTTTGATGAATTCCCATGCTGCAGTAATGGGGTTGAAGCAATAAAGTTATCTATTTTCTCCTGTCTTTATATTTTACCCATTAATTCACAGAAGAAAAATGAAATCACCAGTGGCAAATAAAAATGACTGCTCTGCAAATAAAAATAAAGAAAAAAATTATTGCTTGATGGAAATTCTAAGGAGTTCAGTTTGCTCTTAAGTTTTTTTTTTCTAATATCTCCAAATATTTGCAATAATAGAAGATACCAAATTTAGAAATACTGATTTAGAAATTTGATTGCAATTCTCATGATCTAAGTCTTCCTGTCATATCTAGCTTGAGGCACTGCTGCAGCCAGGGAATTTCATTTATACAAGTTCAATTAACTTCTTTTCAAAATATAGCAAGATCCATTGTTCCAAGACAGTAGTTTAAATGACTGAAAATGGAAAGCAAGAGCACTTAGGGCTCTTTCTCTTGGAAATGCTGGAGATAAATTTTTCCTTCTTTCCTTTTTTTTTTTTAATTTTTTTCCCTTTTTTTCCCTTTTTTTCCCTTTTTTGCCTCTTTTTTTTTTTTTTTTTTTGGTCTCTGGATGGGAATTGGAATTAAATGCCATTGGTGGATTCCCAGTAACAATGGGAGCTAATTCTTCTTGGAACAGATTTTCAGTATTATTTTATGGTCCACCTGACTTACCTTAATAGAAATTTTAAAGAGTTTCATTAAAATGGAAAAGAGGCCCCAGTCACAGACAACTTTCTGTTTTCTGTCCATATCACAAGAATTTGTTTGTATACCATTTTATCTTGCAGGTTTTGGTTCATTCTGCTGTTGTCACTGAATATGACATCTGCATCATTATTTCATTACCAGATTTTAAACCACTCTCTGTAACTATTATTTTAATGAAAATCATTTTGAACCATGCCACAGAAAGGAATAATTGTCCCAGTGAAGTTGCATAAATTTATCAAATATAAGCATTAATGTAGCTAAACTCGGGAAACATATTCTAAGGACCTCCATGAAAATATCCCTTGGTCTGTTGTGTACTAATTAGTTTTAAGAAAAATACTTAAATTTGTACTAAATTAAAAAAGAACTACTTTTAACCAAAACAATATCTTTACTACGCTTTACATGTGATTTAAAAAAACCCCATAATTTTTAAACGAGTAATGGTTTATATGTGTCTGTTGGACTAAAATCCACTTGTTTTATACACCAGGACCAGGATCCTTTGCTTTAGAACAAAAGTCTTCTCAGTAGAGACCAAATTTCACATACATAAACATAACGTGATGAAAATAGAGACTAATACGTTAAAAACTGTAAGGCCCATCCTAAATTTTAGTAAATCTGGAAAATATGGAGGAGTTACTGTATCTGACTAACAAAAAGTTACTCTTAATGGACCTCTCTAATCTTTAAAACTATGCAACAATTAGCAGGCATTGGAAATAAATGCACAAGTTGTGCCATCCATTCAATTTTATCTTTAATTTCTATTTCTGTATAATCCTCCTGGAGAAATGCTTGCTCTTTTGAAGTTGGCATGATTTTCAAGGGGCAATCAATAAAGTTGTTATGCAGACCTCACCCTTCTCTGGAGAACAAAAGAGCTCATCCAGTTTCACAGGTGTGCCACCTTGTTCCTAGACTGAATTGTCAGATCTTTAGAGAGAGCACATGCTGTGGTTTGAGGCACATACTAATTTTAATTTAGATCAAGTCAACAGGGAAAGCTTCCTATCGCAGTGCACTTAGTTGAAGGGAAGTGATAGAAAACCCATTTTTAGGTTAAAAATCCAACTTTAAAACTTTTGGTAAGTGTAAATGGCTCAGTAGGAAACAAAACCACTCGTAGTTAATAAACGCTCTCTTTCCATGTCTATATTGCCTGAAGACCTTTTCTGAAGACTTTTATTCAAGCATAGATTCAAGACAGATCACAGGATATGTTCAAAACCAGGCCTTTTGGCAACCTATAATTAAGACACTAAAGCCCTTGAGATGGAAATCCCAATGGAAATTTAATTTAACCCAATGTTTGTTTTAAATATTCAGATTGCACAATATTAGAATTTAGTCAAAATTATTTTTCTTCTTTTGAGATTGTAATAAAGCAAAGACAAATTATTATCCTACTCTCCCACTGCGAGGACAAGCAGCCAAAATTATAGAAGAGAGTTTTGACAGGGTGGAAAGAAGCACTGAAGGATTATTCACTCTTACAGATTTTTACTTTTGCTTTGACTCTTTCACTGTGAGGATAGTGAGGCACTGGAACAGGTTGCCCAAAGAAGCTGTAAATCCCTGAAATGTTCAAGACCAGGCTGGATTGGGGTCTCAGCAACCTGGGCTAGGGGAGGTGTCCCTGCCCATGGCAGGAGGGGTTGGAAATAGATGATATTTAAGGCTCCTTTCAACCCAAACCATTCCATGATTCTAACATTTAAACAAGTAAGCCTACAAGATATAATTTGATTAAGGACCAGAACTATTTCTATGTTCAAGGAGAGACCTTTGAATATGGGCCTCCCTGTTTTATCCATTTCTATTAAATGACGTTTGGGTGAAAAGGCAAAGACTATTCCTTCTGCTGAATGGTTACGTTATGGTCCATTTAAAAAAGTCCAACCATAAAAATCACTCTAGATACCAACTAAAATTGGCAAGAAGCTGACTTTTAAGAAGCAGTAGCATGCAAACTAAATTGTTTTCCAGTAGGATTGCAGTATTTCTAGTCCTCCCTCACCCTGCCCCAAAATAAGTCTTCACACAGGTCTGGGGAAAAGAAGGGGATTTCTATTAATGTTACCATAACTGGTTTTTTGCTCATATGAAATATTACTGTCATAGCAAAACTATAGATAATATTTGTAGCCTTCCATAAACTTTTATTCCCTAGGAACCAAATTAATGCTTTAAAATTGACTTTATTTTAAAACAGACAAAAATAACAAGCGAGAAGTTGAAACATAAAACTGCTTGTTTCAACAAGAAAACACCCTATTTGAAATATCAGGATCTTGAATTAGTATGTCTTTTTACTAGAGAAAAAATTACTCCTGTTACACAACATTTTTATAACAAGTGAAAAAGAGAATGCTAAAATGAAAATTTTTAGATAGGGTATTACGTAGGAAATCTCTACTAAAACAGAAAAGAAAAATAGAAAGAGGCCATCAAGGGTAGCTTAATTTTATATAATAAGGCCCATGGACAGTCACAGCCAGATTATTGCTTTCCTCCACACGGATCCATTCCTCAGCACTTTTGGTCCCCATCATCAGCATTCCAATCTGCAGGCCTGCGGCTGCAGCCACACACACAGGCATACACTCTGGAGTGGAGGAGCTGATTGTATAGCCTGAAGTGTATGAATAAAGGCTTATTACAAAGCAAAAGCATAAGGGTCTCCTACAGTGTCGCTCCCCTCAAGCAAGCAAGGCGGGAAATTGATCATGATTCTGAAAAGTAATTAAGTTTGAAAGGAAAAGTAAATCCTATTTATGTAAAGCAAGCTCTGGTTTAACTAGAGGGAGCATCTCAAGCCCTAAAAATGCCTTCCTGAAGAAAAATTACAAAATAAAGCAGTTATGAAGAGTGAGACAAAATAGACGTAAATGGAAGGCATGTAAATTCATGTTATGCAAACAAGGCTTTAAGTTAAATACACCAGACATCCTCACATTCATACAATAAGAACATGCAAAGTCTACAGCACTGACAGAAATATTTTATGACACGTATTTGATGACTGTGAAAGATCAGTAGCTCACTTACCACAGTGAAATCTGGGAAAACAGCCAGTAATCTTTAAAAAACACAATTAAAATACATTAGTTAGTTGGTTTATAACTTAAAAGGATAGCATGCTCTAAATACTGGACTTTTCAATTGTAAACATTCTGATGGAAGAAAGTCAGAACATTTAACTTCTGTTCTTTTGAATATCCCTGTTTTGCCTTTTTTTCTCTTCTTAAAAAGTACCACATAAAAAGTATCAAATAGGGTAAATATTTTCTAGGGGAAGGATTAATTCCACTTATCCTGGCATGTCTAAAAATCTGCATTAATTTAATATTATGTAGCTGAAATTTGATCTCCACCTAATTCAATGGCTGCAATTCCTTACAGCCTGGGTTTTTTTTGTAGTCTGGCTCAGTTTATGAGTCGTCTCACAGCTAGATCTTGTAAAACCTTTTGTACAGCTTACAGTTTTCAAGTATTAAAATCTAAGATTATCAAGTGGTGAAATAAAAAGCTCTAAGATGCTTTTAGAAGTCACACCAAAGAGAAATCAAGAAACCTACGCCCATGAGCAGTTATTTCTTTATGAGGTCATACAGTATGTGAAAAGACAAGGAAAAGAGATCATTTTACCATATTGAAATCCATTCAGTATGTTTGCTGCTCTGCCTAGAAGACAGCAACACCTGAAGTAGCCAATACCAACTGCTGGAGAAAGGAGAAATGCGAGCAGCTCTGACCAGGCCATCCAGCCAATGTCATGGCGTGCAGCTCTCCCACCTTGCATTCATGGTCTTGCAGTGTGACTCATCCAGCTCCAAAATAATCTAATAAAGGCATGATTCAGGGCAGTGTGATAGGAATCTTGATTGATTTTTCATGCACAGGTTTCTGACATGTACAAATGGAGAGGACTATTTTGTAGATAATGATTTGATGCCTACAGAAAGCCAAAGACATAATTCATAACAAAAGCCACTTTTCTTTGTAGGAGACAATATTTTATGTTATGTAAAAGCTGTGTGGAAAACAATATTTATCTTGTAATGAGCTTTAATTAAATAAAATGTTAACTCTGAACTAGAGAAATAATGAATGTATAAATGTTGCCTGTAAATTGTTCTCAAAACTATGGGATGAATTATTTTCAGCCATAATTTTTGTGACTACTTAGTTTCTTGGATTTAATTAGCAGTTTTACCAAGAAAAACATTTTCACCTTATGACTTGAAATATTCCAGTACTGAATTATCAGATAGTTTTTCTGAATTCCAGCAATCTATTTGGAAAGGTCCATCAAATCATAGCAAAGAAATCATATCAATTTTCCTTGTGGAACACATGAAAATTAAGTAATACAGTTCAACTGCCACACAAAAAAACAAAACAAAAACAAATATATGAAATTTTTTCTTTGTTTCCTCTTTAAAAACTCTGTTTTAGAAATTACTGATGTGCTTAAGGAAGTAATGAAATTTTGATGGGCAATTTACAATCACACAAATCAATGGATATATTTGACAGACTCTACAAAATTCATGTTCACCACTACCTGAGAACAAAACGAAATGCAACTTTATTTTCTTCCATGTTTATGAATGAACATTCTAATTAGCAGTCAATACCACAAATCAGTAAGATTTTTCATATGGAGTCTCTTCCCTTCTTCCCAATATTCATCTATTCTGTCCTCCATAGAGAATCATAACAAATCCCCAACAAACTTCAGAAGGACAAGTTTTCAAAAATGTTAATGAATCATTGTCAACTTTATTAAACCACTTCGAGAACAATTGACATTACTGAACATTTACAATTTTTTGTCGGACACTTTATTATATGGTATTTGAAAAGTCACTTAAATTTTAATTAGGTTTTGTATCAAAGGAGTTTTTATGCAACCTAAAATTCAATTTCATTTCTTTTTATTAATCAGTATGTACACTACTATATATTCTATAGTATTACATATAATTTATATATATTTGTGTATGTGTATAAACGATAAAACATAAATATTTCACTGCTTGTTTTCAGCTGTTTTTAAGAAGAGTAGAAAAAAACAAAGGAACCAGTTTTTTCTCTTCTCTCAACACTATACTCAGTGTAACAGTATCCACCCAAATGCCTCTGGGCATGTGTACATCTCTAACTAAAATGATCAGTGCTGGAAACCGTTCCAAATCCTTCCTGAAGAATTTCTAGTTCTCTCTTCTTTCACCCAGTAGCTTCATTTTTGTCTGAATAGCTAATGTCAGTCAATCGGCATAAGGAGAATAGCAAGATTAAATTCAGTGAAGGGGGAAAAAAATGGTGTGGTAAGGATAAATTTTACAGATCTCAGAAATCACACAAGCACTGGCATAAAACCTGCAGAATGTGAAATCATAGCTTAGTTACTGCACACAGCCACCCTTCTAGCTTTTATTCCAAACTGTCAGTATCCATTACAGCTTCAATTCATTTATTACCATACCTATCTTTCTTTCTGCCTGTAATCATTTATAAAGAAAAGCAAACTTCTATTGTATTTATTGCTGCTGCTAAGACTTGAATGAAACTGTTTTTCATAGATATTAGGCAAGTTTATTCCCTTACCATGTAGAATTATATTGTGAACCACATCTGTATTTAGACCATTGTCCATCATGTATGCTCATATACCTTGCTCTAAATTAATTAAATTGTTGTAAAACTACATAGACTAGCTATGTTCCCATGCACTTTAACGCAATTCTATATTTATTCCTCCCTGAAAGTGTAATGTCAGATTAAGTTAAATCACCTTACATTTTATGTAAAGGTTTTGTAAGCTACAGGGTAGTTTAAGAAATTGTGTTCCATGCTATTCATTACCATTAATCTGTTCAACTACTCTAAGTGATTTTATTTCAATGATTTCTCTTTAAATCTAATTTAATTTAGTGATTTCTAAAGGTGTTTTCTCGCTTACTCTCCCTCTCTTTCTCTCTGCTCAGAAAATCCAGTTGTTTTTTGTTGGTTTGCCACTGACTAAATTGTAGGCCCTATTCGCGTCTGTCTTTATCACTAGCATCCCTGTCTGCAATATTGGCAGCTGTACACGTGCAGAATTTTGCGATGCCTAACAGGAGGAAATTGTCCGCTCCAATAACTTGAGGTTTCTTGATGAGAGAGTGGAAACATTCAGGAATACATGGCTGTCTGTGCCTGCAGTAGCCCATGCCAGTGGCTCTTAACTATACCAAGGAAAGTATTACCTTCAACGAGGCTTGATGAAGTGGAACCCAGTCTGCACAAACTTCTGTATCTAAAACAGTCTACAGTGAAAGGAGTCTAAGGACTGCTAGATATCATAACCATAATTTTGTCCATCAGCTTTCTCAGAAGTTTTGGGAAAACAGAAGAGTTGATATTACCTCTCAAGAGCATCAGATTTTAGTCAAGTTACTTGATGTAGTTACTAGCTTAAAAGAAAGCAACACAAATTCTGAAGAGAGGAACAGTTATGCAGTACAGTGAGAACATACCAGATTCTTCTCTATCTGTAGTCATTGAATTCTTCACTTCCTGACCACTAATTTTATTATCCTCTGCCTTGAACATCCACATATTTTAAAGGAGCTTTGGGGATGAAGGCTTAGGTTCCTGGGGGAATTTGCACAGGCCAGGATGATCCACAGTTTTGAATTTCTTTATGCACATTTTGTTAGTGAGGATTTTAATTAAACTCAGTAGCAGATAGTCTGAAGCAGCTGAGGCCCATAGCTACTGAGTATGAAGGAAAAGCATTGAAAGAGTAGACGGATAATTATATGGAAATCAGAACTCATTTCAGGCTCTCATGTAATTATCTAGGTCATCAAAATAGCCCCTCAAAACCAGGAAATCTTTGTAATTCAGACACACATATATATATATATCTTTTTAGTTATAATATCAAGCCGGAACAATATTATATGTATGTAGTATAATTTTAAACCACATATTTATCCCACAAACAATTTCTTAAAATATAAAATAGCCTCACAAAATAGCCTCATCTTTCTCTGCATCCAGAAGTATCTCAAAGCCTAACCTACCTCACATCTGTATAGGATGTGCTGTTTTTCTAAAGCCAATACTTCAGTTTCTGGAGAATGAAGCAGAAAAGAAAGATGAGAAGTCGAGACTTGCACAAATAACTTCTCACTGCTGTCCAAAAAAGGAAATAATAGTAGAAGGTCCTTTGTCATAACTTTGTCATGAAATCATAAAAATTTAAGACAAGAGTAAAGAATCAAATGTGACATTGGATAGTTCAAAATCTGTAAGCATATATGTTAATGAAACTGGTATGTTCTTCAGTAAGTTAAAATACTGGTTGCTTTGGGAGTATTCTGCTTAGGCTGGGTGCAGTGTAGTACCTTCAGAACTTCAATTAGTACTGAATCCTAAAAAGAAACCACTCTCTCATGTTCAGATTGGAATTTCTGTCAAGTATGATAATTGCTATGTCCTCACCTGCAACTCCTTGTTTAAAAAAAAAAAAATCAATGAAAGTCTTTAAAAAGATTTGACTTGTTCCCTTTATTGCACAAAAGAGCCTTTGAGCTAACAAAAATGCTTGTTTGTAGATTCTAGATCACTTTAATGTGAGGCTGAGAGAAACAGGCATAATACACATATTACATCAGACCATCCCAGTCATCATCATTTGAGGGGTGACCATGGTGGTAATCGCCACAATGGAGAGCACCCATCTGTGGTGCCTGGGTATATTCCTGCTTGTCCCTCTGCAAAGCATCCCTGCACCCTTGCCACCCTGTGAACACCACCACTGGAGCATCCAGACTGTACTCATGCAGCTGGTGCCAAGGGCTGCAGCTTTTCACGGTTCCGTGTAATTAGCTTTTCCTCTGGAAAACTGAATCCTACTGCCCTGAATACAGTACAGCTGTTTCACTAAACAGCTTCCTGGAAAGAGGCTGGAGAAGGCAGTGTTCCACACATCCAACCTCACTACTCTACTCTGTTAGGCAATATCTGTTGGCTCCTCAAATGCCATCAGGAAACAGTGAAATTGCTTCTTCAGTGCCTGCACTCACACTTCCCTCTGTTTTTACATTTTTTGATCCTTTCAATCACACTCCCTCCCTTTTTCCATTTCTTGGGACATGTAGTCACATGATTCCTCCCTGCTCTTTTCTCCATAACTTTTTCCCATCTCTTCTTGAAAAGGAAGGGTTTGAAGATTTTTTTGGGCTGTTGTCTAAGTTGAATCCAGAAAAGACTGTAGCTCATAGCTGTAAGAGAAACTGTTTAAAGGAAGAGCATGAACCTGGCCACTCCCTGCCATATATTCTGTATCTATTCCCCCATCCTCCATACTTCTTGCAATAAACATGCTAGAGGGTACAGCCCTGCTTCTTATTTTAAGTGTATTTTCATGGACCTGTTGTCCAAAAATTTATCTACTTCCTTTTTGTAAGTGTCTATATCATCTGCAATCACAATCTCTTTTGGCAAAGGATTCCAGAAGCTTTCTACCACCAAGGAATATGGTCCTTTATCTGTTTCAAATTAAACTCCTACAGTTTTCTTGAACCTCCATCTAGTTTTGTTACTGCAGGCTCATGTACCAAGGTGTAAGTCTGCTATCTTAATGATTTTGTGAACTTTGTTTATACGTCACTCCTAGGAGGAACATCACTGATATTTTATTCTCTTCTCATAAGCCAACTGTTCCATCTCCTCCATAATTTTAATTATCCTTTGCCTTCTCCACTTTGTTCTTCTTGAGATGCAGAGACAAGACTGGCCAACCATGCTGAAGACACAAGCTCATCAAAATCTTGTGTGGCAAACTGTCCCTGTCCTGCTCCCAGTTGCCTTCACAATGATGCTAAGCTCTACATTTTTCTTCAATTTTTTTTTTTTTTTCTGGCTACAACCACATGCCAAGAAAGTTATTTAAGACAAATGTCAGCCCAAAATCTGTTACTTAAGTGTTATTTCCAAGTTCAGTACTGGAAAAAGGTAACATGCAAGGGAAAGTTAAATGTCTTCTCTCTGTCACACTAGTTAAACCAGACTCATATTTCAAAGTGTTTCTCTTGTTTTCTGTTGCAATCTTTAAATGACTCTAGCTTCTTGTGTGTTAAAGATCAGCTCTTCCTTTTGTCTCCAGCTTTCCCTGTAACCTGTTTACTGACTTATCTCTCTTGATACATTGTGAGGAATAAGCTAGCAGGTTTAGAAAGCTATGGCTTCATGGCCTTCCTCAGAAACTTGGTTTACCAAGGCACAGCTGAGGCCCTGCCTTAGAATCAGCTATGGTCATGGTTTGTAGCTGCAAAGAGCAAAGCATGACAAATCTAAACCAAATAGACAACATAGTATACACAGATGTGTATTTAGAGAAAACATGTAACATTTAAAATATCCCCTGAAATCCCACTCCTAATATACCAAATTTTGGAATGCTGTTTACACACATGCTTTCAGAAAATCCTACTAAACATGCTGTAAATTAAAGTTTTTAAGCTCTCATCCACATCTAAAGCTGAAAAAACCATTTAAATGCCTGAATTTTCTCCTTGTCTCATGAAAACTGTCCCCTCTGACTAAGCTCTTCTGGCATCATAATGAAGCCTTTCCTCATTGGGCCTATTTTGAAGCATTTTTATTGTTTCTTGCTATGCACATTATGTTGGCTAGGTAATTCCCTAGCTGGTTTGTGTTCTCAATCAAAGCGACAGCCTACCAGTAAATAAAAATGTTCAATTACCAAATGAGAACTGAAACTGCAGTCCTATCACTTCACTTCAGGCACCATTTAAAAAAGAGAAAACCCACCCAAACAACCCAAAACATTAATGGTAAAACAGGAAATAACACTGATTTGGTATTGATTTTTGAGTGGCATTCACTCATTAACTATTCCAAACACATTAAGAGCCTGAGGGGATCTTCCATGTCTCAATGGAGCAGAGGCAGTTAGTCAAAACTTTTTATTTATAACAATAACAAGAGTATTCAAATCAGGAGCTCCATGCCTGCAAGCAAGGGAATTATGTAGCACCTGAAGTCACACTTCTGTATCATGTTTTACAAAAGTATTCTGCATGTCATAAACATTAAAATAAGTTATTGAAAAAGGGAAAAAAAAAGAACCTAAACAATTTAATTAATTTTCTTTTATCATGGACAAAGCTCCCTATAGGCTTTCATATATACATAAACAAAGTTCCCGAGACTTGGTTTCTTAGTTTGTCTCAAGTGTTCAAATTAAGATGTTCTCTATTAAAAGTAATATAATAATCTCAAAGTTAAATAAGGGAAGTACAGTTGTCTAACATATATGCTCTCATATTTTTAATGCTTCCTTCAGTGCTCCTCCTTCTGCATTTCCCTTCTGCTTCAATTGAAGTTAAGAGGTACTTCTATCTTTATTGCATTACCTTCTTCTATTCCCATCCTACTAACCTGGAGATAAATGGAATAGTCCCAACACTTCCTCCCTACTCAGCTAAAATTTGTTCCTTCTAATCCTCGCATAATCGAACACATAGACTTTAACCTCTGCATTACTTTTTCAGAGTCTTTTCATTTTTCTATTTAATAATCTCAGTATTGTCCCATGTTTTCCTCTATTGTCTCTAGAATTTGCATTCTGAACACCTGTAAACTATGAATGGCTTGGAAAATTAATTCAAGTAATTGAAACTCCAAGTTCAGTATCTCTTTATATTTTGTTTCAAATGCTTTTGAAATGATAAGAAAATAGTATAGCCCGAAAATGTGTTATGATTTTCCTTCTGCAGTAGCTGAAGCTGAAGTTACTTTGATATACAAGTTGTGTTTGGAGGCTGCCATCAGACATCCAATTTTAATTCACCCTTTCCTAAAACTGCCAGTCACACAGTTAAGATCATGTCTGCTAAATACACTCCATAGTTTTAGTACTTGAGTAATTTTACCCACTAATTTTGGAACAAATTTTTATTCAAAAGTGGATGAGGAAACTTGGGCTGTACTCTGCCTCAGCTACTTGGCACTCAGCTCAGTTAGGCACTAGCACACCTGCAAGCCAAAAAAGCATCAATATTGACAGGCAACAGTCTGAAAACAAAATAAACGAAAAATCTATACAAAGTGTAGTGGTCACTCTCTTCATCTGCCTTCTTTTTAAAAATATTAAGATACAAGAATTCTTTTCAGCTAGAAAAATGTCAACTCACACACTGCTTCTCTCTTATGTGACTAAATGTTGAAAGTTATCTGCTTCTTCTTCATGGCAGCTAACCCAAAATTTGGACTTCTACATTCAAAGATAGGTTATTACATACTGCCAGCAAGGCAGAGGAGAAAAGAAAAATTGTTTATCTTCCAGCTCACTAATTTAGTCAGGACTCTTTTAGGCTCATGTTTTTTTGGTTTGGGTTTTGGTTTTGGATTTTTTTTTAGCTTTTTTAAGTACTCCAATTTCCATTGCTTTCCTCTCAAAAAACTGGTATGAATTTTAAGCAGGAAATTTGTAGCTACGGCTTTATACCACTGTGGCTATTAAATCTTGTTTTGATAAAGGAATAATTCAGAACCAAGTTTGGTGAAACACTTGCTTTCATGGTGCTCAGATGTCCTTGCTGTGGACTGAGACAAACATCCTTTTGTTTTTTTTTCAGGTTCCGTCGACTCTCCTCCGCATTCCTTTCCCCTGTATTTCCCAGTTCTGAGAATAATTAGCAACGCTCACTAGTGATAGCATGCTGCAGCAACCTAACAGTGATATCTTGCCAACACCAGCTGTGCTTCAGTATTTATTTATTAAGATCACACTATTTACACAGGAGAAACTTGCTGAGATGGCAAAGAGATGAATACAGTTGCAGCAGCTGAATTTCAGCTTGACTTTTGAAAGGAAATAAAACCCGTACTGGGTAACATTTATCTCTAAGAAGAGGAGATACAAGCCTTTAATTCCACTTTCAAGTTAGGTTTTGCTGGCTCTTGAGTTTAGTCTATAGGTGGTGGAAGGGAACCTTGTACTGCAGGGTGTGGTGGATGATTCTTCTTTTTGCACTGCATTTAAACAGTTGAGTGCAGAGGCATTGGATATGCAGGAAAAGGATGCATCTGTGAGGCAGGCTTCCCCTTTGCATTGCTAAGGCCAAGTCAGAGGCTGGCTTTGTAAATCATGATACACTTGAATTTTCACATCTGCTTGTCAGAACTGTTGAGCAACATGAAAACTGATGTCAGCAAGTCTGCTGCTTTCTAGTTCATCTCAGGTAGAAAAAAAAACATTAGGCAGGCTTATGATTTAATGTGTGTGTTCTTTACAGTAGAGTGAATGCCAGAAATTTAAAAGGCTAGACTCTTCCTTTAGATTGTCTTTGTAAAAAGGGCTGCTGAAGTGATACAGAAGTTCACACTAGAACACACTGTACATTTAGAAAATTACTGGCTTTCTCCCTTTATTTAGAAAACTGTGTATATTTTCTGTTCCTCTACCCTCATTTGATTATTACTACAAATGAAGCAGTAGAGATTTCCAACCTCCTGTAAATAAAAGAACTGCCACTGAAATGTGAGCCAAAAATGACGGTTTAAGTATTCAGAAAATGCTTTGCTAAACCCTTCATGATATACATAGGCCTAGGTCCCTTAGCGATTTCAAAAGTAATATCTTACAAGGAAAAAGTTGAAGCCAGGAAAAAATTTTCTTGTCTGCTTATTAAGGGAAGAGGAACTGAGGGTGATCCCAGCATAGACTGCAACCTTAGCAGTGGGATACCATCCCACAAGGTCTGACCATGGCAGGCAGAGCCAGGTGTTGGGAATAGAGTCCATCAACAGTAAGCCATGAACCAGGGCCAGGGAACCTGGTGAGGAGAAGCAGGAGACAGGGCTGGAGACATGATCACATTGTACACTCCAAATCCGTGCAGGAGATGGAGGCAGACCTGGAGACCCTTTCAACATAGATCAGGCAGGGATTGGAGGTCCTCAGCTGAGCTGAAATGTTCCTCCTGAGCCCATGAGAAACCCAGTGGGGCTGGTCAAGGCCATTCAGACCTATTAGTGCTCGCAGGGCTTGAATAAAGAACCATCCTGAAATACGTCATTCAGTTGAAAAGCAGTCATGGAAAGAAGCATTTAATAAGTTGAGGATGATGAGCATTTACAGAACAGTGTCCCACACCAGAATTGGGGTCTTCTCATTACCTCACTGAAATGAAATATAAAGTGTATGAAGGCAAAATTTACTTTTAAAAAAAATAATGCATTATGAGATAATAAATGCCTAAATGGAAGCATAATTTGAATCTTTTGCTTTGACCTTTTCTAATTTTTCAGTGCTGAGTCATACAACCTAAAGATTTATAAAAGAAATTAATGTAAAATTTGTATGACAGGCATGGCAAGAAGTCAAAACTCTGTGGACAGTGTTTTTGTGTCACCTCCAGTTATCAATGGTTCATCTTTGTGTAAGTATTTTGCATGCATATTTAAAGCTTCTCAGGATATATAATTTTTCCAAAGTGGGCAGCTTCTCTGATTTTAATCAGAGTTGAGTGATTAGCATTCTCGAAGATATGTGTGAGAAACATTCTTAAGTATGGTTCACCTGACCTCTCCAGCTATGTTAAGGATGATGTTATTTTTTATGAGCCGTGAATACAGAATCATTGACTGCTAGAAGTAGCTATAAAATCTGGAGTACATGATCAAAAGTAGTTATCTTTAGTAGCTGTTTTCTGGTCCACATAAAATAAATTGACCTTATAGCCCTTTTTCATTAGAGAGCATCAATACCACAATAAACATTGCTAGGGAATGTCAGGCACTATTCAGTCTGATAGCAGCCTCAATACTGAGGCCAAATGATGGCATGAAATGCTGCCCCATCTCCAGCCCCACAGGCGGCAAATATTCTGATTCAAGGGTCAGGTGAAATGCAAATGCTTTCTGTTGTGAGAGTGTTCACATACCTGTTTTTTTACTAAGCTTTTTTATGAGCAGTTATAAAAATGCTAATTTTTAAAGAAAATCTGAAGCCTCTCAACTCATTTCAATTTACCCCTTACTGCCTGGATACCTATGCAAGACAAAACTCCCAACTTTTGTCAATTAAAATCATGTTGTTTTCAAGCTGGTTTACTGAGGTCATTCCCTATCTTGGGACTCAAAAACTTTTGAGTAATCTATTTCTTAATATGTATATAGATATAATGTAGCTAATAATTCTAAAATATAAAATAATATATATTTGGTATTTTCCACATAACAGTATTCTGTTTTTGTATGGACATCCAATCCAGTGTCCTAAGCTAGGCGAGATTGTTAAAAGCATCTTATCACACAGCAGTACTGTGAGGGTCTCATGAAAGAATTAAGGACATTTATCTAATGCTTTTCCTTACTGGATCTTGGTTTTATAAATGTCTTATTGCAGATTTCAGAATTAAAGGACTTGCTCAAACCACCAAGCAGATCATTTGGCAGTTTGGGAAAAGAGCAGGGCCTCCTCACTCTTGCTCAGGATCCAGCACCATTTGAAACACTCCTGGAGTGCCTATACAGAGCTAGAGGGCACAACACAGGTCTGGGGGAGGATCCCCACCCTCTGAAGCAGCAGGTGGAGGCTCCACAGTCTAATCTAGGGCTTCTAAAGACAGACCCTATTCCCTGGTAGCTCAAATAAGACTTAGTTTGAGATCAGGACATCCCAGTGTAGCTGTCTCCATGCAAGGGAGGCAATCCTAGCTGTTTATTTAGTCTGGGATTGACTGGCTCACTGTGTGCTCTGAGCTGATCAGCTCTCCCCTGACTATGAGAAGAATTAAAACACACTTGCACAGACAGACATCTACCTTAGATGCATACATGAGGAGACAGGTAGTCACCTTTTGTGTGAACCCCTTTGGCTGGATCTGAATCCCAATTCAGGTATCATAATATCTGTGGTTTCCCCTTTACATGAACAAGTGCAAACCATCTTGATGCAACCACTGTCTAAAGACTTGGGAAGAAAGGAGATTTAAATGGAAAATAAATTACCAAAAGTTTAAGTTACAGCAGATTATAAAACTTTAGAGTAACTAGTACACCTTATTTCGTCTGTTTCCACATGTATATTATTCAGTGCTGAATGAACAATGTGCATCTGTTTGAATTATCATAAAGCAGCTTTTAAACTATTTATAACAAATATATATACTCAAAAAAAATTACTAATATTAATGCTGTCTCTGTATGTATGTATTATTCTCTTGTACACATATTGCTGGTTTTTATGTATATATAAATAATTTCATTTAAATTATACTTTTTTTTCTGGCATAGGCATAAAAGCACATTCTTACAAAATTATCTCTAGAAAATGTTGTGTGAGGAAAAATGCATGTGTGTAACTGAGAAAAATTTTGAAATTTTAAATGCAAAAGAACATACATACACCAAGTCCACAAATTTATTTCAGAAAAAATAAAAGAATTGTCTGGCTATCATGAATTAATAAAATATAGAGTGAAAGTTATTATGTAACCCTAACCTTAGTGTATTTTTGTGCCTTCCATGGTAGTGTATACATTGCCTTAGTACAGAACAATACATAAGATTTTTTAATTTGATAAAAAAAATGTGAATTTAAACCTAAACATGAAATAGCTCCTGCTGTTAGCAAGAATCCAGCAATGAATAGCTGCAATGTCATAAAGGCTGCAGGATGTTAATTAAGCCTCAGGCAAAATTTTCTTTTTTGACATTGAGGAGGTCATAAAATCGCTCAAATATTTTCTTAATTAAAAGTCATATGCAAAACATCTGTCTTGGTACATGTTTACTTCTGCAATATTGTGCTCATGTTAAATGATGCTCTTGAAGACCTTGTAAAGCTTAATAAGGACAAAACAGAGGGACAGAGCTGCTATAGAAATAAAAAGACTTATTTAGAAATTGCATTAGAAGTTGACATAATTTAAAGATAGAAGATATTTAATGAACATCCTATGGAAAATCTAAAAAAAAATTATTCCTAGAATGCCTGAGAAATTTTTTTAAATGAATAAAATATATTTTAGTGCAGTTTTTCAAACTCATTTGTTAATATTTACGCTCTTTCTAAGCACATTGACATTGCAGACATCAGATGCAGATTTTTCTAATGAGTAGAAAAGTGACATAACTAAAGCTGCAATGACAACTACAAACAGTGACATAATTTCTAAGAAATTATATTTTTGTTCTGCCATCACATAGTGAAACAATACGTAATTGTTACTAGAATAGGACTAAACCTACTGTATTTCCAATTCACAAATCAATTTTCATAGTGTTTTAACCTATGGGGCTTCAAATGAATGGTAATTAATAGTGAAATAAATGAATGCTGGCTGTAAGGAGGTTTTCTGTTTCAATGAAAGCTACATTGACTTGAAAACCAGAAATGAAGGTTTAGGGACTAAATAATATAAACTGCAGGGTTTTCTCCTTTTTTCTTTCCTTCTTAAGAATAATAACTTGTTGTTGTTCTACCTATGCCTGTATATACACAAAAGCAAAAATAAAAGACAACCTTTGGCATTTTTAACAACCTAACAGGAAGTATTATTCTTTAAACAGTCAATAGCGATGATCTTGTGTCAGTGCTGGAAATTGCATTATATGAAGGAAAAACCAGAAAAACAAAAAACCCCAATCATGGTGAGAAATGAGAGCAAGGTTCACTCTTTGTAATAGATCAATTATTTTCAGTCATATAAAAAATAAACCTCAAGCTTAGTGAACATAGCAGATTTTTCCTTTGACTCAGTAAGCGTGGAACCATTTTGAAAGCAAAGTACTTTTGTTGTTCCTTGTGTATGTTAAATTAATGTAGTGTTTTTATGCTCTTCACATACATGAACTCTGATTGCAGGATAGGCAAACACAATTGCACTTAGCCATTAAGCAAAATTTCTTATTTCAGAAGAATATACTAATTAGATAACATGGAAAATAAATTGGATAACTTTTAATCTAATTGTAAATTTCACTTTTGCAGGTAATTTAAGCTTAGTAAAAAAATAAAAGTAGGATATGTATTAATTGATAAATCACTGTGTGTTTCTGTAAGTGTATACAAAATTAGAAAAGTTGACAAAATAGGCACAAAAACTAATATACAGTTATGAGATTGAAATAGAAAACTCAACAAGCACTTAGCAGACATTAGGTGGAATACTGACTGGAAATTAAGTCAGGATTTTTTGCAATCTCTGGTGTGGTCAGGGCAAATCATTGTTCAGGAAACTGTTGTAATATTCGTATTTAAAAGTATGGCTAAAAATAATCTGAAATGCCATTATTTCCAGCAGTGTCTCTTAATAAACTCTGAAATAGTAAACATTATAATAAATTTAAAAGCTTATTTCTTATATAAGATAATAGCTAATTTTACAGATGCAAAATCAAGCAAATAAAACTAACTTTGCTATCAATATTCCCACATTGTGCCATCTACAAACTTTTACACACTTCTACAGTCCTGTGGAATTAAGAATTATCAGTATTAGGAAACAATCACTCTCCACACTATGTCTCAATATCAAATGCCTTTATTTATCTATTTGCTCATGTATACGATGTATTTAAAGATTAAAATCAGAAATAGGGAATTCTTCTATAAAGAGCTATTTTTCATTATTGCTCTAGAGCTGAAAGCAGCTAATTCTTTCAACAGCAAGTAAGAATAAATATAAAAATGTTGCTTTTTAACTCTGGGATCTCTATCATTTTACAGGTAAAAATCAGTTTTGGTAGGCCAAATCTTTGATCTATTTTATATATGTCTGACATATATCTATATTTTATGGTTGCTTAACAAGTCAAATATAAAAATCTACTAAATCCAATCAAGTCTGAGGCTGAATAACCAGGCCTAAGTGACCTTAAATAAGGTAGACTAATTTAAGTGCTGCATCAGCATTTAAATGTTGCCTTAGCTACTGATGCACTCAAGTGTGGGGTGGGGTGTCAGTTTCAGTCCATTTAGATTTGGTGAGTGCTCCAGCCACACACCATTACTGTTACTGTCAGCTCTTCCACCTTCAAGTTATTGTTTTATGGCTACCCTTTGAAAAGAGCAGCTTCCATGACATGCAGCAACTGTATACCTGCGCTATTGCTATATGTTAAATGTTTTTAGAAAATATAGTTTCCCCCCAGGCAATTACCTCTTATCAAACAGCAATCTGTCACCTGTGCATCTGACATCCATGTTTCTTGTATTTTTAAGAATTTTTTTTTTAATCAGAACTTGAAGTTGAGAAAGACATTTCCATAGAATGTGCATGGAAGTAGGTCCAAATATCCCAACTACAGACCAATACTTGTCAACAGACACTCTGAGAGAAAGGGGAGAAGACTGGGAAATCTCAAATGCAAACTGAGAGGGGTTACTTTTAGTTGTTACTGAATAAAATCTGCAGTTTTACTGATTGATTACAGCTCAAAATAATTACAGATGCATAAAAGGTTGCCTAGTGTTGAGCAGAAGTGTTTTCCTTATAGAGAAAAAACATGAGCAATTTTAACCCAGTACACATACTTCATAACTTATGCACTGAAAATATACCAAATTTGACAATACAAATATCTGATGTGTGTGCTGGTATTTGTTACCCTATTACATGAGTCAGAACACATTCACTTTAGAGTTTGGATAAAGGAACTGAAATGTTTTGTGTCTTAAATACTTTAAATGACTATAAAAATGTGTTTTCATCTAGTACGCTTCTAATATTCATTGTAATTTTTCATTCATTAAATTTTGACACCTTCTATCACCTTAACAATATTATTAGCCTCTTTACTTGAAGTTAATGCTCTTCAGAGCATAATAAGTTATTCTTTAAATATCTGGTAATGGTTAAATATGGGCAACATACCAACAGAAACATAAGCTTCAATAGTAAAGTTCAGTGAAATCTCTACTAAGAGCAAGACTTAATTAAAGACTTAAATATTCAGTATTTATTTTTTTACAAGTGTTGGGTCTAACATTTTCCTTTTTTGTTATATGAAAACTTAGTTGGCTAAAAGGCAATGGATGTGCACAGCAATAAAGAACAATTGTCTATTAACCATGGCTCTTCATCTTATTCTTCCATCTGTAAGACAAAAAAATCTAATTTACAGAAATCTTAAAGCTAGACAGTCAGAGTAAGATAAAATAAAAGACAAATGCAGAAATCCATTCTTTTCAACTCATAAGTGTAAAGACATTGTAAGTATTATTTAATAGTTTTTGCACTGGTAATAGATAAAAATACAGTACTTCATAGAACACACAAAAAGAAAGTTAGGATTGAGTTCTATTGAGTTGAAAGGTTAGATTCAGTTCACATAAAAAAAATTTATTATATTTAAAACAGCCTATTAGAATTAATCAGATCTTTGCTACCTAGGAGCTACCTCTTAGGCAGGGGTTAATCAGCCCCAAGATACCTCTTCATGGCTGATAGCTGCTTCAGAGTTGTGAGGTGGAAGTTAAAATCTCGTTGGGAATTTCACTGTAAATCCAAGTATTGAACAAAACAGGGATAGACAGCCCATGGCATGGATCAAACAGTGTGGTGTCTGATCTGTCTGTGGGTGTCCACATGAGAGGGCAAACCTTTGCTTAAGCACAGAAAAATCAAATATGTTTTATGAAATAAAAACAAAACAGACAATACTGACACAAGGTTTTATTTGGTAAATAAGCAGAAGGAACTGAAGACAGAGAAAGGATGGATTTGTGAGGGATGAGAAAGGCCTGAAAAGCTGCGTCCTTAATCTCCTTTAGATTTCCCCCATGGTGACAAGTAAATGATGGGAACTGTATTTTTCCCATGTGTACGCTAGTTGTGTACTTCTTACTTTGCCAAGTCCCAGTTTGAAAAACAGCACAAATAATGTCTTCCAATAGATGGTCTACCTACTGATAGACTGTGTAGATATTTCTTTTAGATTTGGTTACCTGCATTCCCTTTGAAATAAATTAAAAGCAAAATTCTCCCAGGTTTGTCTTAACAAGAGATATCTCTCTAAAATGAAATGGTAGAATTGGCTGAACCAAATCTAAACCAAATTTTCATGAAATAAAAAAAATGCTGCTCCCATTCTAAGGAGTGTTGCAAAACATTGGGTGAATCATAATGGGTATAAGGCCTGTATTAGATGTTTCACCAGTTTTTATGAAACAATCAAAAAACACACCCCCACATTTTCACCGTTTTCTTTGGGAAAACTTGGCCTTTGACAAGAGTAAGCACATACTCAAGGCAGCTGTGAGGTCTTCACCCTCAGCCAGGCCCACAGCAGCTTGGACCATCCTTACCACTAGGCAACCCTGAGAGTTTATAGAGAAGACGCCAAGTCAGGGTTTGCAGAGAAACTTATTCAAGCAAGTGTATTCCTAGTTTTACTTTGAACAGTACATTTGGGGGAAAACTTTCCTTCTCCAAACTCTACCTGACACTTTCATTTTAAACAATTTTTAAAGATTTACTTATCCCCTCTCTAATCTTCAGACTTCACAGAGATAAGATGCACTATGCAGTATTTTGCAAATTCTTTTCGTAATAATCACTTCCACAAACCACAGTATAAATAAGTGCAGTTTTAATAGCAGCTTAATTTATGTATGAAGCTAGATTTCAAATTTTGATTTGCTCCTGAAGTGTTCTCTGCCTCAGCTTTTGATCTTCGTATAATCTCAATAGTCTCAGTCAGAGCAGCATGAACTTTAGCTGCTGCTAAAAATAAATTATATAAAAAACTGTTTCAGCTGACAATACTCAAGATTCCCTTGGTTCCTAGAACAAAGTGCATGAGTGCACTGGGGACCACTTAAAGGTCATTTTTTCAGTATCAGATAATCTTAGAACTAAGAAAATAAACTGAATGTTCTTGGCTGAAACAAGTCAGACCATTTTCAAAACAGTATAAGACATTAAAATTTAGTTCTGGCACATGATCATTCAAAAGGGTAATAACATTCACCAAAAATTAGGTAATTTAATTGCCTAAGCTACATAATAAGATTGTGAGCCTCAGTGCACTCTTCCCTTTAAAGTATTTTATCCTTTGTGTTGAATTCCACAATTTTTTTTCAGCTGCAGCACAATGGTTTAGGCAACAGGGCTTCACTAACCTGACTAAGAGTGAAATCTAACCTAATTTTGTGCTCTGATATAATAGGCTTAGAGGCTGATCCTGAAAAGACTAATGCCTGTCTTAACTTTCTGTGCTGCAACCAGCTCCATTGGCATCAATGAAACACCTCGGAGAGTACAATGAGTGTACACATCCATTAATCTTTGCAGAACTAGAGGCTTGGACTCTGTGTGAATGAAACAGGATAGCACTGTGGGCTATAAAGCAATGGGCTAGAAAGCAGAAGACTATGAAATGGCAAGTACAGGTGTATCATTCTTCTGAATATTTATCTGAATTTTTTGAAGTTGAGTTTTAATTATTTTGAGCTCCAGAAAGTATTTGCAAAAGCTATATTTTTTCTCACATGAGGTCACAAAGAAATATGTGATTTTGAATATTTTTGCTCTGAAACCCAAACTCCTTTCTTTTAAGAATGTAATGCAAGATTGCAGCAAATTAAAATATTCCTCCAGCATTATTTGCATTTTTTCCAGTTGAAATATGAACACTTTATACATAAATGAAGTGTATTCTGGTATGCAGCAACATTTCTACAGTTAGAAGTTTTATTGGATAGTTTTTAATTGTCTATTATTTCCAACTCTGCCTATATGCAAATCAAGATAAAATAGTCATCCTGAGAAGTTACTGTACTTCTCTTAGGTTGGAAATCAACAGATAAATTTGTATCTTAGCTTGACCCTAAATTCTAAGGACCTGCAGATCAAACAAGTCTTAAGGCTTTTGTCCATTGAAATCTTGTCTTTTAGGATTTGGAAGTGGTGAACTTGTCACTTATGTGGAACACATTTTTCTCTGAGTAGCCACATCACAGGATTTCATTTCAGAAAGTGACAAACATAGTTGGTTCCACTCTGTTCCAGACTGACACCAACAAATGTCATCTGTCTTCAGATGGTGTTCCAAGCCCTATTCTTTGTGCACAAATAGGGTAGGGGTAGTGTAGGGGCCCTACACAACCCCTTTTCATGTAGATTCCATTAAAGCAGTTTTTCCAGCTGATGGCTTAAGGCTGTTGCATTATCTGAGAGATTGTCTTTCTATTTTTGAAACATTAGAGCATGTATGGATTATAGCAGTAAATAAACAATTATATCAGATTAGTACAAAGCAAAGGCTGTTTAGAAGAGATCCTGTTACTGGGCACATGACAAATGGTTCATCTTGATCTTTGGTTAATATATATCAACATAGAATGTGTGATTTCAGACTACCAGAGCTTTAAATAAAGAAGAACAATTGGAGGGTGAAATGATGAATTTAGTATAACTGACAAGCATTTACTACTAAACCCAGATATGCTTGGATTTGACTTTTTGCTTTAACTTCCATGAGGCTGATAAAGTTTGTAGAGCTCAGCACAGTTCATATTTATTTTATGGACAAAGCACAATAGAATATATCATCTCTAACGTGGCTGAAAATACACATCAAAGAAGCAACATTACACATCATTTTCTGACAGTAGTAAGAGGAGAGCATCAAGTATGTGAACTGTACTGAAAGAAATAAACTTACAAGGCAAAAATTTGGTTATGTATTATTTTCCTAAGAAATTCCTTTTACAGGACTAGGTTCAATGGAGAGCATCAAGTATGTGAACTGTACTGAAAGAAATAAACTTACAAGGCAAAAATTTGGTTATGAATTATTTTCCTAAGAAATTCCTTTTACAGGACTAGGTTCAATGGAAGTCTGAGAAAGAAAACTGTTGTGAGCAGCCCTGACTTGACAGGACAAGTGAGTGCCTGGCTTATGCTGTGTGCAAGTGGTCATTTCAGAAATCTCTTCTGTCCTTGTTCCTCCCAAGGAAAGGACACACCAGCACAGCAAGATTCAGTTACTGAAGAAAATTCTTAAAGCAGGATTCTCGATAGGGTCTTTCTTTGCTTTGTTTTTTTTTTTTCTCTTTCTTTTCCTTACAGTCTGCATGGCAAGGAAAAGAGGAGCTGTCATTATTAATATGTGATCTGGAGTGCTGATGCATATCTTCTTGTTTCAGTGCATTCTTGCCTGCATCAAGTGAAATTCTAACTGTAAAGTTCATAACACCACACACAGAGAAAATAAATTAGAGGAATAATCTAACTGCAATTAAATATTTATTTAAAAAGCTTATTCTTGCCTTTCGCACTACAGAATGCTATGGCTGAGCTGAAAAGTGATTTTAATAGGAATTACAAGCTGAGGAGTCCAAGTGAATATGTTGCACTCAGATTATGTTAAATGTTAAATTAAATGTGACATTAAATACGTAACACGGGATAGATACTCTTGGTGTTCTTGACCCCAACACTGCAGGATACTGACAAAACATTCAAGAATGGTGTGTTCTTGTCTTTTTTTTACTTTTCTCAGGTGTCATTGTTCACACTAGATTTACATTTTGGTTATATTAAAAAATAAGTAAAATGCTTTCTTTTCTCCTCACAAAATTAGCACTAATGTTTATAAAGATATTTAAAAAGTATCTTCTGTGAATATTTCTGATGAGTGGGTAAATGATAGCTCATATAATTACCTATTTAATAGAACAGTTCTATTCTAAAATGCATGAAATCCTCGGAAAGGGTGCCAGGACTGTCTTGATGTTCAAACTTTGCAGACTACTGTTCAAATACCAGTATTTCTTTAGCTGTCCTCTCTTAAAGAAATCTTGTAACCACTCCACAAATGCCACTTTTAATGACTCTGCTAAAATTTCAAGTAAGCCCTCCATCATAGCCAAGGTTCCTACAATACACAACCTTTCTGATAACCATGACATATAAATTGCCTGCAGAAGGAAATCAGAAGAGTATATCTCGAATTCAGCTCATCTGTCAAAAGCTTAAAGATGATTTCTGACCACAGTGTTATATGAATGGGTTTGGACTGTTGGTAAACGACAGCTGTTGGAGAGATAAAAGCACCAGCTTGGAAAATGAGAACTCCTTTAAATTTAATCTAATGGAGCCTATTTCTGAGTAGTTACACACCATGAAGTTTTGATTTTCCTGTTTAAAAACTCTAAGATGAAAATGACAGCAGGAGAAGGGTTAGGATTGAAACAGCAAGATTATCTTTTGAGATAATACAGAAACATGGCAGTAACAGGAACCCCATAGATTATTTGCAGAGGATTCCATGAAATAGTGAACGTGGTGGTAACCTCAATAAAATATTCTGAAGGCAGACTACAGAACACCAAAAAATCTAATACATTTATAAATATTTAAGGATTTCTGCAGAGAAGTTGGCTTTTTATTTACAGGAAAGAGGAGGAAATATCTAGATCACCAAAACAGTGGCATATATATCTACTTCAGATTAACTAGCCGCCATTAGGAAGAGGCTGTTTTCCCCAAACAGACAAGGCACTTGCACACAGGCCCAGTGGGTAACCACGAGCAAGACTGGATGTTATTATTGTGCATAATGTTATGGAGTAAAGCGTCCATGTGACACAGCAAGAACTCAGTGCACTTAGGCATGCTACTGTGTGGGCTGCTGGTGGCTCCAGCTTCCACTGATTCTCGTGGGACTTTGCCCAGTCGTGAATGCTGCAGAGGCCCGGGTGGCCCATCACAAATGCACTGTGATTTACATCTGATTAAGATAAAACTACTTAAAACAAATGTTCAGATATAAAATCAGAGCTTAATTAAGAAGCCTGCGTCCATTTACCACAACTTTCTTTACTCCTCTGAATCTCTCCACCTGATATTGCACTTTCCTTGTAAGGGCTTTTCAGAGGAAAGTTTTTGTTTAACTGTTGAATATTCTAAAGTATCTTTTCTTCCTGACCAACCTTCATACTCTTCAAGGACTTCCTACAGAAGCTGAGAATTAAAAATACTGCTCTTCAAACAGAAAACTCCCATAGGTAAGAGACTGCTGGACAGTGCAACCTCCAAAACCTTCACTCATGACATAGGTACATACATGTGCTCATACACATACTCACTGATAATATTGCAAATGAAAGAGGAAAAAGCATAAAGGAATGACTTTGAAGACAATCAAGATTCATTTAAGAGCTGAAAAGAGACTGTAGAAGTTATATATTACAACTTTCTAATTTCTTCCTCATAAAGATATTTCCTGAATTAATTTCTCTTTTAAATTTAACTGCAGCCTATACATTTTTTTTAGAAAAAGTTAATATTACTCTCAGCCTTCATATAAATATTTTCAGTGATGGAAATAATCTGTCTCAGGCCACGTCAACTTCTTCTGGTGGTTAAATATTTTTTATTTTTACTTCAGAAAATATTTTCCTTGTTTCTTGGTACTGAACACACCTAGCCTCTGTTTCCAGCACCCAGGATATTGTTATACTGTTTTTTTCCTTACAGATATATCTAAACTAGAATCTTTATTTTTCACTTTACCAAAATTATTCTTTGGAATTTTTTTCTTCATAAAATAAATATTATTTATTTTTACAAAAAGGTTTTTTGGCTTTCTGCTTAGGTACATTTCATGGTGCTGTACTAAATTTTATCTAATATTTCAATATGATTCTCATATAAATATAAGGCAGAAACACAGAAATCCAGGAGTATTTGTGCTATTATGAAGGTCAGAAGGAATATAGTCTGTCTTGTCCTGCTGTCATCTTTTATATACATCAGGATTATATTAGTCTTTTTGGTTCCATTACAGTGCCATCAACTTTGCAGATATCATTTCCCAGAATAAAGCTCTTTTTCTTGAAGAAGCATGTATTTCATCTTTTGTTACAAATACAGCTTCTTAAACATTACTAAAATTTATGGGTTGAACAAACTGATCTAGATCACAACTACTGGCAACTTCTCCTATGATTGTATTGGTTGCACCTGTATTGACCTTAATTCAATATGCTTCTCCTACCTTCTTTAAATATAAGTTAGAGCACAGGGTCATGTATCACTTGATTATAACCCTTTGCTTATAATTATACTTTATTTTTAATCAATCTGTTCACTAATGCCAATTTTTTTAAAGTTAATTTTTAATTAGTCATCCATGCTGTATTGAAAAAAAAGTTAAAATATAAGGAAGATAAAACCAAAATTTGATCTAGAAAGATACCAGAATGTGCTAGCTTCTAAAAGTGTCTTGGGATTTTTTACACCAAACTCGTTATAGAAATGTGGTGGCCAATCTAAATGTTGATTGGACAATGATGGTACCTTTGCACTATTTGTCCAGGAAATAGAAATGAATTTTATATTTCCATATTTTAAATGAAGAAGGTAAGTTTGTTGCAAAAATGGAAATAATACATGATCCACAGTTAAATGTCCTGTGACTTCTTGATTATTCTTTCCTTTTTAAGATTTCCAAAAGAGATTTAAAAAAATAATTCAGAAATTATTTCCAGAAATTCTGAATAAAACCTTTAACAATTGGAAAAGAGAGATATTTCTCATTAGATCTATCTCTCCAGTTTTGTTTTTTTATTTTTTTTTCAGAGAGAAATAGTATAGAGAAATCATTAAGAAATTTAAATAATCCTAATTTATAGCTTAATGAGTAAACTGATATGTTATTTTGCATGCATTCAGTCAGAGGTATCAATTTAGTGCTGATTTACTACCACACTACTTTTAATATTAGCCTCCAGTTTTGTGGATATCTGAAAGTTCAGGCCAAAAATCAAAAGCTCCTTGAGAAATGCCAATTACACTTCTGCAAATCAGCTATATACTGGAGGAAAAATGCAACTGATAAATATAGATCAGTGGATTTGATGAATCATGGATATGAATTTTTGGGTTATTAAATGCTGGCATATACAGCAAATACATGCTGTATATGCTGTGTATTATAGTGCAAATACATGTTTGAAAATTTCATGTCTTAGATAATCCTGAGTAGAGAAAAAAAACATTTTAAGAAAATGTGTATCTTGGTGTTAAATATCAATTCAGTAGATGACTTCTGATTTTGGTACAGAATACATTTCCATATAGAAGCATAATGGATCAAACCAACTTTTCTAACTTGTCACAGAAAACTTGTGCCACTGCTTTTAGTGAAATGCTGGAGCACTACCATCCCCCAAGTTACAACTACAACAATAGAACTCATTGTTTCCATAGAAACCAAGGAATTTCAAATGAGGGGGGAAAGTAGGCTGCAGTGTAATTCTGCCCCTTCTTACATGCAGTAAAAATAATAAGCAGACATGCAGGATGAAGAAAATACTCGATTCTCTCCTCCCATTTTTGGGAAGTCATAGAGTGCATGAATGTCAGTCAGAAGGGCATCCCAAACAAAGAGAAAATAAAAGGTGATGGTGCCATACTCTGTCATACGCATCCTATATATGGATTTGCAGTAGGCTAGTAGCCAGTCAAAAAAAGCAATTAAAATAAATAAATCAATACCTTTATTTATAAACTATTGAGAATCTTCCTTGCAGTGTCTTGCAGTGTTGCAGCTTGCATGACATTTGATATGACAAATCCTTGGCAAAATTCCTGAAGTCTGAAGCCTTTCAATGTGCTTTGACTACCAGTGTACAAGTCTTCAGAGGTGTAATATTTCTATGATCCAACTCCAGAAAGACCTTGAAATTATTAGCTTCAAATTAGCATTATACTGCTGTGTAGGAAACAAAAACGAAAAATGAGAATCTGACCACTTTTTTGACTACCCATACACCTAATTCACTGGGCAAAATTCCTATCATTTTTTGCTAACTTATTGTTTAAAAAAGAATGTTGATTTTTTTTTTTCAAGTCACCAGGGGATATTTTAAATTGAGCAACATCTACAATCTCATATTTGAATAAGTACCACAGAATGCACAGACCAATTCCAGCATAGCAACCCTAAAAATGAAAATGAATAAGTTAATTTGCAGGAAGAATATTTTTTGTCACTGTGAAGAACCTAAAGTAATAAGTAACTAAATATTGCATCCTGTTACAGTCTTAAAAAGACATGTTCCTGACCTTATTCTGCTAATTAGTAAACCAAACCAGTGCCAATCTGCAATTACCTTTTCTGAAGTTCCAGATCTGAGTTTTTAGTAATGTATGCAGCATAGCACATTCCTATAAATAGGACCTCTTTGGTAAGAAGACTCAGGCATTTGTTTGTGTCTTTAAATTAGTCCAATTAATGATTTCAATGTTTTATACCTATAAATACATAATTTTAATTCAACAACTGAATAGGTACTCCCAACTATTTGGACCTTTAAAACATGCAGATCAGGAGTTAGAGAAGAAAATGTTCTGTGCTTTTTGTCACTTCTATTGAACTTCTAATTCTTGTCAGCATCATCCTCCATAATAAATTTATATTTATCTGCAAAAGCACAAAGCTGTAGTGTTTAAACAATTTCATGAAACTACTCACATGCTTTAAAACCTTAGCAGCATCTCAAGACACCTACAGATTAGTCTATCAGACCACTGAACTGGTCCATTACTGTGATTACTGGTATTACTTGACTTACTATCTGTGTCTTCTGCCAACAGAAGAGAAGGAATATATATATATATATATATATATATATATATATATATGTGTATATATATATATAACAGGAAAGTATTAACAAATTTTCTGTAGTTCATCTGAGTTTGGATTAAAATCCTCATAAAAAATGTTAACTTCCTGTGTGGTGTATGAAAAAACACTGATTATTTTCCTTTATGATTATATTTTGAAAACTTTAATTTCAGTAGAGAGTTTCTTAATGTCCTTAATTGTCCAAGCTAATAAAAACTTTGCCAGTGTTAAACTCCTAGGGACAGGTGCTTTCTAACTTGATATCCTAAGGATATGAGGATTCTACCCATGTAATGTACGTGGGTTTATGCATGTGAAGGTCCCCAAGTATCTTACTCAGGAGAAAAAAAATCCAACCAGACATGTAGGGTTCTCAAAGTTATTCTGTTCTTAGGCTGCCAAGGAAGATAAAGACATGATTAATGTACCAGTAGAGAGGGAAAAGGACAGGCTCTCAGACTCCATGAAGGAAAGAGAAGCGATAGAAATCCCAACTGCTTGGAAGCTTCAGATGGGGATTGCACCTCAGATACAGCAGGATGCAACCACAGTATTTATTGTTATAGTGGTCATGATTTATTTGTTCATACAAGATTAGTGAGTGCCTTGAGGACAATTTGGGTCAAATTTTTGTTCCATCTATTGCTGTCCCACTAAATGAGCATGTTGGCTGTGAGACAACAAATTATATCTTGTCTCCAAACATAAATTATCTCAAAACAAGTAAATAGCCACTTCTAACACGACACTTATAGGAACTGGCAAGTATTTCTGCTACTGATTCTGAACTCTGAGTTTGAGGGAAAAGGCTGACCAAAGGGATGAGACATCTGTTGTCTTGTCTTGCTTTGTTACCCAATAGCATTCTGAACCAGAGACATGAATAGTTTTTACCTCAACTACAAAACAACCCCAAACAAAAAAACCACCAACTATCTAACCAATCAACAAAAATTTTATGTGTGAGACTGTATTCAGTTTGGGGGGATTTTTTTTTAAATTTATACTGCAAATTTTCCCATAATACAACGTAAATAACACCAAAAATTGCTACAGTGTGCTGAGGAATGCAGGGGGGAGGGAAGGACCTGTTAGGTTTTGAGCATACCTATAAGTTGAGTTCTGTAGGTTAATGGGTTATTTGAGAATGTTAGCAAAAAATTGAGAGGCTGCACATGTAAATAGGTAGTTACTGCTGAAAATAGTGCTTTTTCTCTGTTGCACATCTTTGAGCATGGTTCAATTCCCATTGAAGCATCAGGAGGATATGTTAGATTTTAGAACAGAGAAAATAGAGGCCAGTTAGATATAAAATATTGATACACTTGTATCAGCAGAGTCATGGTCATGATTTTTCTGTTGATTTCTCAATTCAAAGTCATCAAAGAAGCAAGCACACTGACAGTTCAAAAGGTGTGATAACCCCTATTTATCTGCCATTCCAAACCAGCTGATTCCAGTCATTCACCTTCCCTTTCAGTGCTTATGAGGATAGTTTTCCCATAGTCTTCATATTTTGTGCTTGTTTGTTGGATGCCTTAGTGATGGTTGTTCTGATCATCATTTTACTGAGAGAACTTCAGACAAAATTCCTCCTGAAGCTTGTAACAGGAAGCAAGGAAGGGTTACAACCATAACTTCATGGAGATATAATTTTTTGGGGGGTATGTCAGTGCTGGGAAATGGACCATTGTCCTGAAGTTGTACTGCAAGAGCAGAGTTGCACTCCTCCCTTCCACAGATTCAGGGCAGAATCAGGAAGAGTGCACATAGCATGGGACAGCCATGACAGATACTTGGTCCACAAGGCAAGATATTCTTGACTTTTCGGCACATGAGTCTAATGAGTGCACATATCACCACATTAACATGCTCCTACTGCATCCAGGTCCAGTGTTGGTGAAGATCAGCTGTCTGTGCACTTCTCTTGAGGTAAACATGTATGATGTTGGCCAATTTTTTTCCTTACTCTTGCATTTCTACCCTAATAAGACTTTATATGCTGTTACAGTCCCTGAGGTGAATACCGATTATGAGATTATTGCTACCATAGTGAAAAAATAATTTATATTATTAATAACTATTTTTATATTAATAAATATTCAATAATACAAATAATTATATTAAGCAATAAACAAAGAAAGCTGTTGAAACTTATTATTTGGTTAATGAAAACTGAAAAACCCCACATTTTATATGAAAATAGTATAGATACTCTCCACTTGCAATAGGCACTCATTTCTTATATCGGAATTTACCAAATCATCTTCACATTTTTACCAAGAAAATTAATGTAAATCATTCTAATACCTGGCCTAAAAGTACTGCAGCTGGGACTCCTGCTCATATGAATGCAAGTCAGTGCTTCCAGCTGCTCAGGTTACCTCAGAGATACCCAACTAGCTCCAGACCCTTCATTCCCTACCCTGAGTTCCAGAGTGGACTTATTTTCTACAGAAATGAGAGGATACCTCAGAAAATGTGAGTGGCTTGCCTTAAGAACAGCATTCCATATCAAGCAGTTCAAATAATATAAAGCTTTGCACAGTTACAGCATATTAAATATGTATTTCCTGGTCCCTCATATTGACAGGTCGAGGAGATCTCCTTACTGTGGCTGTGTCAGAGCACCCAGACAAACTATAGTGAATGGGATGGGAGCTGTATAGTTCAGTGAGGTAGGTAGGTAGCTCAATGCCATATATTTCTAAAATTACTAGCAGTTGTGGTTAAGAGAGCTGGTTTTATTCTGGGGATTCTGTTAAAGGCACTTCTGGAGTTTTTTAGGAAATGTTAAGCTTTCACACAGTGAGAACCAAGCTCCTCCAACTACATGTCTGAAACCACTAGTCACTTCTTTAAATCTTAGCCAATTTTTTACTCTTATCTGTACATATTAGCACATATGTAATTCTCCATTGTCAAAATAATTGAGTATAAATATTCACTGAATTTTTAAGAAGAGGTGTGCTTTAAGCAGAGCAATGTAATGGACAAGCAGAGTAACCTCCTGCCATGTAATGTATAATTTGGAAATGTCATTTAATACAATGCTTGAAATTCCTTTGATATGTACATGCATTATGTAATTTGTTGTATACTCAACAGAACAATCATTACATAAAATAGACTGATAGCATTATGGGGTAGGTATATTAAAGCAAAAAAACTCAGCCCAGAATTGGGAATTACAAATATCTAAATTTTGTTGTCTTTCTCTGATCCTTAGGGGAAGTGTCTCAAATAATCTTTTTGAACTGACTCACATTCATTACTTCAGAGTCACAGAACACAGAGGACATTATATGTATGGAGGGATTCCATCTGGGGATAAACAAATGGTTTGCACCCCGTAATGTCACCCAGGTTTTATGAAACAATCCCCAATATAAGGCAGCCAAAATTAAAAGCTTAGCCTGAAGATTCCTTTCTATCCTTGCCTGAAAGGTAGGGACAATGATTGATCAATTTGGTAAGATTGTTTTTTTAGGGAGTAATTAGTATTAAAAAGGACTGCTGAATATGAAAAAAACAATGTAAAATGGTATGTGTTATTATTAAAAGAAAATCAGTTACAGCTGAAAGCTTTAATAGTTATTGTTGAACTCAAGTACATATCCACAGCCAGTCATTCATTATCTTTAAGAGAATGCCAGAAAAAGTGAAAAGTACAGGTTTAAACACCATTTTACACATTAGTGTTTCAATAAAAGTTAAGAGGCTTCACTACATAATAAATCCTGGACACACAGTCCAGTCCAGGAAACAGTAACAATTCTAATAATAAAACTACTAATGATCAGTGATGACAAATGGTACTCAGGGTTATTATTTCAAGCAATTACTTAACCAAATTTTTAGACAAATGTTTTTGGCTCTGCTTGTATCTCTTTCCACTTCTGCTGATCTGGCATAAACATTACTGGAGAGTAAATATTAAACTCTTTTCAAAGAGCCGCAGACACTGAAAGTAAAGGGCCTAAATCTCTGGTGGTGCAACCATGGAATTTTGCCAGCACAGAAATCTGGCTCTACACACGTACATACAAGCAGTTGAATGCCAGGTTTTGTGTGTACAGCCAAATGCAGAATAGAAGCAATAACACGTAACTTAGGCTCTCACAAGTAACCCACACGTCCTGATTAAAAATTGTCACATAGGTGCATGATTAATACAGGGCAAAATTCAGCCACATTCCAAAAATACTTCTATGAAACAAAGACATTAAAAGAAATCTTTCTGAAGAGGCTAAATTTTAAGATTAATTATTCATCGTGCAGTAGTCCTTTACATGTAGTGCTAGGGTTAGCAATAAAATAAGGAAGAATTATGGCATACAACAGAAATTCAGAGCAGCTCTTCAGCAAAACAAGCAAATATAAGAGTAAAATAAACAAAGAGAACAATGAAAAAGCAGGGTGCCACTGAAGATGTAAGCAGTATCTAGTCCAAATTCAACATGAAAGCAAGGGCATCTTCTGTAACCAAAATTTAGCTGAGAATATGGTTCAGTTGTGGAACTCTGAATTCATAAAGAAATCTAGTATCTTTTCTAAGGTAGAAGTAAAAGGTATTTCAAGCGTATTCTGGATCCCTGCAAGATTCTGTTACTCACTGTCACAGCTGGAGAACTATTGGGAAATAAACCATTAAAAATCCCACAGGGTATTTTGCTAGACATCCATATAAATTTTAGTTATGTTACTCACAATGAAAGAGTGAAACAGCTGTACAACAGACACTTGGACATTCCTCTTGTGTCACAGCTGGAAAGCCATGGATGCATTGGGCGGCCTTGCTGAGAGAATTATGTGTCTTTGCAGGACTAGTTTTTGTCCTAGTCTTCTGCCTTTTCTGATCCCACTAGTAGCCTGGTGTGGAATGAGCCATTGAGCCAACACTGATAGTATTGATACAACAGAGACATGAAGCTGAAACCCTCTGCAGCAAGTTGGGTTTCAGACGTGCCTTTATAACTATCCAGTCACCTAAATCTGTCTCCTGCTGGTGACCTCCCCTGGTTAGTGGGGGCGTTTCAGAGGTAAGCATCTCACAGCAGTAACCTCAACAAGGAGAGCTAACATATCTGTTTGGAATTTATTTGCACAAAGAGATTCCATCTTTAAAAGCCACAGAGAAAGGAATCTTTTACAGCTATTTTCCTTGTGGAAGACCATGTTTTTGGCCTTTTTTTTCCATGAGCACTCATCTTTCACATATGGTTTGCAGAATTTAACAGTCACGACAGATTCAGGAAGGATTTTCAGCCTGAGGTCTTGAGATTTTAGAATAGCACATCTTGGATACTTCTCATTTCCTTCTTTCTTGCTCTCTTATATTTTCTGGAACAGGATGCTCTCCTATTTTTCAACACACATTATTTCATCAATATAAGAGCAGAATGCCACAGCTGAGATTGGGCTGTTTTACTGTATTTTACAGTTTAGTCAATTCTGAACAGAAAAGCTAATAAATTAACAAGGTTACACTGCACCAGCTAGAGCTGTCTGAGGTTGAGCTGAGACACAGAAATATTTCCTAAAGGAACTCAGTCATACAGTGACGAGCAGTTTTTGTTCACTGACAATTATTCTGTTTTTCCCAGAGACATTTATTAATACATAATGCAAGAGAGCCTAGGCTCACTGTGTTCTTTGCTTCCTACATGATTCCTCTGTTCCTTCAGGAGCAAAGAGAACAATTCCATATGACCTTCTTGCATTGTACACATTTAAGAAGAAATACAATCCATCTTTCTCTATTTAATCTACTCTTTCTGATTACCTGCTCATCTGATCATCCAGCAAAGATATTTAATTCCAAGAGATCAGTGCAAAGGTTTTGGAAATACCACTTCCTGAAAGTGACTTTTCAGCTATCCTTCTCTTGTCAAATTGCACATTACTCTCTAGTGATGAATAATAGGCTGTATTGTTACTCAACATATATGACAGGAGAAAAGAGTGATAAGTAATGATGAATTTGGATCATTTTGATAGGTCAAACTGAATTCCTTAGGCTTTGTGAACAATAGTCTCTTTTGCAGCCATGGGTATATATCTGAAGCAGAAAAGGAAATCCTACTTTAAAGGGTATTCATTTCCTATAGACAAGACACTTTCAAACCAAAGGTTTTGCAACAAAGCAAATGCAACCTTCCATAGTTAGTGAAATTCTTTCATTTACTTCTGCAAATGAAATTAGTGAGACTATTATTAGAAACACTCAATTGGCAGCTGTAGGCTTGAAAATTCATTTCAGAAGAGAGAAACTCGAAAAAAAAGCGAAATTATTAATAAATTCAGAGCAATATAACATAAAAGCCAACAAAAGTTGACAAAAATATGGAACTCAAAATGTGACTTAAAGCATAAAAATTTTAAAATCAATCTATTTTATTTGTCCCCTCCAAAAAGATTTACCTCAAAAGAGTCAGTAAGGTAAGAGAGAATTCTCATGTGAAATAAGAGGGCACAATAAGATCAGATTTTCATACTGCACACAATCAGACTGAGCGGAAAGAATTGTATTTTTCCACCTAGAAGATAATTAAATCCCAGCATAACCTATCACAAGATATGAATAAGTCTCTATCATTTTAAATCAAGACTGCACAACTTGATAAAAATATTCCATTCTTAAATCAAAAATTTATTCAGTAAAGTTCTCCACTTCATATTGCACTGAAAATGAGATTTACTTCTTTAATGGACTTTTCAGGCCTTTATATCTATAAACATTGGCTTCTAATGAGATCCATGTAGCAAATTATTAATTGACAAATTTAGTAATGTTAGTCTATATTTAGAAAGGTACAAGCAGTCTCATAAGCTATTTCATATGTGGTAACACAATCCTTCCTGTGTAAGCTAGAGGTCATGCTATATAACTTACTGTTTTAAAGATTGGCTATTTGAATTACCTTACACAGAGGCATATCTCCAACGTTCCTTATTATGTATCCTTCTCATGTATTTTTAAACATGTTTTCTAAAGTCTTCAGTGAACATGACTAGGAACTCTACTGATTCAAGACTATTTAGGTAATAGAAAGGAAGTATTCTTGCAGCCATAAAGTGTCCTTTAGTCCTGTATTTCCAAAATTTCTCTCTCTAGGTTTCATATTCTTCATAACATATTGAAATGATCAACATATTTTCAATTTATGTTATTAATATAGTACTGCTGTTTCAGCTGTGGAAGTCTAAGGATGCAAGTAGGAAGGAATTCTTCCAGAGTCAATATGTCCATCAGGTCACTAACATTTCCAAAAATATAGCAACAAAAAAATTGGAGGACAAATATTATCACTTGGAATTTTCAACACTCACAGTTTTTATCTCTCTGTCCTATATGGAAACTTAAAATATTTCACATTCTTTTAAAGCTGTGTCTTGAGAATATATTTTTGCTAGGTCAATCCATTCCCATCTACTGTATTTCCCTCTTTTGAGTTTTTTGTGTTTTGTGGTTTTGTGGATTTTTTGGTTTTAGTTCTCATTCTTTTTTTTAGGTATGCGTCATCCCCAGGAAAAAATTCTATAAAAGTCTGAGATAATTTTAAGTCTTACGCAACAGCTTTGTTCATTGCTTGCTGTCAAGCAGTGAACAGGGTGAGTTATATTTAGAAAAAAAGTCTAATAATTTCTACTAAACATACAATAAATCAAATAGATAATAAAAATTTTGTTTGGATGTTCATGATGGAAAAACAAATATACAAGGATTTAGCTTGATCTCTCAAAATATAGAATACATGTATATATATTTACCATATAATTCCATACCAGGTTTTCAAGAATTATAATAATAGGGCATAGGTCAGGTTTCCCAAGGGATTAATGATCTTACACATGGATTTCTTTTGAAAAATGGAGTCTATCTACATTGTGTCCAACTAGTTTGTTTCTTCCTTATCTGGTCTTAAAATTGAGAAGGTTACTTTTAATATAAAATAAACCCAAAACCAATCAAATAAAACCATCAATCAAACAAACAAAAATACATACAGCCAAAAGGAAGAAATAAAAAACCAAACCCAAACACTCTCAAAAAGATCCCCTTCCCCTTGTCTCTCCTGCCAGATTTTATTTTGAGATTTCTGATGCTAGATTCTTCCTTATAACTCAACAGCCCTCAGAGAATTCCCTGTCAGAAGGTTCCCAAATGAGCATCATTAAGAGACCAAAGTTTTCCAACAGTTGATCTGTTGCTTAGTTACCAACTCCCTGGAGCTATGACTTGACAAACTGCTTTGTCCTGAACAGAAGTCAACATTTCGTCCAAAGGGGCTTCCACCTGAGAAGAGGATCATCATATTTAACAACCCTTGATATCACCTTGGATCACCCTCCTTTGAAACTGCAGCATGGAAAACATTCCAAAAAAAGGAGGTAAAAAGATGACAGAGAGAGACATGTCCCAGATATAAAATGCATTTTACAGTCTTAACATAGAGACTCATGGAGCATCTCCAGTATCAAACAGAAATAAAGAGTTCTTCACAGACAAATTCACTGTGTCATAGCACATTTGAGTATGAAAATTAAACTCAGCCTCCTGAAGCTCCAAATGTGAAGGACATTCAAGTCAAAACTTCTGGCACAGGCTTATATTTAATAGAGCACTGTTTAATTTAAGACGTTAACATTAAAAAATATCTGGATGGCACCCAAGACATTATAAAGCTATGATTTGCTAAATATTCATCACTTTGTACATTCTCTAGAACCATCTTTCTCATGCAAATAATTAGGCATTTAATTTTTTAAAAAATGTGTCCTGAGAATTAGCAAAAAGTCAATTCTATGTTCCCAATTCTGAATGCAAATATGGAAAAGAAAGCACTTACTACAAAAGGATCATATAATTTTTTTTTTCTACAGAAAGGTCAGACTGGACAAAAGAATTTTCATGTCAATTTCACCCTTTATATTCTGCTCAATCTTCATCTTCCAAGAGGGAAGCATTTTATTACTTTACAGAATGAAAGCCTATTATTTCTGCAAGTGATTCTTGATCAATTATAAATTTCCCATATAGTTTTATTTGAGGTCATTTGATATCTGGGCATTTGTCATACTTTTAAAACTGAATTAAATAAGATTTAAAATAAAATCAAATGCCTCCTTCCAGTTTGGTTTTTTTGGGGTTTTTTTTAAGGAAAAAACAGTTTAATTCAGCAAGAAAACTGTCAAGGAAAGAACTATGCATTTTATGCATATGAACATGGATCATAACAATTATACATTCATGTTAAGCATCCATATTTGATGATAAAAGAAAAAAAATCATACTAAATATTGTATATTGACACAGATCTACATATCTTTAGATACCACAGAAGCACAGAATACCTTGAGCTGGAAGGAACCCAGAAGGATCACCAAGATGCATACATAGTCATGCACAAATACATATATATATAAAATCTAGCATTACAGATTTGTGTGACCTAAAAGAGTAATTCTCAAAGAACCCAAAACTTTAAACAGCTCCATCAGTTTCTCCATCTCCTCTTATTGTCACCACCTAATGATGGCTGAATAATTGCACCTTATTATCTTTCTAATCCTTCACACCCACCAGAGTATTTTTAAAATATGCTTATTCTGGATAATTTACTACAATTTCTGAAAACTTTGGTAACTGCTATAAGGTGGCAAACAGACAAAAAAAAACCCCACCCCAGCAGAAACATTTATCTGTCTTTAAAATTCATAAAGGGTTTATTTTTTTGCAGTCTGTAGGATGCATAGGCCTAGTGTTTTTCTGCTTTCCTTTTGCAGGACTAAACAATGGTGAATGTCTGAACTAGAAATCAGAAGCTTAGTGTGAAACTAACATCAAACTGCAAGTAAATAGAGAAATAATGCTCAATTTTATCCAAATGAAACCCATGACATGACAAATCTCTAAATAATGGCAGCATTACCTTGAAATCAAACTGTGGTGAAATTGTCTGATTCTTTATGCTCAAGTATGCCAAGAATTCAAGCGGCTGCACTTGTAGGGCCTCCAGCTTCATTGCAGAAATGAACAATTACTTGACTAAACCCAAAGTTTCACCATCAAAGAGGAGCAGATGATTCATTGCACAGCTCCACATTCAACAGTCAGTGTCTTCTGAGCGCCTTCTCTTGTCTATGGCATAGCAGTGGCAAAATGTGAAGTGTTATAACAGAGTCCCAATTGCAGGTTGACTTCCATCCAAATTGGCAGTTCTCAAGCAGTTGCTACGGGCAGACAGATGCACTTCTTGGGGGTTGTAAACCTTTGGAGAGCACAGTAGCACAGGATGATATCTGCAGGGGGAGCTTGACTGGTAAAATGATATTCATGGGCTGTTGTGAAGTTGCTACTCAGCAGGAGGGAGAGATTTTCCAGTCCAGAAGAATGTCCTGGTTGCTGAGCCAAGATGATGCCATGGCAAGGTAGCCCTGATGGGCTAGGGCAAGCCGCCAAGGCCACATTCTCATGCAGATTTGAGCCTGTCACTGTGCAGTGAACCTGAAATTGGTACAAGGAGAGCAAATGTGGGCCCCCTCCAGAACGACTGCTCTTGCCCATTCAACTGCTTGGAGAAATTAACTCTGAACTTTGATCATATTTCTTAGGGAAGAAAAACTGATTAAGAGCTCCCCCCCCACTGAGGTAAAAACACAAAAATGTCTAAAACAGACTCAGAGAGTGGCACAGTCCATGCCATATTCTTGCACGTTTCCTGTGTAAAGGCTTCTCGTGAAAGCACAGCTTCATGTTTCTAAACTATTTTATCTGCTGTGTAGAGAAGGGAAGTTCTAACAAGTGCCTACTGTAGAAACAGAGGTCATTCCATAGCATTACAAGAAAAATCTGCAGCAAAAAGGGAGCTAGGAATGTGACAGTGGCTCCCACATCTTCACTGTGGTTTTGATAAACTGAAGGTGCCATTCTCTGGGGAGGAGTGGGAAGCCAGAAAGCAGCATTTCAGAGAGCCACCTCCACAAGGGTAGCAGTGGATGTGTCACAGTGCATCCCTGCACTCAGATCTGGCACTCTTTACACAGTTTGTTGGAATAATCCAAGTTTTGGTGAGGATTCCAGAGATAAAAATTAATATTACTGGGAGAAAAATCCCATCTTCAGGATATCTTTGTGGTAGAGTGTTCTGCACAGTATTTTCAGAACTTGCACAATTGGATATGGTTCATGGAGTTGGACACGGTTCATTAGGCAAGTGTTTATAATGGCCTCCTGTTACATCTGCTGAAAGCAAAATGCTTTGATCTTGCATCCAGGAGCAGATTTTGAGACTGTCTACAATATCATGCATGCTGGTGGTAATTTACCCTTAATTTTCCCATTCAGTTTGCACTGCAAAGCAGCAGGGAGGTTGGCTTAACTCTAAATGCTGTAGTGTCAAAAGAATCAGCAGGATTCAATGCCTATAGTCATGTGAATTTCTTCTCTTCATATTTGAAACAGAAAGATCCTATGTTTGTTTATTAACATGCCAGAACCCAGCAGACAGCCAAAAACTTTATCAGCTTCCTGAATCTTTATGAAACTCTTGACTATTGATTAAAATCAATTTATCATTTTACTTATCTTGCACAGTCATCTGTATGTGCCTCTATCTGGTAAATCAAATTCCATATTAATTACTACATGAATTCATTATCACTCCCACCAGTATATTGCTAATATTTATTGACAAGCCACTTCGTTTTCAGCTCTCAGTGGAGCTTCTGATACATGGTCAACATTATGTTGTTTAGGGATGGTTTGATTTTTTTTCCTATCTTTTATGGGTATTCATTTTGCTGGGAAAAGCACCCACTTTTTTTTTATTATTTGTTTCAAAATCCCCAGATTAATCTGGTACCAGAAAATCCAGGAGGGTTTTTGTTATTTTTGTGTCTATAAAGCAGAGTTGCATGCACCTGTTGTATTTTATGTTCAAAATGGGAAACAAACTAAGCATTGTTCTGAAAGGTCTCAAGATACAATGAATCTGATTCAATAAATTCCTTTGATAAACAAAAAAACATTAGTTGAGCCAGAAGACTTTGTTGCTCAGGAACAGGTATTCCCAAGGAGTGATTTTAACCCCAAGTAAATGGCAGTCTTGATGGTTTTTTCATCATAAAGAGGACTTTCCTATCATTGCCTCCAGGCTCTTCCCATCACACAGACCCTTAAACCTCGTCTCAACCAACAGCAGTCTTTTCTTCAGCAATAAGGTCTCTCAGCTGGACACCAGGGGCTCCCCAAAGCCACTCTGTCACTCCTGTCCTCAGCTGGTCAGAGAAGAGAAAATGTAATGAAAGGCTTGTGAGTCATGAAAAGGACAGGGAGAGATTGCTCACCAATTACGGGCAAAACAGAATCGACTTGGGGAAATTAATTTAATTTTTCACCAAGCAAGTTAGAGTTAGGTGTCCTAGGTTACAATATAGATGCATTCTATTACCTCCAGCTGTGGGCCATTAGCTGTCATCTCCTGCTATGCCCCACCCCTGATAACAGACAATGGGCCAGCAAGGAGCCACTGCATGACTCATGGACTTATCTCATCCTATTGTGAGATGCTCCGCCCAGGAGGGAGGAGCCAAACCTTCCCACCCAGATATAACCTGGCCTTGGAACTGCCTTAGGGAGCCCTGTCTACTGGGTTCCTGGGGGACAAGAGCTACCACTGGACCTTCAGCTGGAGACCAGACCTTCTATAGGATCACCACTTCAACTGAACTACTTCATCTGGACTGCTACCACCACCCTAACAGGGTGTCAGGTTGTATCTGACTTTGTGGTTTTATTCTTTCCCTTGTATTATTTCACTTATTTTAAATTTTTTTCCTATTCAATTTTAACCCTGACTTGCGATCTCCCACTGGTTTGTTTTCAAACCAATACAGTGGGATAAAGAGAAATAAAATCAAATCTTAAAACACCTTTGATCTATCCCTCCCTTCTTCCCAGGCTTACCTTTATATCTGATTTTCTCTTCCTCGTTCCCCCGCAGTGGCACAGGGAGATGGAGAATGGGTGTTGTGGTCAGTTCACCACATCTTGTCTCTGCCACTTCTTCCTCCTCAATGGGAGGACTCCTCACATTCCTCACCTGCTCCAGCATGAGGTCCCTTGCACAGGAGAGAGTCTTCCAGAATTTCCAGCTGTGTGAGTCCTTCACACAGGCTGCAGTTCTTCAGAAACTGCCCCAGAATGGGTCTCTTCCATGGAATGCAGTCCCTCAGGAACAAACAGCTCCAGTGTGGGTCCCCTGCATGGTCAGAAGTCCTGCCAGAAAACCTGCTCCAGTAGGTTCCTCTCTCCATGAAGCCACATGTCCTGCCAGGAGCCTGCTCCAGCAAAGGCTTCCAATGGACTCATAGCCACCTTTGGACATCCACCATGGGAGGGTCCCTCACTGGCTGCAGGTGGATATATGATCCACCATGGACCTTCATGAGCTGCAGGAAGATAGCCAGTCTTATCATGGTCTGCACCGTGAGCTGCAGGGGAATCTCTGCTCCGTGCCTGGATCAGCTCCTTTACCTCCTCCACTGACCTTGGTGTCTGCAGGTCTGTTCCTCTCACAAATTCTCACTCCTCTCTTTGCTGTTCTGCAGCAGCTTTTTCCCCTTCCTAAAACCATTACTGCTGGGCTCATCCTTGGCCAGTGGCAGTTCTGTCTCGAAGCCAGAGGTCAATGGTTTCATTGGACACAGGGGAAGCTTCTCACAGAAGCCACTACTGTAGTCCCTTGCTGACAAAACCCTGCCATCCAAATCCAATACACCTCCTTTTCAGCAGTTTGCAGTGGGAACTTGGCCGCATTTTTCCTCCTCCCTTCTCACTAGGATGAAATGTGAATGATTTAGATATACAAAAATATGACAGCCACTTAAAAATACATACAAGCAAAATACACCTCAACAGTAAATTAGCTAGAATCTGCTTCACAGTGAAGGGCAGGTGGCAGAGTTAGTTTTAATAAATGAATTAAATATCTATTCTGTAAAATATACCTTTGAAGTGCAAGTACGGAAACATGGAATGTAAACCTAATGTATTCTTTTGAATTTTTCATGGTGGCTTGAGAAAAACAAAATCAAAAGAACAATATGTTTTCAAAAAATTCCTTCTGGTATTGTTTCACTGGATTGCTGTGAGGGTAGTAAGGCACTGGAACAGGTTGCCAGAGAAGTTCTGGATGCCTCATCCCTGGAATTGTTCAAGACAGGTTGGATGGGATTTTGAGCAACCTGGTCTAGTGGAAAGTGTCCCTGCCTGTGACGGGGGTTTGGAACTAGATGATCTTCAAGGTCCCCTCCAACCCAAACCATTCTATTACTCTCTGATTGTCTTCATTTCCTATGCAACTCATTGGTAAAAATCTAAACAGTCTTAGACTTGTATTTTGAGTGTAGCACTGGTCTTCATAAAGTGATTAATACATTATTAATTATATGCCACAATTTTATGTCTTTGTATACTATGTCTACTTAGTTTCTTAAAAAAAAAAAAAAAAAGACCACCAACATTAATGCATCAAATTTTAGTTAAGTAAAAAATCTACTTACCAGTGATAAACACCATTACTCCTGAGATTCACTACACCAATGCAAAGGGTTAAATTTTAATAATACTTAAAAATAAAAATTTGGGATCTGGTAAAAATCATTCAGCACATGACTAATGTGATTCATTTTATGATCACTAGAACGTATTCACAAATTACAATGATGAATAGAAGCTATAAACTTGTGGGAATCAGGAGCCCAAATCTTACTTCTAAATGGTTTTAAATTCCCCCTGAGGTTATAAGCTCTTAGGGTACAAACAGCTATTGTTGAATGCATTTCACTTTATATAGACATCTGAAGTTGGTAGTCTGCAACTATGATAGTTGACCAAGGATCTTTTTAGCATTTTTTCCTTTTTGGGGAGAAACTTGAATTTTTCAAAGGGCAATTGGTCTCATGCAAATATATATATATGAACGGTGATACACCTTGTCCTCTCTAAACATCTCTCAATGAAGGGTGAATATCTTAATCTTTGAGTATTTATTTTTCAACAAAATGAGATGAATTTCCCTATGACTGAACATATACTACTGCTTTAAATGTCCTTAGGCATGAACTTGGGCAACACCACTGCAATAATTACAGTGGACTTAATTACATTGATTTTAAGTGGATTCTTGCCAAAATATTATTATTTGCCAACCCAAAATGTTTGGCTGAACTGTATCATGTTTCTACTTCTGACTAATTACAGAGCTGTTATTATATAATGTATAAGCATGTAGTTAGTCACACACCAGCAGCTTATTTTTAAAGGACCACCTCTCTCGCAGCCTAATCAACAAGGTCTGATCCTTCCCAGCCTAATTTTAGGTAATAAAATAATACCTCTGTAGACTTGAATTACTGTCTAGAAATGCCAGGTCTTTTCATTGCTTCCTGAAGAAGGTGAAAGAGGGAGAAAGCTGGGGGGTATGTAAAGCTTAATTTGGTTTCATGTAATGCTGAACATGGATGGAGTGAGTCCAGCTGAGTGTTCAACTCAGGAATCACAAGAAAAACAAACACAGCTACCAATATATATATATATATATATATATGATAATAAGGTGGTTAATAGGATTTCCATAAACCAGGCCTTTTATAATTTATGCTATCCCTAAACTGCAGTGCAAGTCATGAAAATTGAAGCTTCTGCCACAGTCTTGAATTTTGTTTAAAAAAGCCCACTGCTATTTGTGCTCGTGTTATGGAACTCTGTCTGCTCCAAGGACGATGTGAATCTATGACAAGTCTCTGTTTGGGACCTGAACTCTAAAAAAAAAAATCTAAGTGGGAGATCAGCAGTGTTAAGTCAAGACAACTTCCTAAATGCATGGGATGTGTGACTCTGAAGATGTGATGTGTTGATATCAGTGCTGATGAGGTCAATGTTAAGTCTATCTGCTTGAGAATAAGACTGATGGAGTCAGAGCTTGTACCTGTATTTGGCATCTGGGAAAGTCAGATTGCCAGTCTTACAGAGTAATAACTGGTTACAGGAAATGTGATTGTAAAACCATAAAACAATAAAAAGTGACCCCCTCAGGTATAATTCTTGAAAATACATCTAACCCATCTAGTAAAACTAAATATCATTACATTTAGCCTATTAATAAAAACAAACCTGAGTAAAATCTTTTTGCAGAAAGATAACATAAATCAGAAGCTTCTGTGACTTCTGATTAATAATAATAAAAAAAAGTAGTCCAGTTCTTAAATTTTGTAACCCAAATGCTCTATCATTGTAATGCAAAACTCACAGATGAAGTCTGCACAGTGAATATTGATTACACTAGTTGTAATGGATAAAACACAGCACTGAGTAAAAGTGATAATGATTAACTTACCTTTTTGAATAATTATTTTAATTTTAATAAATAAGTTTCTACCACTGTCCCAGTTCTTCTCTGCCCCCTTATTTTGGCTGGATCACTAGGTAAGGTTTCAGATTTTTGAAAGGTTATAGTCCAGAACAAGCTACAGCTGATCACTCTAACAAGGTAAATTAGATGGAAGAACCTGGTCACTTCATTTCTATGCACCTGCAGAATCTCTCCCTGCAGAAACCTAATGACATTGATAAATGCATTTAATATTTTATCAAATATTAAAACATAAATTTCTTTTAACAAGTACTACCCATGTTTCAAAAGTTCTGAAGATGTTCAATTCTTCATTCTTATCACCACTATTAACTGACTGCTATAGAAGTGACCAAAATAGGTGTTGATTTTTTAAAGTCTGGCTAGAAGAAAAGAGCTATACTTATGAGCAGTGTCACACTTGCAACGGTTAGTAATTAGAAAAAGCACACCAAGTAATTTGCACTTCTGGGTATATGTTTGGACTGTGAACTCTTAGACCAGATTATCTTGATTTCCCATTCAGAATTTTTATGCTGCTTTCTGAGAAAAGAGGAGGAGGCAAACATATCTTTTTTGAAACAAATAAATGGAAAGATTAGCATTCCTTAGCGTCTGGATATTTTTAGAAAATACAAATATTTTTGAGAGTAATTAATTGTTTTTTGGGCCCAGTAAATTCTTTACTTAATAACAATGACTCTCTGGCAGATTAGCTTCAGTTTTTTGACCTGTCATGATTGTAATCCATATTCAAATTACACTGGAATTAATTCAGGGAAATTGTAATATTTTCAATGTTGTAATGAGAACAAATTTAAATCCATCATTCCAATTACACTGCTGTGTAATTCCAAACTGTATGTGTAATATTTATTTCCTATAGTTTGTTTTCCAGCAAGGAGAAAGTCCACACTCCCTGTGTATTTCCACATGAGAAACAAACTTTGCACATTAAAATGCAGCATCTTTATGTTCAGTTTTATTTTGCTAGCCAGGGCTCATTTCAAAATTTTATCTTTTACAGTATTATAAAAGGAAGAACACAAGTCAATAGAAAATGGAAAGTATGCCTCTTTAAATTTATTTATTTTTTATTTTTTTCTTTGTCATTGGTAGGACACTGTCCTACTTTGCCATGTTTCTGAAATGAGCCTTGTCCTGCTGTTTCACTGCATGTTCCCAAATGAATAGAGTTACAGGATAAAAATGGAATTCCTGAATATGCCACAATGCAGAAGAATACATCTCCTTTTTAAGTTCTTGTAATGAATTTTCTAAAAATAAAAGACAATGAACACAATTTTCTGAACAGTGAGAGATTTGTATCGGAACTACAATTTGAGCTATTGTAGGTTTTTGCCACATTTTCCCGAGGTTTGTTACTTTTTAAACTGATTTGCATGTAGCATGAAAGTTACCCAGCTGTTCAGATGAATACATTACTTTTGGTTTTCAAACACACAAAAAAAGGAAGGAAGACTGTGTGTGGGAAGGGAAGGGAAGGGAAGGGAAGGGAAGGGAAGGGAAGGGAAGGGAAGGGAAGGGAAGGGAAGGGAAGGGAAGGGAAGGGAAAACAGACTGGATTATATATTATGCTTTATATATAAGGAAATGTAATCATACAGGCAAAGCAGAAAAAAAAGCAGGGAGAAATATGCTTGGCACATAAACGAGTGGTAAAAGCCTTTCTATACTGTGGAACTTTGTTAAGTAAAGCTTACTGAAATCTGGGAAGTGGTGAAGGACACTGTAGAAAATGAAGATCATCTCATCTTCAAGAGTTCTGAAAGCTGGTATTGTTTGCTTAAAGAAGACAGAAGATAAAAGTCTCTTAACATGTGATAAAGTTCTAAGGCAATGTCTAACACCAAGTTAGGAAGCAGAAAAAATACCATAGACCACTATCTGCTGCATTTTTTTAATGGACTTCCTGCACAATTATGCTAATCTGTTCCCAGAAATTACAAACTATTTGTACTGCATTCTAAAAATCTCCTGAGAAAATATGCTTTTTAAGATTAAAACTGAATAAAATATAGATTTTAACTGTTTTTCTAGCTGGGATCAATGCCTTATATATGTGCTCATACAAGACCTAAAAAGAGTTAGGGTCCTGTTTAAAATTGATATTGTTGCTGTATCGCAGAATAGCTGAGATAGGAAGGAATCTCTGGAGATTATCTAGGCCAATCCCCTTCTCAAATGTTCATCAGGACCATGTTTAGTTGAGGTTTTAATATTTCTAAGGATGCAGTCTTTAAAACCTCTCTGGGAAATGTGTATATGACCTTGCTTTCAGTAAACATGTTTTAATTCGATTTACAGAATATATTTTTCTAATGTTTAAAGGGAAGTAACTTTATTTCCATTTGAGCCTATTGCCTCTTGTCTTGGCACTGGGCACCACTAAGAATTTGGCTCTGTCTTCTTTACCTCCTCTGGTCAGGTATTTTTACACATTGACATAATGCCCCTGAGTCTTTTAAACTTCAGGCTGAACAGAGCCATCTCTCTGTTTTGCTTTGTGACAGAAGCTCCAGTATCTAAGTTTTTGTGACCCTTTGCTGGACTCACACCATGTCTTTCTTTCTTTCTCGGGGGAGCTCAAAACTGGGCCTAGCACTACAGATAGGTCTCACCAGGGCTAAGTGCATAGGAATGATCATTTCCTTCATCCTACTGGAAAGATTTCTCTTAATGAAGCCAGAGGCTGTTGACCTTTGATGCAAGGGTACATTGGTGTCTCTTGGTCAGCTCAGTGTCCATTCAGACAGAATTTCCACACTACAAACCCCTGGGCTATATCTCTAGTGACGGGTCTCCAACTGGACTTTGTTCTGCTGATTGAAAGCCTTGAGCCTGACAGTGTAGTAATAGTTTCTTTGTTTCAAGGCCTGCTTTGCTGTCTTACATACTTTGGTATCCGGCTTTGTTTTTTTGTCTGATTCACTCCATCTCTGTCCATTTTTCTAGACTGTACTTTGTCATTTTATTTGTAAGAACATAATGGGAGACAATTCTGAAAGCCTTGATGAAATCAAGATGAACAATGTCAGGTACTTGTCAGCCCTTGCCTAAAGAGCTGGTCCCTATATCATAGGAAGCTGTTGGATTGGTTAAGCATATAACTTAAAAAATCCATTCTGACTAATCCCAATTTCCTTTTTGACTTTTATATGTTTGGAAATGGCTTCCAGGAAGATTTCCTCTCTCACTTTCCGAGGAACTAAGATCACAGAATCACAAAATATTCTGAGTTGGAAGGGACCCACAAAGATCAAGTCCAACTCCAAAGTGAATGGCCTTATAGGGATTGAATCCACAACCTTAGTGTTATCAGCACTATGCTCTGACCAACTGAGCTAGTCTCAGCTGATGCTGACCTGTCTGTAGTTCTTAAGACCTTTTAAAGATAATTGAGTATAATCTTGCAATGACTGTGACCAGCTTCCTCAGGTCTCGTGAGTGCATCCCATTAGGTCCTATGGATTCATGTGTGTTCAGTTTGTTTAAATGTTCCCTGACATGATCCTCTTCCACTGAGGGAAAATATTCCTTGCAATGGAACTCCTCACTGGACTCAAGGGGCTGAAACTGTTGAAGGCAAGCTTTACCAGTAAAGAACAGTGAGTGAAGGTGTTCACTTTTCTCCATGTGCTTTTAGTAAAAATATGAAATACTTATGCAGAACCTAGACAGGTTCCACTTTTCTACTGCTAATTCCCATCTGACCCTCCCTTCCTCGACCCCAAGTGAAAGGGATGATTTTCTTCTCTGAAATTATGGGAAAGTTAATTCTGCAATGAATTCATACCTCAGCAGTCCAGATACACATTTTGTATGGATGACTATATTTGTTTTTCTTGGTCAGCAGTCTCCATATGCCTAGGTATAGCATTTACTATAACAGAAGATAGCTATTAGAGACAGAATAAGTAATGAATATGAGCAGGAGTTTACTCTATGAGTCACCATTATAAGCATCTTTGATATATTAGCTTTAGTTAGCCTAAGCAGAAATTAGAGTCAGGGACTTCCAAGGGCAAAAGATTAGAGGAAATGTTCCAAGTAGCCAATATGCTTTCCGCTTATTCAGATATTCAGATGATGACAAAATGTTACAATCACAATTATACCTGGATTAAGGTGAAGCACAGGTTCCCACATAAAGATTTCTGAATTTGTTTTAAAACATCATTGCTGAATTTCTGTAAAATAAGTTCGCAACCTAAAGAGAAATGTCCTTGTTAAGTGCCTCTGAATTTTACTTTTGGTATTACATATACACATTCTACAGAAAATCATTTATTTCTTTCAGTACCTTTGTAATCTACACAAGAACATAATGATTTTGTTATACATGTGTTGTCATACCAAATGATTTGCCATGTGTGCACTTTTGTCTTCACATTTCTTTTGTCTGTTCAAGTATAATTTTTTCAGCCACTATAATGAAGATTTGGGGGTTTTCCATTTGTTCTGGGGAGGTCCTGGATCTATTGTGATTAATCACCTGACCTCTGAGGAAGAGGAAGTCAAGGTGAAAATTGGATAATGCAGATTTGTCAATAAGACTTTTTGCTTCTTAATATTAATTTAGGATCTAGAGCTTAATCTGAGTCTTCACTTACTGGTTTCAGGTTCATATCTGGTGGGTTTAGAAGAAGAGGCAGCTATGTCAATGGGCCATTTGAGTTTTTGATCTCAGATTAATTGACTCCAAAACCTTAAGTGTGGAAGAAATTTTATGTAAAAATAGAAATGGGCAAGAAAAAGTTTTTCCAGACAGATTTCAAAAGTTTCCCTGTTTCTTACTGAAACAAAGCTGACCTTTTCAAGTTTTCGATGAAGAAACCAGCATAAATCCAAAATAAACAGTACTGCAATAGCAACATACTCAAAAGTAGTGTTATGCCTGGTTGGCAGCTGAAAACTCATGTCCTACAAACCTGTGCAGTGATTTTATTGTTAAAAGGCAGGTTACTTTAGAGACCCTAAAAGAGAAATGGAAAGGCTAGCGGGAATGGAAAAGAACCACCAGACTAAAACAACCATTTTACATAGATCTCCAAAAGTTAAAATAAGGATAGGAATTCTAGAAAAAGTGCACAAAGCAGTAACAATGTCATCTTTGTTATGAATAAATTGAATGTGGTTTCTCTGGTTAAGCCTAAATGTTCTCAAAAATCCGCAGCAGAGAATGCTGTAACTCTCTGTAAGTTGAGTAAACCTGGGCTGCAGAAGAAATTACATGGGGAGTGGAAAAGGAAAAAAAATGTTATGGTCCTGTATAACTTGGCCTATCATTGTTATACATAATCAAGATGTATCTGGACTGTGAACCTCGATCACAAAAGGATTTCCAATTTTTAAAAGACATTTTCAAGTTCTACAGTTTTAGAGTTAGCCTTGAGAAGTACACAGAAATGCAGAATTTCCAGGATATTCAAACATATCTGTAAAATGAATACTCCTAAAGAATAGGAGTATTGATTCCTTCTTCTAGAGTCTTGAAAATATTGTTGTATTAAGCAATATGGATCTAGAAAAAAAAACGTGATAAGTAAAAACAGTCATAGGAACGTAAAGTCCAGAGATTGATTCCTTCCTTCCTTCCTTCCTTTGAATTGGTGATCCAGCTACTTGAAGTGAAGTGAGAAAGGAAGAATTATGACAATCATTCTTGGATGAAAAATTAAAATTAAGTCCCTAAAATAAGAGGGAGAGAGAGGAAGAAAGACAGATGGCAATAAGAGGTGTGATGAGAAATATGAGGGAAACCAGGAGATATTCTATTTGCACCTTGGTCAAGAAGAAAGAGAACCCCAAGAGGGAGCAGCTTTAATAAAAGCAGATGGACAGTTAGAAGACTCCCCAGATCAAATGATGCTTCAGTTGTGCATATGTGGGCAACAGAAGGCATAAGAGATAAGGAAAAAGATATTCATTTTAGACAAAAAAATAGATTTTTAATTAACCCACTAAGGCTTACCTACCCTTGAAAAAGATGAGGGAACATAGCTTATAGGAGAATCATATGAACACCCACAGAAGCATTATCCAAGACTGTGGGGTTTATTGTAAGATTACCTTGGGGTTTTTTTCAAACTAGATCTACCATTTTGTAATCAAGAATATCATCTTTTATTTTTCTAGACTAACTGCGCATCATTTTCATCATTGCCTTTGTCTGGCAACGAGAACATCAGGGGAGATCTGACAAGAACTAAGTATTTTGTTCCTAACTGAGAAGCAAAACAAAGGACCTATGTAGTCTTCCCAGTGGCATCTCCACCCAAAATGTCACATGACAGTCTCAGGATTCGGGCCATGTTTTCTTTGCATGTTTCACAGCAAGTGAGTCTGAGGACCAGTAATACCTCAGGTAATGCCTCTCATCTGTAATGCTACACTTCAGGAGAGAGATTCTGACAAACTTACCTGGTACGACTATGGCAAACTGCAGCTAGCAACCAAATAGCTTTTGTATTCAAGAAAGCCAACAAATATCTTTGGAGTGGAAAAGGTAAAAGGAAGGGAAAAATTAGAAAGAATAATAATAAGAGAAGTAGCAGGGCAGAAAGAATCAAAACTCTAACACAAGACACCAGGAAAAATATCCATATGCAAACATTTGGAACCAAATAAGGTACAATTAAGGAAATATTATTGGGAAAGCAAAGGAACTGAGGGTATCTTCACTTTCTCCATCTATCTTGATTGCCTTTTTAGGATAAAGGAAAGAGCTGAGACAGTCTGGGGTTTATTAAAATCCTCATTCAATTTTCCTTTGTTAATTAAGAAAAATCAAGGAAGAGATACACAAGCTCTATTTGATTAGAAGTATTTATGCAACTTTATGTCCTAACAGATTGCATTTCAAAGTCATCCACAAAGTCATGAGTGCTTTAAAGTAGTTCTCTTCTGATCTTTTAGATTCAATTATTCAGACTTTTTTTTTTTCTGGAGATGCTAACATCACATCACATGGAGAGTCTGTCTCATATTTGTCCAACATGGTTTATAAGACAAGGCTTTGACCTGGGACATTTAAGCAGTTGTGCTTTGCTTTTATGCAGCAGCCAGACATTCAAGCTGTCATCTTCATTAGCATCAATTCTCTTGTGTTCCTGAATCCCAAAATCTTTCTCAGCAGTATCTGCACCTTCCAGTGCTCTCCACAGATGAGTAAATTTGCACTAGATAAACAGATTAGTACTTTCAGGACTAGATCCTAAGCATTATCATCTCCTCAGTCCCTTTTTCATATTTAAATATAAGTAGATAACTCTTCCTTTGTTACAACGGGTAACCAAAGTGTCACATGGAGAGACATGCATGTCCTATCAGTAAAGTATATAAGCCTGCATAGAAGGTAAAACATCTACTTTATACAGCCTAAATTTTAAAACCATGCCCAGCAGTTATGCCTGCTCCCTTATCACCTTTGCAACTCCTCCTGTGTCAGTATTACTAATTTTCCCACTACCTTCATTTATCCACAATTAGATACTAATTTTAAACATATTCTTCAGTGCCATCTATACATTGTTGTGAATTTAGGGTATCCAGTAAGTTACGCTTGGGTAGATACTTTTGTCCCCCTAAGCAGACATAGAAATATGCAATAAACTTCATTGAAACACTCACAGTCATTTATTTTCTCTTTCTGTGCAATTATAGGATAAAAGGAACAGGATCACACTTTTACTTAGGTATAACTGAAAATATAATTTATCTTACAGATATATTTGTTGTAACATTCAAATTCCTCTGTCATAGCTATGGCACATTTTTTCTGTGCAAAACACCTGTCTCAGATACCTGTGGAATTAATATTGAGTAATTACTCTAGAAATGCAAAAGCCACAGTGCCTTTTCTTTTTCACTTTTACTATATGGGTACCGGCCATGGGTTCACTTGGGAATTATTAACCTTCCTCATTTACTGTATAAAATTAAAACAAGAGGTAACTAAACCTTGGAATACTTTCTTGAGCCTGGCAACAAGCACTATGCTGAGCTTCTTTTATTGTAAATCAGCATAACTTTTTGTTTACTTAAACTTGCTGACATTTGTGTCACCAGCTTGTTATTGCTCCAGAGGTAACTCTCAGAGTTACAATGTGTTTCAGCTTTTAGCAAGGCACCTGGGTTAAAGTCAATTAAAGAGGAGATATTCAGCAGGTCTTCAAATCAGACCTATGTATTAGAGCCATTCAAGAAATGTATGCTTTTATCTGAAAGCTGGATTGAAATATAAATATTTCATTTTGGGTCATTTTTTCATTCTGGTTTGTATAATTCTTTTTCTTTTTTACTGAAAAGAAAACCTAGTCACTTGGGGCTCATGCAAAATATTTTGTTCAGTCTGAAACAGAATATTTTATTTTGGCATATTTGAAATAAAAGGCAAAAGAAGCAACATTTTAGACACAGAAAATGTACCTTAATTTTTCATTTTTGTCTAATAACCCAGTTCCCAGGGGATTAATATAAAGTTATGAAATGCACAGGGTCAAGAACTTTCTTGATGTAGAGGTCTGACCATTCGCAGCACATAAAGCAGTCTCAAATATTTTGATAGAGGTAGCTCTCCCTCAGTCTTTTCTGTCAGAGCCATGATATTCTGCACAGACTATTTAAATATTCATGGGACAAGAGGATAGCATAAAAATGACTTCATGGCCTGCTTTTTCAGGTGTTCTTCTGGGCAGGATACATTAATTCAAATCCCTGCTCTGAGTCATCCAAAAATAGAACTGCAACTTTGAAGGGTTCCAGCACCTCATTTTTTGAGGAAAAGAGGCTTTGTGTAACAGGATTTTATGCCAAATGCTTATAAGCTGTCTTCACATTTCAGAATGCTCTGTCACTCTTATTTGGGACAATAAAAATTTGTCTCTGAGCTGTGCTTCTCAGTGAGGGACTGATTTGTTGACATTTTAATATCCAGCTATACTGGATATCTTTAATAAAACATATATACTGAAAAGAAAAGACATCAGCCAATGAAGAAGCTATTCCCACTTATCAAATAGCATAAAAACTTGATAATACTAAAATGTTTCTCAGTCTAAACAATTAGTACTCCAGCTTTCTTTTTTTTTTTTCCCTCCTTTATATGGTATTTTAAATAATCATCAGGAAGAATAAGTCCTTATAATCACATCCAACACTGACTCTGTTTCAAAGGAAGAAATTATTCTGAAACTATCTGTAGAGGTCTGAGGCAGTGTTTGAAAAACATAGTTTTGAGTAAACGCCCAAGATGTGTATTTTTTGGCGCTTTGACTAATGTCAAATATAATCCTATACAAGTCAAGGAAATTGCATTTGTGTGCATGCAAGAGACATATGTTGCTACAGTGGACCTCATTGTATAATCTCTGGGACAAGGAAAATATGCAATGGGATCTGATGGGGAAAAAAGGCAACTTTGAAACTAAAAACATCAGAAAGTAAGGAACGACAAAAATATCTGGAAGATATTCCACTCCACCAGATATTAGTGGTCTTCATCAGTAGGACTGTTATAGAGCTTTGCTGCCTCTTGAAGTCAAGATTTCCTGGTAATCAGAAAAAGAATAATTTTTTGGAAAATTAACTCTTTGGCTGAGCAGTTGTGAAGAAGAACAAAGCCCCTGACCAGAAGTGGCGTGTACTACAAGTAAGAGTGGCAAGGACAGGTCCGCAGGTACCCTGCTTCCTTAGCCATCAGCACCTGCTTTGTTGGAAGAGGACCCATAGATGATATTGTTCATCTCTGCTGTGCCAGAGGACCTCGTTGCTCCTCCATTCCTCCATTCCTTCCTTCCTTCCTTCCTTCCTTCCTTCCTTCCTTCCTTCCTTCCTTCCTTCCTTCCTTCCTTCCTTCCTTCCTTCCTTCCTTCCTTCCTTCCTTCCTTCCTTCCTCTTTCTTTGCCTCCTCTTCTTTTTCCCGCTCTCCCTCCATCTCTAGCTCTCTCTCTCCACGCCTTTATAACTATCTCCATTAACAATCCATGTGCCATCAGCTATTACCCCTGCTTATATAACTGTGTGCAGGTGAATCTGATCCTTTGTGCAATCAGACCTGTGATTAGGATTGTAAAAGTGGCAGAGATATAATATGGTAGATGAAAGATACTAGAAAGAATTTTGAACAATAATGGAATAAAAGCTGGAGACACAATATTATCACACAATGAAAGATTAATAATGCAATTTCAGAAGAGAAGATTTGGAAACCAGAAACAAAGAAACCAAAGTCTGAAAACGTCGTTCAGATTTAAAGGCAATATTAAAAATCCTGATATGGCGAAGACAATAGCAAAACGTATTAAGTATTCATGCCCAACTGTTTCCCTTAACATTGCATTTGGTTATTTTCTTTGCCATCCATCTGAACTGCTTTTTTTTTGACAAATTTATTAAAAGAAGCCTGAAGAAAGGGTCTGGTACTTATCTATTTGATCATCTATATAAAAAATGCATATAGGTGATCTCCCTTTTTCCACCTGAATTTCATTTCTTTTGTCATTCATCTGAATGGTTGTAAATAAAGATGAAATAAAGCAAGTTTGGTATTATATATTTTATTTTCTATTTACAGGTTTCAGATTTGAGGCTAAGGCTCAAAGTCTGAAAGAAGGATAGAACAGATTTTCTATTTTCCTATTCATAAGCAGAAGAATTGGATATTTCTGAAGCACATGAAGCAAATAAAAGTCTCTTTTATTATTATTCATAACTAAAATTCTGGTCTATTTTTATTCTTACTGTAGCTTTTATAGAGAGCTATGCATCTGAGTCAGCACCTCAAAGCAAAACTCATTTCCAATTCATGACATCTCTTTTTCCTCCAATTACTTAGCTTCATTTCCTTCTTGTTTCATTTTTTCCCTTTTGACTCTCACTCACTCAGATGAAATTGCTACGCAGTGTAATTCTCCATTTGAGAGCGATATATCATATTCTTGAATAGGCTTTAGTTTAACTAGCCTTTCTTCTTTGTTTTTTTGGTTTTGTTTTTTTTTTTTTTAAACTGCAATAATTACATGGCCTTGACATATAGAGGTAAAATATAGGAAGGAGAAAGACTGTATGGGAAGAATGCCCATTTGTGCATTTTATTATGGCTGTTGCGGTCATATCTTCGAAGTGTCATTTTTCATTCTTCCTTCCCATACTGTTGTGCTGATGGCCTGTCAGGTTTCTAAATTTATCTCTTTCACATTTTTTGCACTCTTCATCTTCTCTCAAAGCTTGATTCTATTTATTCTAGCTCCTCTACTTCCCTTACTTTTTATACTATATATAATTTTTTCTGCTCTACTGTATTATCAACTGTGATTGTCAAAACTTGAGTTATTTTCAGCAATGTTAGGGTGCAAGGCAATGTCAAATGTATGATTTTGTGTGCACTTCCTCTTTAAATCTCGAGGTACGCAGTGTTCTTGAATAGTAAGAATTTCCTGAGAGGAACCTATAAAGCATCTGACAGAAGTGCTAAGATATTAATTAAAAATTCACACCAGTCTGTAAATATACGTCTAATCATTGTCTTTGCAGTAGATTTCCTTGGCACACATCCTGCACATGCCTAGAAACATGTAAGCACTTTTAAGGGGTCCAGTGCAACAAGGTTTTCAGTATATGCCTTGGGAAGTAGTTCTGTGAACCATCCAACTACAAAATGCAGAGGAAAAAGATCCTCATCCAGATCTGTGGAGAGGAAGATTTTTTTTATTATTTCCAAAAAAAAAAAAAAAAAAAAAAAGGCCTTTGTTTTAATTATAATATAGGAAATGGGGTCTCAAATGTGCAGGAAACTGCTAACTGAGCTTGTTCATGGTCCTCCACCATATTTGATGACTTGACCTTTCTGCAGCCTCCGTGACCACAGAGCTTCAGGATATGAGGAAAATTTGAAATGTATTTTGTTTACTATCAAAGCAAAGACAGAAAAAAAGAGTGTCCTGGATCTTACTTATACTATTTTCCACAATAACTGTGGTTGGTTTTTTTTTTTTTCAAAAGACTCTTTTGAAAATAGAGAAATGACAAGAATAGCAGTAAGTCTGCTGTTAAAAATCAAAGCCTCAATTCATTGGAGTGGATATTCAAAAATAGAGTGCAGAAAAATATACCCCCTGTAGTACTGCCAAGGTCAGTGAGAGTTAAGATGATCTGAACAAATGTGGATTAGGCAACTGAAAACTTCACATTGACCATCAACTACTTCTGAAGTTTCCCTTGATTTGAGCAAGTCAGATCATTGCAACTTACTTCTCTTAGCAAGTTGCTTCTCTCCAGACACTATTTAGTATTATCTGAGTAACATGATGACAACTGTATCAAAGTGTAGGATCTCTGGGTCAGGTTCTTCAGTGAAATAAAGACAGCATTCTCAATTTACTTTTATCATATAACCAAGTATCCTAAAGTATTATTATTGCTGCAAAATGGATATGCCAAATGGAGAGTGTCCAGCTGCTCAGAGGGGAACACTTTCCAAATAGAGGATGCCCGAAAGACTGACAAGGGCTCTCATTTGTAATTCAACCAGGATTACTGGCAGATTTGGAAGACTCTTTTGTGGGTCTTTTGATTTGCAGACAGTAGAAACAAGGATCTCACCCCAAAGAATAATATACCAATAATAAACCCAGAAGTAATAAAAAGTTATTTGAGTCATCAAGCTGTAAGTAATCATGCAGTGGGGAGCAAGGAGAAGCTAAGTACAATTTTAGCATTGGTACAGCATATTACTCACACTCGCTCTTAGTTCCATCATCCATTCTTGACCAAAGAAGACTTGCTTATTTTAGTTTTAGTTGTGATGGAAATACTTAAGTGAAAAACATCTGAAACATTTTCAGTGAATCTACAGAAAGATCACAGTCATACCTGTGTTGATTCTGCAGAGTTAAAAGAAGTAACACTAAAAATACCTTTATATTGGTCAGCAGCTCCAAATACCTAGAGGGAGCACAGCTGAGTTAGGCAGTGCTATTTTTATAGAGACACTTTATACAGAAGAACAGAAGTTCAAATATAAAGATGGTGAGGTCATAGCAATGCAAAGAGTGAACAATTAAAATCTCTCAGAACTCTTTGAGGAGGATTTTGTGTGGGTAAGAAGTGAGCACATATCCAGCAACAAGCCAAGAATCTGTATCCAGTGGAATGGTGCTTGCAGCAGGAGCAAAGGGTGCCCAAAGTCAGGTGAACTGACACTCTCCCTGCACTCTAGGTGCAGGACTGCCATTAATAGTAAACGGCAACAATACACAGGGAACAAGGTGAGAACAACTCCTTATACAAGAGTTCAAGAAAGCAATTAAAACTGAATTCCCAAAGAACAATCTTGGCAAGCTTACAATTAGTTCTGATGTGAATATCCTTCTTCCCCAGTGTGTTTACAGTTACAGACACACAGCAGAGGCAAGAACTGCTGCCCTGATTCTGTAACAGTTTATCTGTCATGGCTGAGGTATTTATATCTTCCTTGCACACCTGTACACAGTGTTCCGTAAATGGTTTTGCAAATATCATATTCCATATGCTTTATTATGCATATGTTACTGTATTTAATAGAGAGATCCACTAACCTGAGGATAAAGTGGCTTCCGTCATCTGGATATGTTTATTTTTGAAAGCTTTTAGCACTTCCATGGCTGCACAACAAGTTTAGACTATTAGAGTATATCCTAAGTGTAAACTGAGATTTGAAATCAAAGTACAACTTCATTTATTCAGTATTTTCTGCTCATTCATTTTTTTTTCTTGAAAATGCCCACCCACTATTTAACAACCCAGAGTGCATTGTACTGTCATATATGAACTTGTGGTTATACTTAATAACACTTCTTAAGATCGCATGTAGTCTCTCAGTATTCTTCAACTGTGTGGGCAAAATAGGACTATAAAAGTTTCAGTAGTCATGTCTAACACAGTGCTGTTATTATTTATATCATTTTGTGGGTCAGCTCACTGAATACTGCAGATGTAGGCATGCTCGTCCGTATGTTTATATATGCATAAATACACATAAACAAAGTCAGGCAAAGATATACGTTAGTATATACCAAAAAAACCTTCAATCTGTAAAGGGCCACCCATAAAACTTACTGTAATTTAAGTGCCTGACTACAGTTTGGGTTTTTGTTTTTCCTGTATTCATGAGTTTATAATCTCTGTTGTTTACAAAACTGCAGAATAAGTCACAACTCATTGACAATTCAATATCTTCTTTTTTACAGGGGACACCAAGAAGAGAGTTATGTGAGCTGATTCTGCTAGCAATAAAACAAAACAGTTTCATCTCATTTTCCACTCCAAATATTGACCTTCCTTACTGAGAGGTTTTGGTCAAAATCTCTTCTGCTTTCAAAACTAAAGAAGCCTCTAAACCTGTGATCTGCAGAGCCAGTAGACAAGTAGGCCTGTTTTTAGAGTAGTACCATGACTGAAAAGTCCACATTTTCACTGAGTAAATGTCTATTTTCTATAGCAGCTGCAGGGGCTGCATGCAACTGGATTGCAGAGGGAACAGTTTTTTCTTCTCAACTCATGTGGCTTTCTCTGTAGATTGTATAATCACATAGTCTAAAAATTTGTATAAAAAAGCTTGAGTGCAAATAAGGATAACAGGACCTGAACCCAGTATTGAATAGCATTAAAAATTATTGTGATAACATCCATGCTTCATAGCTATCAAAAAGAAAACTAGGACTCTTTGAATTGATGTAGATCACAAAAGAAAATAATAGATTATTTTCATGCATAAAACGAAAATGATGCTTTCATTAATTAATTCTGTACATACTTACATTGGGTTGCAGAAGACAGTTTGAAGTTCAAAATTGCCGTTTTTGAGAAGTACAGTGGAGAAGAAAAAGTCAAATTACATTTCTTTTAGGTACACCTCAGTTAGAAATGTGTGAATATAATTTTTATTATTAGTAAAAACAGTGTAAATATATTAAAATGTGGTACATGTATTATTTAATTTTTTCTGCCATACCATAAAACGACATAATAAGCTCAACTTCAATAAGTATTGCACTTTTAATTTTGATTGAACAGCAATAAAGCTGGAAAAAAAACTCAATAGGAGCTTTTTCTGACATATTACTAAGTTTCAAAAAAGCCTCAACTTTCAGAATAAAAATTAATATGCAGAACTTCAATCTGTTTTCTGTGAGCTTAAAAAGCCTAAAAATAATTATTCCGTTTTCTCCAGGGGTTCACTTAGCCTTGCCCAAGTTCAGCTGGTAATGAAATATTGCAATGACAGAGAAGTTAAAGGGAGTGTAGTTATGAACATTTTGGTAAATATGAGTGGAAAATCCCCAGAAACTTCCATCATTACTGATATATATATATATATATATATATATATATATCTTTGCTTTCAAGGTTTTTTCTTGAATATCCAACAGCAATATCTGTTGACAGTACCATTCATTTAAAGAGATTTTTTTAGATAATTATACCATATGGAAACCAAACTGTGAGATACAACTGGAGTATGATACTGAAAACTTCATTCTGCAAATTACAAGGAGCTGATGATTTTATATCAGCTTATAACTTTCCAAAACTGAAAGTCTATTCTCTTGGAAAATTCTAACTTCTCATCTGCCCATCATATGGTAAATTACCTTACCTTATCTACTCAAGCTTTAACTCTTATTAGCATTTTCTGACTGAGGTTCGGGAAGACCTTCCCAAGCCAGGCTGCAGTTGTAACTTCGATATGAGCTGCAGACCACTTTTCCCCAGGAATACCAAAGGAAGGAGAGAAGGCAGGGGTAGGAAGCCCTGTATAACCACTTGTCCAATGCACAGTGGGAAGGAGAACCCAGCTCTGTGGAGGTTGCTTTACTTATGCTGTAGATAGAAAACAAAAGCAGCTTTACTCCAGTGTTCAAAAAAACCCAAGGCAAGCTGCAATGTCACTTGTTAGGAGGAATATCTGCTAAAAAGAAGTTATATACATTTTTTTTTTTTTTGATTCTCTGCTGTTTGAAATAGGAGAGAGCTCTAATGAACAAGGAGTGGAGGCGTGGGACTCAGGAAGATTGTCCTAAATTTCAGCAACCTTTGAAACCAGGAGCTGGGTGTCAGCTACTTGAACTTTGCAGTCTGTAGTGATCTGCATAAATAACATGAGCAGTTAATGCTTGGAAAGCTTCCTGAATTTAAAGAAACCTGTTTCCTTGTGTTAAAGGAATATGGTACAAGCTCTTACTGTGCTAACACCAGTGTCCAGTTCCATTTTCTTCACCAGAAAAATACCAGCAGAGTTCACTTAGTCTTTTCTAAGGGTTGAGGCTGGGAAAATACATTAACAGTCTTGTAAAATGTGAAGAGATTACTTAAGACAGTGATGAAGATGATATGGATGTTATTTATAACTAAAAAGACCATCCATAGGCAAAAGAAGTATTGAAACCATTGAGCCTGGAGCATTTGTAGGGTACCCTAGAACTGTGTGAAAGTCATGCTTTTGCCTTAAATAGAAGAGACGGTATCAGAAAACTGAGAATACTCTCTATATATATCAAAGGTTGCTGCTTTTAAAAGGTCATCTCACACAAACCTTAAATTCTTCTGAAGCCTTTCCTCTAGACCATAACCTAAGCAAAGTATTGCTACAGCTCTCAATCATGTGTTTCTGTCATTAGCTGTGGCACATTAGGTGTCCCTGGACTACTCTAAGCAATAATTGTTCTGTCACTTTGTAACATAGCAGACAAAACAGGGGCACATACAGCCTAGGAAAAGTCAGTGGTGAAGATTTGCTTGACTTATTACACATATAACAAGACACTTAAACATTCAGTTGTCTGTTAGCCTGTGCAAAGTGAAATTCTATAAGGAGAGAGAAAACATCCTTTGCTTCCGTTTGAACATCCATTGAGATCACTGTCCACTTCAAGGCTCATAGCTGAAATTACTGGTCAGAAAACTGAATGGTAGGAAAAGCAAACAAGTGAGGTTTTTAAAGCATTTATTATATTGGACCTGCTTCTGAGTTGAGAAAAGGAAAATAATAAATTCTTTTGGTACTTAGAAACAATTAATATTCAGCTCTCACCTGATCTGGCACTGAATTTGTCTTGGATTACTTGGAAAATTGTCTTCTTCATAATCTTTTTGTTATGGGCCTGTAAAGCAATCCTAATGATCTGGACAAGCCCTGAAGCATCTCTAAGGCTTTATGGAAAAATTAATTGAGGATTCACTGCCCTTGGAATTTACTACAAGTGGAAGTTAATAGCTCAGGCAAATTCTCTCCCATATGTTAATAAACTACCGTGGCACTGTGGTGCTTCTGTCTTGGCTTCTCCTCAGTTATTATTCTTGTATCATCTCAATTAGCTTCTACAGGTTCTTATTAATGTAATTCCCACCTAATCCCCTTTCCCTTTTTCCCTTTCCTGTGTCAGCAGCATTTCAATGCATAATCTTTTACTGTGTACACTTGTTTATTCCATGTATTTCAGCGTATTTCTAAATGGCCACTTCCCATTCTATTCTACTCAAACACTAAATCCATAATTTGCTAGAGAGCCTTCCCAGAACTGCTACAGCTGGCTTGCTTCCTCTCTCTTGCCCTCTCTCTCCCTCCCCATCTAACTCATAAAGAAAGGATATTCTAGTATTTCCGGTTTTAAATAATCTAGAAATATCTATTAGGAGTTAGGAAGCTCTGGTATGATATTACATTTGCCACTGTCTTGCTGTGTGCTCTCTTTATTTGCCTTGTCTGCCAGATCTGCAGCTTGGGACAAGACAGGATGGAGCCATTGTGTCTTATTGAGACACCAGCAGCTGAGCTCTGCTGAGTGACCACATACTTGCTTCTAATTCATAACAGAAGGAAAGTTATAAAAGCATGAAAACTCATGCAAGCATGAGCTGTCTTCATGGTGCTGTGCAAGAACCAAATACAAATAGACTACATAAATACAGATAATATTTCTCACCCCACCTACTTGCAACAGCAGCAAAAGATAATTTGCTTGTCCTATTAGAGATTAATCAGTAGTTTAGAAATAACATGCACATACATATTCTCCCACATTGATCCCACTGCACTTCCAGCCCACCTAATTCCTGAGTGCCAGCAGTTACAGCATTGCTCAGGTTGGGGCTCATACAGAAGCTCAGGAGGCAGACACTACTGAAATTCTCTAGGACAAAGAAACAATATTGTAAAGAGGAATTGGGTATTTTATCCTCTCTTCCCTCCTTCCCCCCCCAGTATGTCATCTAATTTAGGTAAACCTCAAACCAGTGTAAACAGAAAATTCCACTTTATTATCAGAAGCAGTGGTAAATTACGGTTAACATGTTTGTTAAATTAGACAAACCTTTGTGGTACTACTGAAGTCTAAAATGCCTGAAGGCCAGTTCAAATACTTCTAGTGAAGTCTAAACTGAAACGTATTTTCTATAGAAAGAAGCCACTTCTCTTAAAGAGAAAAGCCTCTACATTTTCTTAAAAGAAACAAGCTTATTTTTCTGTGTCGAGTGCAGCATGTCTTTAAGAAACTTCTCAGTATAGAGGCTATAACATTTTATTTCCACAGGGAAGTTAAAGTGGTTCTTTAAAGTATTTTGAGAGAGAGAGAAACAAGAGCAATATTTTTCTACTTGATCCTGCATTTTCTGCCAAATAAAATATTTACTCCTGTGAATAGTCCTAAGAATTTTAGATTTTGCTTCCATATGAATTTTTGTTTACTTAATTTTTTTTTTTTTTTTTTTTTTTTTAATTTTAATAAAAAATAATTTCAGTCTGACCACTGGCACCACTGACCAATACATTTACTGCCAGGTCTTTGCAAAATAGTCAATAAACATAAGTTTGATACCCAGTACAATTGAAATAGCAAATAAACAATATTAAAAATTATAAAAATTAGTTGCCTATTCAACTATTTGGTTTAGATTTTTCTTATTGCACAATAATAGTGTGCTTGACTTTCCCATAATAATAATAATAATAATAATAATAATAATATTTACCACGGGGAAAGGATTCTGATATTTAAATTCCTACTGGTCACCCTAGAATTTGGTTCAGTATGCCTATTCATCAATTACTGTTTTATATTTCTTGATGCTATCATGACAATACATGTTGGACTCAGCCTATACTCTCAAGTACTCTATTTTGCTCTGACCTTTGCATATATCTGCTCTTCTTTTTTCCTTTTTGCTTTTTTTTTCTTAATCTACATTTTACTTCACACAAAAGCAAAAAAGGCAATGGCAATTATTGTCTGAAATTAGTGCCTAAAAAGGCAACAGTAATTACAAAAAAGGCAGTGTTTTGAAAAACAACAACTGTAGATGCTTAAATTTTGGCTCAGGTTTTCTGTCTGAATACAGACTTTGTGATTTCTTCCAGTTAAAGCTTTGTTTTAGTATCATCTTCTACAACACGTAGTGAAGAAATTACTGCACATTTCTTCATAGACAGCTACTGATACACTTTCACTATGCCCTTATATTTTCTTGAATAGTCAAAAGACAATGTTCATGATCTCATCTTTAAAACAGGCACTGCATCAAATACAACAAATAACAACCCTTTCCAATTGTAAGGTAAACTTTGGCAGGGAAACTAACACTCGAACATGACTTTGGCATGCAGATCTAGGAGGCTAATAATTTCAAGATGCCGTTCAGATTCTGAAATAATTCAGTGCTTCCTTCCTCCTTCCTAAAATCAATCTAGGATTCCCCTTTCAATGTAATTCCAAATAATCTAAAAATATTTTTTTAAACATATCCTAAAGTGTCTAAAAATATGTTGAATGTTAAGAAATAATCTTAAAAATTTCAAACATCTTATTAAATTTAACTCATAAACAGTGACACAATTAACAAACACTAGTAAATTCAAAAGATTTGTTAACACTAAGAGATAAAGTAGGCTAGGAAATATCCTGTTAAAATGTTTGATGGGCTAGTCACTTTTGAGAGCAGTGATTGTAGAAGCAATCCTCAGATGAAACATTTTACGAGAAAGATTTGTGGTTTTCTGTAATTAGAAAAAATTCTCACAGTTGTAGTCGGCTGAGCTAGGAAAAAAAAGAAGGACAGGAAGAAGATCTCAGTATTAAATAACAGAAAAATAATGGTGACCAATGAGACAGAGAGTGTATCATCATTAAACAGAAACTGTGGTCATAACAAGATTTCCTTGCGAAGACAATTTTGAAAAAAAAATAACTTACGGCATACAGATCTCACTTCTCTATCCCTTCCCTTCTGCAAATAAAAAAAGAAAAAACCAAACAAAAAACCAAACAAAAAACCAAGCCAAACCAAAACAACAACAAAAAAAAACCAAACCAAAAAAAGCCACAAAAAAAAGGAATTCTTTCTTTCTCATCATAAAGGCAAAATACACTGTATTTTGAATGACAACATTTGAAATCCTCAAATGCTCTAAGTACTGCCTACTGTAGGAGTTTAAATGAAATGCCTAAGGCAAATCAATATTCTCCTGCCTTATTCTGTCATACTTAGGTCTTTTGTGATTTGGCAAAGTTTAATATTGCTGTATCTGAGCCAGTGGTGAAATCTGTGAGGATCTATATAGCTAAGAGGCTCCTACATATGTGATTACCTGCACTTAAAAACAAAAAAATAGCAACTGATAATAATTCAAAAACACTTTGTTCTCAGGCTTTAACTAAGAAATCCACATGCCCTGATTTATTATGAATAAGACCCTAGGAAACTTTGAAAGTAAACCTCTCCAGCTTGTAAATATCCATTCCAAATTTAACCACATGTACATTCATCTTTGTATTTCTGTCAATACATGCCTTACTGATTGCATTCATTACTAAGCAATGGCTTGTATCTTCAGTACAAAACAGATTCCTTAAAATTTTCATGAAACAAATATTTCAGCTGCTGCTTTGGGGAAAAATATGACTAGATCATTTTAAATGTCTCTGTGTCCAGTTTAGCAACTTGATTTGGAGTATTGGGTTTTTTCTCTTGAAAATAGGAGAAAGGAGAAAGATGAAGGCTCTATAAGAGGGGCTGTGAAAATCAGCTCTCCTACGCCACTAAGTACAAAAGTTTTATTACTTTCTGCCCTCCAGTTTGCTTCTGTGTATATCTGCTGCTGTGCACTTGGAGTAGGCTTCTGACATCTCCAGGGCTAATAATGGGGTTGCCAGATAGCAGTGTAGTTCCTGGAGCAGGTTGTCACAGACCAACAGGCTGAGGCAATTATGGCAAGTAAAAGTAAAAGCAGTGAGTTAACAGAGGCAGGCTGTTGCTCTGTTTGCCTGGGGGATTTTCCCAGTGATATTAGGTTTGACCATTAGATGACCAATTACAGCAGCTAACAGAGAAATGGAGCATGTCTGTCTTCAGCGGGGACTATTGAGACTGTGAAGAAAAATAGAACAGCTTCTGATTCATAGCACATAAAGATGCTGAAATCCTGGTTACAAGGCCCAGCAGAGCGGGAATAGACTTGAGGATGGACCATATATTAGGAAGTGTTGAACTCCACAGAGGTACGTAAAGGAGGTTCAACCAAAACTCCTGTAACTCTCAGCCAGTAGGACTTGATGCAAGAAAGAAACAAAAATGGATTTTGCCTTCTCATTAACAACTGAAGTCACATATGGAAGTTGGCTATTTTCATTCACAACTTAGGCTGGCAGGTCTCAGTAGAACAATGAACTGCTGAAAAATTATTCCTTCTTACAACCAGGCCAAATTAGCATAAATCCAGAGTAAAAACTGTTGGTTCTGTTCACAGGAACCATTATTAGTTTAGGGAGTGTCCTGGTTTCAGCTGGGATAGAGTTAATTTTCTTCCTAGTAGCGGGTACAGTGCTCTGCTTTGGATTTGAGATGAGAATAATATTGACAACACACTGATGTTTTAGTTATTGCTGAGCAGTGCTTACACTAAGTCAAGGACTCTTCAGCTCCTGCCTCATGGTGCCCTGCCAGCACAAGAACATGGAGGGGACAGAGTCAGGGCAGCTGACCCTAACTGGACAAAGGAATATTCCCTACTATACAGCATCATGGTCAGCATGTAAAGTAGGGGGAGAGCTGGCTGGGCACTGCTGCTCAGGAAGAAGCTGAGCATGGGTTTGTTGGTGATGAGCAATTGTTTTTCATTTGCTTCTTTGTTTTTCTTGATTTCATGTTCTCTTTCATTTTGTTATTTTCCTTTTCTCTACGATATTTTATTATTATCATTGTCATTATTTTATTTTATTTTATTTTATTTTATTTTATTTTATTTTATTTTATTTTATTTTATTTTATTTTATTTTATTTTAGTTATTAAACTGTTCTCCTCTCAACCCCCAAGTTTTATTCCTTTTACCTTTTGTATTCTCTCCCCATCTCACTGGGAGGGGTTGGGGATGGGTAGTGAGCAAGAAACTGGGTAGTGCTTTGTTGCTGGCAGAGGTTAAACCACAACAGGGATATTCATTTCCTGCAGCAACAAAGGCAAGAACTGCACTATCCTATGAACAAATTTCCATACTACACCAGTCAAGAACCTCAGCCAACTGATATGTGACAACCCTTTACAGGCAACATTATACCACTTTTTACAGCATTCCATTATGTCTTTCAAATTTCAAGAAGCTGAAGACTTCGGGTTTTTTTTCTCCCGAGGCCCTACTGAATGGGAAAAACAGAACAGAAAATCATTCAGGGAAAGATATATTCTAGATAAAAAGGAGATGGAAAGGGCCAAAGTAGCTAAGACATCTTATGCTTTCCATAGATCTATGCAGGAGTTCAGTACATAGAAAAGGGGGTTAAAAAATCATAAAATAATTACTGCATTTATCAATGCTTCAATGCTACACAGACATGAGTGGTCCCGTGATCTTGTTGGAACTGGTAGTGATTCCTTTTTTACAGCTCTCTTATCCATTGAGATGCAAAGTCCAAATGACACTCCCACTCCAAAGCAAGAATTTGGGTAAGGTCAGATATTTGTTTTCAATGTAGCTGTCTTTGTGTTGACCAGAATTTTTTATGGTTTGTTACAGACTTTCAAACAGCTGGTTTATTTGCCTGTTTCTACCTATTCTCCATAGCTCTGGAGTTTTGTAGGCATCATAGGTAGGAATGTGCATATTTTTGTTTTTTTGAAATGCTCATGAAAGTTGAAGCCAATCCTTAAAATCTTTAAAATGCATTGTACAGTTCACACTTTCTTCTGATTTCACCTCTCACTTACACTGTTTCATGGATTTTTTTAATTTCCTCTTGTCATTCATTTAAAAAAGATAAAAAGAAAAGAGAAATTAAAAAAAAACCTTTCAAAAACCAAAACAGGATCAAACCTAGGAATGTACACTTCATAATGAGAAAAAAATGAAGATTCTTGAATCATGTGTGGTTGTGGTTTATGCTGCAGTTACTTGCCCCATTCCTGCCTCAGATATGTCTGTTCCTCACTCAAGTAAGCTGTAGGCACTTAACCTCAGAGGCCTACAGCCTGGCAAAGCAAGAAAAGATTAATTTGGTGTGAGGTTTACCTTCATAAATGTGATTATAAATTTCTGGTCTCCAGGTACTCCTGTGCAAACAGAGCAGCTGAGCCATGTCTGCCCTGGGAAGAGGAAATTTGCAAAGTCTGACTGAGCTCCATAGAGAGGGGCAAGAGCCGCTGATGCTGTAACAAGGTCGGCCACGTCCTCTTATGAACCAGATTCCTGCATTGTACCAACCATTGCACCAAACATGGTTTAGCAGTATCCATCACAAATCTGTCTGGATTCCAGGGATAACTGAGGAAGAGAGCTACAAACTTACCCACACACACCCACTGTGCTTTATTGGGACATATTTTCTGAGCCTTCACAAACATAAACAATGACAAATGCAAATATCTACCTAGATCAATAACCTTTCTGATGTCAAAATGCAAACAACCTTGAAGGTTCACCTTATTATGATATTAATTGCTTCTAAAAAATACAAATATCTTGAGTCATTAAAGCTTGGACACTTACATTTAGAATTCAACAGCACTATCTGAAATTTTCTCTTGGATCCATATATCATATTTTGATATTTCATTCTATAAGTCAATCTTCAAGTTTTCTATATATTTTTAAAACCTAAAGAAAGGAATAAGCATGTTAAATATTCTTGCTCAAATAAGGTCTTTGACTGGACAGCATCATTTTTAGCCACTGTATGAGTAGTAAAAGTATGCAAGACATAAAAGAAAAGTACTTGCTCTGAAAAAATAAAGCATTGAAAGGAAAGAATGTGAAGAAGCTAAGCTATGGAGATATGAAACTAAACTCTGTACAAGCAGTAGAATATTTTTTTTCCAGAATTTTTTTCAAAAAATAACTAGATTTATGAAGATTAAAGTCTTACATTTTTAAAGCCTTTTCTAAACAGAGTTCCTACTTTCTGAGATAAGAGCCAGTCAGCTTGTATGTTCCCAGCTGTAACTTCCCAGGCTACGTTTGAAAACATTCCCCTTTGTAGATACAGGACTAAATCCTATATCCTTTGCAGATCAATAAAATAATCCCATCTATTTCTATGAGTTACAGATATGGCTATAATGCTTTTTTTTTTCCACATTAGTTAGCCCTTATTGTACATGACATTTCTCTTCGCGTTATACTTTCTCTCAGAGACTGTACCCAACAATATGTGAAGGAATCCCAGGCTTGTCAAGATAGAAGAGATTCATACTGCACTAATCTTTTAATTCCTCCCTTTTCCAAGTTCAGTGTTCCAGATTCTTTCATCATCATTTTTATTCATGTCTGAAACTAAACATCCTTCTGTTGTTGAATTATGTTTCCTCACCAAAATGTTTTTTTTTCACTGAAGTCTAAGAGCTTCCATGGGGCTATGTTTTGGGTTTGTAGCGAAAACAGTTTTGGTAACAGATGTTTTAATTACTGCTGAGCAGTGTTTACACAGCACTGTGTCCTTTTTTGCTTCTCACTGTCCCACCAGCGAGGAGGCTGGGGGTGCACAAGGAGTTGAGAGGGCACACAGCTGGGACAGCTGATCCCAATAGACTAAAGAGTCGTCCCAGACCATATGGCATAATCCTCAGCATAGAAAGCTGGGGGAAGAAGAAGGAAGAGAAGACATTCAGAGTTATAACATTTATCTTCCCATGTAACTGTTAAGCATGATGGAGACCAGGTTTCCTGAAGATGGCTGAACACCTGCCTGCCCATGGGAAGTGGTGAATTAATTCCTTGTCTTGCTTTCCTTGATTTCCTTGCACAAGCAGCTTTTGCTTTACCAATTAAACTGTCTTTATCTAAACCCATGAGTTTTCTCACTTTCACCTCTTTCCCATCCCACTGAATGTGAGTGAGCAGCTGGGTGAGGTTTAGATTCCTACCAGAGTTGAACCATGACAGAGATACAATCCATAGCTGAATTCAGTCACATCATGGGGCCACCTCTGAAGCCACATTTTTCACAAGAACATATAATCCCACTTTAAAGCTGATAAAACAGAAGGTTTTTGGATTGAGTACTGTGCAGGTACGTTGAAACACATCAAGCCACGAAAAACTATTCTGGTGTTCATTTTCAAAATCTGAAAACAGAACGCAAGAAAAAACATTCAATAAGAGTAAATTAATATTCATCAGTAGAACAGATGTATTTCTAGCCAATGCTTTTCCCAGCACAGTGCTATTTCCTAAATATACTATTTTCTTGGGAAAATTCTTTCTTACATTCTCCTTCTTTGAATAGGCTTCCTGTTGCTCATATATGAAAGATATTGTACTTATAGGATAACCTCTACATTCTCTACAGGATTTGTTTCTTTTCTTTTTTAATTCTTTACATATTTCCTAATCGGTACCTAAATCTGGAACATCACTCTACATCCGGCATGTACTGTTATTTCTTCTTTTGGCTTCTACCTTTAAACAAAGACTCCTCACTTTTCTGAAAGTGTTTAAAAGGTTGATCCACTGCAGTAAATACACCATAAATACAGCTGTGCTTTTTATTAAAATGTTTCTATTTTAATTAAAACCATTCCTTGTTTGCTATCTGTAAGACTCAGTCCTGCCTACCACATCTTGAAATCACGGAAAAGAGTCTGCATGCCCATATCTTTTATACTGCTAAGTCACTCTACTATGAAAATAAGATATGTCAATGAGTTTCAATTAAATAAATTCAAATAGGTCTGTGCAGTGCTGGAGAAGGATAGGCTTGGCAGGAAAATTATAAGTCCAAAGGGTAGATAACAGAGGAGAAATGTGTCCTTAATCAGAAGGTGGGTCGAATAATAGGTGAAGAAGGACTCACAACCCCTAGTAGCCCTTTACCTCTTGCACAAATGGAACAAGTCTGGCAGCCTCATTCTGCCAAGAACCACAGCATCTACTTCAGCCAAGCTCCCTGGCACACACTCAGCTCTGGTTTACAAATAATCCTTGAGGGCAGCTGAAAGCTATATCCTCCTCCTGGACTTTCCTGGGTCAGAACTAGAATATCCAGCATCTTCAAGCAACTCCTGAAACGTTAAATGTACAATGGAAAATGTTTGAAAGATTTCTAAGAAATGTAGGTGGGTTAGTAAAGCAGTAAACACTCATATGTTTAGTTACATGTTTTGGTAGAGACACACAGGAGTGAACTTAAGGTCACTTACACCTTTATTAAAGGCTATCTACATCTGGAGCTGCATATTGATACCCTCCTCCTTGATACATGTCCATGCTAAACCTGTCTAGAGAAAAACAGAACATAGAAGAACACAACTGGAAAAAAAATGCAATTACACTTCTGCAAACTATACTGCATGCTTGACTCCAGTTTAAAGCAAAGGTGTCAGTTCTCATTTTTTATAAATCAGTTCACCAGTTTCTTCTTGGGAGGTAACTGCTTAGAGTTTTCACATGGTTGCTCTCCTAGGGGAATTTAATTTCTCAGTTTCAACATGCCCAAGGCATCTGCTTTTCTTACTGACAAGACACAATCTTTCTGTCACTGACATCAGAGGAATTATCAGTACATTTGACAACAGTGATGTTCAGCACTGAATATAGCTATTATATCCACAAAAATAACATGGCAGCTTACTAAAAAAGTTGTGAAAAGAAGTACTTGGAAAGCTTTCATTTAAGTAAAAAAATTTAAAAATTATTTTAATTTTACTGTTAACATTTTAAGAAGTGGCTTTTTAGGACAGGAAAAAGATTGCTTAATCACAGCACAGTCTGCCTGGACATACCAAGAAGACACTGAAGAAATAATTGGCAGTATTTTACATAAATTATACATAAACTAGTAAATAATTTGAAACTGTTGCTCAAAGAAAAGTTGATCTTCACAGCAAGAAATGGCATTCAGATTTTTTTCTATTCAGAGAAAACTTTCAGATAATTTTTTACTTGGCTTTTTTTTAATATTTCACTCTTTGGATACTGAGCTGCAAGCTTCAACAAGTCTTAGGAACTAGACTGTAGACCATTATAAGCTATGTAAAAAGTGACATAATCCAGTTTGAGCATTTACAAATATCTGCCTATAAGGGTTTTGTGGTTAGAGCCCCTGACTGCTAGAGACACAAATACCCTGCCTGTAGTGCAGAACACAAACCACATATTTCATATACATGTGTTTTCTAATTAAAAAAAAATAAAAAACTGGTTAGGAAAGTGGAGGTCAGTTTATGTTAAAGAATATGAGTTAAAGGATATCTAAGTCCATCTATTGCCTCTCCAATACACTTCCAAGTTCCCTTTGTGTAATAAAATACTTAGGTTCTTCTTCTGGGGTGTATATAGTATACAATTAATAGCATGACTAGGTTTGATACTTTAAGAACTAGGAGTAATATTTGCAATTTCTTTTTTATTTACAAGCTAAAATTCCATTTTGAAATGTCTAAAAATAGTATGCAAACTTTAGCAAAATTTCTCCTGAGGTTTTTTGCTGTTTAAGTGAACCTTGTGCCTCTGAGCTGTCTTCGTGCTCAGGAAATAGTGCTTGCCTGATTAGAGTCTGCTGACCTCAACACCTGTCTTCTCATTTTTTATGGTGAGCACCAGTGCTCTGTTCTTCTAAAGGCTGATTTAGACCTTTCTTGGTAAGCTAACTTTTTGTCATTTGTTATTGACACTCATAAAACTAGATAACCTTATGCAACCCATGACATAATTATTCTCAGCATGAGACAATCAGACTGATATCTTTGGTAAGTTGTCAAGACTCCATCAAAAGTGTCCAAACATCTAACTTGCAAATTCAAGTTATCTTAGAGGAACCAGACACTAAAATTTCAATTTTAGTGGGGTAAAATTTTATAATACAAACACAATTACCTTAACAATGACAGTTTCTTTTATCTTCCTTAAAATCAGAAAATACTGATAGCGGCAGCATAAGATACTGTGGCTGTTTACATTACAGTAGCACATTGAAAGGTCACAACAAAAAGCTGATAGATATCTCTCAGTGTTAGGTGAGGCTTCAGAATCTGAGCTTACAGCTTAAATAAACACGGCAGAATGAGCCTGGATTGAAGTAACACTTTGAGTAAGACTTAGAAGAAGGAAGACCAGATCCTTGGGTATGGTTTCTTCATGCTACATGCCAGTCCCTAATTTGAAACCAGTCATTAAATTTCAACAGAAATACTCTTGCCCTTGCATTTTTCAGTATAATATCAATAACTTCAGCTCAACAGGACAGGGGATGAGATACCACATGCAAAGCAGATTGAAAAATTGAGTCTGTTTGACATCAGACATACTACAAAGACAGAGGACAAGTTAACATTTCTCTTCTGAACTTTTGACATCATATAGTATCTATTTTAAAAACAACAACAAATAAAAAAACAGTGTAATATTCTGGTCACATTAATGCACACATAAGCTTACTGTTTCTTAAAATACTGTGCCTTGAAAACAACTTCACTGAAAAATAAGATTAAAAAAATAGCCTTTTGGTTTTTTGTCGGGTTTTTCCTCCAACAGTAGGCAGCGTATAGTCCATCTGTTTTATAAGAATGTTTTATAGCTTGTTTACTGCTTAAGACTTGTGCAGAAGGTCAATACAATGCAGACTAGCAGTAGGAAAGTGGCAGCACCTATTCATACTTGAAAGAATGGCCTCATACATCAATTGTCTCCAGAATCATTAAATTATGGTCCTGAAGAAATGAAAGATTAAATTCGCAATCAGGTAATTCTCTCACAATTCTTTCAGGAAAGATGCTGGGGGCATTTTTTTTCTTTGGTAAAGATGCTTGAAACATGAACATGAAATAATATTTTTACATGCAAACAAAAGTGTGCACTAGTCACTAGTAATTGTCTTCTATGGCCACTGGAAATATAAGCAGTTAGCATTCTACTGTTTGCAAATATTATTTTAATTTTCATGGGTTGCAGCAGTTGACATGATCTAATATAAACAGATGTCAGAGGAATAGGGTAAAGCTCCCTAGGTTCCTTTTCATGCCTTTTCATTTCCTTTTCCTTTTCCTTTTCCTTGCATTGTGTAGAATTTTGTCTGATTGGACTTACATACAGTTAGAGAATTGAAGGTTGGAATATCAAAAGTTTGTCTGTAATGCCTTTATAATATGCCTACAATTTTAGGTATCACAGCATGGAGGCTTCAGAGGCAGCTGAAGATTAAACGAGTTCTAAAAGTACCTCTCAAATATGTTCTTCTTCACTTTATTTTTGAAGTTAAAATATTTACTAGGAATTGCAGAATATGATTTATCTTGTTGGCTGGCCAAGTAAAAAAACACTGTCCTCCTAACATTCCTGCAAAAGAAATAAAAAAGTCTGTCTAAGGGATAAATGACCTATCACTCAGAAGGATTAAAGTTTTTAAGCACTCTGATAAAAGGAAAGTGAGCGCAAAGGAGTGAAATCAGTTCAGAGTTTACCTGTGGGCCACATGGAAATTCCCAAATAACACACCTGCCATGTTTTAACACACACTGTTGGGAACTTGCCAGCATGTGCTTTTTTTCCACATTCCTCCAAATTTCCATTTCCCCCAGCCACTTTCTCCCTGTCACACACACGCACAAAGGAATCAGAAATCCCTCTCATGCCTTGCTTCGACAAGAGAGTCCCCCAAACTTTTGATTCTACTTAGATGTACTCCTATGAATAGTAGGGATGCTTTGATAGAATAGCCAGCTTAAGGCCCAAACAGTTTAATTTATTTAGGTGATTAGCAACAGCAGAGAAGGAATTTACTAGTTAGAGGCACTAAACTGTGTTCTACAAGTAGTTCAGTTGAAGTCAACAGGAATGTGGAAGGAATTAAATGTTCCTCAGTTGGTCAAAGCAAGTCAAATATTGAAAGTAATTATTAACCTACCTGATGTCATATTGACATGAATACCAAGTGAGTTTCTGTATGGAGTCCACCCACGTAATATTTGGATTGGTCCCTGTGTGGGATGTGGCAGAACACACACTAAACCAATTTTTAATTTGAAGCTGGAAGACAATAAATTCTTTGGAAGGTACATAAAGAGACATCTTCATAGGTTGTAGCTAGTATTAATAAAATCTTAATTACTTGACTAAAATGAACAAAAAATCCTCTCCAACAACAGCAATAAGTAACTGAGGAGTAAAAGTGAAAAATTAACAATGTGTTCAAACATAGAAGGCAAGGAGAGTAATGAGACACATACAAGAGAAGGACAGGAGTTTGTGCCGGGTGACAAAGTACTTATGAGTCAAACATACAGCACTTTCACAACTGAAAAAAAGGTGAAAGGGAAGCAAGTGCTATAGGGTATTAATTTGTATTAAGAGTAATCAATTTAAACCCAAATGAGTTAATTACCCTGTTCTATTTGGCGTTTATTAAGCATCACTTGGAGTCCTAGATTCAATTTTAAGCATCACATTTGAAAAATAACAGGCAAATTAGGGAGTTCAGAGAGAAATAAAAAATGATTAAACATTTAGAAAACAGGTCCCACAAGACACCATCTAGGAAGAAAAAATGCTGAGGGGAGACATGGTAACTGAGAAAATATGCTGGGGGATGTAACAAAAGGGACAGTGGGCAATAATTCTTCCACAGTCTTCTCTGAGTGACAAATAGTAGGTGTATTGGGAAGCTACAACAAGGAAACTATGCTTTAGATAAACATAAAATCTTTATAAGAAAGGTCTAGGCTTTAGGGAATGTGTCACAGGGAGGACACTTCATCACCTTCACAGGAGGTTTTCAAGGTTAAATAGACACCATCGGTCCTCAAGGTTTTGGGATAATGTAGTCTTGTTACATTGTAGGGAACAGACTTTTTGGCTTTAGACATCCACTTTGAGCCGAGTTTTCATGTGTCTTTATATGGATGTGGATATGCAAATACACACCTAAATACTTCACAGTTATATATGGAGGAGTATATGTGGCGGATAATCCTTCTGTTATGACACATATGCACTATCCAGTAAGTGAAGACACAATAAATGTCATAACAGGGACTGGTCATTTTTTATACAGAATGGATTTCCTCCTTTCACTGTTCTCCAGACTGATCTGTCCAGCTTCTTACTTGACACATGTGCAATGCAGAAACTGCTTAAATCGTGAAGAGCAGGGAACTACGAAAGATGGTTTAAGTTTCAAGTTCTAACTTCCAAGTTCTTCTCTCAAGTAAAAAGTGATAGGACAAGAGAAAAGACCTTCAAGTTGTGCCAGTGGAGGTTTAGATTGGATATCAGGAAAAAATTCTTCATTGAAAAGTTTGTCAAGGACTGGAACAGTCTGCCCAGGGAAGTGGTAAAATCACCAGACCTGGAGGTATTTAAAAGATGTGTAGATATGGCACTTAGGAGCATAATTCAGAGGTGGACTTGGCAGCACTAGATTTACAATTGGACTATCTGATCTTAAAAGATTCCAACCTAAATTGGATCTGTTGATGAATAATATTTGCTTGGTTCTAGCAATTTAGGCTGCTTGATAAGTAGATATTATAAAAAGGATTTTCTTAAACCCGTAAATAGGTGTTGAAACACTGAAAAAACCTGAGAATTCCAGCAGTGACATCTTTATTCATGAAAATAAACAAGGAAGACGAAATGGGCAGGAAATAGAGTGAACAAAATTTTTAAATGATTTTGTGTTCTTTACTCAGTATTTCCTTTTGCAGGTGTAGCTTTTTTCCATTTCATAAGAATCTCATTTTCAGAAGAGGAAGGAAAGAAAAATGTCAACCAGATATACTGGAGGTCTAAATTAAGATACTCGGTTGTCTTTTGTTGCTTTGATAGCAACAACTGTCTCTCTCTCGTGCCGAAGTCTGCATATGGTTTCTGGTCTGAATAATTTCATCACCTTCATACTGTAGCCAGTCACTGTGGCAAATCTAATTAAGTATTTCCTCATTTTATGTAGGACAGGGCAACAGAAGGCTACTGCCTTCATAAGTATAGTGATGTGAACAGATGTAACACACACTGTAAAATACTGCCTTCAGAAATTTTCATGTTGCTGGAAATTCTCACAATTGTTTTATGTGTGAAATACCACAAGTCCCCTTTAATTCAATAAGATTGCAAAACACTACCATTTGATAAAAATCCTAAAATAAAACTGCCATCAGAACACAGCAAAAGAGCTAAAAAGTTATTTTAATATGCAATACTTGCTGGTGTCATCTGACTAAGGGGGAAAGAAGGCAAATTGTAAGTAAATTTCCCCCTTGAAACTGAAATCATATTAGATCTTCTATTGCCAGAAGACCCTACACATCTCTAGTAGAGCTATGATCCCTTTTCTCCATGTTTTGTAAAGACTAGTGCATAGGCCAGAAAGTGTAGAAATTAAATAGTATGATGGTCCAATAGATGGGCTAATAAAGTGGTTGGGGTTTTTTTTCAGTTTTCTGGTTTTTAAATGAACTGTTTAATTCTTAGATTTCCCCTTTTTCAAATAAGTCAGTATGAATCCAAAAGCCTGTTTTCTTTCTTTTTTCTTTTTTTCTCCAGTTTTATTGGCTGGACCGAGCTCTGCTAACTTTAACTCCCCCTAGATATCAAGGACAGCCTTTGCAACTAGTGTTACCTGCAAGAAAAATCCTGCTCTACCCCATTCCTGTCATCAACAACCATCCTGGTACCTCACCTTCATGTACAAAAGTAGTAAACAGATCCCTGTAGGACTGTCAATGATGTTTCAACAGCTAAAAGACAGGACCTTTTGCCTACTGATGCAGTCAGTTTCCTTGTCCTCTTTCCTTCTTGATATTGTGTGATCTTGAGTTACAACCATGGCCTCCATCAGTCCACAGAAGTGTCCCACATATGTTGGTATGAAACAGCAGTCTGACAGGACTTACTCTAGCAAGTTGCCTTTGACTCCTGATCACACGCTTAAATTTTGCTGTGTGCAGATGTTTAGAAAATGCCCTGCTAATAGAGGCATCTAAAGGCTACAAACAAAGAACAGCCCCTCCTTCTATGCCCCTGTCACTACTGAGAAAGATGCCTTTAAATTTTTCCTTTCCCTGTGGAAATCTTTGCATGGATTTGAAGATAATAAAGGTGCAGCCTTTAAATGAAGTGTGCAAAGTCTAAATACATTGTTGTGAATTAAGTCACAGTAAATTAATCACTGATTATACAAATGAAGATAAAAAGTGGAGCTCGCGCATGGCATTCACAATGCAGTGTAAACCATACAGGGCAGGGACTGCTTCTTGCCATGGCAACCTCATCCCAGGATTTCTCCTCAGTCTCCTACATGAAAAAGCTGCACCACTGCTGTTGTGCATTGTGTCACTGATCTAAGGAAAGGGACAGCTCTCACCCCATCCAGAGAGGAAACCAGAACTGGGGACTGCAGGAAGGAAAATGATGGAAACTGTCCAGATTTACATGCCTCGTCCAATGTAGCACCATAAACTTTATGCAGAGCATTTAAGGAACTTCTTGTTTTTCACAGAGATCCTTTCATAGACCTGCAAGATCCTTTCATAATCCTTTCAGAGACCTGCAAGAAGTGTACTAGTGATCAGTGGTGAAGAGAGGATACAGAATTTTAATTTCAAATCTGTCTCAGGTTTCCCGTAATACAATGTCTTTCATAGTGCTAGAAATTAACAAAATGCTTAAAAATTTGTTGCAGTTGAAGCGCACAATGATATGTTGACGGCTGGAAATTAATATAAGTCATCAAAAATGATTGAAAGTATGTAACTGAATGAAACACAAGCCTATATATATATATAGATATATATGAATATGCACTAAATATATAAAATGTATAAATGTGTATATGTATTTCATATGTGTTTTTGTAGTGTGTGTAAAGTGTGTATATGTATTTAATGTATAAATACATCTATATATAGGCAGCTTACACTTAAACTCTAAAAACAGGAAACTTGACCATGCCAAAAAGCAAACATATTAAGCTCATATGAGACTTACATTTCCAAAGATTTTAATTCTGTTGATGCCATGTGTTATAACTACACTACAAACCATTCATGCTCATTCTTTCTAGGTAGGCTACTATTAATACCTATAGAATGGGCCACAGTATGCTGCAGCATTCAGAACTGGGGCACGAAAACCTTTATTCTTCAGTTATATTAGATAAATCAGAATATTGTATTCCTGATGTCACAGTGTTCCAACTCCAAAATCTATGAGTAATTTCATTATGCTTACAAAGAAATAAAATTTGGTGACACGGGATGAGTTGGAGAAGATGAAAAGACTACATATTGGGATGGGTATGAAGTCCTACCACATGTAATGGAATATTTAGCTCCTGAGAAGACACATGGAGTCTTTGGGGCAATAAAGTAATAAAGACCCTGAGTAAACAAATCATTAGAACGAAACTACCCTGAGTCCAAACCAAGCATGTACTTGCCTAAATGAGATGATAGAACAAAAATTACTTGCTATTATGTACCCAAGACAGTTACAATTTCTTCAGTAGTCGAGTTGTACTATTGCAAAAAGTGCTGATGTATAAGTTGACAATTTTGAATTAAATTCTTTACAAAATTTTATTTTATTTAAACTTAGAAAGTTAAATTCATGTGGCCATACACCAGCTTTAGATAATAATTGTGTTTCTGTTTGCTTTAGAAGGATAGTATTATAGAAGCAGGGCAAGACTCAGTTAAAAAAATAAATTAAGCACCATCACCTTATGTATATGACAGCTTGGTTTTCACAAACACTCTAATATATGTGGCTTACAAATAAAATATAAGAAGTTTTTGCCATGATTTGGATGCTTACTGTTTTGAGTGCTTTTTCTGAGACATTAATTTCCACCACGTTCCAGCAGGAACCACATCCCCAGAATTTTTCCTGGTCATAGCACATTCCTCTGTATACAGCCAAAGATAACACAGTAATGCTTTTTTGGTTTTTCAAGAATGCATCATCTCCTTGAAAACTAAATTTCCTTTAGTTGCTTCTTAATCAATATGAATTCTTTCCACTCACTGGGAAACAGTCTTTACAAAATTAAATTTCATTTTTTTTAAATAGAAAACATATCACAGAAGCTTGATTGCTGCTTCATCCAGCACTGTGTGAAATTTAAAAACGAAGTTCCTGCACGAGATGGTAATTTTAAAAAAAGTAAAGAATGCAGGCTGCAGAGAAGTTCTTTCAGGATATTTGCACTATTCAGAGTAAAAACATTATTTAGGTTTCTTTTCCTCACTTCAATTTATTCAAATACACTATATTTATAACACAACAAAAGACCAGCAGTGAGCAGCCTACGGTGTAAATGTACATGACAACTGGACAGTGGACCATTTCTTTTGGCAAAGAATTCCCTTTGGAAGAGAAATCAACAACAGAAAAGTGATTCTAAAAATAAACCAAATATAAGGTAATCTGTGTCTTAATCTGCTTCATTGTTTGGTAAATAATCTGATATAACTGGAAAAGAAAGACATCAAGAAGTGTTTGTTTATGTTGCTATGGTTAGTAATCTCCCACTTCAGGATGTAAGCTTTTTTCCTATTGTCTATTAGTGTCTGAATTAATTCTTTCACTGTACAGCTCCATTTCATCTTTGATTGACTGCTCTGGTTACATCAGTGGCTCACTTGGTAGGCTTAATGGATGCCTTTCCATGTAAAAATAACTAGCAAGTGTTGTGTGTCAGCTAACCAAAGAGAATAAATAGTTTAAAAAGTTCTTTAACGCTATATATTATGGGCTTTTTTCCTAATGTTGTTATTGACCTACTGTGCACTAACACTAGATACAATTGTATCATACAATATATTATATGAATATAAAAGCTGTTGTTTTGTTACAGGCTGTCTGACCAACCTCTCTTCTTTACAATTACCACATTTCTATAATTTTACAACACTTCAGGTTATTCTCTTCAGTCTGAAGAAAGTAGTACTTCAAGGTGGGTGTGTACAAATCTGAGTCCAGTTGATTTGAAAGGTCAAAAGTGGAAAACTGTTCATAAAGAGTAGTTTGCTTGCTTAGGAACACAATAAATTAGTATACAGATAAAAAAGCACACAAATGCCTCTGTCTGTACTGCTCTTTTTTGGCCAAACTTTCTTCTTTGAGTAGCCTCAACCGAATCAGGGTCTGAATCATGATCTAAGTAGTCAATATTTTTACTTAGTCAACTCCTTTAGGAGTTAATAAATGTATGAAATAATTATTTCATTGGTAAAAGTAATGAAAGCAAGCAATATGGGGTAAGTGACAAAAACTTCCTATTATTATTATACAAGAAAATGAGTATCTGACCTTTCCTCAGATCTGAAATTTTCAATCTCAGAGTGTGGGAGACTACACTTAAACAGGAATAATCAGCTGCAAATAATGTGTGTGTAGCAGCTGGCTGGAGAGAAGTCCTCTAAAATATTCTGGGCCTTAGGATTGATGACAAGCTGAATGAGTCAATAATGTCATCCCAAGCAATCACACCAAGGACACACATATGAGAAGATAGGCAGCAAGATTGTACATGAAGCAATCTTATTGCTTTGGCTCGTATAAAATCTCTACTAAAGTTTCACCTTCCATTTTGAACAATTCACTTCTAAGGGAGATGCTGAGCTACTGAATAGGCTGCAATGGAGAGCAATCAGAATGATTACAGACCCTCAGAAGATGGACTACAAGGTAAAATTGAAGAAACAAGGGCTGGACAGCCTAAGAAAAGGCTAAAGTAGAGGAAGAAGGATGAAAAAGCTCTTGTTTATTGCAGCGATGAATGTATATGACTAATGAGAGTCTACTGGTAAGGCTGGATAACCACTTTAGTGGATGTGTTAGAGAGATTGCAACATCTCTTTCAATAGGCTGAGCAAATATTTGCACTGGCCATGGAAAAGGCAGATTGTTTCATCACCTGGAGAGGTAAGCTACGTGACTTCCTGTCACCCAGCTCTATTCATTCTGTCATGAATGAGACATCATTTCAAGGGGGGAGAAACTGAATACTTATGAATGTCAGTTTTTGACAGATAAATAACATCACCAGGTACTTGCATGCCTGTTTAATTAAATAATGTCACTACTTTTTAGAAATATTAATAAAAAGAGCATCACAGTGTTATATGGCAGATATAAATCCACCCATTGCACAGATGAATGAACTTAATGCAAAGTGATTACATGATGTTTCTCTAGGGACTCTTTCTTCATTTTCATTTGTTTGCCCTACTCATATGTCAACTCAAGATTTACTTTGTTGATTTTCTTTAAATGGAAAGCCCTATTAGTGTATCTGTTATGTAAATACATATGATTCTATGTATGCTGTATACCATACATACAGTTTCTATGTACAGTATCAGTGATGAGATCATACCCAGACTAAACAAAAGGTTCTTCAGACAGTCTCTGCTAAGGAAAAAACAAAAAGATGTTAATGAGATTTCTTGTGGATCCCCCAAATTTATTTTCATAATCCACATAACAGTTTAAATATTTATGAATGCATTAAGCTAAACAAATTTCTTCTATATATTTTGATCTATTTCTCCAAATACTCTATTTATCACTCTTAAATCGTGCCTCTATGATCCAAAGTTTGATTTACACTTAGATTCTAAGTTATATACTAAGATAAACCTTTACTGGTACTATCTATGGTTGTTGCAATAGGCTTTCATGGACCATATGAGATTTCTGGCTGTGAAGTGTTTTCATTGACTTTATTTTAGCTAACATACTTTTTACTTAGCAAAAATAAAACTGAACAAGATATCATTTTTAGCCCCAGATGAGTATATTTCCTGAAAACCAGAAACTGTTAACTTTCCAATATCAACAAAAATTTTTCAACATGTATCTTCAAGATTTATGGTAGAGTTCCATGTGTTACATCTCAGTTGGAAAGATTTTATCTGTGACCTTTTTTCACTCCAAAATTTATAACATTTGATATTCACTACTTCAGATTAAATCTCAGTTGTTCTCTTGCACAACTTAAAACTACTTTCTTGTCATTAAAATGCCCATTGTTTACAAATAAACAACATGATTACCTCTTACTGTGGCTCCCGATTGGTAAAATAGTATTGTAGCATTGTTATAAATTTTCTATTTTATTAGAACAATTCTCAGGAGACAAATACTTCATCTCCATAGCAAAGTAATGCAACAATTTACAGTAATACTGCATGGGAAAAAAAGAGTATTTTTCCCTCTACATAAGAAAAATAGTACAATTATCAGCTTATTACTGTGATATGACTCTAAGATCTGTACAATGCCACCCTTGAAAAAAACAAATATCTGAACTCTGCTAACCTGTCACTTTAAACTGTTCACCTTCATAAGACCTGAAGGCAGAAATCAGGCCCCAACCTCAGGTTTTCTAACAAACTGGATTTCACAAAACTTCTTCACTTTTTAATGAGGCATCTCAGAATTCTGCCAGGTTTTCCACTCTGTGTTATTTTCCGTGCTGCATTTGGAAGGCATACCTTCTAAAATACAGCAGACTGTTGGGAAGCAATTTCTTCTCACAGCAGCAAGGTGCAGCCTACCTGCACTATTTTCTTTCCTCTGGAAGGCCTGGCTCCAAGGTTTAAGTTCCTACTAAATACTGATTTAGGAAAACTGCAACTCAAGTGACAAAACCTTTATTTTGATGTGGCAGAGGGTCCTTGATAAATGTCATATTCCTGTGATTGTTGAGCTCGGGGTAGAACCGCCATGGGACTTTTCCTGGCACAGGATTGCCCGCATGATGCTCAGGGAGCAGGACCAGCTGCCAGGCTCTGCAGTGAGCTGCTGCCCCTTGGAGGGTTTCTGGCTCCAGCTCCTTCTGATATCAGCAGATCCTTGGCACCTGAGCCCGAGGTCTTTGGGGAGAGGACCACAGCTTTGGCCACTGCCTGCTGTGGGTATTTGCATGTGTGTGCTGTGGCAGGACATGTGGGGATGGGGATCAGATACTGCAGCTGACAAACACAGCTACCAGGCAGTGAACCCAGCTGGGACAAAGCAGAGGTGCTCCCCACTCCCTCTGCTCCCTCATTTTGTTCTCAGCAATGTCTGATCTTTCTCCAGCTATTCATGAAAACTTCCCTTTGAGCTACTTTATCCTCAGCTGGTTAATTCCAATGGCAAAAGTTAAGTTATGCTACCAGCCAGCAGAATAGCCCTTCCTGTCTCCCGCACATCTCCCTTTAATGTGACAAGGCATTTCACTGATGTTCATAGGACAATAGCACCGATTCTATTTCCACCTGAATAGCAAAACAATCTACCCACTTTTCATGTTACACCAGATTAATTCTAAGAAGGAAAAGGTTTGTGCCTCTTCCAGTATGATTTATTTTCAAAGGCATTGCAAACTGCTAATGGTTTCTGGTCCATACAGTTTGCTGGACATGCAAAGAAAGGTTGCAAAGAAGAGAGTTTTAATCTGTGCAATGCATATGAGATCATCATACTCAGTTAAAAAATAAAAAAGCAAACATAAACCCCCAAAACAACAACAAAAACCACCAACTCCTCCCCCCACCAAAACCCAAAACAAAAAACCCCATTTGCTGAGATTAGCTGGCAATGTAAAGTGTTGAGAAACCTAAATAAATGGACAGAAAATATTCACTTATTCAGTAAATTAGAAGTGCTATTGCATCAGATATGTGCAGCCATACAGTTTGTTTCAGAAATATCTTTAAGATGTGCTTAGCTTTCCAATCACCAATTTAATCATTCAAGAGAAAAAGGAGATTACGTATTACTCTAAATTTCAGGGTCACAGGAAAAAGACAGGTCTTAATTGGTAGGAGATTTCATGTGCAAGTAGCAGAAGCCATTTCATACTATCTCCAAATATATTAAGTGTATTCAGTAGCTTGGGGAAGAAAGGGTTATCAGAAATTCTTAAAATAAATTCTGTTACAGGATAATACTGTGGTAGCACAGGAGATGGAGAACTATGACTGCAGCCTCAAGAACAATCTGCAGTCAGCATTAATTGCAAAAATGATCATAATGTTGCCATCTGTTTCAATGGAACCCATTAACAGTTTGTGGTACTTTGAGTACGTAAACCTCTTTGTGCTCCTGGAAAGTTATAGCAGCAAAACTCAGTTGTTTCACGAAGAGGAGTTCAGTGTTAGCAGCTACAGCTCAAGGAATATTTCTCCTACTCCCACCTCCTCCCCTGTCCCTTTTTTTTAAGCCTTTTAAAATTCATTGCAGTTGTATAATGTATTAGGACATTAAGTCTTCCAATTGCTTCTCACTATTAAGAGACTCATTTACAGTCTCCATTATGATATAACAGACCTTTTTATTCCTTCCATATGAATTCACCGGTAATGTTTACCTCTAAGATATCTGACTTAAGTGCTCTGAAATACTCCATGGAAAATTGACTCTCACGCTTGCTGTCACTAAGAGGGAATAATTTGGAGAGAACAACTTTCTTACTTAGATGCATAAGAGCCTTAAGTTAGGCCGAGTCACTAGCTGTATAATAACAGTGTAAAATTAAAAGGTGACACAGAGAAGATATTTATGTATTAGTGCTGCCCTGCCAATAGAGGGAAATTTGGAAATCCTATTATATACTTTACAATTTTAACAAGCGGAAATGCAGAAAAACCACAGTCTATTGTCTGAACCACCAAAGTTAATATTCTCTTGTCAGATTTGTATTAGGTTACTTTCATGCCCTGCATTACAGATACACTTTACCCCAACTGTTTATTTAGAAGATGACTGTGTATTTTCAGAATGCAAAAGAAATGCAAATTAGGGTGACGAAACTATTAACTTTTTTACCTTTTTTTTTCTCAGAATTGTAAGGTGTCCCATCTTAGCCCTCAACACTGTTTCTGAAGACATGGAAAAAAAATTTTACAATACATGCATACATACATAATCATACAATTAGATGCTCAGCATCACTCTGTTCATGATATTTTAGTGTGAAGACATATATTTCACCTGGATGCAGAATGTATTTTTATCAGTTTAGTTCTGTGAAATTCAAAATTTAGGACCTGAGCATCAGCTTTTTCTGGGTTTCATTTTGCTAGTGCTTTGGCTCAGTAGAATGTTATTTATACCTTTCCAAATCAGTCTCTTCCTACTCATTCCTCCTAAACTGACGTATGAACCACAGAACTATGAGCTCTTCATCTACAAATGCTGCTTCAAGAAAACTTGTTGGAAAGGAGGGCGATGGGAATTGAGGAAAGAAGAAAATGGTATTTAAGAGCTCAGGCTAGCACTGATTTTTTCTTCTCTTAAGCTGTGCATTTAAATATGATTGTTTCCATTTAGAAACAAAACCCTTTTGTTGTGCCACTTCCTCAGAACCTTCCAGAATAGACAGGAATTAGCTAACCATCTCCAAAAGAATTTAAAATTCAAAGATGCAAAATAATTATGTTTGGGGGAAAAAAAACCACAGAAAACACACACAAAACCCCCTAAAAACCTAAACTACAACAACAGCAACAACAAAAAAAAACCCCAAACACGGAACACCACACCAATCTTTAAGAATGATAATTAAGAGTCTGAAGTACAAAAGGGTAATGCACTGTCCTCTTCCTCAGTAGGGAAGTTCATTAGCAGTGGAATCGTGTCATTTGCCCATCTGCTCATAATTGCATTCACCGCAGGAATTAAGCTACGGAAGTGACGTTGCCCGGGTTCAGCAAGGCAGCCCAGTGCATCACGTGCACCTTCGGCTCTGCATGGGCACCTTCTCCAGCTCCAGCTCCAGCTCCAGCTCCAGCTCCAGCTCCAGCTCAGCCTCCTCTCTAGCCTTCTCCATGGCCCAGGGAGCCTGGATGACTTACACCCGTTGCCTGAGCAGGGCTGGCCTGGATCATATCTCTGAGAGAGTGGGACAGAAATTAAATTTTAAATAGGTGACACATGCTCTGGATAGGAACGAAGCCATACTGAGGGGGAAATTGCCCTTCCACTGGTTGGAGGCACACACACCTCGTGTGTGTACGTCCCAAACATTGGATGCTTAGCAGCTGCTGTAATATCAATGAAGGATTGAAACAGGCCCTCATTAGATTTGCGCTGAGCTTATTGCTTGTGCCAGTCTCATTATTATTGGTGACTAAACTGGCAGATTGTCAGGATGCCTCATGGCGAGATGAGCTTTTGCAGCTCTTTGTTTGTAGTTATTATAAACAATGAAGTGAAAGCAATCCCCTGGGCATAGTCATGTCTCAGATGTTTTTTGCAAGCAGCAATCAGCTTGCAGAAGCAGCAATGGTAAACAACTTCTTATTTTAAGAAGCAATATTAATTAAAGCACGAGGCATGGTTCTGAAAGAGAACTTGTTAATTATTTAATGTCACCTGCACTATCAAGCCCACCAGTTGGAAATTGTTTCGTTTTGCCTCAGATGGGCTCTGCCTGTCATCTGAACCAGTGGAAAATAATATGTGGTGCCAAGTGCCAAAAAAATAGTCAGGGTACATCTGGGAGTCATATCACATTTTAATGTACAATCCAGGTTTATTACTTCTAAAGAATTCTGAATGTGAATAGTAGGCCATATTACACAGTCTGTATAAATGCTGAACTTAATTGTGAACATTACATTCCTCATAAGAATATGGAGAATATTAAGCAGGCTGAAACTGTAGATATTCAAGGTTATTGAAATTCCTGGCCATCTACTGATATCACTGCATACCGGTAGATGGTTTGGAAACTCTGCCCAGCTGTTAAATCAAATAGTGTGAATCAATAGTTTGACATCTGCTAAAACACACACACATTAAGGAGAATTTTTTTAAGCTTTTAGCAGAGCTTCTGCTGCCATTCCTGTAGCACAAGAAAAGGCTTCCTACTTTTCTTGAAAGACCTACAGGTATGACCAGAGAAAGCAGGTTATGAGCTGGAATTACTGGGTCTGAAACTGCTCAGAGGCAGGCATGAGCCTCCTGACTTTGTTTCAGGAGAAATGGAAGCCCCAGTAAGAGCCACTGGGATTCATTCGATTGCTAAGTTCAGCACAGGCAGAAGGTCATTGGTACAGCTCAAAGGTATTTCTAGTTTTAATTGACATAGAAAATTCCAATACATGAGTTTTCGTCATGAAAACATTCTTGTTAAATGCTGAAAAAGTGAACAAAATTTTCAAATATAGAAAAAATGAAAAAGTCCCATTTTTTTACTTCAATAAAAATCTAAGCTTCTTTCAAATGAGTACCAACCAGTGACTTTTTTTTTTTTTCAAATTGGCATAGACTATGCTGTTGTATCTCAGAGAACAGTATCTGATATTTATGTCTATTCCTAGCACTATGTAGGAATATTTTGTATATTTTGTGTACCAGAATATGTAAATAGAAATTCACATGAGAAAGGACTTGGCAGAACAGGCTTGCACAACTGAGAATCATCCCTAAGCTGACTTCAAACCATTAAACTGCAATGGTAAAGCTAGCGCTTTAAGGGTCATTAATCTCTGCTGGAATATTTGTCTGAATGGCCACCTCTGTTTTCTTGGTACACATACCTAAATTCCAGCCTGCAACAAGCATCAATCTAATAGAATACAGCAATTCAGGTTTTCAACTCCTTTCAACAAGGATATGAAACTCCAATAAAAAGTTTAAAAACTTATATTAAAGTAACCAGTGTTCTGAGGACATTTTTGACAGCAGAGTCAAACAAAACAAAATAATAGGAGAAAAATAGGCAAGAATAGCAAAGTTAAAGGCATCAACAGCTGCAGTAAAGAGAAATGGAAATTAGGGAGTAAGCATGCAAGAAAGGAGAAGAACATTGATTCACTGCTTACTGATTTGAAAAGCAGGATACAGATTTGCCTGCATACACTGTGCAAAAAAAAACCTTAGAGCCCTGAGGACACAGTCTTAACCAAAGGATCTGCAGTATTAATGAATTGCAATTCTGATAAACTGTAAGATCCATCAAAGACTGAGAAGAATACAAAGCTTACCAGAGAGGTTAATTAATTATCTGATAGGTAGAGATAAGACAACAGGAGATCCATATCCCAAGCTGATCTAACCTAAAAGTTGACAGGGTGTAGCAGGAAGGATGTTACCTCCAGGAAGGAGTATATATCAAGGACAAGCAATCAACATAGTTAGATCTGGCACTCACTCAGAGCTAATAGTGAAGTAAACTTAAAATTCTTAAAATGAAGCACAAAGGAATTTAAAAGAATTATTTCAAATGAACCTGACTGTGGACTGTTTGTTCCTTTAAGAAGCAGTTATGATTTGTGAGAACAAAATGCTGCAGTAAGTCACAATTCTATTATCACCTTGCAACACACTAAATTGATTGCACAATAATGTTTCTATTTTTTCCCCACTCTCTCAGCCATACTCAAAGGTGTCTTAACAGTCAATAAAGCAACAACAGCAGCAGCCACTGCTAGACAACATTTTTGAATGGGATTAATTTCACTTGCAGTGGAAAAGAAGAGCATTTTTCTGCCAAGGTTAAGGGTCTGGAAAACTAGCAACTTTAGTTCAGGCACATTTTCTTCTTTCCAGAGGAAAAGAGCCGGGGTCAGTAGAAAGTGAATTGTAGAAGGTCTTTTTTCAAGTGCCCCTTCCAATATTAACATGAATTCCATTTTGAGCATTGGCCAGCCTGAGCTAAAAAAATAAAGAAACAAAACAACAAAAAACCCCAAACTATCAAATTTGATCTTCTACAAGACAACCAAACTGACAGCTCCTGTTTTTGTAACCATTCATGAACCAACCCATACTCTGTCACAGAACATGAATTTGCTCAGACAGTCAGACTGGGTCATGAAACCAATTTTTACTTCAGAAGTGGAAGTTATTTTTCCTACAGTTCAAAAGCAAAGGAGACTCTAGAAATCTGTCAAAAGGAAAGTTCCTTCTTTATTTGCCCAAAGACTCCACATCTCAAACTCCATTTGGTAAAAAATGTGTGTTAAAATTTTAAGTTTTCATTTAGGAAAATATTTTTTGTCATTAATAAACAGTGGAAAGACCTAGAATATTAAAAAAGAAATTCTAAAGAAATTATTGGAAATGTTTGTGAGTATGAAATGTTTTCTTTCAGTGAAACATTCCATACTTCTGGTGGAATTCTACTTGAGGAATATGTGAGTTGCACTATGCATCTCTAAGGATGCCTCAAGATTATGAACTTTTATTACCACCTACCCGTGGATTTCTGCTGGCATCTACCCTCCTTTGCATTGCAAAGACAGGCAGCCAGGATGCACTGCTTGACTATGAGCAGAGGTGCCAACTGCTGAGTGAGGTATTTCTGAGATAAACCCATGACCCCCGTAGGTGAAAAATAAAGGAAAGGAAGCATTCAAGACATTGAGCAGTAGGGATGCTTACATAATACTATGATTACAGCTCCAAATGGCCTTAGCATAGCCCTAAAAAAGCAAAACATCTCTTTTGCTAACTTGCTGTTTCCACAATATTCAAGACACTAAGTACTTTTACTATAAGAAAGTACAGACTTTCTTCTTTCATGTTACCAGATAATAGCCATAACACTGCAGATGTTCCCCACTTCAAAGGAAGAGAAGTTCTGACAATATTTTTGTTATTGTAATTGGTCAATTAGTCAGCAGCACAGGAATGCATCTGCTGCTTTGCTACTTACCCATCTTTAAAGCAGAAAACAATTTAATGAACAAATGCTCTGCAACTCAAGCAATAATAATATCAATTTTCCATTTGCACTGAGCAAATCTACAAATGTCAATGTATTGAACAGGAAACAGAACCAATAAAACCAGAAATGTTGCAAAATGTTCAAAAAATTGCTGAGGGAAGTATTTATTAACAATATTGACCAACCACTACCTAAATTATCACATGCCTTTCCCAAATACTGAATTCAGTACCTCTGTGGTTGTTTCAAAGGACTTTCTGTTTTCAAAAGTGTGATAATTATTAGCTATATTTAAGACCATTAATTTAAAAAGCAATTTAAAAATGGCAAAAGTTTCACCACTGAGATTTCACAAAGTAGACTTCCTTTTGCAATTAAAACTTTCTGGCAAAACATACAAATAGGGGGGGAAAACCCCAACAAATACAATTTGACATTGTATCTCTGCTTTTCTCTGTCAAGAGTCTAACCTGTCTGTTAGGTCCCAACAGAGAGACCTGAAACTGGGAGTAAGATTTAGGAACATTTTAGGGATACTGCTTTGTACTGAGTTGCCTTGGTCACCAATAAACAGGATCATGGTTGTGTTCTCAGTCTGGGGTTGTTTTTTATTTTTTCTCCAAGTGTGGCTCTAGGTGGTATCCTTTCTGCCAAAAACGTAGAGATAACCTGAAGATCCTCCAGCTCTGGGATTATTTTTACTTTTACTTCTAGTCGTTTTTGCTCCTGTTACATCCTTTTTACATTTTTCAGCTTCGGTGGCACCATGGTGACTTCAGGATGAAAGCTCCTGATTTTTAAAGCAGGTTTAGAGATTTCAGTACATACTTGACACAGGAACTAAGATCTGATAACCCAGGCATTGAGGTTTTCAGTTGTTCTTGCTTCCAAGCAAGAACAGGAAAGTGAAATTCCCAGGAAATTTAAATGGAATTTCATTGAATGTGAAACAGTTGTTCAGTCAATTAAACACTAATGTAGCAGCTAAAACAATATCCAAATCTCAGCTGCAACTTCTAGCATAACCCCTTTGAAGTTCCAATCAGACCAGAATGCCACTTTTTGTCTATGCTGTTGGAAAGGGACTTTCTCCTACTTTTCTGCCATTCCAGGCTTGCATGACAGCTGGCCTGTATTTCATATATTTCCTCTTAACCTGGACAAGACAAAAATACCTGAGGCACCATGTGTATGCCTTCTAGGCCGTGGGCTGTTTACCTCTTTATAATGGCATACCGCTGTATCTCCAGCTTCTACGTGACTTTTCAGACCATTCTTCAGTACTGATCTGAGCTCTGATGGCCTATATAGAGCTTCTGTGGTCAAAGGTCCATGTGATATGGAATCTTACCTTTTGAACTTACTTTTGCAGTTGTTTTAACTGTGCTGAGGCCTGCTCATTTGTAAAGTCATAGATGTGGATAGCTGGGTTTTCTGCAGCATTAGTCACAGAGTCAGATTGTAAAGAGTATTCTGAGTTATAAGGGACCCCTAAGGATCAAGTTCAACTCTTAAGTGAATGACCTGTACAGGGATTGAACTCCCAACCTTGGCATTATTAACACTTCCTCGGACAATTCTGCTGTTCATCATTGTTTGTGCTGAACAGAAGAAAATATGGGACAGACATTATGAGAAGCATAACTCAGTCCTCCACCTCATCAATCTTCATTCTAGATATCCATGTTCTAAAGGAGCATAGAAATGAGAGTTGCAACAGTTATACATTGCCATGTAGCATCATCCCCACTTGTTTGACCCTTTCTATCAGTCTGTTTCTTCAGTGCAGTCTCTACTTTCCTGTTATTTCGCAGTCAGTTTTCTGAATTCTCCCAAGGTGTACCGTGTCTCATTTTCTGAAGACAACATACCTTCAATTTCCCGATCACATTCCTTGCCAAATTGTCTTCCCAGAAATAAAAGTAGCAATTAATTGTAATTTTCCTATTATTACAATGAACAGACCTGACTCACTCACTGCTGTAAGCTCACCATGTCTTTTGCACACTTAACACTTGTGCATAGAGTACATAAAATCATAGAATAGTATTTTCCATATTTGTTTCTTGCAACCTGACTTAGCCCAAATCATCAGCTGCTTCTTAGAAGAGAGCCACCAAGTCATGCCTTATGTATTGCCAGCCTGTATTGTATGTCTTTTTCTGAAACAGAAAGGGACTGTGACATGCTGATAGACTCTTCTTCCAATTCTTAGAAAATACCAGCGTTGCAATCTGAAAGGTGTGCTCGGCTAAGTGTGTCCACTTTCAGCAGCAGCTTCTCAGCAAATTTGTTCCCTTTTAACACTATAGCACTAGAGTGTCAGTATATTTTGGAGATATGAAGATGAACAGAGGAATGGTTTGCTCAACAATACTTCTTTCAATGGGTTCTTTGTACTTGCTGAACTTCATATGTGCCTTGCAACAAAAGATGCAGGTTGCATAGTCACACAGTTCCACTCCATCAAACCCAACACATTTCCTAAGCTAAGTTATACAATTTTATTTTCAGTTAAGGCGGTATACCCAATGTGGTGCTGGATGCACAGCATTACTCTTTTTGGGTCTCTTTCTGAAGCATTACAGCCTGCTTGTAGCTCCCCTGTTGCCTGTATTTCACCTCATGATTTAGTCCCAAACACTCATCTAGGAGTTATTACAAACAACCATCTTTGTATTCTTGGTCCTGGTCTACCTTCTTTGGCTTTAGTCAGATGCTACTAAAGAAAAAATAAAGGTTTCCACTCTGTAAAATTAGGTGGTTGTCCTCTGTTAAAACTTGCTTTTGCAGCTTGTGTTTCAGTGTTAACCTTCTCAAACTTAGTTGCTTGAATTGTAGATTCAAATTTACACAAATTCTCTTGTCAGTTGAAAGTTCTTCTTGTCCTTTCTAATGTGGGCTGATTTTAAGAGGTTTTTTTGAGTGTTTTTTTTAAGAGGGGTTTGTGTGGGTTATAGGGAAATTTTTTGCATAAGTTGTTTTAGGACAAATGGGTGGGAGTGCTAATTTAACATCAATGTCCCCATCAAAAGTCCTTACTCAGTTAGAATACAGGGGCCTGCAGTTCATGTTCTCCTCCTGTCACACATTATTGACGAAGGTTTCTATTTTGCTCCTAATTGTTGCACTACAAACTCTAAAGACAGTTTATAACTTTTTAAATGTCTTGACAGTGTGTATCCTCAACCCAAAATCTAGTCTTAGATTTTCGTTGTAAAATATTTTGTCAAATGATTTTTAATCTAAAAGGGTTATTAGTATTGCTAGGATTGCATTATAGGTTTCTCTGCAACCCAGCTCAAATAAAATATTTCAACTATATATATGAAAATATTGCTGAGCTGTAAATATGACCAAGGAAAAGTTATCCTCTTAAGTACAAGTGTATTGTCTGTTTGGCTTATGGAATTTTTTTTTCTTCAATGCAATCATAAAAACTTGATGTGCAAATGTAAGATGGCAACATCATTTTCACAGAAGATAACACCATTTCCCAGTTCATGTATACTACTGTTAGTAAATTTCATTCCGAGTTCTTAGGGTGGATTTTTACCCTTGAGACTGAGAACATTCTTTGCTCTTGCTAACTGGAAGCATTTTTCTGTGGTTAAATACATTTTTGTGGTTTAAACATCCTTCAGGATAAATTTTTGAAAATGAAAAGGAATATTTTGTCACATTCCCAAGTTATAGGTTAGTGGTAGATTACTAGGATCAGTAATGTGAGCAACTGTTTTGTCATTTATTTCTCATCTTAAAATCAGATTGTTTAATTAAAAAATCTCTTCCCACTCTAAATCAAAGTACTAAAAATATATTTGTCAGTTGTTACAGTGTTTCTGGTGTCATTATCTGTCCTGCCTTTTCACTGACCATTTATAAAAAGAATGAAATCTTTGCCTTCATTTTCTCAAGCTTACAGTTTATGTTGAGGTCTGACATCCTTATATGAGTCCAGAAACTTCAACTTGACCCACATCCACCAGTGCTAAACCTGTTTACCCTCACCTGTAAGCATTCTCTTGTCTCCTGATGTTTGTGTCTCCAGCCTGCCCATCTGCATGATATTTTATTTAATATATAAAGTACATAATACAGGCAAAGTCCAGGAAGTAGCATAGTGGGAGAAAGCAGAGTGTAAACTCACCAACACAAGCACCGCAGCTGTCACTGCCTTTGCAGTTTTGAGTATTGAGACTTATTCATTGGCTCTTCTTCCAATTCTTCTGAATATTCTAGCCATAACTCTTTTCCCCAAGTTCTTTCAGGTGTGAAGATCTTCTTTGAGATGTTGGTTTTTTTCGTTTTTGGTGGGTGTTTTGGTTTTGTTTGTTTGTTTTTGTTTGGTTGGTTTTGGTTTTTGTGTTGTTGTTGTTGTTTTGATTTGTTGCTTTTTAAAAAGGGAATAACACTGGAAAAATGCATTCTGTATGAGATCTCACGATGTCCTGCATAAAAACATGCCAGTTCCCTTAAAAGAAGGTGTATAGTACTTGGGAGTGAGGAAAAAGTGAAAGAAAAATTAGAATTCTAGAACTAAAGGTTTCATACTTCCAGCAATCTTAAAATGTCTCCATATTTCCAGTATTCCTTCGTTCATCTTCTGCTTAATGGAACATCCTGTGAAACATCACATAGTTTTGGTCACTTAGAGAACAATTAAGGCTGTGTTACAATGGAAGGAAGTACTAAGTCATAAGACTGATAAATATAATGGTGACACACTTACTGAGAAGTCACAACATACCACACTGCTATTACATAATAATAACACCTTCATTAGGAATCATCAATTCTGTACAGTACTTTACAATATTAACATTTCCAACCTATGAGAGGAGAATAAATAATTTGTATTATATTGCAAATATAGGTTTATCAACTGCAAATCACAATGTCTTATTTCTCCTTTACAATATTATACAAAAAATGTCTCCTGTCTCTGGCAGAGGATCATGATTAAGATACAGAAGCAGCAAATAAAAAGCTACACCTGCTCTTTCTAGTGCTGACTTTGATGCTGACTTTGACACTAGATGTTTATTAAAACAGCCCTTAAGTTGTGCAAATTCTATGCTAATGCCATCTGTAACATTATTTGTAAAAAATAAAAACAAACCCATAATTTTCCAAGATGAGCTGCGTAGTGTTTCAGCGATGTTTTTAATGTTACTGGATTTGTTTGCTTTTCAATAATTAGATGTTGCCAACACAAAAAAAAAATTATTGAGTGTATCCACAGACGATTTCAAGACATAAACTGATCACCAGCTGGAATCATGAAGAAATTTATCCCTGTAGTATATGATTACAAAATTGGGTCCATGACATTGGCTTTATTACCTCCTCCAAAGATTTTGGCATTGACCTCTGGTAGAGATAGGGCCAACTGGATGGACCTACTGGCTTCTTCTGCTGTAGCATTTGCTGTGTGCATCTGCTTATGAGTTATGGGATGCAAAAGTACCATCTCTAGCAAAATGGCCATCACTCTGCCCTCTAATGCAAGTTTGCTAATGGTGCAGCACCCGTTCACCAAGTTTTCCTGTTATGCATAGCCAGTGCTACTTCCTCCAGTTCAGAAAAAATGCAACAGTATTCATCTGATCTCCTAGCATGCTTCTAGACCTTTAAGAGCCATCAGATAAGATTACAGGGTGTGGCCTTCCAAATTAGCGCTTTATATTTTGGCTCTTTTTTTTACATTATAAGAAATTGGGAGACTAAATGTAAAAATGAGTGGGGAAGGAAGGGTGGAGTTGATATGACATAGATATCTCACGTAAATGGACCAGTTCAGAGAAGTGATCCCAAAACAGAGTATTGGATTCAGATTAAGATCAATATCAGGAACACAGAACCCTTACAAGAAAGAATCCAAGATGTTCTGCAGGTTGCCTGAGCTCACATTCACAAAGGATTTTCTAAGACCTAAATTATGGTTCTTGGTTACCTATGAAATGAATTTATGATACAGAGGATTCAAAGACAGTTTGCGAGGTTTGGCCATTTCTATATGATCTCAAAGCCCAGCGTTGCTCAGGTCAGTATGGAAATCCCAGAAGCTTTTTTATATAAGAAGTAATGAGCATCTCTGTGTAATGGCTATGTTTGGGTAGGGCAATTCACTGCTGTATAAAAACCTCTGAGCCAGTTAGGGTTCTAGGAGAAAAAAAGGACTATTACAGTGCATCTCTGCAAGGATAATTAACCTAGACTATGCTATACTGATATCCAAACGAGTGTATTCATATTTTGCCTGTCATCTAGAAACAACACGAGAAATATGGCCTAGAACTATAATGAAATTGTGTTTTGACACAATGTAAAGTGACAGTCCTTATGTCAGAAGATAGGTTATTTCCTCTTGGAGGATAACTTTGTTCTGTACATGGAATTAATACTTCAATACTTTTTTTTTGGTACAAGTTTAAGCAGGTTTAAATATCTGTGGAGGAAGCCTTGCTATCATTGTTTTTTTAGTTTTCTTTGTCTTGTGTCTTTTTTTTTATATGAAGTAAGATATAAAACCATGTGAAAAAGGTTATTCTCAGTTCTGAGGGTTTTAGAAATTCCATTCTGATGTGTTGTACTTGGGAGAAGTTTTAATTAACTCTGGCCTTGAAGGTTCTCTGTATTGTCTTATTCAGACTTCCCTTGAAACCACAGCATTTGCTGCCCCAGGTAGTTTATACTTCAGAATAAGGGATACTTTTGTTTTTACTGCTGCAGAGGAGCAAAATGTGAATTTTTAATGGGACCTACTTGCTGTCTCCCTTTTCTTACCCTGGGTTTCAGAGAGAGAAGAGAAGGTGACAGGAGCAAAAAACATGTTCAGAAGAAAAATAGAGTAGCCATCAATCAGGTAATATCTGCAGCTATCTCCTAAGGGTAAAATTGGTGTGGTTCTGTTATATCTCATTTCAGTAAGGGCTGGCATAAAAAGAGGCTAAAAAGAGACTAGAAGGCAGGAGAGAGAGAGAGGGAGAGAAAGAGGGGAAGAGAGATTTAATCAGACTGACTGACAAAGTTAATATATATTCTCTATGAAAGAGGAGTCTCCAGGGTCATGGTTTCAGTGTTGAACAAGAACTCCAGAAAGTTTAGAGAGCTGGATTGAGTCAGAATTGATTTTTCTCTGTTTACTACATTCCCCAGGTGAAAAGTTAATGAACCGAGGCTAAAGCATAAAAAAGGGATAGGTTACTTGGAAGGGTGTGATAAAAATATCATCCAGGTATATCAGGGATGAACTTTCATGCTCCAGAGTAGGCACCTTACTAACCACAAATAAAGAGAAAGGAAAAATGTACTGACAATGCAGAGCATGCTCTGTGATGATATGCTATTCCAACCAGAAAACACATGGCAATCTCAAACAGTGTAAGTGCATACAGATACCTCTTTACCTGTAGAAGAGCAAGCGTTTGACTGCAGCCTTTTGACAGGTCCATGGAGCCTGAGGTAAAGGAGTTAGCATCAGACCTACGATTTCTATGGAGGAATGCCAGAAGTCAGAAGTCTGGTCTGTTAATTGGGACTGAAAGTGAGATATCTGGGGCTCTGAGCCTCTCTCGGAGATTGCAGCACTGAGCCTTGCTCTCAGGCCCTGTGAGATCTGTCTCACTAGTATGATATAATGTTACCTCCCACCAATGCCTCTTCTTGACTGCCCCCAGCAGAGACACTGCATGAAAAGATACACACTTGGTGGTGGTTAGCAATTCATATTTTCTCCTCTCAGTATTAAGCAGGGAGCAAGCCTTGGATGTACACTGCTTTGCATCCTAGTTATGGAGCCTTTTCTTGTTCTTTTTCCAGAAAAGAAAATGGAACAAGTCCAGATGACTGCTTTTACAGTCCCAGCCTTTTGTCACAAAACATATAGAGCAACGTTTTTATCTTAGTCCTTTTTTGGATCAAGGAAGAGTGAAGAAATCAGTGCTGTTTGGTTAGAACTGAAAAGGGTCATCTTTAATGCTAAACATAAGCACCAAAAAAGTTGCTGACAAGAGCAAAAATATTTTTCCAAGTTTAATTTTTTCTTCTACAGAATTTTACTAGGTATTGAAGAACATGTTGCTGGAAAAAAAAATCATAAGCAGAGTCAAAACAAGAGAACATGCACAGCTTAGGCTCGCTCTGTCCCAGATCATGTTGAATTATACTAGTGGATTAAGTGATTAAAAAGAGACACAGCCTCCATAGCCTGGTGGTTAAGACATTTATGCATGATATTAAGCTCTGAGTATTGAGATTTTAGTGTGTGTTTGACTATGGTTTATCTGTCTGTCTCTCAAAGTTTTCTGAAACATTTCAGCAGATTCACTTCCACACTTGGGCTGAACAGAAACTATTTCTACTCCTCAAAATCCTAAAGTTATTCTTTGGACTAAAAAGATAAGAATTTTAAATTCCTTTGAATTTTAAATTCCTTTTAAATTTAGACGAAAGTGCAATGATAAGCTCTTTACCTCAAACTATGACAGAAGAAATACTTAAAGTAAATCTTAGGTATTTCTACAGCTACCTCTGGTATCCATATTCCTTTGACTTTTCACTGGCTAGTGCAGTTCACTTAAAATGGCTTTAGGATACCCGCCAAAACTTCAGGAACCGATTACAGGAAAAACGATGAAGCTTCTCAGAATAGGATAGAACAAGATGAAACACTGGGGCTCTAATAATTTTATCTTTGCCCATGCGAAATACAACAGGTCAGCATTGTAGTCTGGCCATTAGAAGCCCAGTGTAGGAATCAAGAAGTATATTAGAACATATAATGAAATATTAAGTGCTCTGAGCTCTTAGATTACAGAGCAATGGCAAAAACAGTCACATTGAGCCAGCTATTTACATCAGGATTTTTGGCCTTGGATGGAAAGCAGTCAAAAGTTAAACCTACAGAAAAAATTCTGCCCTCAAAGAAAAGCAGAAAGGTCTCCCATCCCTTGATTTTTCATTTTGTTTTATATTTTGACATTGGTAAAAGTGAAATCTGCCAAATCACCCACAAAGGCTCACAATGGGAAGCTCATCTGCCAGTAGATATGTCTGACCATGCATGTAGCACATGACATGTAACACATGTGTAACACACAGGATACTCAGGGAATACTGACCTTTTTTTAAACTAACCAACCACAAATTTTTAAAATATTTTTTAAATCTGTATTTTATGATGTCATGCCTGGGCAATTGCAGAACCATAATTGCATAGCTATGACTCATTGCTAACCAATCAGCACAGTCAGTTTCCTAATGCTATTTTGTACTATAACATTGTTATTGTAAAGGCAGGAATTCTTTAATCATCAAATTGAATGACTGCCAAGAGCTCATTTTACTGACCATTAAACATGCTTCTGTTTAGAAGAAATGCTACAACATCACTGTTTCCAATAGCAGATTTTTTTCTGCAGCGTTTTTTCATAGGACAATCTGCAACCAAATGATAGGTCAAAACAGTGTTTATCATCTGTAAATTTACAAGACATTCAAAAATGAAGATTCTAATTCAAACTATATTAAGCTCTCAAGTAAAGCTTACTTTTGGGAAAAAGTACTGTATCAGACCCCAAGCAAGGAAACATCAACATGCATAATTTCATTGAGAAGCACCAGAATTCCTCAAAGATGACTATTTCAAATTTTTAAAGTAATATCTGCACCCAAACACCACTGCTGCATGTCTTTTGATGTTTGGCACCTCTTTCCAATTAAAATACAATTTTCATTAAGGCCCCACTTTTAGAAAACTAAACTGAAAATGGTAAATCTGATGCTGAATTGTGGCAACAATTTTTAATGATGATATTACGGTTTCCTCTCGCTGTCAAAGGATTCCATGGGAGGCACAGCATGGTGTTGCTTTATTCAAAGAATAATTTTCCATCCAGTTGGAAAGAGGTGTCTTCTTGGCAGATGCTTCAATGATGTGAAAATTTAGATGAAATAAAATACATAGAAAGCCATGCTCAGTTTAGTGGCAGAACAGTGGGTTGGTTCCAAATTTTTGGAAAATCTGTACAAAACCTTATGCCAGTAACTAAATATTTCTACATCTGTGATTTCTGAGAACATTTGTGGACCCATTCAGCAAAAATTACCCTATTTAGAAAAATACATTATCTTTGGACAGTAAGGACTTGAAAAAATATACAGTTATGTTACCTTTTATCTTTAAACACACAGCAAGTCTAGAGTATATAGGAATAATCTCACTGCATTGATCTGTCAGAACCAACTAATGATTTCCCACTGTTTGCTCTTTTCCTTTTCAAGTTTACCAAGGAATGTGTGCAGAGAGGAAAAGTAAAATAAAGCCTTTTCCTAAGGCAGCAAAAATATTGGATACTCCTTTGCAGCTCCATAAACAGCAGAACCATTATGATATTTGTCACTAAATAACCAATTCAATCAATGATAAAGAAAGAGGAAACAGTGCAGTCTAGTAATGTACTTAAAAAAGGATGTGCTTATACAACAAAACAAATTTGATTATGCGAGTCTGTAAATAAGCAGAGGGTTTGTTCTCTCACCAGTTAGCAAGCGATAAATCCTTTTTAACTGTCATGAAAAGTACAATAGGTATTATTAGCAGTAAGGAAACACAAGACTTACCGATAAAAGAGAAAACAGCATTTGCATGCTGGAAAAGAAGGGCAAAGAGAGAGCAAGATATGGCAAAAGAAAGGCTGTTCCTGTGGCATAGGTGTACTGACAAATGCATCCATGTTTTAATGCAGGTGTGTCACACAACAAACCAAGAAACAGGTCCAGAGTTTTCCAGTGAGTAAGCCAGTCTTTTGGAATGAAAGTATCAGTTCAGTATCAAGCTGGATAACAGACTTGGCCAGTTCACCTTGAAGGTTAGGTGCTATCTGTATTATGTATTACTAGTATTTACAGACCAGCAATTCACTGTTGAAGTCACTACACGATGCTGGAGGTGGATTTTTGTTTGGTTGCTCTTGAGTGAATGCAGGCACCTCCATGGAAGAGTACCTGGTGCTGCAGACCATTTTTCTTTCTTATTTCTCCTGGAAGTAAGGCATAAAGAGAATAATGCTTTGGATCTCTGTGAATAAGCCAGTACTAGTTTCTAAACTATCTAGAGGCTGTCCTAAAAGCCAAAACCAGTTGCCTTTTATAAATGAACTTAAAAGGATTCATCTCTCCTAGCTAAGCATATCCTTGGCATGTCTTGGTATCCCAGAACTTTGCATCCTAGCAGACAACTGTCACTAGACTGCCTGAATGCAGATGAAGAGCTTGGTCATCAGGTATAAGTTATAGAGCATGATAGGTTACCCAGAGGATTTAAAGAATCCATTAAAGCCCGTTAAATTGTATTGTGACATATGGCATCCAATTTCCTGTAATTTCACCCATATGAACTGGGGAAAACACAACTCCAGATAAAGATATATCGAAAAGCAATTGTGTCACATCAGTGGCTGTACCACAGGGTGCATCACTGAGTGAGGACTAATAAAACTTTCTATCTAGCCCTTTAGCATTGCTGATGAGATCATGGTCTCTCCTTGTCTTGCAAGCCCACAAACAGCTGTCAGTTGCACACAAATGAAACCGCAAATATTTACTGAAACATCCAAAGCAACATTTTCTCAAATGCAGAAAGAATATTGTCACATTATTGAGTGGAGCAGAAGCTGGAAGAGCAGTATGGACAACAATTGCATGGCTCTACTTCTTGTCACATTTGTCACTGCTAACCTTTCATGAAAGGCACCAGAAAAAGAACAGGACATTGTCAATATTCTTAGAATAAAGTTTTTTATTAGCATACAAACAATCTGACAAGTGAAATATGACAATGAGACAAGAATTTGTGAGAGATTTATCTTAAAGCAGGAAACGATCCTTGCTCTGGTAAAAGAATTGAATAAGGGTGTTGGTCTGTGTTTTGCTAGCTGCTGCTAGTAGTAGTTTTGCTGCTGCTGCTGTAGTTCCAACTGTTTGTCTGAAGGTTTTATTACAAGGGGTAACTGAGCAGAAGGAAAGAGAGCAGCAGCCAAGAGATGGACAGTCAACAACTGAGTCAAAATTAAATGGATGAGGAACATCCCTAGTCAGGGATTTCAGCATCTGAGCAACCCTAGCCACAGAAACCAGGGAGCAGCAGATTTCAGCAGAAAGGTATTTTTTTCCTCCCCCATTAAAAGACAATCTTCAGAAAAGAAAACAGCCATAAATACTATGAGGAGCCTGAGCACGCCCATGGGCACACTTGTCTTGACCAGCCCAGCCAGCCTCTCTGAGGCCTGTGACCTGAGGGGCTCCATTCAAGCTCAGATCAGAGCACCCACACCTGCCCTGAGATGCATTCCCTGCTGTTCCTGACTTGCTTTGTGGTTTTCTAGTCTGATCTCGGGCCTGGCTTGTGACCCTATCATTTGCTTGATGATTACAGTGTTAGATGGACCCTGTCCCTGACTAAACTTTGACAAGGGCTCTGCCTATTTTGGGGGTCACCCCTAGCTCCCAGCTCAGGCGTCCATGTGAGTCTTCACATGAGTCTGTCCCAATCTCATTGCTCTTGGTAACTGCTGAGGCAGGAGAGGATACAAGGAGACTAACTTCCATCTTTTTCCTTGTCCTCCCACCAAAAAATCTCTTGCTGAAGCAGCTATGTGTATATTTATACTAGAGCAGATACATGGTGGAACATATTTGTGTATAAAGTGTGGTAGAGTTTGTGGTGGACAATGGCCAGAGGAAACAAGAACTACATTTGGAAACAATGATGGAGTATGCATGTGGAACTTAAGACATCATGAATACAGCACAGAAAACTTCAGACCTTGAAGGCAGTTCCTGGCACAGTGCGAGGAAGAAACCAGTTAACAGGTGCTTTTAAAAGAAGGAAAAGACAGTGGCATGTAGGAGAATTAATTGCCCTAAAACTAGAACAAATCTGATTTTATAAATGAGCACTTTCAAGAAAGCAAAACTCTTCATGACTAATGGGGCCAGATGGAAGACTGCAGAGAAACACTTCAGACTGACTTCAATAGCAAGAAAATGCTGAGCTATGCGACTGAAAACTCTGGGTTTAACACTAACCGGTCCATCCACAGAGCAAATCCAGGAAGGAAAGTTGTGAAAATCATGTGCATACATGAAAACTGGGGTCTGAAAAAAAAGCAGAAGTACACTAGTCAAACATCAAAATGGGTAAACATTGTCACCCTATTCCTAACAGGACTAATTAGAGCTGGCAATATCAAGCAAGATGAAATACTTCTTATAATATTCAAGTCCCCTGGATAGACAGCTGCCAACATCCTTTGTCCTCCCAGAGTGGTTGGTTACATTTTCAACCAATGTCATCCAACCATCGCATGACAATTCTAAATAAATAAGGTGAGGTTGTCTTTATTTACTTCAACAGATTTTTTACCAATGTTTTAATAATCAAGGGACCCGTCAACAAAAGTTCCCAACAAATCAAAATACAAGCCTTTCAATAATGCCACCTCCAGCACAGTATCCCAGAACACCCATGGTGGAGATGGTTTCCTGTTACAGGAATTGAATGGTCTAGTTCCAAATGGTTGCACTGCAAGGATAAAGTAAAAGATTCTGTTAATGATCAGTAACAAACAAAAAAAACCCCCCTCTATATGATGTGAAAATTAACCTGAAATTTTGAAGATGTTTATGGCAACACTACCAGAAAATAAATAGGGCTCTCATATTCCTTATTATCTTTTTTTCTCCAAATTCTATTTATAAAATGTTTAAAATTAACAAAAATTTGCATTTTAAGAGAGAAGAAGATTTAAAATTACTAAATTGTTAATTCAGTTTTCCTAATTATAGGGAACCACTTCAAGACATAATCCGGTGATTTTTAATAAAAACCTACAGGCTGTTGAAAAAGATACCCAAGACCTTAATCTAGTCACAGTTGCGTAGTTATGTAAACACAAATGGCTACCTAAAGCTGCACACAGGCTGGAAGAGTCATTATCCAGACATTCAGTTTTAACATGAAAATACTGTTTAACATTTATTTAAGGATAGGCCAGACTAAAACCAGAAATGCAGGCTTTCTGAATGCCTGCAAAGCAACATTTAGGGAGCCAGTGTGTCCTGCTCTTTCACATCCACAAAGTGAAGCTGGACTTCCCCTTTGCCAGTAATGTCAGCTGCTGCCATCTCATTCCTCCTCGGTAGCTTCCCCACAGACTGCATGGCAAGAATCAAGAATCAAGAATTTTATTTCTGTGGTATCCCATTACAAAGTTTCAGACTTCACTGATCCCCCAAGGGCTGTTTTCTCTCTAACCTGATGTTATGCAGCCAGGACAGCCTGTCCCAATGCCTTTCAGCAGGGTAAGAGGTGTCTGCCTGCCAGACAAGTAACCATTGAAAGTGGACCTTACACCTGTGCCTCCTGTTTGTGCTTGGCAGTCAGAAGCCATTAGTAATGGCTCTGCTGTGAAGCTGGAGAAAGAACAAACACTTTCCTTCTTGGTGTCTCAAAGGTCTGTTCTGATCTTTGCTCATATTACTTAAAATATGTTTTAGGTACATTTAGCACACTGCATCATAAGTGCACTTGACACCAAACACACATAAACAGCTATGATAGTAAATATTGTATATTCGCAATGCTGTCTGAGCTAGTTTTTGGGAGAAACAAAGGAATTTTTAGAAGTCTTTAAGGCTTATACATACCTTGTAACAGCAACTTTGTTCTAACCTGTTTACTTATACTTAATCTGTGCTCAGCCTGCCATACAATTTCATAGGAATAGAAAAACAGGGCAGAATGGAACTGTCCAGTGTTACCAAAAGGATAATAGAATTAGTAGTGAAGGTAATAACATAGACTTCTGTTTTTATACTTTTTCTGCACTCTACTGAACTTCATCAGCTCCTACCCCCTTCCTCAAAAGTCCTTCGTAGCTCATTGTCAGATTTCAGGGCAGAGCTCAAACTAAATGTAATGTTTTTCATTTTAGTCACTATTTATTTACTGAATCTCTTTTCAGTACAGCAAACTTAATTGAGGGAGATTCCTTTTGCCTTCTCCCTCTTGCCCAATACTCTGCTTTTCCAAGCAAACCACCTCAATCCATTTTCTAAATCTATTCAGGCAGCTGAGAAGCCTGAAGCTTCTTTTTGCCATCATGGGGAAGTGTCTAATGACCTCTGGGTTAGACAAATCAGAAGGGAAAAATATGAAAAACTCTATGTAACAACTAAGGTCTGAAGACTTAAGTCTAAAAAAACAATTATTCAAAGATAATTGTCCTGTCTCTTTATATATAAACCTCTGTCATTCTGAATGTCTTTTAAAGTTTTGGGTAACCACACATTTCTCCACAGTATAGATGAAACTGCAAAGTTTGATTTAATGATTTCTTCTCCTGTTATTTAGACAGAAGAAAAACTAGTGAAAAAAACTCAAACCTCCCTAGCATTTTAATTACCTGAACCCATTAGGTAAAACTCAGACAATTAACCTTTTAAACCACTTGTAGATACAACAGAGTTTTTGACACAGTTTTTATTTTATTCATATTGCTTAGAGAGTAGCTCTATGTTTACAGATATCTTTTTCATCACCATTTTCTTTTAAAAAGCTCAGTAAACAAATAACTCATGCTCAAAGTCCTAACTAAAATGAATTTAGTAACACATGATATTAAAAACCTCTTTAAAAACAGAGCATGTATACATATGAATTAGGAAAAATCACATTAAGACATGGCAGGAGAAGAGAAATACTACCCTGAGAGTAGAGGCCTCCATCATGTTCTTCAGAGAGCAGATCAATGCATTTTTGATGCAAACACAATGCTTAGTTACAGAGGCGAAAGTCCTGCAATTGACTTTGCATAGACAGATTCAGCTTCCCCCTTGAAGCATCATTGACTTCAATTGACTCCCACATGGAGTCAGTTGCAGAATAAGTCTTTGGTAATGACCACACTATAAGGGCCTGAGTCCTTGCCCATCAAACTCAGTGTGAGATTTTTCAATTGATTTTAAATCTGAGTCTAAACGCAGATAGATAAGTAATTATAAGTAGTTTGAATTCATTTCTGAATTAAAAGGCTTTCTTTCAGCCATTGCATATAAACATTAAACACAGCAGCATACATCCTTTAAAAATTCATTCAGCTATGTGATGGGAAAGTAAATAAAAAGGAATGCAAGAAAAGCTTACATCCTAACTGCTTGAGTTAACCTAGAAAAGGGGGAGGATTTTATTTTTCCTGAATTTCGATAGCATTAAAGCTCTTCTCTTCTATTATTGTGGTTATGCGCAGTGCATTACACCTTTAAATGTCCACTCATTTTCATTGATAGTTTTGTACATTTACAGTATGGCTAAATGTTAATTAAAGTCAGTCAATGCAACTGAAACAATTATAGGTTCTCTTTTGGATTTAAATGTTCCACTACTGAGCAGTTGCAATTAAATGCAATTAAATTTTCTGTTTACATAGGCTATATTTCTTGACACTATCATTTTTATGGCTTTACAGTAGGAGAGAAAAATCCAATATAATCCCTACATTTCCTCACATATTTTCATCTTCTGTCACTTTCAAAGTAAGGAGCACTGATGACAATACTTTCTTTAATAGGAATTAAGAGACTTTTTCTGCATTTATCTTATCTTGTGTGCATTGATATCTACTCTTGGTGAACCTGGGTCTCATCAGAAGACCTATCAATTTCAAAAGTTTATTGACACCAATTGTTTCCTTTGACTAAGCAAAACAGATAACTTTTTGAAAGCTAAGAACAATAAAAGAGATATAAAAACAATATGGTAAATATTTCTGTGTCTACTGTTAATACAAATTAATTTTTCATTTTTGTATTTGCAAATTGCCTAATTTTTAAGACACTTGAGGCAAGAATATTACCTTTACCTACATTTACTCCAAGCAATAAATACAAGACACATCTATAAATAAAAGATAATACAGTAAATATGTATTATGCATACTGAGTGTTTTAAGATTACTGTATTCCAGAAATCTTACTGCCTCTTTTACCACTCAGACTGCTCTTGAAGAGAAGTAATGACTTTTTCTTTCAGTAGATAGGCCAAAATACAAAATTAATGCATCTGTGTGCTAGTAGGCACCTTTAAAATAGTATTTGAAGGCATCGTCTACAATGGAGAATTGCCAGAGATGAAGTACAGTCATTCATACAAGAATATACCTGACCCCACCTGACACAGAAATTGACCAAAGCTTCCAATGCCCCAGTCTTGTTTCTCTTCATTTCACAAATACTTGTAGTTAAATTTCTCATGCTCTATTTCTACCCAGGCCAACTATTTCTGAAGATATTCCAGAACCAGGTGAGCCATTTTGTTTGAATATTGTGATGGGTGTTATCTTTCATTACATCGAAGTAATTTTTTTTCAGCTCTGGATAACATTGCTAATATTCCAAAATGTGATTTTGTTCAAGCGTATTTTAAGAACTTTTTGTTGTACCCTGGAAAATCCATGCAGATTCAATCAGTTCTTAGGTTTCTGAAAAATTTCAGTTTTATACATTCTCACTGGAGGTGGTTTCAATTTTAATCACTATACACCTCTGATAAAATTATTCTTCTTTAACTTTATCAAGTCCCTGCTGGTATTGACATTGCGCATGCCTGATACTAACAGAGCAACCAGACAGGTCTCCTGAAGCATTATGCTGCTGGATTTCAACTAAACATTCTCTTCAATAGCTGCTCTCAGCTGCACAGGACTAGTGCAAGACCATCAGCAAGGAGAAATCTGAGAGGTTTTTTTTTCCATCACACTAGAGCTATACTACTCTTCCATCATACTAGGTCCTTCTCCCAGAAAGACCTAAGCTAGAAAAAACTAGAAGAATTCAGAAAGCAGGAAAATCAAATAGTTCAATAGGCTTTGTATAAGTTTGCTGAGCTCACACGAGGATTCGGACCCCAGAGAAAAAGTCGGGCCAGGCTGGGTGAGAATGAGGAAGGAGGAGACCAAAACAAAAACCCATGTGCATCCCCAGGAAGGTTCTATCCCATGCAATGACATAGCAACTCTTGTAGAAAACTGCTACAAAATAGGTAAAAACTGACTTTTTACGAACCTGGATCTCAAGGACTAACCTCTGTTGAGCTTGAGTCTTTCTCTCATTTCGCCAAATAAACTGTTTTCATTAAATTTATAAGAGTGTAACACCTCTGAGAGCCTTTCCTGGTGAAGTTCACTTGAGGTGAGTCCTGCTATTACGAACAGGGCAATAATGTTGTGAACAAATAAACATTATCTTCTTGTAAGTTGTATGAAGGTTACTAAACCAAACCAAGCAGAGGAGGACAAAATTAATGATGCATTGGGTCCCTGGATTCCAGTAGTTCCTAAAATTTAAATTCTCAACTTTCCAATTTGAATAATGCTTAATGCAGCAGTTGTTTATGCTGTATTTGTAATGCACTGTCATTGTGAAGTTTGAATGCATTAGCCAGATGAAAATGAACACTTACAGTCAGTGGCACAAATCAAACTTCTCCAACTACTAATCTTAGATGGAACAGACACAGGCCAGCCTTCCTAAGCTATCCCTCATGTTTTGCAGTGGAAGGCATTATTTTTTTGCTGCCTTTATTACATGCAATATACTCTTGGAGAGGCAGGTTGCAAATATATGTTCCGTGTCAACCACATGAAAAATATTTGCCGTGTATTTTCACTTGCAATTGAACTCTCTGGAGGACAAGAGCTATGAGATCAAGCAAACTGAAAGAAGTCATAAAAATGGTGCCACACATCAACATCCTGGTAATACACGAATGTTGTCAAAGCTGGATGCAACTGCAATATGAATGGGGAGAAGGGAGGATGAAGAGTGGCACAGCTGGCACACACAATTCAAAATATGGTCCACAGAGCCTGGGCTAGTGAAGGTTATTTCTTTATGCCCTGTCGTATAAATCTGCCTTGTTCTTGTGCTTCTGTCTCTGAGAATAGGACTAGGGAACTCAGTGAACTACTTTAGATGAGGATAAAATGTTCTGCTTAAAAAATGAAATAAAGAAAATTAAAAAGGGATTTGCCCACAACTCTTAAGCTGGACTGAGAAAACTAGAAATGCCTTATCTGGAAAAGGTGAAGCATCTTATATTTTACCACAAAATAAAATATATTCTTGACTTAGAGTGGTAAAATATGTACACTATCATGCTTTTGCTAACCATTTTAAGAGGCATATATAAAGATATAACTGAAGAGATAACTACATATTTATATAAATGTAAACTCTTCTAGACGAAGTTTGAGTGGAAGAAAAACTGGGGTATGACTTTAAATGATTTATAGAGACAATTTTCATGAAACATTTGTTCTGTATACTAGTGGACAGCTGTAGTCCACCTCCAATACTATTGGCTTTGACCATATTTCTGTGCATGTAGAATACACGGTCAACAAAAATAACCAAAGATTATTGATGTCAATATCAAGGCATTATTATCAGAGTCAGAGCAGACGTTTTCCCATCTTGTATTCATAATTTAAGGGCAGATCTGTTTATTTTTCTTGTAAAATAAGCATGAGAACTTGCAAAGATAATTGCAACTTTGAAGAATTCTTTCTACTACTTCAAGATATTGTGCCTCTATTGAAAGGGTAGAGTTATTACTATACAAAAATATTGGAGAAGAATACTTTGGGGATTATATAAATTCCACATTTATCCCCTCTTCAAGAAAAAGCAAATGTCAAGTGTCAGCTACCCTATTCTCATCCATTAGCTCTCAGGGTTCAGAGTAGAATGGACTTCAGAAAAGGACAGTTTGGAAATGGGTATTGACAAAGTGCAATTTTAGCCTAGTATAGCTAATCTCTTTAGGCTCTGTCTATAGTCAGCAGAGTAAGATAGTCTCCTATAGAGGATGATTCAGAGCAGAAACCTAATTTAGCTTGTCTGACTCACTCTCCTCAGAATGAATCAGCAGGCACTCTTGACCAACATTATGCCTGAAAATTGAAAATGCCTTTCCTCTACCTGAGCACATATGACGCGCTATTCCCAAACAGAAAGAAATTTATATCCTCTACAGTACTTACTGTAACTCATTTAAAATCATCTTTTCCTCTGGAAAGCACTAGAAAGGAAAAAAAATCAAGAAATAAACAGAAGAATGAGACAAAACAAAAGACAGTAAATAGCTAGTCAAAGCAGCCTAGGTCCTTCTGGCCACAGCTGATGTAGGAAAAATGTGATCAAGTATGAAACTTGTTATCTCTTTAATTTATAGCGTCTATTGAATGTGATCAGGTAATATCCTTAACCAACAGTATACTTTTGCAGGGAAAACTCTAAGTTCCTTTGTGGACTAGGGCAAGGCTTGATATGACATAGCTTGGCTAGGACATGAAGATAGTTAAGAATGTTAATTTCAAGCGGCAAAAAATCAGATGTACAAAACAGCTTGGCAGGAGCAAAGGTGGCAGAGAAAAAAATACCCATTGGTATATACCCACACTTTTCTTATCACCGTGTTCATACCTTTTTTTTTCACCAGCAGAAAGAAGGGAAAGATATTCAGGAAGTATATGAAAAGGTAAGAGTTACTAAGGATGATATGACACATTTTAAGGCTTTAATGATTCAGTTTCATCAAATAACTATGAAAACTGCATGTTAATTAGAACTGGTGACCTTGGGAAAACTCAGCTGGGTAGACAGATTTCTCTGAAAGAAAGAAAATATCCACCAAGCTGGCTAGAGTTTCAATAACAGAAAAAAACTTATCTGAGAATGCACATCTGCAGATTTAAAATATATATCATTATATATTCAAAACAGAAATTCTCTTTAAATATTTATTAATAACATATATAAACATTTTTTCTGCAGATTTTCATTTTCTTATGTTTTAGAGAAGACACCAACCTTTATACAAAGCATTTCCTTCAGAATAGCTTTAAAGAGTGCTACAGGTCAGTTCATACAACAGCATTAGAAATACTAATGTTAGGGAACATTTACAAAAAATGTCTTACCAACTAACTATAGTCTTATTTGCCCAGATTACTGAGGCTATGAAGTATTTTATGCCTGTAGAGTAGTGGTAATATTCCTTTATGCACACTATATCTGAACTAGCTCTGGTTGCTGCTTTCTGGCTAGCAATAGCCTGAAGGCTCTAGGTAGACAATACTTAGAACTAAGTACTTTTGCACTTCATGCTTTGCACTGTAGCAACATAAGTGCAATTCCCTGGCAGCAGCAACTGCAAGCTAGATGTACTTGGAATAAGCATTCCTTGGAAAAGGGGACAGTTATTTCAACATTTTTTTAAATGCTACCCTCTGTTTTTCAAATGCGTTCTTTATTATGCAGCAGTCATTGCAAATCATTTCAACACAAATTTTTACACGCATCAGTCACCTGTTATGGGTCCTCTGCTCTTTTCTCCACTCTGTTCTCTGTCACTGCCATAACATCCTTCAGGCAATGTGCTCAGCACGAAATATGAGTGATACCTTCTGGTTTTATTGTATGGGGAGAAGGGAAGTACTGTAGGTCTGCACTGCTGAATCACAACATTTGTATATATGCCTCATAGCATCTCATCAGGTGATGACATTGCATTTTTGCATCATGTAGTCACATTCTGATTCACATCATCACACCATGATGCTGCATTTCAATGCAAATTCACCTCAGGAGGCCTAAAATAAAACAGTGGTGTTTCTAGAAGCCCTGACACCTAGGAAACTGAAAAACTTAATAAAGATCTTTAAAAATTGGGACTGCACTGCAAGTATTACTGAGTTCATTGTTCTCATAGTCAATATTATTTTATACAGTGAACAATTCAGCCAACAGCAAACTATGAAAATTCACTATTAGTTTAGGGAATAATATTTTGTTTGCTTGCTTACTTTTGGCTCACTAGATTTCATAACCCTAACAAAATAAAACAGACTAATGAGCAAACAGCAGTCAGTTTAAACACTTTAAATTACTTGCTTACCACAGATCTGTTATCTAACTAATGGTTTAATCTTTGTCCTACTTTAATGTGAGTTTAGGCATAAAACCATGGTAGAGGCTTATTCCAAGTGTTTTGTGTTGTTGAATAGATTCCTAATGAATTTATGCTTGTCGCTAATGGGTTACCCTTACAGAAGCGGCATAGACTATTCCCAGTGCTGACAGAGAAGGGATGTCTGTGTTACAAGACAGACAAGACTCCAAAGACCCTAGAAGTGCATTAGTAAACCCCCACAAAGTGTCTAGCCATGTGTTAAAAGAAGATGAAGGAAAGCTACATCCATGCTCATTGTATAGTATTTCCTTAAATAAATACAATACCCAACCTTGTTAAATTGGTTTTTACACCAGATTTGCTCAGGGAGCTGAGATGGGAAGAACTTCAATGAGACCCCGGACAGTTTATAGAAGGCTTTACGGAACGAAACAGAAACATTGTTTTATTCATTAAAGCAGCCCCATTGTGTGCTATGCACACTGCACCTTCCTCACAAATGCAGAAATTATTCCTGGTTTGGTCATAGACACTCTCTATACAAATGTCACTCACTCCTCTCCGTACCTCATGGCATTGCTGTAACCCAGTGTAAGGGGGAAAAAAGGCAGTGAGAGGTGTGTTCTTTTTCTGTCTTAGTGTCTTCTTTTTTCTGTAAAAAGAGGGTTATGTCAGTTCCTTCCAAATAAAATCATTTGACACTGGGGAAGTAACCACAGCTCTGTGCGGTATGGACCTGTAACCTGGGGTTAATTAAGGGCTTTGTGACAGAAGTGACCTGCAAGCATGGATACTGACCAGACCTGTAGATTTTTCACTTTAAATTTCGCTGCTAATAAGCACATCCAACCACACATGCAAGTTTAGCAGATGTTTCTTTTTTTTCTTGCAAAGAGAGATTTAAAAGGACTATTCTCCTATGGTTTCCAAGACTGCAGAAGCATGCAACAGCAAACATAGTTACTGTTTACAGCCAGACACCAAAGGGAGTTGAAAGGTTTGAAAGATTTGTATATGCAAAGGAATTGGAAAAGGCTATCAGACTTACTTAAGAACTTATTCATCATAGGGCCTAAAAGAAATTTGTCTCATTCTTTTTTTTAACAAACAAACAAGTCAATAAACAAACAAAAAACCCGACAAAAAAACAACCAACTAAACAAAAAACAAACCTGTTAAGAGGCAGATTGTTGGAAAAGAAATCTGCTTTGCAGTGACCTGTCCTGTTATGCAATTTACCAGTAAGTGAGGCAAAAAAAAAGCAGGAGGTAAAGGTATTTTACTTTAAAGTTTTACCCAACCTGTTTACAGCTCTGGAAAAGAGCGCTGTATCACTTAGAATGCCTTCACACTTACTCTTTGGATTACACAGCTTTTGACATATGTTAAGGTCTATTTCTTCTCCATGGGATGTTGTATGAAAGTGTCAGAAACAGGTATTCAGGCACTGAGATTTTCATTAAAAATCTGTCATGCCCATATGTGCTTAAAATTAGAACAAAAAATAGAGTATAAGTTGTACAGTTGAGAAAAAGTATGAAAGAAAGGAAAGGCAGAAAATTAATCTTCCCACTGGTTTGTTTGGTTTTCCTTTAAAGTGATATGATCACCAAAACAAACTAGCTGGTGGTGGATATCCTTTGGGGACACTGTCTGTCAGAAGTGGCCACCATTTACAACCAAATTTTATGTACAGAGATGACACAACATGCTGACATCATCAAAGACAGGACATCCAAACTCAGGTGTGCACAACTTAACTAAGTTACCTGCTGGAGAAGCCATATATAATCTTTTGGAAAGCCATAATCTTCAATTTTTCGATTTGTTTGGAAACAGGGGTAGAAGATGGGATTCAGCAAGCATATCTTGCTCTTACAACACCATCAATTCAAGAGCAGCCATTCTGGAACTCATTCCTCTTCCTACTTGTCTTTTCTCAGCAACAGCTCCTCTTCCAAAGTTCCCACTAAGAATATCTCTGGCTTATAAATTGTCTCAGGAGTTATTTTTTTGCTAAGTACCATAATTTAAATTAGCAGCTGCTCTTCTGATCCTATTCTGGACAAAGATTATATATTTGAAATAAAAATCTAATTTATGCATTTAATGGGTGGAATTGGCTTTATTAGCAACTCAAAAAAACAAACCAAACCAAACCAAAACACATGATGTTGGGTCCAAATGCTCTCTCCCAAAGATGCTAGAGCCGCCAAGTTTCAACTAGTTATTGATCTGACCACTGACCAGAAAGTCAGATCTCCTTAATATCCTAGGTCATTAAAAGCATGGTGAACTAGCAGCACTTACATGCTGATCACAGAATCACAGAGTAAGCTGAATTGGAAGGAACCCATCAGGAACATCGAGTCCAGCTCCTGGTCCTGCACAGCACCAGCCCCAAGAGTCACACCATGTGTCCAAGAGTATTGTCCAAATGCTCCTTGAACTCTCTCAGGGTTGGTGTTGGAATCACTTCCCTGGGGAGCCTGTTCCAGTGCCCACCCACCCTCTGACGAAAAACCTTTTCCTGATATCCAACCTAAACCTCCCCTGAAACAACTTCAGGCCATTGCCTTGGGTCCTGTCACTGGTCACCACAGAGAAGAGATCAGTGTCTGCCCTCCTCTTCTGTCGTGAGGAAGTTGTAACTGCAATGGTCTCCCCTCATTCTCCTCTTCTTCAGGCTAAATAGGACAAATGATCTCAGCCCTTCCTCATACCCTCAGCCCATCGCCTCAAGGCCCTTCACCATCTTCATTGCCCTCCTTTGGACACTCTCTAATAGCTTAATATCTTTTTTTACTGTGGCACCTGAAACTGTCCCCAGAACTCAAGGTGAGGCCTCCCCAGTGCAGAGCAGAGCAGGACAATCCCCTCCCTTGCCTGGCTGGTGATGCTGTGCCTGATGCCCCCCAGGACAGGGTTGGCCCTCCCGGCTGCCAGGGCACTGCTGATTCATGATCAACTTGCTACCGACTGGATCCCTCAGATCCCTTTCTGTGGCGCTTCTCTACAGTCTCTCCTTCACCAATCTTTCTGTACATCCAGGGCTGTCCTGGGAAGAGTCTGGCACTTTCCCTTGTTGACCTTCATATGGTTGGTGATTGCCCAGTCCTCTAATTTGTTGAGGTCTCTCTGGCTCTTGCTAAGCAAGTGCGTTAGAAGAAAGGATCCTTGTATGCTTATGTGAGGTTATGGTCACAGCCAGTCTGTTAGGGGCATCTCCCATCACGACCATGGACCTAATGAAGTCACAGCACTGTCTGGAATTCTGCAGTTATTAAAATGCTCTGCCCAGGAGGAATACAGAAAACTGTTGGTAATGTAGGTCATTCAGGGAAGCATTCCCACTTACTCTTAAATGGGATAAGAATGGGTATAATTATCTAACGTAGTTAAATGACTAATACTTTCTCTTCTCCCCTCACTCCCCCACACAACAGCCAACCCAACAGTCAAACACACATTTTTATTTCATAAGACTATTTGCAAGATCACTAGCCTTTCTCCTGAGATGGTTGGTGCATGTAGATCCATTTTAATTGGTTAACATGTGCACATTAGAATCCCCATCACCCTGGAACTCTGCTGCTAATATGCCTCGCCTATTTTCATGTTTATTTGCTATATTATTCATCATCTGTTATGCTTCTGAAATCCGTGCACATGTTGCAAACAATATAACGCCTGTATTACAGCAATACAGCAAAGAAATTTTGGGTCATATGTCCAGTAGTTCCCATTTCTTAGACAGTGAAGAGAGAATAGAGATATGAGTGTCAGATTCGGCATTGTGCTCTTATTCACTGCAGCTTTCTTTTTTTAGACTTTACTGCAGTTCCTGTAAGGAGCTGTGTGACTTTCCCACCTCATGTTCATATGTACACATTGAAAAAACGGTCAGTAACAGTTCTGTAACCAAAATATGCAGGTTTAATTAAAAAAAAAAATACTTTTGGACTTCCATCCAAAAAAAAATGTGTTTTTTTCTACACCAAGCCATATTTTACAATGACAAGCAATGACTGGACAGTGGCTGAGATTTGAACACTGCAGCAGTATCAATCAATCAAGCATCAGATAAACACATTTCAAAATGTGTGTTAAATACAGGCTTGAGCTCATGCACACTGACATACAGTATTTCATTCTCAATGTGTTCTTTTCCTACCAGCAGACACTTCTTTGTTCTTCAGCTGTGCTGCTTGAACTGCTTCCTTTCTGCAAAACGATTTTTGAATTTCAGAATAATTTCTTTTAAATTTATTTTTGAAAGTTGAAGTTTAGGTCAAATGCAAATATGAACATAGTTTTATCCTGCATGCATAATTTGTAGTCTGTGTGGAACTGACTCATCTGTCCTCTGTATCTGGCACTCATATGATGAGCTCTCCTGCTAAGAGTGACCTATTCATCCTTCAAATAAACATCCACAGAGGAAGAAAAACAATATGTACAATTCCAAATAAGGAACAACATATTGTGCTTGATGTGATCCACTCATGTCAGTTCTGTCAGCAGTCTTTTGAACTAAGAGTCTCTTATTCTGAAAACATTCAGAGATATTGGGTAGTATCTTGAGCAAATCAAAATGCTGACATATCTGAATTTAACTGTTTATGACATATGAGCAGTTAAAGCAATGTCTTGGCTCAGTGATCTTAAGCACAATGCTTTGAATAATTAAGAAAAAGTTTGCAGAAATTTTTTGGTTTGACAAGTTATGTTCTACTGGCAAACCAAAGGGTATTACTGCCTTGAATGACTGAAGTATTTATTACTTCTAAATATTTTCACAAATTACTTTACATATATGATCAATAAAATGTAGCAAAGCTTCCAGCTAATACCTTATCTACAAGATTTTACTGTTTGACTCATATGTTCCCTTCTGTCCACATTCAAGATTTGTTTTACTTGATCTCCAACAGAAAACTTGTCATATTTAATGGAAGAGCAACATTATGGATATTCACATGCTATGTGCACAAAACATAAGATATTAAGGTGTTTGAAAGAAGCATTCGGAGACCAGATTTGTAGAAGTCTGACCATAACCACAAACAAATGGATATGGTGTGGCTGAGTGCAATTTTTCAAAATTTGTTAAAAGACTGGGCACTCCTAATCAGAAAATTAGAAAATATTTCAATAGCTTGTATAGATAGTCTATAGATGATTCTAAAAAAACTTTTACATTAACATGTAGGAATACAAAAATTAGGCTCTTGTAGAATAAAAAAGACTACCTGCAGCAAATATTTATCCCAAGAATTATCCTCTTAGCATTCCTATAATCTGTGTTTCTGCCTTACAAATACAGGTGATAAAAAGGAAGATCAGGTTTCTTTATTTTCGGCTGTGATGTGCCACCATTTCAAGGTAAACAGACTTCCACTTGTTTATCCTTTAAAAACAAGCCCTGAATCGAGTGGTCAGTGTTGGTTCATTTTATCTGATATTTTACAACACCTGAACACAGCTGTCTCCGTGGAATCACTGGCTACATTCATGCAAACCCACAGTCTTCTGATTATACCCTCCCTACATGGTGAAACCTTCACAGAGATGTTACTAAGAGCATAATGAAAATATAAGGCACTGTACAGGTGTCCCGATAGACCTAATCTGGCCAGCAGCACCTGCATTACTAACACTATTGGACGCAATATCTAAATCAAAACCAAAACACAATCCTGGCTTAATTCCCAGTTCTAAGGAATGCTTATAGAACTGGCTACTGGGAGGTGGAGGGTGGAATAACAAATTTTTTTTCTTCAGTTGGAAAGCAGAACAAATTTGATCTGGAAATCAGTAGGAAAAGGAATATAGAACCCTATAATGTCATTTTTATTTAATCATTTTATAGGGTACAACTGGCAGGCTCATGCTTTGCCAGGTTGCTTTTTGTCACTTAGCACATTTTGAAAGTCTGTTTTACAGACAGACACTGTCATATAAACTAAGTTACTACATTGGAAATTTAGACAAGCAGACTTAACACTGCAATTAATTTGATCTTAAATTTTTTGTGCTTTTCCTTAGTTTCCTCTGCATACAACCCTCAGCAGTTGCGGCATTGCTGGAGTTTTCATGTGTTTCACTTTGCTTTGGGATCTTCTAGTATCACATCCCACTTCCCAGTCTCACTGAAACAGCTTCCTCTGAGATTGCTTCTATATCTTCATCCATTTCATTTTTAAAAAAATGCAAAATATAGTGTGATTTAGATGACTGATGAGAAGAGGGGTCACAGAAAAGGGCTGATGGTATCTCTTCTTTTCTTAATAAGTCTGGCAAAGGATAAAGAAAAGAATAATAAGTAGTAAAAATTTCATCTCTGCAGTGTGTTTCGAAATGAAATACTTTGTCTTGTCAGAAATCAAAAGTGGCTGTTGATTTAAATATGAAAATCATTATAGGGATACCTCTTAAATTATTTTCAATTCTGTTTTTGAAGTGTAATTATGTCAACGCCTGTGTTGTCACTAGAACACAGAGAAAACTCTTTTGTAGAGAAAACTCTCACAAAGCCTGTGAAGAAAGGTCAGATGAAAGCCAAAAAGAGCATTTTCATATTGTTACTGGACCACTCTATTGAGGAGGCTGTTTAACAGGGCATTGCCTCCACAGCCCAGACCAGAAAATAGCTCAAGCATCGTAATGTCTGCTGCATTGACAATGGTACCAGCAATTCAAAATGTAGCGTGTTATGAAGGAATCCAATGTGAGAATATTAAAGGCCCAGTCAGGAAGACAACTGACTTCTGAAGCAAAATATACGCCAATTTATAAAGCTAAAACAGAAATTGGTCTTACATAAATGCTACATGTAAACTGTTGTCATCTTCAAGATGACTATAATATGACAGCAGTAGCTAAAATTTTGGTGGAATCTAGCAGTAAAAATAGTATCAGGAGTTTTTTTGGGCAAGGGGAAGAGAATTTTGTCAATGGGCACCTATGGCAAAACTCTGTTACACAGAAGCAAAGTCTAATGAAACTAATTAGTCAAACAGGGTAGAGTCAAATTAAAGGCACAATAACTGGTTGGTGTAACAGAGGCACAATCAACCAGTGTTGGGCTATGGCTTTTGGGAAAAACTGCCCAGATCCTGCCAGGCTGTTTCTGTGCTACCTGTTCAACACAAATTGAGATCTTTTCTCTCTTTCCTAGAATTCCCAGTAGCTATTCACAAAGTCTTGCCTCACTGATTAGGATGGACCATGCTCAAATGGGACATTAGATGTCCCAGCCTCTGCTTCTTCTAAGCAATGAGTGCAGCTGCAGACAACAGCTGCAGACTCTATGCAGTTGTTAAGTTTATACATGATGTATACATCATCTAGATATCTGGGGTCTTCAGCAGTCAGTTGCCTATCAGACTCAGACTCTCTCTGAGTGTGACAGCCTGTGCTGAGCCAAGCACAGGATTTTGAGGATCTAATTTTAGTATCTTTATGAATCAATTTTTAAAAATAGTAGTATGTTTCTTTTCCAAGTTCCTACCCTACACAGGTCTTCTTGACTTGTCTGATATTCCCTCTGCAGAAATTTAATACGGTGGCAGGCTCCAGAAACCTCTGTGTGTGCTTACTAATACAGCTAAGGAAGACTGGACAATTTATGTGCTCGAGGACACTCTTTGCCAAGAAATAATCCCCTGGGTTAATTTATTTTACCTCTTTCTCTATGGAAGCTCTTTCCTCTCTTTTCTGATTTTGTATGTGAGGTAACTAAATTCTGCTCTCCAAGGAAAGATTTTGCCAAGGAAAGGCAGCGAGGGCAGCTAGGATACTTTATTTTTCAGGGATGAGGGCAAGACATCTTTGAAAATATTGCTAAGAATTTTCTTCATTTTGCCAAATTCTCATCCTTCCTACTCCTTCATGCCTTTTTGCCTTTCTAAAATCTGGGACACAGCTGCACTGAGGTGCATTATTATGTGTTTATTGCTACAATATTGTAGTAGCCCCTTCTCCTCATTCATTTTATGCTCTGAGCCTGAATCTTTCAGTCATTTGGTTACAAACAGCATTTAAAGTACCTTCAAAGACTGTTTTTCTGCTGTTTACATAAACATTAGAAGCTGGAGTTATTTCAGGTACTGGAGCATTTTAAACCTCTTTCATTTATTGCAAGCAGATCCTTAGTGTCGTCTTTACCTCATCCTGCTGATTTCTCCCTGCTTATAGGGTGTGAAGTACATCCTGGAAGAGGCAGAGCAGAGCATGACACTGAAGCTGCAAGAGAGCCTTACTGAGTCCTGCAGACAGCAGTCAAAAATGTAGCTCAGGAACCAGTAAGTGTAGGTGACAAGCAGATGCTGGAAAAGGAAGTGAAACAGATGAACCATGAGAATGTTAGGAGATGGGAAAAAAAGAAGACCTCTTTTCCACAAACTCTAAATACGCCTGTTAGTCTGTATGAGTAACTTGGTAAAGAAATATTGAATTTAGCTGCAGTAAATATTTACAAACATCACACTATTGCTATTCCTTTATCTAGCCTACAAAAGACATAATCTGCATCTGCACACCTGCAGTTGTAATGCTATCATTCTCAGAAGTACTAGCAAAATGATAAATACATTTTTACTTTTGTCTTCTACAAAGAAATGTAAACCAGCTGCAAGGGAATTTAAAAACTGAATTTAAAGGTGTTTATGCTTTATAGAACAATCTACTTCCTTCATGTAAGTGACTGTTAACTTTATTCAGTATGCCTGAAAGGGAATCATGCTATACAAGTAAAGGATTAGGTTATGACAGTCTTCAATGTTTAAGTAAAGTGCTGACAGCTATTTCAGAGGACTGCCTGCTCTGAACTTTCTTACCCCAGGATTATAGATTGACACCATGAGCCCAGCAGGGTAAAGGGAGACTCCTACAGTGAAAATACCCACACAGATAGACCTGTTTCCTGAACCTCATTCTGTTTGCTCATTTTTTATTCTAATTAATTCACCAATTAATTCCCAGCAGTGTCTCTCATCTCATGCGTAAGGCTCAGCTAGTGCATCAGTGGTCTGCAGCTAAACACACCTGCAGATGGCAGCTTGAGAAAAATATTGATTTTCAATTACTGGAATTTGTTTAATTCGGCATTAGATTCATAACCATTCCTTCCTCATCAGCATAAGACCAGTGACGCAATCCATAGGGGCAGCTTGGTCCCTAAATAAGCAGGAGGAGAAAAGATGCAAGGATGCACAAACAGCTGTGGGAAGGCTACAGTCCCATTCTTCCACAAACCACTCTCATGAGTGCAAAACAAAAACAAAGGGGTGGATCAGTTGTGTTATGCACGCCAACCTGGAAATTCTGGAAGGGATATCCTCTGCTGGTAGTCCTTCATGGTACTCTTCCCTGGCATAATGCAGTTCACCTATGCCTAGAGTGACAAAAATCTTCAGGGACAACATGATAACATTTTTTTTCAGGTGATTTCATAGTAGCTCTAGGGATATTATATAGGGAAGGTTTTCTGTTCTAGAAATGACAGAAAAAAAAGAAAATATAGGAAAAAAACCATCACGGGTGAAGAAGAAAAGGAGCAAGATGGATATGTTTTTATCAAAGAGAATAGGTACAGCTGGGAACTCTGACTTCTCTGGTGGATGCTTGTGCCATCAAATAATGCAGTAATAGCAATCATTTTATTGTGCACACAACTGCACATGGCATATAGTGAAAACCTTGTCAAGAAGAAAAGACAAAAAATAGAAAAAGATAGGTTCCTATACTTTTACACTGACAATGACCTTTCCTTCTAAATTTATTATTGGTGTATGTACTACTATGTTTCATAACATAATTCAGATATCTGCATTGTTATTCTCTGAATAAGCTTTTACAGTGTATGATTAATCTGAGTTCAAATGTGGTGCCTTATCTCCCTCACGTAAAACCTCATCTACACCAACCAGTGCCATAGAAAATCAGACCCTGCAAAAATGGGAAATCTGATTTTACCACTGGATCTCCATACTGAGTACTGCATAGTGTTCTTCCCTGATGCCATGGTATATGTAGGCCCTAATATCTTTCATGAAGTCCTGCAATTTAACCATAAAAAATCAGTGCAAATTATTCATCTCTAAAAATTAATATAGTCTGGAGTATTGAGTTTGGTTTTACAGAATTGCACTGATAGCATTAAGATTCAATACACACCACAATGAAATCTTGTCAGAAACATTACCAGCAGGAACAAAGACAAAACAAAGAAACCAAACTGAAGTCTCAAAAAGAGCATGCACAGTAATATGATAGCAACACCAGAATTTTCATTTCCTTATCACACTGGTGATATATCAAATCCAGTATTTAATCTGTGGCCTTTCAAAGAAAAAGGTGAGAAATCAAGAGGAGGATTAATGTACCTATAGGACAAATATCTTCACAATGCAAATCAGATTTCCACTTTGAAACTTAAGGGTCGTGCTTTGTCTTTTAAAAAAAAGAAAATGTGATCATAGGATCATTCTTATGAGAAGTGAAACCACAGAAGTTCTCGTTATGTATTTAAATGCATAATCACTCTTTGAATCCCACTGAGCCTGATGGCACCTTGTGGCTGTGAAATCTAAATTCAGTCTATGTTGACTTACTCTACACATTAATAAAATCAGATGATAAATAAGGAAATCAATACTCCTCCTCTTGTAAGAACATTATGGAAATGTGAGGGTTAGCCCTAAAAACTCAGCAACTTAACTGATATTCAGAACAGCAAAGTCAAAGATGAAAAAAGAGGGGAAAAAAATTGTTAAATGTTGATAATGATCTTTAAATATTGGTTCCCTTTAAATATTTTAAAATTTTAGCATATTTTAAAATAGCTTATTTATCTGTAGATGGAAAGGGATTTCTGCTTCCAGTTTATATCTCTATTGCCATTAGGTTTTCCCTTTCTAAAAAACTATAATTCACAGAATTTTAATGTCTCAAATCCTAATCATATGCATTTCCATGTAAATATGCCTTGGTCTTTCCATTGAATAAGGCCTCTCAGACTTTCTCAGTGGATATTTTAATGAATTTAAACAGCCCTGCCTGTCAAACTCCCTCCACCCCCACAATATTTTTCTCCTTGTTCTACTAAATAATCAATATCTTCATGAAGGGTTAGTACCAAACCACTAAGTTCAAAACAGAGTGAACAATAAATCAATAAAACATGAACTTTTCTCCCACTTACAGGTTTAACAAAACATTTATTTCAATAACTACATTTACAGCCAATATTATTAGACTGCTGTTTCTAAGGTCAGAATAGTTTCTAGCTTGAAAAAGATCCAACTGTTCATTTTTAGCTATATATGAGAAGATTTAAGTGCCAAAAGACTGACACTTCTTCTGAGTAACAAACTTCTCTCACAAAGTCTGATTTCCTCTCACACTACACCCCCCAAAAAATTACGAAAAACACTCCCTAATTTAAACTACAGGCACAAACGTGATGTGTGAACCAGTTCTTCTACAGCATTAATTTCATACAACAGATACATATTTCAGAAGATATTCCTGCATGTTCTCACTTTGAAATGGAGATATTTATCACAAGCAGCAGTGCCTCGAACCATGGCATACACAAATAAGACTTGTTCCCAGAGGGATGGTCTCAGGTCCCTCCAAAAGTTCATCAGAAACAAGGGCATAAATTTATGTAGAAAAGGCAGGCTACTGGGACCTCAGAAATTTAGGACTCAACCCCAGGACTACAAAACTGTGTTTTTATGGATGAAGAGAAAGCTCAAGCATACACCTGAGCATGAACTTGGGATCCCTGTTCTTCTCACCCACATTGCTGGGGTGTGTGGGGCCAACACAAAAAATCTCAAAAACTTTATGCCTAGGAAAAGACAACCTTAGGGTGCCTTCAGGCAGACAAAGGAGGCTATTCCTGACTCAAAACTGAGTTTAGAGATGGGCTAAAAACATGTTAAGGCTCTGTTTCTCCAGAGTGTTGCTGACCATAGGGAAGATCACTGCCAGCCAGCTCAAGCGAGCAGATGCAGTGGTCAGTAGTGTAAATAGTTACCAAATTTAATCTTCAAAACAAGCTTATGGTGACATAAGTCTGCCCATACATTTATTTCTTGTAGTTACTGACCCCACATAAGTAAGTTTCAACAGCTGTAAGCTGTTCACTAACTGTCCAAGAGTAAGTTTGAGCAGAAACTGAACACATTCAACAGTGGTTGGAAGGTTATGGGTTGCAAACTTTGCCTCAGTGTCCCTAGCAGTAAAACTCCAATTCCAATGTTTATCTGTTTATCTGGGGGTCATGAAGATAAGTCTATGAGTATTTGATTGCTGTAAATGGAAATAGTTGGATCAGCATAGAGTAACATTACCATATTCCCGCAGTGGCATGGGAAGCATCACTATAACAATTTGCATTCCAAAGGAAAAATCCCCTTTTGAAGATTTACTTGCATTCCAGAAGATTAATTCTGCCTAAGAAAAATCAAAGAAAAAACAACAGAGCTGCTGAGCACACCTTTGCACAAGGCTCCATTTTTTCTCTTTAGAGGCGTTATTTTTTTCTTCCTTTTGTTCTTTTTATTATTATTTTAGGCAGTAGGTGGGGCTGAGTCTGTGGGATAGGTCCTCTTTTCATTCTGATTTATAGAGTCTTACCAATAACAAGAGGTTTATTAATTCATGAAACCAGAAGTTGAAAACAAGAGACCTCTTCATAGGAAGAGTTTTGTCCTTGGTATTACTTTTTCCTCTTCAGATTTCTCCCCATTCCAATTAAGCTGAAGCCCACTTTCTCATAATATATCACGAGGCCATTCTCAGTTTTCTCAGTCTTCTTTTCTTCTTAAAAAAAAAAAAAAAATTGTAAAGCAGTGATCTAAGTTTGTTAAAGCCAAATAATATCTTGCCCGGACATTACCCGGTGTAGAAGAGATATACATACAGGCATTGAAACTGTGGCTGCATGAATGTTGTATGCACAAAATGCTGTGGTCCTCTCATGCCTTTTCATCTGGTTGTATTAGGTAGACTAAAAATGGAAACAAGAATGTTGGCACTCCCAGCTTCCTGCATATCCAGGGGGCACTCTCTGTGCCACCTTTCACTCTCGGTACCACCTGCAAATAGAGACTGGGGGTCTCCATTTCAAACAGTAGCAGTGACATACCCTTTTCTTTGCCTCAGCCCTGACTAAGTCATTGCTCTCTGTTTCAGAATAAAGGCTGTACACAGCAAAACCTCTCCTTCAGAACATTAGATGCTTCCACACTTTTAAGCATCCACTAAAAATGTTCTCACCTGGTTGTGCTCTTACTTCTCTGCTGTAATCAACTGAATGATTCCTGTAGAAGCTGAAAATTGGACAGGGATTTCCCTTACAAAGATAGACCATAGCATCAGAGAATTGGCACGGGATTAATTTAAGCACTGAGACTGATACACACACCATCCACTAAAGACAAGGAAAGGAGGACCTCTCTGATTTCTTTCTCCTGTGTATGAGAGATAGGTATAACCTCATCACCTGAGCAAGATATTGGACTCCACTCGAAGAAAATTAAGAGGCGATGGTAAGAGGTGAAACACATACACTGTTCCAACCACAAGAAGTACAGGTTGCTTATGTGACCACCCTCAACAACTGTGATTTCCCCAGAGCTCCTGCTCATAGTCCCGGAGGACTTCTGCACTCAGCAGACTTCCTAGGGAGTTACTTCCACAACAAATTGTGTTTGCACAGGTTTAATTTGTACCTTACAGCTTTTCATCATGCTATTTTGCTAATTTAATTTCATTTTAAAGGCGTGTTTTGCAGCTTGCATATTCCTTCCAGCAGATACGCCAATCTGCCTCATAGCTTCCAACCCGGGCTTCCAGTTCTCCAGGCCTGCCTCCATCACTTGCTTTCCTTTCTCAACCATTTGCCAGTCTCAGTCTCCCAATTTCAAAAGTTATTCAGCAAGTCCTACTTGGTGCCAGCTGTTCTCCAAGAATCATCACCTTTTTTCTCCCCTTATCTAGCATTATTGCCTCCAAATTTAATACCACTGCTATTTTCATTCTCCTGTTAAATAACAACTTCTCCCCTGTCCCATCTCACAGCTTTGGTTTTGAAGCATTCAATTCCTACCACAACATGCATTAATTACAGCTTAGCCTTAAACCTACTACATCTTCCAAGTGTGAATGAGATGTTTTATCTAGTTCAAAAAAAAGTAGGAGACTGTCAAAACCTCTCAAAAATTTTGCCTAATAATATCTTCTCATCTTCTGGGAGAAGCTAGTTGTTAACTTCTGTGCTGAGTGTGTCTGTTTCTGTTTTCCTATATAGTGTAGATGCCTGTGTCATGCTCGTCAGTGTGTTTACGTCTGCTCATTGATATGTAACTTTGTAATTATAGTGGAATAGATATCACCATCTTCCTGCTATGAGATATTTTTTTGCAATTGATTAAAAAAACTGTTACATTTTGGCAGTTGCAACTGCCTTTGTAAAGGCTACAATTTTTCTCATTATTTCAACCATGACCTGGCAAATTGTCTGGCAAGTAATTATCTGACAATTCTACCCAAACTATATACCTTGCTATCTAGAGTGTAGGGGTGAAGCAGAGCTTTTCTTCCAGTTCTGGTTGCCCAAAATTCAAGGGCTGCCATTTCTTTAAAGAGAATGATTGAGAACATCTCCCTTGTGACAAGAGTGTACCACTGTACCTGCTGCTCCTGGGCAGTGGGAAGAAAGTTGGAAGTTCTGTACTAGAATTTGGAAAAAGAGGGATCTGAATAAGGCAGAAAGGCATCTAAACTGAGAGGAGGAAATGATGATGATTATGAAAAAGCTTGAGGCAGAAAACCATCACCTGATACAAAGCAGGTCTACATGAGAAAGGAAAAGTCTCATTGCCTTTCTCTCCCCACTTCTCCAAGTTATACCCAGAATCACTGCTTATCTATATTTCATAAAGCACTTAAAATAAATCTAACAACACCTTTTTGTGGTATATGGAGATTGTATATCTTGACTGGAGGGCTATTCAATATTCACTCCTATCCTCTTCTGCTGATGCGTGACATTGGGTGTCCTGTTGCTGCACTCTGAAGTATACTGAAACCCAGCTCTGAGTATCAATCCCTGAATTTCCCTGATCTGTGAATTTCAGAGCAGTCTGAGATTAAAATTCTTTTTACTCTATCAAGAAGCCCAAGGCCCCATAGCTCTTATAACACCAAGAAGTGTATTTTGAGAAAGAATGCACAGGTTTTAGTCTGAAATTCTCATTGTTGATACTGTCAGGATTATGTTTAAAAGGTGCTGTTTTGCTTCTCTTAAGAGAGACTTTGGTAGCTGAGGAACAGCTCTGTGTCCAGCCCCACTCCCAAGAGCAGCGTCTCTCCCTGCAGCCCATGCTGTGGAGCAGCTGTCTCCTCTGCTACACAGCTCCGAGCCGTCCCCGAGACACAGCCCTTCCTGGGGAAAAAATAGCAGGAGATTACATAATGAAAAATAGACTTGTGGTTTGCATGCACAAGAGGGCAAAATTAAGGTCATGCAGTCAGTTCTGTAATGATTTCTGATTGCTTCATTTCTCCTCAGAGTCTTCCCTGCTCCTCATTGAAAGGCCCTATTCCCCTCCCACCCTCCACTATTCTGTTTCCTCAGCTTCCCCTTTATTACCCATCCCTGCTCATTTACAGAATCATGTCTCTGTCTCTGTTTCTGTCTCTTGCCCCTATTTTGATACTTTCTGTATATATGACTCTCACTCTCTGCTCCTATTTCTCACTGCTGTTTGAACAAATAGTTCACTGCCTAAGGCTGCTGTCTCCTGACAAATACTACTCCCCCCTCCCCACCCCGTCTTCATGTCTGACTCTAGCTTCTCTCAAACTCTAACACAAAATACTTTCAGATGTACAGAAGACTTTTGGATTTAATTTCCTCTCCAGACACAGAGGGGAATTATTTGAAAAATCCTGATTAGACATGATCTGAAACAACTGAGGCGACATAATCTACACATAGCACTAATAATACTGAACACTTACGCAGCATCTTTAGCCATGAAAGTGCTTTGCAAACACTAAGGGAGTGATTTTTCAGTGGTCCTGTGCACTCATTGTTCAGTGATTTTAGGCTTTTTTTGTCATTGCTCAGTGTGTCTGAAAATGAGAAGTCATCTAATTAGTGCTTGAATGTTGTCCAAAAAAATATCACTAGCTATCATTTTATATACAGAAAAGTAGAACTGTATAGAGCAACACATGTTTCAAGCCAGGGTATAGGGCTGCCTTTTTATTTTATCTTTGTACAGCAAGCCCTGGGGCTGTATACAGAAAAGGGCTTAGTTCTCAAAATGATGCATTAGGTGTCTAAGTCCATAAAGTTTCTTGAAATCGAGGTTTCTGGGGATGTTGTTACCTACATGTCTTCTGTTTCCGTTTTACAGCAAAGTCAGAACTGATTGTTATTTTTGAGGTTTTGAGCCTTGCACAGAAGAGAACTAAGATAATTATGAAACCCACTGTCTGTTTTTAGTAAATAATTCAATGGTTAGAGTGCTCATCTGGACTGTGAAAGATCTTATTTACATAAGTTTAACCCCTGAGATCTGACATCTAGCAAGCACTATAAAAAAACCATTAATATGGCCATTCAGCCTCACAGGTAAAGAAGTCAGTTCCAAAGAGGTGACTGAACCTGGGTCTTTCAACATCTTACAACACTCTTAACAACGTTAGATTTTCTTGTATGCTGTTTTACGTGAAAAAAACCCTGACTGTTCTAGCTTACTTTCCTTTTATCAGGAGAGGTTCCTCACACTAATTTACAGTTGGAGGATCCCTTTTCCATCTGCAATCTGATATAGGACTTATTTCAATGCCCAAAGTTCTTATTTCCTGCTGGCTGACTTCAGTAATGGTCACTTTATTTATTTGGCTTTCTGTATTCCTCTTTTAAACATCTTTCTATACATTGTGGAGAACTTGCATTCAGGTGTTATTTTAGGTCCTCAACCTTGTAATACCTCCATCCCTCATGGATTTAGCCCTTGATGTCTAAGTAACACTGGAAACAGAATAACTCACTGACTCAGAGCTCCTAACTCCAAAAGCCTCT